>JAWNMK010000398.1:0-1200000 GCA_035044105.1 Drosophila nr. perissopoda 5 BK-2023a
CATTTTTTTTTTTTTTTAATTTAGCAATTTAATTTAATATTGATCAACCTACTGAAAGGTTATAAAATATTGTTTTGAAGATTGAATACATAATAAAGGGGAATTTAAATAAATAACATAAACAAATAATTGGTTTTAACATATTACAATATTACGTAACATCAAATGTAAGATTAAATATAACATTTATAGCACATTAACGAAAAATATTAACGCCCAACAGTCCAGAGGTCGCTGGTGTGGAGGCGCTTTAAGCGTCTACGGGTTGTATTCGACCCTAGTGAGCAGGGCAATGGGTTAACATGATTATGTAACCGGTCATTGTAACGACTTGTATGTCGGTTTATTTGACTAAAAACTGTCGGTACACAGAAGTCGTTGTGCAGCGTCAAATTACTCACATAGGGTGGAGCACCAGAGATCGAAACTTCAAAATGCCATAACTTCGTCAAAACTCAACTGATTTTAAAAAGCAAGGGCTTTTTGATCATAGTTTTGCCCCTAAATCAATCGCACATTTAAAGTTAAAAATGAAATTTGAGGTCGGAAGACAAGTAAAAATTATAGCCCGAAAATCGATATATCGGTATATGGGCATAGGTCGAAGCTTCAAAATGCCATAACTTCGTCAAAACTCAACTGATTTTAAAAAGTGAGGGCTTTTTGATCATAGATTTGCAACTAAATCAATCGTACATTTAAAGTTGAAAACGAAATTTGAGGTCGGAAGACAAGTAAAAATTATTGCCCGAAAATCGATATATCGGTGTATGGGCATAGGTCGAAACTTCAAAATGCCATAACTTCGTCAAAACTCAACTGATTTTAAAAAGCAAGGGCTTTTTGATCATAGTTTTGCCCCTAAATCAATCGCACATTTAAAGTTAAAAATGAAATTTGAGGTCGGAAGACAAGTAAAAATTATAGCCCGAAAATCGATATATCGGTATATGGGCATAGGTCGAAGCTTCAAAATGCCATAACTTCGTCAAAACTCAACTGATTTTAAAAAGTGAGGGCTTTTTGATCATAGATTTGCAACTAAATCAATCGTACATTTAAAGTTGAAAACGAAATTTGAGGTCGGAAGACAAGTAAAAATTAGAGCCCGAAAATCGATATATCGGTGTATGGGCATAGGTCGAAACTTCAAAATGCCATAACTTCGTCAAAACTCAACTTATCTTCAAAAGTGAGGGTTTTTTGATCATAGATTTGCCCCTAAATCAATCGTACATTTAAAGTTGAAAAAGAAATTTGAGGTCGGAAGACAAGTAAAAATTATTGCCCGAAAATCGATATATCGGTGTATGGGCATAGGTCGAAACTTCAAAATGCCATAACTTCGTCAAAACTCAACTTATCTTCAAAAGCGAAGGCTTTTTGATCATAGTTTTGCCCCTAAATCAATCGTACATATAAAGTTGAAAACGAAATTTGAGGTCGGAAGACAAGTAAAAATGATAGCTGTTAATGTAATTAGCTAAATACGTTTTGAATTGCTGAGAAGAGCAAATAAAATATGCATGGCTTAATATTCTTAGAAAACTTCATCACAAAAGTGTTTCGCTTAGTGTTCTAAAGGATTGAAGTTTTTTTTTTGGAATTCATTGGATGCTTAGACGAAATATCTTGGTATATAGTCAGGCTAAAGTAAGTTCCTTAAAAAGCGTGGACAGATTTCCATAGCATATAAACGAGCCAGATCTTGAGATCGAACAACAATTTGTGTAACCAATGCCGAAGTATTTCGAAGGGTATCAATAAGCGTAACAGCGCGGAAAACGTTTGATAACGCCGCTCACATAAAAGTATACTACACAAAAGCAACGCCAGAACTGGCAATGCGCTCTGAGCGTCTTTTTGTGCGCTGTGTGCCCTGTGTCCTGTGTTTTGTGTCCTGTGTCCTGTGTGTCCTGTGTCGCGTTGTTGAACCATAAGCAAAGCAAAGCATAAGCAAAAGGCAAAGGCGGAAACAGAAGGGGCAGTGGAGTAGACAAGACAATGAAATTGTCATAAATAACAACGCTCTTTATCAACACCAACAACACCAACAACAACAACAACAACAGCAATAATAATAATAGCAACAACCACAACAAGCAAAGAAATGACCAACCAGCCGCATAATTCCTTTCTTTTCTTTCCGGTTATTTTTTATTCTTTTTTTTTTTTGTGCTTGTGGTTACCTCTTTTTGTGTTTTTGGTCAGTGGCTCAACTCTTTTATTTTGTGTGTCATTTTTATATCTTAAAGGACTTATCAAGTTTGTCTGCCGGGGAATAGGGAATATTGGGTGCTTGTTCTAGTTTCTGAGTTAGCCCCTTAATTTGTTTCTCGATTATCCTTAGAGCTTATTTAATATTAATTTATCAGCTTTGAATACTAAAAGTAAATTTCGTTATCCTAGCAATATTATATCTTAGGGAAAATCTCAAATAAGCCAAACTTATCCATCAACGTATAAATGTATCTAGATACTCGACAATCCGTCATACAACCTTGCCAAAACACTCGTAGTTTTTATAGGGTATTCCCTGGTCAGCTACTAAATTCCCCTCTCCCTTACGACTATTGTTATCCCTTTTTGTTTTCTTGGTATCTTGTTCGTGGCTTGTTCTTATAACGGATATTTCAAATGGCTGCTGCTTAAAATGACTTTTGTTCAACTTTCTGTTCAACTATCAAAACGGGCGTGTACTCGTAGTAGTACTTATAGTTATCAATGTGCCGGGTTGCGAGGGGTCGAACATTAAACTAATGTTTAGTTGCTTTCGTTACAGTTTTTGAGTGTCAATCCTCGAAAACTTTGCCACTAAAGTGTGGCACGTTGTGGGCAAGAGTTTTGGGCGTGACAATCCAAATTGTTTTTTTTTTCTTTCTATTGTGTTGAATTTAATGGGCTGTGACAGTTTGTGACCACCACAATTGCAAATGTTTCTAGATATATCCTATTTCGTGTCTGTCTGAACTTGTATGAGCAAAATTGAGTGCCATTATGAATTAGAGTAAATTTATACGAAAGCCGCAATTAGTTCTCTATTTGGTTTTTGAAGAGTTATAATATTAAAGTTTAGGTGTTTTTTTTTTTAATTAACACATACGTTGGTTCCCTGTGCTAACTGTAATCGCTGTAATTAATCCCATTCTCTGCCCTATATGAATTGACGTTGTTTTGTAGACAATGCAGCTGGAATCAACCGAAGATGTTTACTTGCAGTGCCGCAAATTGCGTGCTGTGTTGCACAGCAACAGTAGCTTTATTTGCGGTCAGCTCTTTTGTTCATCAGCAAATTGCCAAAGCTGTTCCGTTGAGCAAACAAATATTATCGCATTAGTCGGGAAAGAGCTGATAATAGTGATGTTTGACTTCATAGCAGCAATATAGGATTGGAATACAAAAAAACTAGGTCTCAAAGCTATTTGCAATCCAAAGGTATTTTAAGCATTGGTTGAACAAAAAACTGTAATGTCATAGTCAATATATATATATATTATAATGTATGAAGCCGTGAGAAAAATAACTGTAACGTTATAGCATACTTTTGAGCACATTATTGCTTTAAAATTGCATTATTGTTTAAATTTAAAAACATGCATATAAATACGTATTTGATTATGTATATGTATGTACATCACTTGACATTTCATTCGGAATCAGAATTTCACTTTTAGTTCATGATAGTTGAATAAATTTGCCTGCTGTACGATTAATAATTATAAAATACTATATATAAAATACGTCAATACTCATGCGAATTTCTCTTTCCATCTCTTCTTTTAATGCCGCACAGCTGAAATGCAATTATGCGTACAGATTAAATAAAGGTTTTTTTTGTATAAAAATTCACACATATAAATGCAATATGCAAATACTTAAATACATAGCTCTATATAAAAACGAAACAATAATAAATTAACAGAAAGTAAATCGAAAAAAAATTACAAACAATAAAACCAAAAATCAAAAAACCATAACAAAGTGTTCATAACTATTTAAGCAAATGTAGTTAAATCGTAAAACGAAAAATTAAAATGTTAAATACAGCTTAAATTGCATCTGAATCTTTGCATCTTTATCTCTCTGTATCTACACACTAAACTTCGCTAATAAGCAAAAATGCAAAATAAATTTCGCCCCAGCTTAAACCCAAAAATACCAAATCAATCCAATCAATCAGCCAACCAACCAGCCAATCAAGCGCCCAATCATCAATTGCAACTGCCATTCAGTCATCCAGCATTAACAACAACAAAAACTACAACATGAGCAACAACAATAGCAACAACAAAAACAGCACACATAATAAACGCAAACAAAAATGGCAACAATAAATCAATTTTTAAATGTTTAACGCTAAACGCACGCCATTAAATACGCAAATAAAACGAGTTTAAACTAAACTTAATGCAAATAAAATAAAATATAAAATAAAACAGCTAAAATACACACAAGCTATAAATAAACTTTAAATAAACTCTTAATTAATTATGGAACATCACTCAACATTTTTGTTGTGTTTGTTCCATTGTCAAAACGATAAGGCCGCCGCTTGTTTGCAGCCACAACAACAACGACGACGACCACTGGGCAAGTCAAAATTGCAACAACAGAAGCAGCACCTGCAACAACATCAGCCACAGCAAAAACCACAGCAGCAACAACCGTCACCAACTCAACATCTTTGCTGGGTAAGTAAAAAGCACTTTCAGAAAATGCCTTTACCCAAATTTTCACTAAATTTAAAATTAAATTCGCACACACTCTGCATTGAAGTAAACTTTTTAAATCAATTTCAAATCAACAGCCAGAACGAATAGCCAAAGTTCTTGGCACAGCGTATTTTGAATACTCTTTTTACTTTTTTTCTTAAACTAATACATAGATTGTTGGATTGACAAAAGGCTCTTGAAGAGTATTTAGAGCAGCTACTACGAGTTAACCGAGCTTTGTTTTTTATTTGATATTTAAACCACAGAAAATCTGCTTGCATAGACTTGATGACAAATGCTGAATGCTCAATTTGTGACGGGTAGAGTGGTGTGTGTGGAAAACAACTTGTCAGACCGACCGTCGACCACCAGTCAAAAAAACGTTGAGGTCTGCGCCGGCAGTCAGCACTGAAAATAAACTTTAAATGACGTTAAACCAATGGCAAAACTGTGCAAAGCTAGCATTCGACGGTTGCTGTCGCAATTGCAGTTTTGGCTGTTATGAATTTCATATTAGCTACATACGAACATCCACTAAAAATCACCGAAAGCAATTTTCGTTAGTTGGAAATAAAAAACCAAAAAACGAAAAAAAAAACAACGAAGAAAGCAGGAAATTGCATTGATGGCGGCCGTTGAGTGTTACGCAATGTAAACGCTTTTCCCCAAAATACTCGATTTTCAAATTCGCCGACAGTTGCTTAATTTGCTTTTAATTCACTGTGATCACAAAAAACGCGACAATCATTTGCATCCGTAGCTGCGTAGTAAGAGTTTTATTGCGAAAATTAATTGCTTTAGTTTTTTGCTTGGCCATCGTTAAGGTTTAGTTTTATTATGGGCTATCATATAATAATTTCTTTTTTTTACTGAATATCTAATATTTTTATAAGCTCATAACCGTTAAACCTTATAGAAATATTATTTTTGAAATTTAATGAATAAAATTTGATTACAAGGTTTTTTGTTTGGATTTCCATGTCGTTTGTTTGCATACGCATACGGTTAAGCTATATCCGCTATTCAGATTAAAAAATGAAATAATCTAACTTAAAATGAAAATGGTTTTTTGTACTAGCCAGTCTGTCAAGTCGGCATTTCGGACGTTTGTCATTTCGGCTGAAAAGTTCATTTCCCCAGTTGTCAACAGTTTATAATAGTTTCTGCCTTTGTGCGCTTGGTCCAACCGAGTGAACCGAAACCGAACCGCTCAAAACTAACCCGAACTGCAGCTTCAGTTAGTGGGGATTGTAATTTGTTTGATGTTGCTTGCTTGCTTGTCAGTCTATTTATGTATGTGTGTGTGTGTGTGTGTGTGCCTGGGTGTGTGTTTAGTAAACTATTTTTCTATGTCTGGGCCTGTCTCGGGTCTATCTTTCAATTCCAGCTGGTTTATTTCATTGCAGCACAGCAACTGTCCAATGCAAATCTGCTTTGCTGATTAAACCTAAATAATGTTCCTTTGCTGTGGCTGCTGACCCTCCCTGCGAGCCCGCTAGCCCCTGTTCATCTCCATCTCCGGCTTCTTTTGTTTGTCTGGCGCTTTAAGAGCCCGGCAGCCGGTGTTTTATAGCCAAATGCCACAGTGTATAATGGCTATGTGATTAGGCTTGCACAGGGCATACCCCACGAGGGAAATCACTGTAGGTCACTGCAAAGTTAATACTTTACCCGTTCAGCATTCCGAATTTGCTTGTATTAAAAGTAAGCTTTTATAAATTATTGAAATAAACCTAAGCTTTTAATGGATCCAACAGTTTTTTAACAGTATTTATTCATTCATGCCCCAGTTGCATTTATTTTATATTATTTGATTTATTTAGACTTGGTAAACTGTTAACTTTAGGAAATATTTCAATATTATGTCATTACTTCTTACGAGTTTTTTTTATGAACAATTTGTACTTATAAATTATATAATTTAGATACATTAAAAAAGCATTTCTAATAAAAATCACAATTAATTCAAGCCGATAATTAAATTATTATTTTTTTTTTTTATATATTGTTTAGTTAAGTTAAAGAATGTATCAAATAACTGATTACTTGCAACAATATAGTAAACAACATGTTTTTTGGTGTATTTTTTGTGGCAAGCGCACTCAAAGCTCGCCAGTGCAGCCTTGTTGCTGTTTTCATTTTTGCCTTCTGCGAAATCTGAGACAATTTTCAACTTGTAAGGGGAGCGCCTGCATTTGTGTAATAACATAGTTGAGCTGCCGGTTGCAACCGGCAGCTTCCGTTGCCATTACCGTTGCCGTTGCCAGTGTACTGTGTCCTGTGCCCTGCCATCCTGCCATCCTGCCCCCGCCTACCACTGGCCACTTGTTGTTGGACATTTTTTTATGGCCATGGCATGGGCTTTATTTCCTTTTAGCCCGCTCTGATGCTGCACGTAGCACATTTTCAATTTAATTTCTGTCTGCGTGACTCTCTATCTCCCTCTCTCGTTGTTGCTTGCCCCGCAGCCAATGCTGCAGACGCGCGTTTCCAGCCATGCCATTGTCTTTGGCTTTGTTTGCAGTGCCATTTCCGGTGCGCCTACGTGAAATTAACTTGTGCATTCGCAAATGCATATATGACACTGGCTGCAACAGTTGCCGCAGTTGCTACACAAAATAGCATGCACAGGCTGCATATAAAATCTGTGAAGAAATTCTCTTGCTTTTTGGTCGACACTTTAATTGAAGTGTGCCTCAAATTATTTATAGATATAGACAGTCAATGATGAGCTGCCATTATAGACAACATTCAAACCATCGTTCACTGACCCAGTTAAGAGGTCGTGCAACTAGGAAGTGGTTGGATGGGGCATGAGTAGTCGAAGCTCGAAAACAAAAGCATTGGCAGTCAATGCACAGTGGCACCAACAGAATTGTGTAGTGATCAATTGTGATTGATTAGTCAAGATGTTCATAAAATATTTAGGTTTTCGTATAAGAGCTAAATTTTAAACCAAGGTGGGCTTTAACATAAGTTGCACCTGCAACATAAGTCTAGTCAAGTAAAATTACATTAAAAATAGTTTGCATCTAAACAGACCTAAGGCTGTTTTTACTAATCATGGATGTATATATATTTATATATATATGTATATTATTGTATCGAATATTGATCCTTCAATTTGCAATAATCAAGTAACAAATTCCGAACGCTTTTCCATGTTTTGTGTATCAAACTAAGTTGAAATTTTTGAAATTGCCCGCAGTGGATTTTTGGCTTGTTGTTGCTGCTGCTGTTGTAATTACAATGCACTTGTTGTTTAGGCTTTTAGCTAACAAAAGCAGAACTGCCGCCAGTCTGATGCCCACAGCCTACAGGCCACAACACTCCCCCTCCCCCATACCCACTCGAACTCTTTTAGCAGCACAGGATTTTGAGAGCGCAGCAATAAACGAACTTGAGAGCACTATTAGGCCAAATGACTTTTGACGCTCGCGTCGGGTCTATTGCAATATTTGCATGTGGTCTGCCATAGCCATGTGCATGCCATGTATATGCAAGTGTGTGTGCTTTTGAGTGTGTGCAAGGGGTAGTGTTTATCGACATGTTTGGCGCCGTTGACTACATTGCCGCCTGCAGGCAATTGATGCCAAAGGCCAGCACTGAGGGCATTTCAAACGAATACCGCATCAATAGAGAGAAGAAAAGACGCAATTTACTATAAATGCTTGCAAGTGCATTTTTTTTCGCTTTTTCCCGCACTAAAGCTTAAATTCGAAGAATTTTTTGATTAGCTCTGCGAGTGTGTTTTAGTGCTTTATGATTGGGTTTGCGCTTTAGAAAAATGTTCATGGGGCACCATAAGGATGTAGATAAACATTTGTTTTTTCTTCAGGGGAAGCTATCAGCTTATATACGTATAGCTGAGTAAAGCAGGTTTAAGGAGGCTTAAGAAATTTTTAATGTTAGCGATGTGTTTTCTATAAAGAATGCGAATATTTCCAATAATATTAGCAACATTTTGGCTACAATTCAACATCAATTTAATAGTAATTGTTGGTTGTTGATTATTTTCATATACTAAAATTATAATCAGCATTTTTGTGTACCTAATATTATGCACATTTATTTTCTAAGCTATATCACTATATTTATTTTTTTTTATTATTTATCAACCGCAAAGTCTTTTATTATCCTATGTAAACAAACTTTTCACACAAAATTTGCATCAGAAAATGCAAGCCATGCAAACAAAATCGCCAAAAAAATTCTTCTTCTTTTTCTGCTCTCTAAAGCAGAAATTCAAACAAATTTGTGTGTGCCAAAGGGTTCAATTATGAACAGAGCCCTTCAGGTGACAAAAAATAACAAGCATGCATGGAAGAAGAGAAAGGCACCTAAAAGCCGATCCCCTGGCTGGGACGAGCTATGCAACCAAGCTAAGCCACCTGACTACGGCGCAACACGGTGGCACTGAAACTCTAATATATGAAATATATAGCGTCTGACGTATAAAGCCTGTCGACGGGGAGCCAAATTGCAGTTAACTTTTGGTCCACCAGGGATTCTGTGTGTGTGTTTTTGTCGCGCCTAAGCGGCTGCCACTTTTGTTGGCCAAAGTGGCTTGCGGTCAGGCGGTTGCAGGTGAGAGGACGACAAGCTGGTATGAGTCGGGCTTTCAATTTCAAGGCTCATTGTGCTTAACTCAGGCATTGGTGAAGCATTAAATTAACTTTAAAAGTTTCCACAAACCCGCAAAAAAAACAACGAAAACTAAAGTTCAAATTAATTAACCACAACAAGGCTTAAGCAAAATAATAAAACCAAATATACCAAGCAAAAATCGAGAAAAAGTACTAGCAAACACCAGAGAGGCGCGGTAATTTAAACTTTCCACCCATTTTGTTTCATTTCCTGCCACATAACTCGTAAAGCCCCCAATTACGCAAACAGCTGACGCAGCCATAGACGAAAATAAAAAGAAAGAAAAACAACCAAACAGCATAGAAAAAAGGAGAGGAGCGGAGGGGGCGAAGAGACGAATAACACACCGCCACCATAATTTATACGAAATAAGTAATGTTGCGTACGACTGAAATGAAATAAAATATAAAGCTTTAAATTAATTACAGAATAAAAACGAGACACAAAACTTACTATGTATATTTCAAATTATTAATATTATATTATAAATTTCGGTATGTTGAACAATCATGATACACAATGTTTGTCGGAAAGTAAAAGCGATTTCGGTGTGCGTCGCACGTGTAAATGATTGTGGCTGGGCGACGCCTGAAAGCATGCTGCGGTATTTTTCATCTGCCATCTCGGCACAGGCAACGTTACACGCAGCCTCGCCGCATGTATTTCAATTACTGCATTTCTCAGTTAACCGCCACATCTCCGTACCGCCACCACACACAAGCCAGCACAAGCGCTGTTGAAGCGTCAGTAACGTGTTCGGTCACCCCTCGCCTCGGTACACGCCCTCGACAGCATTTTTTTTTATGGATTTTTAATTTGCGCCTGGCACACATTTTTTATTATTATTTTTTTTTATTTCTGTTATTTTGTTATTCGAGCACTTTTACGCAAATTCATTGTTTTAATTTACTCAAGTTTGTTGACCGAAAACAGAAACTAATCAATGCGGTCGGAGCAGCATCGTGGGTAATGGGAGAGTAGGGATGGGCGTGTGGCAGTTCAACCAAGGTGACAATGCTGGGGCGTTGGTCAGTAATGAGGTCAAAGCCTAAAATAGGGTTAAACAGTATACACTTTTTTAATTAAACATTAAGTCTGGCAAACTTTTTTGTTGTGGTTTTCTATTTGGCATCTCTCAAAGAACTTCGTCCACTTTTTTTTTAGCTTTTGCTTTTGGCGAGTTTTTTCTGCAAGCAACCGCAGTCCGCTAAGTTGTGGCCAGAAATATGGAGTTCAAAAGGCAAAGCTTCAACTTGTGGATACAGCGAAAAATAAATAAGAAAAGCGCGCAAAGCCAAAGGGATAATATTTAATGAGATACAGTTAAAAGAACAGTTAATCTTTTTCGTGGTGTTCTGGGCAATAGCCAAGTAAGAACATGAATTAAATGTGTAGTGGCGTAATGCAAAAAAAAAAAAAAAAGATTGTGGCTTAATTTGTAGAAAATATAAATGTGGCAATACTTTGGTACAATAAATTAGGTAAATTAAATTTATACAGAATAATTTTTAAGCAAAAACTAACAAATTGTACAACTAAATATGATTACAACAAAATATTGACCATTTCCATTCTTTTCTCTTTGCAGGCAACATTTCACAACTGAACAAAACAACGATATATAACTGAACAAGCAAAACTTAATTAATAAATATAACAACAACTGCTACTTACGGTTTCTCAAGCTCTTTTACACAAAAAAAAGTAGTATTCAAGTGCGAATTATGTAAATTTAAAAGCAAAAACAAAAACCAAAAAACACTCTGACAACAAAAAAAAAAAAAAAGAACCTGCTAAAAATGCGTGACCAGAAAACCGGAAATTAAATTTGCAACAGCCATAACCTCAAAATAGAGTATAAAACAAAGTAGTGCAAGGAAACCGCAGTTGCAAGCAAAAAAAGGAAGAAAACGATATGTTTGCCAGCAAAACCCATTAAAAGAATAATAAATAGCAAAGTATCACAGAAAGCGAGTAGAAAATTAAGAAATTTAATCAAGCAAATACATGTACAAATTACCGAAAGTCGCTGCAGTCAGACATCAATTTTTGCGCAAGATCTAAAGTAAAAACAACATAAATAAAAAACAGAAAACTTAAGCGATAAATATACTAAATTAGGAAGTACACTGCAGATAGAGAGAGAGGAGAGACAAGAGAAGATCACAGAGCTGACCTTCAGCGCATAAGCCATTGTGTGAGCTGCAGCTGCGTTGAACTTTGACCCACACGACGCGTTTGTCTTTTGGCTCAAGTGTTAATCACTGCAACGTGCCAGGACAAACGCAGCCTACTTAAAAGCAGGCGACAGGCAACTGGCAGGCACCCAATTGTTGCAGCCACAGGCAGATAGTTGCGCTCTCACAACACCAACAACAACAAGTGGTTAACAATAGGAACAGCAACAACAACAACAGCAACAACGATCCAAGCAATTCAACCTAAAAACAACGCAAACAAAACCAAGGACATGGACTCGTCGTCGTCGTGCACGCTGTTTGCCGTGTTTATCTTTCTTGTGATAATTAAAGGTGAGTGCTCCCCTTTTGACCCTCTTCTCTCTTTGCCATTTTATCACACTTTTACTCAACACTCACACGCATATTTCCATTTTGCCTCATTCAGTAAATGTTTGTGCTTAATAAAAAGCCACCACATTAAGTAAATAATTGTAGACATTAATTAATGAATGGAATTGGCTTTCCATAAATTTCAAATTGAATTTTAAATGTAACTTAAAGTGGAAGCATTTATTATGACAAATCTCTGTAAATTATCCACTCCTTTGATGTCTAATGTAATAATAATATTGCTTAATCTTAAATAAAACTAGGACATGATTGTAATTCATTTTGAATTTGAATGTGGAAATGAAAATGAGATTTCGACGATACGATAGAAAATAAAATAAATAAATCTTATTTCATTATGGTTTAACTTCATGGCTAAGTTAATCAAGTTATGTTTAAGTGCTCAATTTAAGTAGGTTCATAAGATCTCTTGTTTCATGAAATGAAATGAAATAATCTCAGTTTAAGTTGTACTTTAAAACGAACTAATTTTTAAAAAATTCTTTGTCTTCTGTTGAGCCAACTTTTTACTAGATCAACTTGTCTACCATTGTACAAATCCTCCTCATGTCACTATCAATTCGAGATGCACTACTCTCAGAACTGTGCATAAATCTTCTTGTCACTTTGCTAACATGCCACAAAACGCGACTCGAATTGCTGCTCCCAACTCACAAGCGCCCTCACCCCCCTTTCTCGAACCACTATGCTATTCAATTTCACATTGAATTTTTCAATTTTCTTTGCCATCGTTTTCACGGCGCTTTAAGCAGGCCAAACAGAAAACCCACCGACTAAACGGAGCGCAAAATCTAAAAAGCCACACATGTATGTATCAAGTGCAATACGTATACGTACCTATTATATATGTATATACAGAGCTATCCATTATGTGTATATGGTGGTTATAGGGCTGTATTCCCACGTAGCTCACCATAAATTCACATTGTGGCACAAGAGATCGCCCAGAGCCAAAACTTGGCCATATTTTTTAGTTTGCTCAGCACCGCTCAGCACCGCTCAGCTCGGCAATTGCCAAAGTAGAAAAAAATAATGCGCGGCAATGAGACAATATTCAAGTTGAAAAAAAAATAGGAAAAACGAGAATAAACTCGTACAATTGTCAGAGTGAGCCCCAGGAGGGCATACTTCAAATCTACAGCTGCTCCCCAGTGTGCAAGCAACGCACACGCAAACAAACACACACTCACTTACTCACACACACACACACACACACACACACACACACATACAAACGCCTGTGTGTTCGTTAAAGTTTTTTTTTCCAACTTGCATTCAGTCGAGAAGTTTGTTTTTTCTGGCTCGTTGAGTTGGGCTGCAGGGAGTAGGATGTGGTGTGGCAGCGTTCTATCTGAAGTCTCATGAGTTAGTGAATGTTGTCAAAAATAACAAGAAGTGAAGCTGGGTTTTCATTTCTCATTTTCATTGATTCCACCAATTCGCAATGAAATGCATTAAGTGGCGTCTAAATGAAGCAGTGAAAACATAGTCAACATGAAATCCCTGTTGAATCCGAATTGATGGAACTTGTGACAATTTTTACATATTTGCATTAATACCTGACAACTGACTTCGATTTTAAGTACAAATAAGTGAGGTTATTTCAATGTTTGATTTCAAGATAGTATCACAGACCAATGTTAACAGATATCTTGCAAATATATACATGTATTTATTTATACATATTAAATACTGAACTGTATTATCGGAAGATCTTATATAAATGTGGCTGGGATTTGTCTTATTAACCCCTATAAAAACTCTTCGCCCAAATGTTCGACACGCTTTCGACTACAGTCAAAGTTTTCTCTACTGTCTTGACGACTTTGAATCACTGTCCAAACACAACAGTTTTTATACAGTTAGAATGGATATTTGTACTGCATTTACACAACTTTATAAATTGGATGTGTTCTTTATAAGTATCACTAGATGAGTCAATGTAGCCACGTATTTCCGCCCGTTCGACTATCTGATTCTATGCAAACTAGTCCGTCAGTTTTAAAGCTACAGAACAACGGGTAACTAGATAAGCTCTAGTAGGTAGCTAGATTAGTTCTAGTAGGAGCAACTTTTGTGAATTACAAGATGTCCAGATATAACTCTTTATTTATGTGTATCAACATTGGACTAGTGATGTAGCAAACAATCATTTGGTCCTTCTAAAATTTATAATGAAACGAGCATAGAAGGTTGACTATGGTCTGCAAGGGTATATAATCTTCGAGATGCCTAAGATAGCTATTCGCTTTTGCTTCAGTTAGTTGCAGATTTTGATCTTCTTTTAGTTGTAAGAGCAATGACTTGCAACAAGTTACTGGTAACCGACACAGCTGCTGTGCAGTGTGAGCGCTGACTCAAAAGCTCCTCTTTTTATTTGGCACTTATTGTTTATTACAGTTGCGTGTTTTCTTTTTCACCCTAGACAAGATTTAGATTAAGCATCGCAGTGGGAGCTAACTGGTAAATCTTTGAGAGTCCTCCATCTTTTTACTCTGTCTCTCTCTCTCTCTCTCCATATCTCTGAATACATATTTTTGCCCTCTGTCTGCCTCAGACAAAGACTAATGAAGATGGCGTCGCATTCGAATTCACATTCTCATTCAACTTCGCGGCAGAACAAATATTTTCAATAAGCTTGGCGTAGCTGTAACAAACTGCGCACTGATTGGAAAATCAGCAGTTGAAAATTGCCAAAAGTGAAGAAGCAGAGGGCAGCGGGCAGCGGGCAGCGGGCAGCGGGCAGCGGGGTACACTAAAGGAGAGTACGCCACAGGGCAACAGCAGAGAAAAAAACAATATTTCAAAGATTCAGCCGAATGTTGTCAACTTGTTGTTGCCAGCCAGTTGGCAAGCGCATAAATTTCATGGCAATTCGAGCGGCTCTGCGCACCTTGAAGTTATCCCTCCAGCAACTGTCAGCTGCTCCATCCCTTTTGGTGCTTTTGGACTATATATTGCTGGTCATATATTTTGTTTTAAGGCATTTTATGTATTTAAATGACATAAATTTCTATTGGATTTTCGTTGCTGTGGCCATAGCCAGGACATTCAAAATGTCCTCAACATATTTTGGGCTTTCACTTAAGTACGAAACGCTTTTAAGCTACGGCCTTTACTTATGCAGAGGCGTCCCCCGGGCTCTGTCAACTGATAAGCACATGCAGTTGGCTTCACAGTTAGCCGACAAAGTTTGTCGATGATGTTGTTTGATGACTTTGTCATCAATTAAATTCGCTTATAGTTGAAATAATTTTAAGCAAAAGAAGAATAAAAGTAATTTAAATAAAATATATATTATTGTAATGTATATTATTGTTCTCATTGCTTTGCAGACTAAAACTCACTTGTCAAATTATACGGTCATTCAGTATTTATTAATAAAAATATGAATACAATGCCAAAATAAAAAAAAATCTATGTTACTTGTATATAGATAGTAATAAGACTGTAAATTAACGTCTGTGCATAACATTGGTATCGATAACGATCGATATCAATTGTGTGATCATCAACTTGAAGAAGAAGACAGAGAAGTAAAGTAAGCAGACGCGTTCGTGAAAGAAACATAATTAAGTTTTGACTGCTACAAAATGTATACTCAAATTTCTGTTTCATCCTTTTAAATCATAACTTTAAAAGAATAGCTCAATCATAGAATACTTCATTTAAATAAAAGTAAATAAATGAAATATTCTTGCACATGTTGTTACTTTCTCTGCCTTAGTTTGAAATTGATTTCGAGAACTCAACCATTTGTCTGTACATAATAATTCTGCCAATTTGAAATTACACAGAAACTTTCCTATCTGGTTGTCTTTGGGGTAGCGTTAGTTCTTTTAGCTGAACATTTTGGCAGGCATTGTGCCTGCCAGTGCTGAGTATTCCGCTGCGGCAGCTCGAGTAACTTGCCACCAACTTCCAGCGAAAAGTTTTACCCCCCGTGGGAGACGCCTCTGACGCCTTCAGGTAAAGCGGATAATCCACGCTGGTGTGGCGGACGAGAACAGCGATGACTTCAGCTTCCGCTCGGCGACGTCACCATGCTGCTGTTGCCATAGCCTATGCGGCAACTGCACGCACAACTTTCAAGGCCGCCAGCGGGCAACCACCCAACTAAACCAAACCCCCATTGCTGTCAGTCGTAAAGCAAGCTGCACTGCAAAAAAAACCCAAGTTTTAGTTACGCGCTGTGCACTTCCGCGGCGCCAACTCAATTTTGGCGAGGAGCTTTATCATTTTGGATTTCGAGTTAGTCGTAACCTTGCTCCAGTCTCTCAAAAGCCGCTGTCTGCTCCTTAAAACGACGGGGAAACGGGAACGGGGAACGAAAGCACCTGTAGGGCGTCGCATGAGTCAGCGTTGCCGCCACTAAACTTTACAAATAAGCATTTTTTATACGGCCAATTCCCGACTTCGGCATACAACCCACACCACCACTTATACCGCTCTCTGCGCTTGCCGCTAGATCGTAAAAGAAAAACTTAGTGTCTGCGCCTAAATAACAATAAACGGCACTCGTGGGCCGCCCCACATCAGCAACAGCATCAAAGCCAAACTTGATAGGCATAAATTTGGTGTAATTTAACGCATTCAATTACAAAACACAACAAAAAGAAATGAGAACTCGCAAGCGTCTTGCGACTTACTTAAAAAAATCGTAAAATGAGAACAAGTAAGAGGCCCATAAATGCCAGTACTTGACAATGAGATCCTTTCCACCAGTTATCAATCCGCACTGAGTGTGGGGCATAGTCGACTGGGCAATCACCTTCCAACTATACATATTAAAAACGAAAGTTGTTCTATTTTGAGACGCTCTTGAGTTTCTGTTTATAACATGCACTTGAATTTGCGCTGTTATCTTACGTCTCAATTTTTATTTAAGTTATGTTACAGTGCATCAGGTAATTTCTGAACATTTTGCAGGGGTCGCGTGCCGACCAGCGAACAAAGGTCATTCTTTCACTTGACTTCGCTGCGACAACTTCTTTGGTAAAGTAAAAACGCAGGCTTTTATGAGCATGCGTGCGAACAGATACGCATCTTTTCTAGGATTATGAATGTGTGCGAAAAAAGCAGCTATAATGATACTGGATCGCGCAGACCCTTGAATGTTTGCGAAGATAGCAGCAAACACTCTATCCTTGTCTTTATGTATGCAATTCAACTTTTAGTTTTTGGGCCTGATGTGTAAACTTTCGTAAAGTGTGGTGGTTTAACTGTTGACCAAATTGTCTGCCTAGTGGTTACAGTTAAGTCAAGGCGCTTTAGCGATAAATGCTAAGATTACATTGCTAAGACTGTAACTTAACATCAGTAACATAAAATGCAACTATGTACGTAACATATGATATCGATATCATTGGTGTGATCACCAGTTTGAAAACTGGGAATAATTCAATCGCTGTGAATAAAGCAAAGTGAGTAGAAGTGTGTTTGGAAGTGAGATATAATTTAGTTTTGACTACAATATATATTTATTTATAATACTCGAAAACACACCAAGAAAAATAGTCGAGGATTCTACTGCAAATAGAGGTCGCATAAAAGCGGCATACATTAACTACCAAATTACTAAGCAGACACAATTCGCAGCTGTTTGCCAGCCACTCGATGGATGCGCTAAAAGCTCTGCAAAGCGTTTAAAAATGAAGAGTTGCCGCTGAGGTAAAAAAAAACACACACACACACATACAGACCCAAAAAAGAGGAGTGAAAAAAACAAATAATTGCGCCCAAGGCGACTACAAAGCGAATTACAAACAGAGCCCAGCGGCGCGCTCAAACTCTGCTTCCCACTCCCTTCTTCTCCATCTATCGCTCCCTCTCTCGCTCGCGCTGGCAGCCAGGCGGCGCCAGGGCGCCTTAATGTATGCAATGCCAGCCTAAATGAATGTAAATGTATATGTGTGTTTGTGAGTGTGTGTGTGTGAGTGTGGGTGTAGGTAGACAGCACAATTGACTTACAAGCTACGTTTTCCACCTGCCCTACAAAAAAACATGCAAATTTCAAGGCACAGTGCGAGTTTATGCCTTTGTGTTGTTTTTGTTGTGCGGCGATTTGCATAGGCTCGACGTGGGGGATAAGAGATGCAGGGGGTGGGTGTGCTACAGCGCCCAGGCAACAACTCGGCAATGGCTATACAGCTATTCAGTCTCTATGGTGACATTAACAGTGTGGCGGGTAGATTTTTAGTCGGTCAGGTGAGCGTCGACGAGCCGGCTCGACCCAATGACTGAGTTTGGCATTGAGTTATATTTTCAAACAAAAAAAAAAGAAAAAAACTGGAATGGAATGAGCAAAATGTGAGCGCGCTCCAGACGCATCCAGGCATTAAGGTACACCATTTTCAAGGATATGCGGGGATGCGCATGTTTATTCCCGTTTTTCTGGTCACACACATTTTTACGCTCAATTCCAGTGAGTCCCTCACGGAGAGCAACAGCAGCCAGCAGTCTCTTTCACTCAAAGCTGCGTGGGTTCATTCAATAGATTTTCGCATATACATGCATACATATATATATGTGTATAGACATTAATATATGTATATATTTCAAAATATATATACATAAATGTGTAGTATATAGATATTGCTGCGAGTATATGTGCAGCATCAAGTGTGTATTTTGCAGCTGTGTTGAGCTTCTAATTGACAGACATCTGAATTTTTTATGTGCTTGCTGTCTGCGTAGGCCACTCGAACTCGCACTCTGATTCTGATTCTAATTTGTATTTCGATTCGAATTCGGACCTTGGCCCCAACGTCAGTTTTGACCAGTCTAAAAAGTGAGTTGGCCAAGTGCGTTAGTACTTGTTGGCCAGTCTGACTACTTTAATTGGGCCAAAACGGGCAGCGTTTTAATTAAGAAATGTGCAGAGAGTCACACAAGAAGCAGCCAAGCCACACAGTGGCAGACAGCTCCAACAGTCCATCAGTCCAAATCCAAGCACAGGCACAATTGTCACGGCGCTCCACAAGCATGTCAAGGATGCTGTCGCCAGCTCGCAAGGAGTGCTGCAAGGGTCACACATATTGTGGCGGGAAGGGGCAACAAGGGTCGTTCATGGCATGCACTGGCCTTATGTGAGTGTGTGTGTGTGTGTGTGTGTTTGTATGTGCCCCACTAACTAAAAGCCAAATGGCGTTTTGTCATATCAGCTGCTCGTTAGCCATGTGAAGAGCCAGGCAACACCTGTGCGGTTGTCTAGTAGATGAATGGCCGCAAGGGGGAAAGGGGGTTGCGGCCAGTACAGGTGGCTGTTCAACTAATCGACATAACTGCGGCGACGCTGTCGTCGTCGTCTGACTAAGTGCCAAACAATGATGAGCACAAAATGTTGTCGGCTTCAATCCTCTCGAGTGCAATATGTAAGACGAGCTGCAGATAACTAAAAGGCACAAAATTATGATCTATGGGCTGTTTATTATGCTTGTCTTATTTAAATTTATATCATGCCAACAACAATAGAAAAATGATGTAATAAATGCAGAGCTTCCCACATAACTTTAATAAAAATACAATTAAAATATTTCTATCGCAAAAAGTTGCATAAATGTATAAATTGCATGTCAAGTGAATAAACAAAGGAAAAGAGAAATAAAGCATTGTTATCTAAACGACTGCTTGAAATGTCATACTGACAAAAATATATTTTATTTAAAAAAAATATTTTTATTGCAACCGTGTTATTTATCTTTGATGCAATTTATTGAATTTTTTATTTTTTTGTTGTTAATGTATGCCAGAATATTTTGCAACTATTAGCTATGCAGTTTTAAAGATAATATCGAAAAAAAATATTTACGTATGCGTACGTGTATGCTCAACGGCATTCATCAGGCTTTGTTTCATTATTTATGGTGATATTTCTCACTTTCGCTGGCTTATTTTTCAGCTTTGCTCGCTTTTCCCTCTTGCTCTGCTAGCCAAAACGAAAATGTCCATTATCCAAATAGACACACCATACACACACTCCCTAAGGTGTTGTTTCATGTGTGTGTGTGTGTGTGTGTGTGTGTGTGTGTGTGTGTGTGTGTGTGTGTGTGTGTGTGTGAGAGAGAGTGCGTGTACGATACTTTGCGGCACACCTCGGCCCCTTAATGTATGCAATAAAGCTCAAGTGTAGCGCTGAGCTTGTGCTGCCAACAGCAGCCAGCAGGCAGCAGGCAGCAGTAGTTACCTGGTTAACACGACGCAGTTTGGTAGCTAACCTTCACTTTCACTGCCTGCTACACACATGCATCTGTACGTGTGCACCTGCAACATTGTAGCAAAACAATCGCATTGTCGCTGCTGCTGACTCCACGCCCCCCCTTGAAGAGTCCTTGTTGTAATTACATTTTGTTTTACTCGTGTGCTGAAGTTGTTTTTTTTCATCGCTTTTTCATACACTGGCAGAGAGTGCATCTAAATTTGGTCACAAAACATGTAATGCATTGAAATAGGTATCTACATATATACATTGAATATATATATACATATATATAATATTGTCTAAGAATGGGAGACGTGTCGATATAGCCATGGTCGCACAACTCTTTCATCTATTATGCAAGGGTATAGAATAGTCGGCGTGCCGCATTTAGCTGTTGTTTTTTTTCTCATTTTTTTTTGTTGCGGTGCGTCCACGATTTTCCCCAGCATCTAGTCGTAGTGGTTTATGCAAGTGGCACTGTGGGGCATGTTGCTGCGCTTGTGTCCGCTGTGATCGTGTGAAATTCATGCGTGATTTTTATTGTCGTGTTGTGTGTGCACATAAAATAATGCTTATGCATGGCTTTCTCTCCCTTTCCCTCTATCCCACTCTCTTCCATTTGCTTTTTGTGGCAGCAACAAGTTATACAAGTTGCAAGTTAAATGTCATTGGATATAATACGCCCAACCACCTCCCCCTGTCCGACACACACACACACATGCCCATCATATCCGCCTGTTAAAATTGTACACTTTATTGAATTTCTAGCGCTTTATTGTGTGGAAAATTTATCGTTTCAATTATTCAGCTACAGCAGCAAAAACAATATATGTATATGTATATTTTTTTCAACACGCATGCGATTTTCATCTGATATTCTCTGCCTCGTATTTTATGTCGCACCCCCACCCAATGCAGAACCTTGACTCGAGTTCCAGCCCGAGTTGGCTGAGATCCATACTAACTGCATTGACTTTGACATTTATGGACAAAAGTTGAAGCTCGCAAATACACACACACACACACACACACAGTCACAGACAGACGCACACTCGTACACACAAGTGCCCAGCGGCGACCCTGGAATACTCAATGCGAATGAGAATCCGAATCCGAATGCGAATTTGTATGTCCCCAGGGCTGACTGAGTGCTTGCTTTTGGCACGTTGCGTATACGAAATATGCGTGCAGCAAATAGCAAGCAGGTATATGATTTAACGTAATGTCAATATGCATATGAGATAACCAACAGTAACTAAATGTTGCTCCATAGACTATGAAACTACTCATAGCGATTGCCCACAATTGGACCAAGTGGAGCTGATCCAGAAAATTGACTAGTAAATTAATTGAAATGCCAAACTATTGCCATAAAGAAAAAGATATGTGTGTATGTACAGAATTTAAGTGCAAATTACTAAATGTATATTTACGGCATAGTTTAGGCCTTATGGAACGTATGGAAAGGGCTTCAGGTATTATTTTTGCAGCAAGAGATTATAAAAATTTACTTTGAGCAGATATTAAAGTATTTAATTTACGAGATTAATTTCTTTCAAAGAACGTCCGTTATCTCTTGGCTCTAAACATATTTCACAATTTCTTTAATTTCAATTGAATTAATTAGTTGCTTGATTTAATTTAGAATTCTTGAGCAAAGCATTAATTGAAATTCCAAGATTCAGCAAGCTGAAATGTGTGGCTTGGAATTGGGTCAAGGTTAAATTAGGTCAACTAGCGAGTAACTTGTCGAGTTGAATGCTTTCCCGAGTTGCCTTCTCAGCTCTGTCAGCTCAACTCACCCAACCCCACTCCCCACTTTAACCTTCAGTGAAAGCACTGACACCGACATTGTTGCGTACTCTGCCCAGCTAATAAGTAAATTCATTCTTAAAATGATAAAACAACGTGCTCAGCGAGTGGAAAGCAAAAGCGAAAAAAGAGCAAACCATTTTTACAAGCAAATAAAAGTTGAGCAAATGCTTACAAGCAAATGTCAGTTCATTTTAAACCATGTGCTTAGCTTATCGATTCAGGTGTTGGGGATTACTTAACATTTTAATGTCTAGAAACGATATATGAAAGTACATATTAGAATTTTTAATAGAAATGCCATGCTATCAACGTTTTCAATTTTTAATTTCATGCTCCATTGATTTTTATTTAAGTATCTCTTGAGTATCGAACACTATCCGCATTTCAAATAAGTACTAACTGCATAAGCAAACTTCATCTTTCAGAATGCTTTCAATTAAAAGATATATGCACGGCTCATTGACAACCATTTAATCCCCGCCGCGTACCACGAGAGAAAAATATACCATAATAAAGGTGGTTTACAAGCCCAACCAGCGGGCAATCACATTGCTATACTCAATCCACTTTCATTCTCGCAACGACAATACAATTGTGATTAAGCCAAGCAATAAGCCAGCAAAAAAAAAAAAGAAAAAATACAATAAACAACTGAAGGAAGAAGGATTGTCTGCCGAAAACACTCGTATGCCCATTTGTAGAATTCATCTTCTTTAGGGTGTTGTCATCCTTGTTGTTTTTATTGTTGTTGTTGTTGATCTGACCTGCATCAATTGGTTGTCTGTGTGGTTGGCGATAACGGATAGCAAAAGGTTTTTCCACCCCATCCACAATTGTTTGTCATATAGTACGAACGAATCTTACATATACATATGTGTAACAAATAAAAACGAACTAAATTATGCTCACTCTGCCTCCACTTCCTTCCTTTCTGTATCTCTCTCTCTCTCTCTGTCTCTCTCTCACTCGACCGCCAAGCGTACTGAGGTCAAATGGTTGCAATCAAAAAATACGCTTGATTTTTTACATCCTTGCCAAAAGCGCACTATCAATATTATGAGATTTCGCGCCAGACCACGCAACAACCCAGCCTATTTTGCCTCAACGCTTGATGTTGACTTACATATGAGAGCTGCGAGTGAGGGAAATATTGTAAATGTAATATGCTTTTTGGAGCGGGAATTGGCACTGAGCGGTAGAGAAGGGCTGAAAGGAGGTGGGTGGGTCGATGGGATTTCAACGTGTGCGCCCGCTCCATTTGGACTCGGCGCAGCATTTCAACGATTTCGCCACACTCAAGTAGACACTCGACGGGTTGCGCTATAAAAAAAGCAAGTGTGCTTCAGCTTAGCACTGCTAGACTACAACATCTCCTGTTGTCTATTCAAATTCAGAAAGAATTCGTTTGTAGAATTAAAGCTGGCTTTTCCATGCATTTTTTTAGTTTAATGATAATTTAATGTATTACATTTTAGTGGAAGCAATTACTTTAATGAATATTATAATTACCCAAATAAGCTAATAAATAAAATACGAAAATCTAAATGCCGACGTAATTACTAAAAAGAAGGTAAAACGTACCGCAAATTGCCAGTTATACTATGATACGATATGTATTATTTATCTAATGGGTAACATGGGGTTAGCCATGGATTACGGGGTATTCGTGGCGCGGCTTTTGGTATCTACAGGCATTTTAAAAATTGATTGTAAATACCAAGCAAAGGCGGCGTGTGCGAAAATATTTCGCGCACGTTGAACCGCCAACCAAGCAGCCAACTGGCTGACAGACACACTGACGAAATGACGGACTGACGGAAGGAGTGTCTGGGTGCATATGTGTCAATGTGTGCTGGTCTCTGTGTGTGCGTGTGTGTGCCTGTGTGTGTGTGTGTGTTTGTTGGCAATTTCCGCTCCTACATATCCGTTCGTTTTGTCACGTAGTTTATGAATGAATTTAACTGCTGTCGGTTGGACGACGACAGGGAAAGCGACAGCGACAGCGTCGTCGACGTCGATGTTGATGCTGCTATAAAGCTTGTTGATATGTTTTAATGAGCACTTTTACATGCACACGTTTGAGTATTTGTATCTGTCTCTGTCAGTGTGTGTGTGTGTGTGTGGCACATATAAAACTAAAAGGAAGAGATTGAAAGCTGCCGTAGCAACTGAATGTCACACGGCTCTCACGTTTAAAAGGCACCACAAATTGTTCACTTGGTTTCATTTTTTTTTTTTCTGTTTCGACCTCACCGGAGACTTTTTGCATTGAACAAAAGAAACTTTTTTAATTACATTTTTCATTTCCTGCACACATTACGTATACGCAACACTGCCAACCGGCGACAACTTAGACAGTTCTCTGTCTCCAATAATATAGACCAAAAATTGCTTATTGCCTGGCATAGACTGAATGAGCCTAATGTCCTTTAATATATTATAGACTGACAATTTGGCTGCCTGCATTTTGTGGCCTGTCAGACCTTAGAACTTCTTCTTCTGCTCTTCACATTCTTTATCCTTTGTGGCTGGGTGACTAGCTGTGCGACTGGTCGACAGCTTTTCTCGATTCTTAAATCGAACCACTGGCCATTCATATAGAAAAAACTAACCGAAAGCAAAACTCTAAGCAACAATGCTGTCAATAACAAGCTAATATGAAACTGACCGCTCAAAGCGTTTGCTATACAAACAGTGCGACGGTCGCTTAAGTAGTTACTGGAATTTGCAACATGGAAAATATAAAAAGAAATATGTGTGATAGGAAAGCAAGCAGAGTTGCGGAGAAATTCTCGCACTTCAGCTTAACCAACAAATTATAACAAAAATTGTAATCGCAGCATATTTTTAATCAATTCTGCATTTGCACAATTCATGCAATATCTTTCTAATGAACGTTTGCAGAGAATTTTCCACAAACTTCTGGAACTTCACCATCATTGTCACAAACCCATCAGATTCAACCGCTTGTCTTGAATTGTAGTTAGCCAAAAAAAAGAGAAAATAAAGAAATAGAAACGATAGACAACTTGTTAGATGCATGGCAGGACTTAGGGGATGAGCGGAAGTCAACGTTGCCTTTGGGCCAAGCAGCTTGTTGCCAAGACAGCAGCCACACAGCGATTTATGTGCTGCCAAGTTGTTGTTGTTGTTGTCGTTGTCGTTGTCTTGTTGCTACAGCTGTCCAGCTGAAGCTCAACTAAGCTCACAGATGCGTTCAGCTTGATTTTGGGATTGTAGCTGCCGGACAGCACAGCACAGAGAAAAGCTGGAGGCATTTTACTTATGAGTGTCATGCGTTCACGAATCTGTGCACATCTTCTTTATATAGCGAATACTATTTTTGTTTGCAGCCCACACAATAAAATGGGATATAGATGGAATGCTCAATGCATGTCAATTTGTGGTCTTGCCTCGCCTTCTGCACTCCTCCCCCGCGTGGATTTGTAGTCTGTTTATGGGCAGTGGTGCTTTAAGTTGAGCCTTGTGTCATATTTAAGTGATGTAAATGCGGGCGCTGTCTGTCGCTGTTGTCCGTACACTGTTAGCAGTCAGTGTTTTCCATGCGGGCCTTAGCCGCTTTTGCAACATGCACTTTGAACCAAATTTGTGCCCAAGACAAAGTGCAACAGCAGTAAACGACCAAGTTGCCAAATTTGCGTTTATCTTTGTGCCAAAAGTTTTCGGTTAACGTGTTTGGCATTGTCAACAACTTTGTTGTGGGGTGCCACAACAGACACGCCACCCCCATACCCTGCCCTGCCACAATCCACAATCCATCCACGACCTTTCTGTTATGCTGATGCAATTGCAATTGCTTTTTGTTGAGTTTTGCGTTCGTTGCATCTACCAAATTGTTTGTTTTGTTTGGAGCGTGCTGCTTTTGAGTAAGTTGTTTTCTGTACGTTTTCGTATTTTTCAACTCGTTTTTTTTTTATTTGTCATACCTTTTGCATTGGTTTTTGTGTCAGACACACAATACCCCGCACACTAGTCAAACTTTTGCCCCGTGTGTGTTTGTTTGTATCTGTGTATTGCCATATTGCAATACACTTTAGCCAAAATGCAAGCCGAGAGTTTACCTTAAATAGCACCATGGAGAAGTTCATTTATATTAAAGATTGGATAAACATATTTACAAAAAATATAAAGTATTTTTTTGGTACTTATATGTATACCAGAAAGTAAAAATGGGATTTAGCGATTGACTTTTTATTTATAAGTTTAAGCCACGTTCATGTCAAATCTAGATTCTATATTCATAACTCACATTTATTTGTTTTACTACAGGGTATTTTATAGTCAAGTCTTGCCTTGACTGCAGCACTCCAGATTTCTATCTCTGCTTTTCTTTTTTGTTATGTTCGGCGTTAACTTACTATTCAAGTCATGCATTTAATGTGTTTCCAATTTCTGGGGGTTCCACTTCCAACCCTTCTTACCTGTTCAACACAGTTGTGAATTTATTGTATTGCGTCTTTGTTGTTGTCTTTCATTGAGCAAACAAATTCCAATTGCATTTAAATAGCATATTTTTGGGGTCTCTTTGCATTTTGTCACTGGATAAATATTCATGAATACCAAAACTTATATATGTATATATATAAACATGTATTTATAAATATATATACATCTATACATATATACATATGTAACACAAGTCATTTAATTGATTGCAATTGGTTTTGAGATGGAAGAGCAAAATGCAAATTACACTTTCGGGCACATTTGAAGCTCTGCCAAGAATGGAAAGGCAAATAAACAAAATTAATTCCATCCCAAAAGGAAGCCAGATATTGACTTAAGTAATGTACAAATTTCAAATGGGACTCAGTGCATTCTCCAAGAAATGTAATCAGCTAGATTAGAAAGGTATTATATTTGGCAGTAGAGTAGATACAATATGTGTTTGCCAAACAGCAAGCAGCCATGTCCGTGCAATATGCAACCACAGCATATATTTAGTAAATTAATAATGATAGCAGATTGGGCAAATCCTGTAAAGATCAATTTTATTGAATTGCTATCAAGCAAATTTTGGAAATGTATGGAAATTAATAAATTACAAGAATAGTAATTTTAATATATTTTCAAACTAATTGTTAATTTTTAAAATTTTTATAAATTCAAAAGCGGCAGCCTAACGAGAATGCAAAATTTCTATAATCCTATTTAAATAATCTTAAACAGAAACTTGATTGTTAGCTGTCTTTTTAAGGACTTGAAATATTTGATGTCCGTTAAAGAACTCCTCCAGAGCATGTCCCCTTTTAGAAAGAAAAAAGAGTAGACATAAACATTTCATAAAAATCTTTAACAAAATGTCCATTGGCGCAATCAGGCTGAGAATGTGTGTGTGCGTGTGCGTGCGAATGTCAGAAGCATATATTGGAATTTGGAAGTGACCAAAGCTGACGGCCATTACGAAAGCTTAGAGCTATCAACATTCTGCGATAATAGAGCATTTACCATTAGGTAGTGAGGCATGAGCAATCCAACCTATGCTATTGCCAATAAATGTTCCTTGTTCCTAGCTACGCTAGTTCACTAACACACACACACACATACATATATACTACATACACTCTCAGTACTCATTTTTAATCAGCTTTCCTTTGAATTTTTCTTGCTTACAGGTAAGTACGCACATCCGGCTGCTGTCAACTTAAAACTGCTCTTCGTGTCCCATAAAAATGGCAGAGCACAACAACAAGCAAGTATAAGCTCTACAAGTGCAAGTAACAAAAAAAAATATAATAAATATACATGTATACAAAAAAAAAAAAGAGACGAAAAAATAACGCAACACTGAATGGCATATCAAAGTAATAAAAAACCTTGACATAAACCTTAGAGATATGAGTAAAAAGTATGCGCATATAACGCATACATAAGAGTCTAGCAATAACGGAGACAGTGGGGACAGACTGAAGGGGAATTGAGGGGGCGAGCCAATCTGGCACAACTTTGGTAACAAGTTTTTGTTATTGTTTCCAGTGTGGGCGTGTGTGTGACGTTTGGTGTTGTGCCTGCCTAGGCAGCTGTCAAAAATCAACGCAAACGTCAACGCTCAAAAGCGACAGAAACACACACACGTACACATTCACACACACAGGCATTGGACACATGTTGAAAATGTCAAAAAGTAGGCAACATGTTGTGTGCAGGCTCCCTATTTCAACCTCTCCGCCTAAACCCAACTCTGAGGCTGCCCCTGGTTGTATATATAGTATATATATATCTATATAGTATATATACCTATATATTTTGTAAGCTTACGCACACACACACAAAGATTAGAAGGTCGCTAGGGCCACAAAAAAAAAACAATACAAAATACGTACCTTTAAAAATATTTGTCTCATTTTCAAGCATCTTGCCAGCTGCCAACTATTTTGGCCAAGGCGTTCATTGATTTTTATGGCCAACGCCTTTCAAACGACAGCGTCCTCCGTTTCAGTTTTCATTAAAGAGTTGCCAGAGCCCAAAATTGCTTCAAACAGTCCTGGCAGATAACAAATTTGCTGCGTGTATCGTTGAGAGTTTCATTATGACACACAAAGCAGCTCACAAATAATGGGTGACAAAGTTAAGACCCAAAAACTATTTTAAATGCGGTTTCTACATTTAAAACTTCCAAAACTTGAACAAAATTTAAATTATTTATAATCCAATCATTGTTTGATAGCTTGATTAATTTTTTAGATAAATTTAAAAAATATACATATTTTAAGGCAGTGGCAACTAGTTAGTTTCACACCACATTCTGATGCATAGAAATCGATTAAGAAATAATGTCCATAGCATATGATAAAGATCGAAATTGAACCGTTTTTCATGCTGAAAGCCGTTAAAAATCATACATTTAAAAAATGTATTTTCAAAAATGCAACAGTTTGAAATTCAATGAATAACCACAATGGATTATAATATTTGCAAGGGCATGCATAGTTCGTTAAGTAAAATTAAAGCGTACCCTTCTTGTAAGGTATTGTGTTGACTTTTAGATTATTTGGCTTTTAGTTGATTATAAAAGGGAAACCACACACACATAGGAGCTGACATATGTGACTCGGGAGCTGGACTACAATGGACCTCATTCCCTTGCAAACGCACAGACAAAGGACGCAAGGCAAAAGCAGCCGATGAGGCCAAAAGGAACTCTGACAAAGGCTCCAATGAAAAGCAACTCCTTTCAGTAGCTTCCATTCTTTTCAACATTATTTGTTCTTCTCTTTGTCTCATACTCTCTGCTTAAGCTTTAAGTTGCCCCTGGCTTTTAGTCCAGAATTCATTTAAAACTCGAAAAGAAAAACTCATAAAACTTGAGAGCAGTGGGCATTACAACTGTTCAATTTTACGCACGCCCGAGTTTTGCTAGTGAAATCATAAAGAAAATTGTATTGCAAAACTATCGAGCAACGAGCCATGGCATTCCAGATGCTTCATCATGCTTCCTTCTGGGCCCGTTGTGCTTTAAACTTGACATAGTCACATTCCATGGCCAGGGGAAAGTTAATCATAGCACAAAACTTTGATTTCATTTAAGCAACTCGTGAAACAAGAGCTACATCTACAACAGGCGCACTTCAATTATTTGCTTAGGCGAGAGTTTTCCACGGGTTGCCGAATGAGTTGCCTACGATAATGATAATCATCATCCTCCTGTTCCTGATGATGGTGCAATTGACAGCGGTTGTGCCAGTTCTTGAGTAAATGACGAGTCCTGGATGAGACAGCAAATAATGAGAGTACAAACTCAAAAGATGCTAATTTGAACGAATGAAACTCACAGAATTGTTTTCAAGAGCTTTCTGGCAATACAACATAGGGGAGACCTATAAATTAAAAATAGGCAGAGCGAGATAGAGAGAGAGAGAGAGAGAGAGCAATTCGAACAGAATCTGGGCAATAAATCAATTTTAAAGCGCAAAATATTTAATTTAATTTTCATCAAGAACAATTGATAGATAAATCATTTATGATAAAATTGATACAATTTTTACAAATACATATTTAGTTTTTTATTTAGTAAGGAGTGTACATATATTACATAGCCACGAGTGTCTTGTGAACCTAAAACCGAATTTATCTTCAATTGCTGTTACGTGTTTTAGTTGCACGTCACGTAAACTTTATTTTCTGACCAAAAATTAAAGAGAATAGTGGCTAATGAGCGTGTTATTATACTACATTTTAATGGAAGTAATGGCAAAATATTCATTTCTTGCTAAAGCGAAGAGTGCGAAACTTATGCTCTTCAAACTTAACGAGCAAGGCTAGAATAATAATTTTATTTTTAATGACAGGTGCTTGTTAATTGCAATTAATTAAAATTCAACGCACAATTGTTTGCTTTTGAAAACTTCTTACACAACTCTCGCCATGTTGCCAAAAACAAAATTTTGAAAATCATTTTGCGGCAAACGCTTAGGCGTGAGGGAAGCTGCCATTCGCACGCAGGCACCTCTCGCTCGCACTCAATGACACACTCAACGGCTGCTGCTTGCCTGCAGTCGAAAACAAAACAAGCAGCAGCAGCGACAACAACAATAGTAGTATATATAGTAAAAGGCAACGCTGACGTCGACGTTGACATTCTCTGCTGCCTCGCTGTCTGAGACACTTGCGTTTTGAAAAGCAGCAGTAACAGCAGCGACAGCAGTAGCGACAGCAGCAGAAGCAGCGACAGCGACAGCGAATTGGGTTAAGCAGCCCGCTGCGCGTGTTTGTATGTGTGTGGGTGTTCGTGTGGGGGTGAGTGCTTACCCCGGCTAACTCAAATTCAATTGTAGCATGTAGCTTTGTGCCCTTGCCAAGTTAAACGATGAAATGAGCATTTGTGCCAAAGTATGTACAACAACAACAACAACAACAACAAAAGCAACAGCAGAAACAACAACAACAACATCACATAACAAAATACACATAAATTATACTTTTGCCTTCCACAGCCGTTACGTTGCGCTACGTTACGTTTGGCGTTGTGTTTTACGGAATACTCAAGCGGCTTTTGTTTCAGCTTTCATCACGCTTCTCTCTCTTCCATGCTATTTTTTCTGATTTTTGCCGTTTTTTTTTGCATTTAAATTAAGTCTAAATGCCGACAAGCGGTCGTTTTTGTAATATTGTAGTTGTTATTGTCCTTGTTGCTTTTGTCGCTACTACGACATTAAGCAGCAGGGTTGCCAGAGACTAAACAGAAATGTCGCTTTAAAATGAGTATTTAGAAATGAATGAATCCGTTTAAATGCTATGCTCCATGGAAATCTTATAGATACTGCTTCTAAATATTAGTACTTTAGCATTTTTGAAGTTTTCTAATCAATTGAGTGAAAATTAACAAAATAAATTGTAAGCTACTATTGGTATTGAGTCGAGTTTATATTGTGAAAACCACTTAAAAATAAATGCGGTTTAACATAATCACTGATAATAGCGGCTGCAATGATAGATAATCCTCACAATCCATATTTTTATATTTAAAGTGCCATTTAATTGGCACTTTAAATGCACTTCATTTTGTTGGCAATTAATTCAATGACTTTTTGCAGGCTGGCAGTTTTTTTCGTTTTCTTTATTTTTGTGGACTATTTAATAACGTGTGTTGTTTGTATTGACATTTTCACGAGCCATCGGCCACTGGCCACACTGGCCAGTATTTATTTTTAATTTAAGCGAAATGCTCGCATGTTTTATTGAAAAGTCGGAGTACGTGGGTACGCGGTTCGCTTCAGTGCTTGTTGCATGCCTCGCGCAGAATGCCAAATCGTAATTTATGGCCCAAGCTGCGTTAGTAAAGTTAATGCGCCCTCCAACAGCACGGTTCTGGCTCACTCTGAGCAGCATGTTGTAAAAAAAAAAAAAACATTACAAACTGACCCTCATCATAATTGAAATGCTCTGAAAACAAATCGATGCATATATTCTTTTTTAATAAAAACTGACATGAAAACACTACCACACAATACCACACAAAATTGCCGCTTCGCCTGTCTGCTATTTGGGGCATGCATTTGGTCAAAACCTATTCCATTGAAATCTGAACTAAGCCAATAGATTTGAATTGTATCTGCACTATTGAAATGTGTTCTAGACAAAATATTTTGTGGCATACGTACTGCGAACAACGCGTCAGATTTTCATGCCTTTGCTCTTATGCAATCTAGCTGATCTTTTAAGGGCAACTTAAGAGACAAAAGATACTCCGAAACAAAAAATTACAAAATTTGATAAAGATTTTATATTTATTTCTGTATAAGATATTTTTCTACCAAATTTCAGCATTCTTCCTGGTATATTTTCTGAGTTATAACTTTAAACAACTTATGAATCGACTTTTCATCTTGGCCATAAAATAAGAATAAATACCATCGCCTTAATTTACATATGTACATGCAAATATATGTAGATAGGTTCCGACTAAATTTTCACATTAAGTCTTGCATTTCAGTATTTCAGATAAATTTAAATTAGTTCTAACTTTTGACTTGAATCCATTTTTATGCCATGCAAAATTTGTGTACGTTTATTATGAACAGAAAATAATAGCTCTATTTATATAAAAGTCGCAGCAACAGCTGCGTAAAATGATTGTATTTCTCATAGTTTAGTCAGAAATTAACCTCATAAATTTACTATGTATATTAAATGAGCGTCGTATTGCGAAGGAGTACGCAACGTCCAAAGTATGCGAAATTAAGCTAATTGCCTGCTGAGCTGGCTAAAAGTGTGCGCAATAAAAGGCAGAGGCAAAAGCAAAAGCAAAAGCAAAAGTGAAATGCAGCAATTTTCTTCGCTTACAATGCCAACAATTAGTTAACAGTGAATAATTCATAAATATTTTATGACATCCATGTCACAATTTGTATGCCAGAAACATTTTCGAGCCGCCCCACCCGTCCGGCAGCTGAAAAACTGTTCATTTAAATTTTAATTGCTTTATAAATGCTAAAAAGTCCTTGAACTTTTGCGTAAGAGTGAAAGTGCCAGCCAACCTTCTATTTCCCAGTGCACCGTGCTATCTGCCACCCTCCTCTCCTACAAAAAATGTTCATAAAGCAAATGGTCGAGCTGCCCTTGCACCAGCTAGTTTTAAGTATTTTCATATAAAAAGACAAGCAACTGAAAAAAATATAATAATACAATTTTCACGCCCAACTTTGCTGGAATAAAAAAACATGAAGAGGCAGAAAAGACAAACAGCATCAACAGTGAGCACCAGCAGGCTATTTAGTTACAGCTGTAGCCAGCGGCCATTGCACAGGAAGGACGTTGCCCAATCCCCTGTTGCCGCCCTCAGACAAACAATGGTTATATATGCTTCATGCAGAACAGTCGAGCCTGTGTGTGTGTGTGTGTATGTGTGTGTATACACATACAATAGCTTATACGGTATGAAGTCCGGTAGGTATACTTGAGTATACCTTTTTAAGTGTGTGCAACACTTTCACTCCTTCACCTACCAAATGGGCAACGATAGCCAGCATCGAGGGTAACGTTAACGTTGCAAGGAACAATGTATCTCTCGTGCTGTGCCGACGCCATTTCCGCTCCACAGAGTTGTCCAGAGTTGCAGAGTTGCCATGCTTATACCGTAAACAGGGTACCTGACTGAAATCCTTCGGTATGTCGCACTCTCAATATTAATAATATATTATTACTGCCACTAATAAAAAACACTAAAGGCTCAAGAAGATTGGCAATTCCATCAAATTGCTTGTTACCAATAGATATTTACTTTTTTTTATTGTTAAAGTATTTATAGTGGTAATTGAGTGATTAACATATTTATCTAACATTGCAAGTCGACTTTTTTATTCCCAAATATTTATTTTAATTATCATCTTTGTAGAAGTTTCGAGCAGTGAATCACAAGCTGTCTGTATGGCCTTACCAAATAATGAGCATTTTAACAATTCTGTTGTTTGTGTGAGTGTGTGCTTGCGTGTGTGTTTTTTTCTGTGTCCTTTTCTGTTGCCAAGCCGTTTGTTTTTATTGTTGCCGTTAGAGGCTGCTCTGGCTGCTCCTTAGCCTGCCGGCAGTTTCTTTAATGAATGAACAGTATACACACACACACACACGCACACACACAGACACTCACACACATGTATTAGCATGCTTGAAAAATATGTTAGTTGCTATAGCTAAAGTGGCAATTAGAAAGTTGTTAAAAAACAAAAAGAGCTCGGCAACTTAGACAATCCCTTGGCCAAAAACACAGTCGAGCCAACCTTCAAGCTGATTTATGTTCCAAATGCATGCTCCCACACAAAAATTAGCCTTGGCGTTGCATTCCTCAGTTGTGTCAATATTAATTATGTATAGCGCTCGCTCTAAACGAAAGAAGACAAAAAAACTTAAGCAAACCCAATGCCACAAGCCACAAACACTTCGAAAAAGGTCAGTACGACCACAAATTGAAGTTGGAAGGTCGCACGGAGAGTGCTTTAAGAAAGTGCTCAACAGTTCTACTTATTGCAAGCGGTTTAGCTCTTCTATCAAAACGGAAAAACAACAACAACAACAACAACCAAAATAAAGCAAAACGAATGAGAAAGGACAACAACAAGACGATTCGATTACTGGCGCCATTTGCTTAAGAATCTTGTGCTGTTTTTATTGTGTGTGCTTCTACTAACTCCTCATCCCCATCACCATCACCATCCCCATCCCCATCCCCACCTCCAGCAGCTGAGCAGCTCTTTTATTATGTGTGCTTTTTATTGTATTACGCTTTTGTTGGTTTGGCATTGGTTTTTCAACTTCGTTTTACGCTTCAGCGGCATAAATATATAAATTATTAACTATCCAGAACTCGGGTATTGGTATTCATATTGTTATTGGATTTGTTATGCGTGTATACAAGTAGGTGTAGGTGTGTGTGAGTGCCTGTACAGTAAAGTGTGTGGCCTTAGCCCTTTTAGCCTTTAACGCATTGTTCTTTCTTTTTTTCATTTCATTTATCCTTCACTTCATGGTATATATAAACAGAGCTTCGAGAATATATATTTGTGCATATTACAGAATATTGTCATTATGTGAAAATATATTCAATATCTATATCATTACTAACTAAAATTAACTCAGAACATGGCTTGAATTGAATTTATTTGTATGTAGGAGGTAAAATTTATAACATTTTAGCTATATGAATTATACGAAAAGGCTAAGAGCAATTATTTGTCAGGGTATCCCGAAGGCGCAATACACTTTGTATTTTATTGTTTATTGCTTTATATTATTTTTAGTTGTTTGTGTGCGTTGCGTCCATGTGTGTGTATGATTTATGATCACACATTTATAGCGCTGACAATTGAATGAAATTTTGACGTTGGCAGCAAGTGCGTTTTCCAAAAACTGCCATGATGGATGAGCCGAGGGTGGGATGCGGTTTCGCTTTAAGGTGATAGTTGGCATTTTTGCCAGTGTTCGTCGCTGCTGAGTGGTGTCGTTGACCAAAGAGTCTAAGGTTATAAATGTGCATGCTTGTGTCTATATGCAACATATTTGAATATAAATTTAAATTCTGCACAACACTATAAAGTTCAAAAATATTGTCGTATTTTTGATGACGCAACCACAAATTCATGAACCATTTTATTTGGGATATTGCATAGCACATAACAAAGTTATTTACATGACATCTACATAAACAATTTGTTTAACAGACATTAAAAAAAACCATAAATCTGCGTACTTTTTTGTTTGTTTGTACAGTTTTAGATTAACATAAGACTAGACCAATATTCCCAGATGTAACTTCATTGTTTTGCGAGATTTAGGAGTAGCTTTACAGATCTATATTTGTATTTTCACATTTTATCAACATTTTCCATTTTCCGTAGTGAAAATTAAAAGAAAGAAATTGAGAGCGTAGAAACACTTATCAAAATATCATTAAAAATTCATTTTGTCAGTCTATGGCGTAGAAGTACTTAAATGTGAAAATTTTCCACGTTAAGCAAAGTCACATGAAGAGAAAGAAAGAGATAGGGAGAGAGAGAGAGTGGGAAGAGAGACACTTTCAGTTTCAGATATAAATGTAACAATTGGGAAACATAAATGTCATTTAAGATAAACGTAAAAATTGCCATTTGATGGTGTCTGCTCTAAATTTCAGACAGGCCAAAAACAAAATAGAAAAGGAAAAATAAAATATTTAGGAGAAAAATACTGCTTAAGAGGTATGAGGCGAAGCAAAGCACTCACCTGGTGGCGTTGAAATTTAATTGACTTTACTTGGAATTTGTTTGAAATTCTACGACAAGAAGCCAGAGGAGCTGAAACATTTATTTCGTGGCTGTTTTGAGTAACTGAATTAGCAGCAAGAGAGATATGTTTGTGTTTTTAACATTTGAGCTTAATTTATGGCTAACCAAAATATCAAATGTAATAATTATGAGTAATAATGTGTGAATTATAAATATAGAATCTCACATCTACCAAAAATCAACATATTTAAAGCTTGTGACATTTTGGATTGTTATAAGGGAAAAACTTATGGTATCTCTCTCGCAGTAACATATTTGGTATTTTAATATACCTGTTCATTTTAGGCACAAGTGATTTTAAAACGCAATTGGTTTACAAATCGTAATTCCTTAAGCTGACAAAGTATGCTTGAAATGTATTTTAGAAGTGTCAAATTCATCATCAATCAATCAACCAATTGTAAATTCTTCAAATGAAACATATTTGTGAGAATTCTTAAAGCATGACTAAATGAAACTTCAAGTTCTTACGCTGCCAATTGATTAACACATCTTCCAGAACTGACTGCTGGCTCCACCCACTCCGGGTCTGATTTCGACTCCTCAGTCTGACTTGATGTTTATCCACTACAAAGTCATCATGGACATCAGCAGGTGTTATCATTATTATGTTGCGGAACTATATGAAAAATGCTTTATTACTACACGTTGTACATTTGCAGCTACAAATGAGACACACTGAAAAGAGGCTGGCAAACAAACAGTCGTGCGTGTCTGTTTGCCGCTATTCACTACTGCACAGACACACACGCACACACAGATACACACACTCACACACAGATACACACACTCACACACAGACACACCACACACATAAATGCAGAGTCATACACACATGCTGAGAGGTGTCAGGACGGGGTCCATTGTGTTGGCCATGCACAAACAGGAAGATTCGTCCGCTGAGCGGACAGACAAATTCGCAGCGAGGTGGGGACCAGCAGAGTAGGCATACAAGTGAGTTATGAAATGTTGACAAGACATTTTATTGTACGCACAGACACACACACACACACACACAAGCAAATAAATCACACAAGCTCGCCCAGTAGTAACCTACAACTGAAGTTGCACGCGCCCCTCTCAACGACAATAGTAAAGTTGTCTTATTATTGCATCAGGGGACCGCAGCAGCCAGAACAACAACAATAAAGCCAGTTGCAAAGGGTTTAATAAATTAATGTCCCACTGTTGCTGTTTGATGTAGAACTACAGCTGTTGTTGTTCGTTTTGTGTGTAGCTCACAATGGTCGTGGCCTATGCGACGTATGATTAATGTACATTAGTAATGTACTTTACGTATACGCAACATGGGTTACTTAAATAATTGGAGATTTGAATTAGGGCCAAAAGGGACCCCCCATGACCACAAACACAAACACAGCGATGAGCACCACCACTTGTTAACTGAGTATATACCGAAGCGTTCAACTAATTAAATTGTTCCGTGATGATTTGCACAGTAAAATAGAATTTAAATCATTAAATTTATAATTTAGGATTATTACAAATATTTGTTTTATATTTTCATGCAAAAATATAACTTCAAAAATTTGCTATTCCTATAAAATGACCACTGAAAAAAAATATTTGCTCAAAAATTCAGGTGTTACAAATTAATCAAAATTATAAATAGCATTTTTGCTGAAATTTTGACAGATTTGCACTTGTCAATGATCATATTTTCTTTTTTTTTTTTTTTAATTTAGCAATTTATTTAATATTGATCAACCTACTGAAAGGTTATAAGATATTGTTTTGAAGATTGAATACATAATAACGGAATTTAAATTAATAACATAAACAAATAATTGGTTCTAACATTTATTGTACATTAACGAAAAATATTAACGCCCAACAGTCCAGAGGTCGCTGGCGTGGAGGCGCTTTAAGCGTCTGCGGGTTGTATTCGACCCTAGTGAGCAGGCCAATGGGTTAACATGGTTATGTAACCGGTCATTGTAACGACTTGTATGTCGGTTTATTTGACTAAAAACTAAAAAAAGCAAGGGCTTTTTGATCATAGTTTTGCCCCTAAATCAATGGTACATTTAAATTTAAAAATGAAATTTGAGGTCGGAAGACAAGTAAAAATTATAGCCTGAAAATCGAGATATGGGCATAGGTCGAAAATTCAAAATGCCATAACTTCGTCAAAACTCAACTGATTTCAAAAAGCAAGGGCTTTTTGATCATAGATTTGCCTCTAAATCAATCGTACATTTAAAGTTGAAAACGAAATTTGAGGTCGGAAGACAAGTAAAAATTATAGCCCGAAAATCGATATATCGGTGTATGGGCATAGGTCGAAACTTCAAAATGCCATAACTTCGTCAAAACTCAACTGATTTTAAAAAGCAAGGGCTTTTTGATCATAGATTTGCCTCTAAATCAATCGTACATTTAAAGTTGAAAACGAAATTTGAGGTCGGAAGACAAGTAAAAATTATAGCCCGAAAATCGATATATCGGTGTATGGGCATAGGTCGAAACTTCAAAATGCCATAACTTCGTCAAAACTCAACTGATTTTAAAAAGCAAGGGCTTTTTGATCATAGATTTGCCTCTAAATCAATCGTACATTTAAAGTTGAAAACGAAATTTGAGGTCGGAAGACAAGTAAAAATTATAGCCCGAAAATCGATATATCGGTGTATGGGCATAGGTCGAAACTTCAAAATGCCATAACTTCGTCAAAACTCAACTGATTTCAAAAAGCAAGGGCTTTTTGATCATAGATTTGCCTCTAAATCAATCGTACATTTAAAGTTGAAAACGAAATTTGAGGTCGGAAGACAAGTAAAAATTATAGCCCGAAAATCGATATATCGGTGTATGGGCATAGGTCGAAACTTCAAAATGCCATAACTTCGTCAAAACTCAACTGATTTTAAAAAGCAAGGGCTTTTTGATCATAGATTTGCCTCTAAATCAATCGTACATTTAAAGTTGAAAACGAAATTTGAGGTCGGAAGACAAGTAAAAATTATAGCCCGAAAATCGATATATCGGTGTATGGGCATAGGTCGAAACTTCAAAATGCCATAACTTCGTCAAAACTCAACTTATCTTCAAAAGCGAAGGCTTTTTGATCATAGATTTGCCCCTAAATCAATCGTACACTTAAAGTTGAAAACGAAATTTGAGGTTGGAAGACAAGTAAAAATTATGGCCCGAAAATCAATATATCGGTGTATGGGCATGCCATAACTTTTCTAACACATAAAAATCTGCAAACTAATATGTCATGTATGAATATTTGCTTAACAAATTAGTTCTGGAAGCGTTGACTGCACTTTCGATCACAAATCAATGTAAATTATTTAGCAGATATTTCAATAAGAAACTAGTAGATTCGGAGTTTGTGAGCTTCTTAAAGCAATGAATGACACTTAAAAACAGCAGCTTCTCAAGTCCTAAGAGCTACTGCTTTTGTAAGCGTTTCTTAGTTTTTTTTTATATAAAATGTTTTATTTATCTTAAGCGCACAGAACTCGTTAAAAGACTGCAGCAGCTTCCTCGCTCAGTTTAATTTTGTATGGAATGAAATTAATGGGCGCCCATTGCAGTTCTCGCGGACCGAGACAAGTTCTCATTTGATATCTGCTTTTTTTTCGTTTTGCGTTCTATGAGTGGCGACCGACTCTTGAATCAGACTTCAGTTCGCCAGGGCCAGGGGCGAACTCCGACGCTGAGTTAACCCCTGGATAAGAGCGTTGCGCTTGGCGCTCTTACAGATTCAAATCCTAGCGGTTGCTTCGCTCCAAAAACCTTGACACATTTAAAGCATCAGTTTTTTTTTTTTTTGCCAACCATTTTGTTTTTTGTTTTGGTTTCGCTCTGCAATGTTTTCTCATCTGCACTTTGGTTTGTGCTGTTCGCGCTGCTTTCAGCGGCTTTGCATGGGCAGCTTCTTTTAATTTAACTTACTTATAAACAACTTGGGCTTGTTGCCTGTCAAAATGGGCTTTAAACGGTTCCCTTTTCTGCAAACTGTAAATGGAATGACCTTCGAGTTGGGCCAAAAAACACGCGCCAAGTGCCGACATAAAATCTCAACACGTGCGCGCCTGCAAACATGCAGCAGAAAATTTAGCTCTCTCTCTCTCTCTCTCTATCTCTCATGTGTGTGTGTAACCCTTGGCTGCCGAGTGCCATCAAAGTGTCGACGTCGAAAGCGCCTGGAGGCTCTTAAGACATTTGTGGCATCTTGCTTGCAACACATACTACACTCTCTTGGGGCCACACCACATTCATTCTACACATAATTGAAGGCTCACAAAATTAGAGAGCACAAAAAACGTAGTTGAAAAGTCTTACAAATGACAGCAAAATGTCTATGCGCAGGGGTTGAGTTTTTTTTTTTACATACTAACCCTAGTAGGTGTTGTAGCAAGCGTTGCCAGTATGCATTAAAATCATTGTCAGGTTGAAGGACTCGCAGCTGCCACGTTATATGCATTACGGCCATCAATTAACGGCCAGGCCAAAATTATGTTGACACTAAGGCAACGCTAATGTTAAGTGGCAGCCGGCGGCAGACAAGCAGTCAAGCAACATGGCAGTCAAGCAGCCAACTGAATCAGCTTTAAGAACTGCGCTCCGCTGAAAATCGCTTAAACCGTCAACACATCAAAATATTTACGAGCCATAAGAAAGCCAGAAATATGAAAGCAATAAACAGTGGCAGCGAATCGGAAAGCGCCATCTCCTATCGTCCAGGTGTGTGTCCAGAAATAATCTCGTACATATAGACGACATATATTTATGTATATATATATATATATGTATGTATATATATATCCGGCCATAAAAACTAACACAGAGGCTGCCGGGCAAACAAGGCAATAAACGCACAGATCAATTTCTAATGCTCAATCAACTAAAAAGGAGAGCCATAGTACTCGAGAGCTTTCCAAGCAAAAAATTGTGATAAAATAAGCTGATTGAAAGCAGCTGCAAAGACGAAAATGTCCATCCCCCGCGGTCCGCCTATGTGTGACTCATGCGACCAAACTGCCAATAAAAATAATTATGAATACGTATATATATTTTTATGTTTTATGTATAGATTTATTTCAAGTATTGCACGTATGCATTAGCAAGGGTTTTGTTCATTTATATGGGAAATTACAACGAATTATTTATAGCGCAAAGGTTTACAACTTATATATAATAATAAAGGTAAATTGGCAAACAATAGTAAGAATAAATATTGCTAATAAAAACACATATATGTAAATATAAACACAAATATATTGACTTTTCAGAGAAGATATAAATGTAAATAAGGCATATATATATAATAATATATGTATATACATAATCATACTGTAGCAGGCCTCTTGTAATGTAGGTAACAGGCTGCTGGTGACTTAGTACTCAGACTGTAACATAACATCTGTAACCTAACATGAAACTTAACTTAACATTGATATCGATGTCGATTGGGTGATCGCCAACTAGAAGAAGAAGAAAAGTCACTCGTTGTGAATCAAGTAAAGAGAGCGGACGTGTTTTAGAAAAAAAGATAATTTAGTTTTAACCTTTTTTTTACATTTTTTTTTTAGTTATAAATAGACACTGTTAACTCTACTTTTGAAGGAGTTGCCGGGATGAATGGTCAGGTACAACTGGAAACTTTGATTTTATGGCAAAATCAAGGGAAGGGAAAGTAGAAAAGGGGTGAGCATTAAAGAGGCATCCGTTCCCCTGTGTACTTATGCAAAACTTCTTCTTGTGCTTGGGAACTCTGTGCACATTTGCGGCAAAAGCAAAACTTTTCCCAGGGTCGAAGTTTGTCTAATTATGCGCAAAAATGCTCAGAAGTGACCATAAAGGGGTTCCAGTGGCCAACACATAAAAAAGTAAAAGGTTCTGCGGTGGCTGCGACAGCTTTGAGTCATTAGTCGACGCTGCTGCTGACTGGGCAGCATTTGCTGGCTTATATCCAGAAGGGGCTTGAACAATTTTTGCAACACGTTATCAAATGCGTGTGGAGTTAACTTTTTAATTACGTTTAATTAAGGTCGAAAGACAATAAAAGCAAACTTAAGTAAATAAGCACAGCTGCCAATATGCCATGGGTAAAGCCCAAAAATTTATGCAGAAAGTATCGGCTTTTTACTGTTGGAATGAAGCAAACGGGTGGATTGAGAGGCGGTAGATGGGGCAACTGTAGCTGCAGTTGTCGGCTCAATGGTTGCTCTGATATAAGATACACACACACACAACGGTAGAGGCTCGACAGTATCATGAATGCGTCTGCTGTAACATCATTAAATGGTTGTCCCTAGCTGCATGTAACTGTAGACACAGACTGACAACAACAACAATAACGAAACCAGCAATCGAAAACATGCAACTTGTCTGTTCACTACGAGGATGTATATACATATGTACATATGTATTCCTCTTTAACTCGCTTAATGTTATTTTGCTCACGAAATTTGTTATTGAATGCAACTTGAAACTGCCGCACGCCACATACTGCATGCCACTCGTGTGTGCCGCTGTGCACATGCATTTGACATTCTAAGCAGAGCAAATGGCATTCAAAAAGCTGTCAAAAGTGCTGAAAAGGAAAGTTTGTGTGGCTAAAATACAATTAGATTTTACGTTTGAATTCATAGTTAATAGAGTGAATCCAAGCGGATTGGATTTGCGAAATATATGCAATTTTAAAGCAGCATACAAATATTTCAACTTTCATTCAAAATTTTTGAGAAAAAAAGGAAATAAATTTGAATTTATGAAAATCGAATTTAAAATTGCATAAAATTAAATATACACATCGTAGTGACCTAATTTTAAATAATATCGATTTTCTAATCACTGATTTGAAAGAGTATCAAATGAAAAATACAGATACAATTTATTGTAGTCAATTAGTCATACACTTTACCGTGAATATATACATATATAGCTTGTATAAATACTTTAGCCAAATTTATAGTGATTCTATTATATACTGAAGCATCTTAGAGCATCAAGATGCGATGCATATGTGTTCTATGAGCCATGCGAACGCAACCACCGCCAGCTTGGCTGTGCACCATTATTCATTCAGCTTATGTTTCTGCTACGGCTTCTAGCTGTTGCTGCTGTTCTTTTGTCCTTGTTATTTCCGCTGTTGGATGCTCAATGGAGCGCATTGGCAGGCAGTCGCATTTTCATGACTTGTCAAATGCAATAGCTGCATTTTTCCGAGACTCAGTGCATCTCAATATCTACGTAACTCCGTGCCTCAATGCATTATTGTCAATTGTGCAATTAAAGCGCTGAGTGGCGCTACAATTGCGGTCAGCGCTGTGAAGGTCGTTGCTTTTTCTTTTATTAGCAAAAGTAATATTGGAGGCTCGCGTGCAGGGCAGTTAATAGTTATAATCGATAAATGCACACGCTCACCAACCTTTATAGAACTCTGCTTATTCGTGGGCAGAAGTGCCAAAGGGCACTTCAACAGCGTTCACTCAATGGTGACTGCCATTGAAAAATATATAATAAAAATTCCGTAGCATAGACCGATCCCTTCTGTGTGTCGCTATGCCAATCGATAAGCCACCTTTGCATAGATGAGTAACCGAATGAGGCAAGGAAGGGATCCCATTGCCCCACTACCTACCTTTCCAAACTTTAAATGAAAAACTTTAAGTGCTATGTTGAAGCACTCATGTGTGTGCGTGTGTGTGGGTGTGTGTGTGTGCGTTCTACTGGTCCTGCACATTGGTTGAAATTAATTTGAGTTTCTTATGTTTTACATGCGTAAACTAAGCCTAAAGTAGAATGTAAAAAATTCATGAAATTTTAATTAGAAATTTCTCATATATTGTAAATGTAGCTGGAAACTAGTTCAACACAGTTTTAGTACGGAGCGATGCGGAAGTGCTGATAAAATATTGAATGTTTACATGCTATTTTTTTTTTAGAAGTGACAATGCAGTTAAAGTTTTAAAATAACGAGAAAATGAATAGCATTAAACTGTCAGCTTTTCGCACATAGCTATTGACATTTTCTAAAAGAATTTCAGTTAATAGTATATGCAAATTTGGATTGTGTTAAGAGGCCACTGTACAATGCCCGAAGGCCTCACACACACACACACATATGTACATACAGACACGGAAACATATACACTTCAACAGACATAGCAGAATACGTGTCGTAGACGTTGCTGTGCCAAGTGCCATGCTGCGAGCTGTTTATCAATGCAAATATTTTGCATACGCCACGCTGCACGTAAATTGCAAGTGCACAACTCGTCGACATCGCCTTCTTTGTGCTCTTTCTAAGTCACCTGGCGTTCAGAAAGTAAATACACACGCGGCTGCCACTAAAAGGCCTAAACTAGTGTGTGTACTATGAGTGGTGTTTGTGTGAGTGTAGCGTATCACATGCATAATGAAAAACCTGGCATACAGACAGGCCCTGGCAAAGTTTCACACTATACCGAGCGTTCACCGCTCCCCTCGTACACTACCTTCACACGTTGTTAACCTTCTTTGCGTTGGGCATATTAAATGAAAAGCAAAAGTTTAAAAGGTAAAGACAAACCCTGAATCGGCCCTTCTGCGTCTGAGCGTTCGGTCTGGCATCAAGAAAATATGCTTAAGTAAAATGAGCAATTAAGGATTATTGCTCGGTTTGCCCATTTAAATTATGAGGCAATAACGGAGAGGTGAAAGCCAACCCAGAAGCAAACACAGCAAAAACTTCAAATCGCGCCCGACAGCTGCTAAGCCACAGGATATATGTAGTTAGGGCCATGTGTTAAAATAACTATGAAGAGGATATGAGTGAGCATGAAGAGCGCCAACTTTCAAGTGTGTCTATGTTATGATTTTATTGTAAAGTGGCTTTGAATAAAGACTGAGTTAAGATTGATGGACTTTCGACTCTTAACACAATATGTTATGTTAAGAGCAAAGCTTAGCAAAGTTCAATCAAAATATCAACGGAATTTAGGCAACAAAATAAATAGGATTGAAGTTTTGAATTGAATGAGTCGTAGAACTTAATAACCATATCAAAGAGTAAATGTAAGCTACACAGTTAACACATTCCCCAAACATTATTATTGACATAGTATGCATCGATTTTTCACAGTGTTTGTAACCCCATTTCCATCGAACTCGATATAACACTCTAATTCCTGCTGTGCTTGGCTTCCACCCTTATATTAATGCATACAACGCCTTATATTATTTTTTGAGTAGCTCTCTCACCGATTTCCTTTGCCGCACTTAACACTTAATCTTGCCTTTTACCAGCTACTCGGCTCATTACCATGGCTATGGCAATGGGATTGTGATTGCGATTGGGTTTGAGCATGGTAATGGATATGTCAGTCCTAATTACAAGTAGTGCGATGCTTGGGCGCTGTTCACTTGAACGTACATATTTCACATACCATTTTGCAATTATATTTCTTAATTAAATTAAGTGCACTTGGGACGTTCTGCTGAGATTCACGCTCATTTTTATGCGTTCGAATTAAGTTTATTACTGCGAAGTACTTGCAAGCAACACAGCTAATAAAAATCGAATTGACAAAAAAGAGGAGAAAGTTTGTGTCGGAAATGCAAACGATTTATTGATCCCAGGCAGGCAAAGAAAGGCGTGACGAAAAGTTGAACTTTTGTTAATAAAAATAATGCAGTTGCAATAACAAAAAAGATACAGCGACGAGTACAGCAGCAACAATGACAGCAAACTGTGAATGCAGTTCATGTGTGAACGTGTTTGCGGTTTACCAGAACTGAACTGCAACTCAGTCAGCAAGGAGAAAAGTCCAAAAACTTTCGCGGCCTCCGGTAAACTTTTCCCGCTTTGCCCGCTGTCAGTCTTCCCATGAGTCTCCTCGGCGTTTGTTAAATGCAATTAAGCGAGGCGGAAGTAATTTTGCCAGCAGAAGCCGGTTTGACTGACTGACTGGCTGGCTGTCAGAATGCTTGAATGAATGGATTCGTGGATGCTGAATGGTTGGCAACTTGCTCGCATCCAACTCAGTCATTCGCTGAACCGCCTCCTGTGTCGTCTCTAACGCCAGCGAATGATTCATTGCACTTGCCATCACGCGTTAGTCAAAGCCGACAATGGGCAACAGATAAACAAAGGAAACAGCTAAGAAAAAGTTGCAAAATTAAATCGTTTCTGAGATACCCTGTACAAACAGGATTAACCTAGTTAAAAAACAACCGACAGATTTACAAATTAAATAAAATGTAATCCTAATGATTTTTTTTCACTTGAATAGCTGAGACATAAACAGTTAAATAGATTGTTTAATGACATTAAATTCCGTTTTTAGAATTTATTCCCTTATTCCCTATTCAATGTCTTTGGTAACCTCTGTTTCTCTATTTCCTCTTGTTTATATTTTTTCTTGTTACTCTACGCTTAAGATTAATACACTTTTTGAGCAGCTTTTGATTACGAGGTATTGAAAAAGTTTTGCCTTTTGCGGCTGGGTACATTTTTTATTTAACATCGCCCAAGTTTTAATTTCTTTTTCTTGTCCTGTGTATTGTTCCCGCCTCTTGGCAGCGAATAAGGTAGCCAAGTTGCAAAACTGCATCCTGGCTGAGGCCCAGACTGGGACTAAGAACTGGGAACGGAAAGCTGAGGCCCACTTGCCCACTTGGCTCAAGTTGTTGTAGCGGTTTTGTTGCCATTTCCCTTTGTTTTGCTTTGGTTTTTTGCGGTGCATGTTAAAGTGGCTTCAGTCAGCAGCAGCCTTTCAATTCGCAGCTGGCACTTTTTTGCTCTCAGCCATTTGTTATGCAGACGCCGCAGCTGTGAATTTGATTACCGAGTAGCTGTTATAATAGTGCAAACCATAATTATTGTCAGACCGTGGCACTTTTAACGTGGCGCACACAAGATTGCACTTTGTTGCGAGCACATAAAGTTACTGGCGAAAACAAACAAACAAACAAAACAAAGAGCAACAATTTGGAAAGCAGCAGCTGACAAGCAGCCCGTCAACTGTAGCCATATGTTAGCCAAGTTTATGCCACTTGGCTATGTTACGGGCCAAACCTATATAAAAGCAGGGCAGCTGCATACGAGATGAAACTGAAGTTTATGCTAACTCACACTGCAAACGGCATCCTACCACGGCCCCCTCAGTGCTTATCGCTGTTTCTGTTGAAGTTGCAGCTAGTGTGACAGGCAAGCAGGTAAAACCATTGTAAGCGATGGCAGTGAAACCCTATCCGGAGTGCCACTAAAGTAAAGCCAATGACAAGCTCCAAAATGGGCGCATGCCTCAAGAATCGATAGATACGTAAAGTGTAAGCTTAACAGGCTAGCAACAAGATAAGCCACATACACAAGGAAAGGGGTCAGAGTTGTGGCAGTAACTGGTTAAAGAATTATCGCAAGATAAAAAACAATCTGAGCAGAGTAAAAAATATTGTAGTAAATGTACAGACTAAAAAGTAAATACATTTCTCTCTTCGATTTCTTGTAGCTCCTACTTGCATTATTATATAATATAGGAATAGCTGTTAAATCTATAATAAATAATAAATAATAATAAATAAATAATAAATAATAATAAATAAATAATAAACACGCTTTTAAGAATCTTGTGAATATCTACGCTTTATGTCGACCCTCTTTCAACGCTTTTCAGTCCAATCCATAAACCACATTTTGAAGATATATATTTGCAAAATATTTGGTCCAAGAAACATTCTGAATGACCTTAATCTCATTATTATTTAATTAAAAATGTCATTATATAGCTGCAGCTGAATGGAAAATTTGGACAATTGGTGCAACTTTTGCAGAAACTGAAAAACTAAATCCGGTTTCGATTTTCCTTGGGAAACAAAAGTTTATCTGACAAATACGTTTCAATTGTTATGCGAGCATTAAAACAATGGGCCAGCTACCACGTCGTCCTTTGCCCCTTGTCGCCCAGATTCGCGTCACATGCTGCATGACAAATGAGACTCGAAAGTTTAATGAACCGCAGCAACAGTCGCAAAACGAAATTTAGCTAAACATAATGAGCCGGACGAGAGAAGTTTGGCGATGGCTGTAACGGATTTTTGGGGCGTGATGGCTGCAATTAAATGTTACCAACAAAATGTACAGCTCAATGCGCTGCTTTCATAGCAATAGCACTCATAGTCCGCGTAGCAGTTGTCAAAATTAAGTAAATGCGGCACTTCTCATTAATCTCTGTCTCCCTGCAGCAGCAACAGTAGCAGTAGGAACAACAGCAAGAACAGCTCTCAGCGCCAGAGGCAGCTGAATGAATGACCAGCTAGCCACCCAGGCAGCCAACCAAACCAACCAGTCAGGAACACAATAAGAATTTTCGTAATAACAATAACTGCCAATGTGCTATGAGAGTCGTTGACTAGGCAATACCCTGTACTTGATGATATTTTGAACGATGAATGCACTTTACAAAAAGGTATTTGAATATTTTGAAGGTGATTGGTAATTTTTAAGCAAGTATAAAGAAATTATAATTATATTAGACTATTTTTCTTCTGCGTTCTATCAACATTGGCTTTCATTTTGTATACCCCATTGAGTACATTTAATGGCTGCAAGCATGAAAATGAAAAATACACTCAAAGTGACAGCAAAAATTTGCTCTTCTCTTCGTTGATTCCGTAGCTGCTTCCGATTCTGTTTCATATCTTGGTGAAAATAAAAATAAAAAAACTGGAAGATCCACATATCAACTGCCATTAGACGGGATGCATCATGTGGCAATGTGCATGGCGAGCATCTCCAGAGAGTTAATCATTTTGTTTTAGCAATTTGTATGATATATGTATGTATGTTTTTTGTCTTAGATAGTGCGATAAGTGTATGAATGCTTGCAAAATAAATGTCATTGCGCTCCATTTAATTAACACAGAATTATAAGAGCCAACAAGCCACACAGATGAGGAGAACGTTAGATTTAAATCTGCAATATAACTTCAATTTCATCAACACTATTTCTAAACAATATGTAATATGAAAACGGGTTTACGAATGAGGTAATATGAAAGATTCAGATTCCAATAGCCTTATCCTGTGAATTTATGTACATAAAATGAAATTTGTAGCAGAAAAGGTTACTTATAAAAATTAAAAATGCAGTATATGTGTCGGAGTAAAGCAAAGTCTCTTGAAATGTGTATATAATCAAAATATGTATTTGAGTATAATTGGCTGAACAATAACCCATGAGTAATTCCAATAAATTGAAGATTATGTTGTAAACAAATTGCTTGTTCAGTTCACTTCTCAATTACGTAATGCGTATTACAGAAGATAATTCGTGTATTGCAAATCGAAAATAGCTTTTGCTTCCCGATGTGGGCCATTTAATTGTTGGCATCTTGGACAAAAGCAAGAGATTAGCATAGCTTGAAGCTTATCGAATACCAATGCATATCAATTAATTAAATGTAAAGCAAAGCGAAGTTTACTTCTATGTTATGTGGCACGTTTGCTATTTTGTCCGGACACCCAAAAATAAACGGAAATTTAAGATCAACTATTTAGACATTTGCTGAATAAAAAAATGTTCACATGCAGCATCGCAAATACATAAATAATGCGCCAGAGGCTCAAAAGGCACCAAAAACAATCGAGTATTCCCACACGTGCCGGCAATTGAAACTCAATTTAGTCAACCGGGTACAAAACAGCAGCAGGCGACACAGAAACACAACAAACACAGCTACAAACATATATATATATATATATATATATATATAGTATATATACTCAACTAGGGCCGACAAAAATGCATTTTGCAATTTTCACGCCAATTGCCGTAAGTGAAATACATACTCAAGTGCAACGAAACAAGACACCAACAACAACTCAGATGCTGGGTGTGACTGTGAATCCTCTGCCTGTGTCCTTTGGCATTTGGCACTGATTCAGTGTATGTTTTTAGTCCTTTCATTCGACTCACGTTTAGCCAATGTGTCGCCAGAGCGTTACAACGACAATCAACCAGCCGCGACGTTGTTATTGCATTTGTTGTTGTTGGAGCTGCTGTTGCTGCTGCTGTTGTTTTGGCCTGGCCAACAGCAGCTTGCCCACATTCATAGGCCCCATGTGCGGTTGGCGGGTGGCTGTGTAAAATGCCTGAATGCGCAATTAAATGTGAGTGGCGGGCTTTGGCTAAAACTTTAAAACAAATGGCCGAAACAACAACAATTAATGTGAATTTATTTTCGAACTCATTTCGCTGTAATTGCTGTGGATAGGCAAAAAAAAAGTTGCGAATGCTTTAAGGCTTTCTCAAAACGAGGAGCAATCAAAACAATATGTAAAGCATTCAATTCATTCATTCAAAAAGTTCTTCAAACATGTAAAAGAAAGTAAATTAATTATAAAAAAAAATATTAAATATGTAGACCTAAAGCCCCTTCATTCAGGTCATATATTGCCAGAGCTTGTGAATTTTGTTTTTGGAATACTTTCATATTACGCAAGATCGCTTGCGTAAACTTTTATGGCCAACTTTGAAGTCAACCCATTTGTAGCCTGCAATTTTCATGGCATTTTCGGGTAGCTCATTTACAATAAATTTTTGGACGGCCTACACAGTGAAAGGCTTAACACGCCAGTGACCCCCGCCGCTACGCTCCCACCCACCCTCCGCATCGCTCTTATTGTAGGAACATTTCAGCTGCTTTATGAGCGACAATTGTGGCCTGTTGTGGCCCCTTGTTGCGTTGCGTTGCGTTCGCGTCGCGTTGCCGACTGCCAACTGCCATCTGTAAATAACTTTGCTTATTTGAACATTTATTGGTGACGTAAACGGCTTGTACCATTGTTACCAGCCATTTGGAAGGGCTATATAGGATGTGGTATAGGAGAAGGATTTGCAGTAGGCTCGTTGCCGATTTTTACTCGTGTTAATTTCCTGTAACTTGGCATTTGTGAAATAACAACCATGACCAGACTGAAGATGAAACTGAAGCTAAGGCTCGAAGGCTTCGCTTCGAAACTCAGAGGCTCAAGACCCAGTCACGAGGTTCAAGTTGAGTTTACGAGTACTCGTATTTGGTACTCAAACGAGTATGTGTCAGGTTAATGCCACCGGCTGTGAATTGGTATTCTAAAGCTCGTAAAACTCAGTTCGGGGCCGCTCTCATGCCATGTTGCATGCTACATAAAATATGATGAAGGGCACTTAAGCCGGCCGCTGTAGCCACCTCGTCTCGTCTCGTCTCGTCTCGTGTGTTGACAGCTATCAAATGTGTGCATAACATGCATACATGAATAAAACACTCTCACACTCAGCTACTGAGTGGGTGGTGCTAGGTGGTGCTTGGAGCTCCTTTGTTTTCATAAATATTAAAGCAACCCCAAACGTTTGGGCAGCAAAATCAACGCGATTCGAGTTGCCAATTTATGAGCAGTAAAAAAAAAAACTTTGCAGCATTTGTTTACCTAGTTGTTGCCAACTCTTGATCTGTGTATATTTCGTTCGAATAATATGATTTATAGAAATTATGTAATTGCAGTTGCTGCCTTCTGGCAATAATTCAAGACAACTTTGGAAGGTTATGCTGCTTGCATTCCAGGCATTCCATAAAGTAAAATGAAAATCTCAATTTTGAGAAAATGTTTTACGCAAACTTAAAATATATTTCCACACTTTATTTTGTTTAAGTAAATCCATTTCTAAAGTGACCCATTATTAAAACTAATAACAGTTTTCCAAATACTTGGCTGCTTCAGTTATTTCATTGGTGATCAATAACTGTTAAATTTATCCTTGCATAAGTTGAACATGCATTCATTGCTTGTCAGGCGATTTATAAAATATTAATAAATTATGAAATCAAGATGATTCAGCTTTCGTCCTCAGATAGAACTTAAAAGCTATACTTATAACCAGGCATCTTGAATTTTTGTTTAAAATTAAACAGAAAACATTTTTAAATAAATCTGCTTGACAAAAAATTGTTTTGATTAAAAATATTTCCTGTTTTTTGCATTGATAAATGTTGTGGCAAATGAGAAGACTGTGCAACAGTTCTGGTTTGTACTGTGACAAATTGGAAACAACCACAGAGCAATGCATCGCTCAATCTTACTCTGTCTCTCTCTCTCTCTCTCAGTATGTCTCGATTTCTATCTCGCTCTTTTGCTGTGTGACCAGTTGAAAGCATATGAAATCGTATTGAAACTGTCATTAATCAACCTGCAACTTTGCCACAAAACCGCACTCGAGCTATGTACATTGAATTGTGGCTATCAACTCGGTCGAAACTAAGAAATCAAGAAGAAATATGATTCGCAGGGCGTTAAGCTGTCAATAACTAGAGGCAATTCCCCAACAGGCTCAATCAGCAGTCAGCAACTGTTAATGTACGGCAAGCAGCAACAGCTTACAGAATTGGCGAGTTATGTGCACAATTTGAGCGGCTTAGATCAGTGTATAAAAATGTCAAATTAATTTCAAGTGCTTAAATGCACACACAACGGAGAAGAATAGAGAATTTAGTGCGAGCATTTTCCCGTTGGGAACACATAAGCTTGGGCGGCCCCTAAACTGGCAACATGTGGCATGCTCGAGTGACCCCCAAAAATATGCTACATAATTGTTAACAAGCCTAAGGCTCGACAGCAAGTGGGAGTGTCTGTTTGTCTGTATTGTATGTGCGGCGACGAAAACGATTTCATTCATGAACATTTTTACACAAAATTACATTTACCAGCTTTGCCCCCTTTGCAACCTCTCTCTTCTTGGGCTAACTACATAACACTTTGCGGCAGCCATTTTCTCTAAATTACTCACACACACACACACCCATGATAGAAATGTATATGTAGGTGGACTGTGTATAATTTGCGTTGCCTTTTCATAAATAATGAAATGCTCTAGTCGCAGTTGCCTAGTCGCTGTGTCTCTGTGTCTCTGTGCATCTGTCTGTGCGACTTTTGTTTTTCACATCTGGAAAGCTTTATGAGCAAGTCACACCAATACAAACAAACTCACACCCAACACGTACAAACATACATACATATGTGTGCCTGCAGAACGGAAAGTCAATTTATTCTACAGACATGCCACGCGTCCTTTTATTTAAGTGGAATACAAATTTAATCTGTTGGTTTTCTGGGATTTCCTCATTTGTAGCAGATTTTAATCTATCCAACGCCGCCCCAGACACATTCTCTACAACGGCATTGGGTCATTTCGCTATCAATGGGCGCACATTTGGTTTCTTTGACCAAAAGCCTAACACAAAAGTTAATGAGTTGCTAAGTGTTGGTCGTGGTGGCTCAAGGGGTGAAGGGATTGTGGGCAAAGGAGTGAGATGCATTTAAGCTGCGCATGTTTGCTGAAATAGCATACGAGCTTGGGCTTAATTGATTGTCCCAGCACAAATTTTGCATCAGTATTTCTCAGCATCTCCAATTTCCATGCCTTTATTTTTGGTTAAGAAATTTAATGGACTTCTGTTCTTTCTCAGCATACACATTTCGTCTTAAAAAATGCTCAATGATGTATTCAAATAAAGATTTGAAATCCTTCAGATAATGTACATTTTTAAAAATCTCGTTTGGTTTTTTTCAGCTGTTTGTATATTGTTTTCATTAAATTATCCTATATATTTTGGGCTTTTTATGTAGATCACTAATCTCACAAGCTGCTGCTTTGATATATTTACATAAATTGGTATTGTTCTATATAGTCAATTCCACAGTTCTAAATACCAGCCTCATCAAATAAATCAATAAGGATTACAGTTTTTATTTATAGGCCTAAAAGTGTAATATATATAATAATTACTTTTGCTCTACTCTCAAGCGTTATTTTATTAAATTCGTTTCCCTTCGGCAGAAGAGCAAAAGCAATTCTCGACATTGTTCGCATTCCTTGTCGGCAAGTTTCAGGACAATCCACTTAGAGTGGAGCTCTGGTACAATTTATAGACCTGCCCGTTGACTTCTAACATATGCATAATTTTTCAAGAGTCTCTGCGGCATAGAAATCATATCATAAAATAAAATCACAAGTGCTTTTAATTTGTCGTAGTAAATGCACAGCCCACAACGAGAAACTTATTCCTCCCCTCTCTATCCCTCGTCTCTATCCACCCCCTCTCTATCCTCCCTCTCTACCAATCCACCCACGTTTCCGCACACACATATACACACACCCAAAAAGGCACCCACATGCTGCTCGTTACTTAGCGCACATTTAATTTTGTTGCCAATACTCAAGCACACTCATGGTTCACACACACACACACACACACACGCACGCATGAGTAGAGGTGGTGGGTAGGCGAATTTCCTGATGTTTTTCTGTTGAGTTTTCCGAGACTGTGGCACAAGTTTTGGCGCGCCATAAAACTATGCGGCAATTTATATGTTGCCATGCCTCAGCGCTTGCCGTTCTCACGCTCATGAATAAATGGCCACGACAGAGAGAGAATGGGACAGACACAGAGAGAGAGAGAGAGAGAGAGAGAAAGAGAGAGACAGAGAAAAGGGAACAGCATTGCAGTTATTCCAAATGTTAATGATAATGAGCCTTCTTTAACCCCATTTACGAGTGTTTTAGACACATTTGAATCAGAACGATTCAAAGAGCAGTACGTGCAAAAATGAAATCCTGCGCACTTTATAAGATTAGTCAAAATTTGTTGTCTGCTTGCTTTTTCGAATTTTATGACCTCGCTTAAGAATAACTAATTTTCCATGTACTTTTTAACATTTAGAGTTTAATATCTTAATGAGCGTAAAATGCTAGATAAATGCGGAAAATTTTCAACTTTCTGTTACATAGTTTGAGCAGAAGATACAAAGAAGCTAAAAGTTGAAAGAAATAATTGTGGGACTGTGACAATTTGTTTTCAAATTTTAACATTTATATGCTAAGCTGGCTAAGAGGTCTTTTTAGCATTTTTAGATACATTACTAGTTTTAATTTGAATCCACTCAAGGCCTTACACATTCAATTAAAATATTGATTTTATGAAGGTAAACAAATTTTAGTTGGAAATATATATATATCAGCGAGACGTTCTCCCCAACAACACTACTTGTGCACTTTAAAAGCATTTTGAGCATTTATTTTGTGGCTAAAACGCTGGGAAAAATAATCGCTCTCATTGGTGTTGGAAATTGAATTTGCGAATGTTGTGCCACAAGCGCAATAACCGCGAACAAAATCTCTGCACGCACACACTGCAAACAAACAAGCCAACACGTCTTGCTATCGTACACACACAGCACATTTCAAAAACGTGTGTAAGCCACAACACATTTAAAATGCGTAAAGCGTGTGCGCAAAAGGCATGGAGTCAATCGAGATGGGGGAGTACGAGGGGCAGACACCAACGCGAATGCCTAGCTAGTTGTCAGGGCCCTAGTTTGGTTTTAAGCCATATAAATTAGCGGTTAGATTGAGCGTCATAAATCGTGCGATTAATTTTAAAGTGCGCGTGCGTCTGCATGTTTATCTAGGACAACGATTTTTACCCACTTTAAATTCTTGCAAAATTATAAAAAAGGTTGTGTGCGTTTTGCCTGTTTAAGACCTTAATACCAACGCTGTGACAGGGGAACAAATTATGATGTAGGTTCTGCAGGTGAGTTCTTGCCAGAAAAAAGGCAAACAGCTGACATCGATATTCTGGACTGTGCATAACAGAAAACGATTTTAAATAATCAAGTCCGAAAATACCATTAAGAGGACATCCTAAAGAATAGTTGGATTAGTTTGTCAAGTAATCCCTTTTTGTGTGTTTTCCAACGCAAATAGGGCTACAAGAAAATTAAACTAATTCGGCTAGATAACATGATAAAATAAATTTAAGTTCTTGGTCTCATTATACATATATTTCTAAAAAATCTAAACCTTAAAATATAAACATGTAAGTATAGTTAGAACATTCCAAAACCTGTACTCAAGAATTAAACATACATACATTATTTTTGTTAACAGACTACATAAAAAATAGACTAAAAAATAATACAAGACTCTACTATAACAGATAATCCTATACAATAATTAAATACCGTGTACATGCATGCTGTGCTTGCTGCATTCCCCAAGGCACTGACAATAATTTGTCTAAGCGATGTCCCCCAAATTTATGTATCTAATTAAAATGAAGAGGCATAAAAAACGAGCTCATGAATGCGCTACGCTGTCGAGCAGCTGTATGTTTAGCACTTCGCCAAACTTCATGTCACATAAATTTTACCTAGTGCTTTATTCTTACTACTATTCGTACTCCGTAGTCCCTGCTCTCATGTGTCTGTTGCGTGTGTGGGCGTCTCTTGGACATGAGAATGGGGATTTGCCTCTCCGGGGCAGGCACAAGCTGTTTGTTTATGCGCCAGAGCTGCATTTTTTTGTGTTACTACTGCCAGTGTGCCGACAATGGCACCCCACTCCATCAATCGCTCTCTACACTGTACAACAAAACAGCGGCAAAGCGCTGCCCGAGAGTCAACAAGACTTACCGATGCGTTGCCCAGCTCCACTCCCAAGCAAATACACGTCCCACAGTGTCTACAAAAGGATTTAATATGACCGACTCACGTCGACTTTGTAACTTTTCATTCTCTGAAAGTACAACAAAATAAAAACATGACCACAAAAGAATTATTCAGGATTCAATTATTATTTTATTTTATTTCGTTCACTTAGCAAGTGAATGTCAAATGCTTTTCTGATATATTTAATTTCTGATTGTATTAAAATACAACAAAATTCAATGTATTAATGCATAAAGCTGAGTAAACTCCTAATACGATTGCATCGAATAAATAAAAATATATAAATTAAACGAAATAAAACCCGCTTGCAAGAACTAAAAACAAGCGATTCAGTTTAAATTAAACAATAGATTAGTGGAAACTGAAACAACTTAAAATAATCTCAATCAACAATTTCATTAAAGTTTATTGAATGCATTTACAGACACTTTGTTGATGTGCAGATTGTATTAATCAGGAAATCTGAACTACATTTTGGGGTATGGAATTAAACAATTCTGATTTACAATTGGGTGTACACTGTACATTGTGCGGGATAGAGGGCTGAGACTAAGGAGCGTGCCAGCATTTGCTATTTGACGTTGGCGTTGCTTTTTAATAAAATTAGCTCCAACATTGGGTGCTTGTTTATGCAGGCAACAGTCGAGCGACCCCAAAGAGCAGCTCTCATGTTGCACAGACCTTTTGGTTGATATACGCCTGACTGTGCGTGTGTGTGTGTGTGTGTGGGTGTGAATGTGTGTGTATCTCTTAGTTTATGTGTGGATGTGTGTGCGTTGTACTTGGCTGCTTATTATGCATGAATTTCAAATGAAGTCGCGAACGTGACACAAACTCATGACCACCCCCAAGCTCCCACTTCAACGGCCTGAACCGGCCGCACCCCCCTCCTCTCCGACGAGTAAGAGTTTTTGTATAAAGTATAAGTAAGGCGTACGCTGCCTTTTCGGTGTCTGCTGAAACAAAATTTACACATTCGCATTACGATATGCATTTAATATGACCGGAATTGTGTAAGCTGACAGGTCGCAGGACTCTACTTGAATATCTACCAAACGAAATTCTTACCAACAAAAATTGAAAAACACATAAAACTCTTTGCACGAAATGAGAATTGAGAATAGTAATGGGACTGAAAGTCGTCACATTATGCGTATGTGTAGTTAAAGTCATAATGAAATTTGTGCGAATGGGCGTTGATTGTTTATAGCTCTTAAGGGGCCCTACTTAGTGTATGAGTAAGGTCAGATCTGAATTGAGATAGGATAGAGCATGAACTGACCTACGAAACTGGCGGTTGAGTTGGCTGTGAATATTATGCAAACGACTGCGGTAAGAAAAGCATATTGAATTACTTTCGTTTCTGTTGTGGTTCCCATAGAAATTATGAAATTATCATATGAGATTTCTAGATTTGAAAAGGGATTTCCATTCATTTGCTTGCTGTTTTATGAAAAAAAAAAACAATTGTTACATGGGGCCAAATAAATAGTTCGAAACTGAAACAATTACTGTAATACACTAATTAAAACATTAGTAAATATTTGAAAAATTAAAAAAATATATGCAACGCGATAAGAAACGCAGATTTTGTTTATCAAACCAAATTTTCATATTGAGCAAACTAAAATCAGCAAACTTAGTTTTCTAATTATGAATACAAAAATCAGTTGAATTTTTATAGTCAGCTATGAAGTTTTGACTACAATGCAAATTATTAAACTAATAACTTAAGTATGTAAAAATGGGGAGCAAGAAAAACACACAAACACAAATAAAAATAATCTAACACACTCTCAAGGCGGGAAGCACTTAAACTCAAGCAGCGCATAAGGCAGCTTGAGGAGAAGAAACTTAGAGGAGAAGCAGGAGCTCAGATGGGGAAGGGGGAACGGGAGAAACTTGAAGACCGGGCGCACTCAAGTAGCGGCGCACACTTCAAGGAGATATTTTCAACACGCCCTCGCTTCGACAGCAGCGACAGCGACAACAAAATAGCAACAAGGACAATGGGCGCTAAGCATTTGCAACTTAATTGCAATGTGTGTGTATGTGTGTGCGTGGGTGTGGGGGCGTGGCATGTCCTTTGCATTATGCATGAGTCGACGACACACGGGCTCGTCATAATCATTTTGTGAGCTGACTGCTTCGCGCTAATTGCAATTAAACAATAATAAGAGACAGCAACAGCCTAAGTGCGTGTGAGTGAGAGAGAGAGAGTGAGAGAGAGAGAGAGAGAGAGAGAGAGTTAGATACTCTTGTAAAAATTTGTTAAAAATTTGCTTAGAAAAGTGAAAACGGCGCGCAATTACGAGGACTATGAACAACGCGATGTGCATGTCGCGCTTCACGCAGCAAAAGGCGTTTAATTAAATGTTAACAGCAACAAGCAACAACAACAACAACAGCAACAACTACAAAGGCTAACAGACAATTTATAACACCTTATTGTTATTGTTACTTCGCGTCGCGTTTGTTGTCTTTGCCATTGTCTGCATGTATTTGCATATCATTAAGCAAAGCAATAATACAAATTGAGCTCTTTCTCTCCATCTCATTCACTCTGAGTGCATTATCAACACTCGTGGCACATGAGCGAAGGGCTGAGGCAAGAGGATGTATTTAATTGCCATCTACAAATTCCGTTAACTAGCACCCCAAGCTGACACGAAAGCAAAAGCCAATTTTCAGTGATAAATACTACAGATAGGCTTGTGACAATGCACAGTATTTATATGTTTATATTTTGCATTGCTGCAAAAATATGTATATCTATAATATATATCTATAATCCGATTGCCCTGGATCGATTACGTAAACATTTTCGTATGGCACAACTTTGTCAAAAATTAACGCTTTTTATACAACCTTAATATATAAATCGAAACGAATATCAAATTGTAAAGCCCAATAGCATATAAAAATAATCTTGATCATATTTTTTTTACAGTCTCAATCAAATTATATAATCAATTTAATTTTAAACCTTTATGAAAGACTTCAAAATCGTTTACTAATCATTCTCATAGCATAAAGTTGTTTTAATACACAGTCAACAATGGCTTAGATCGCTCAACAGTTTTAAGAAACGGCTTTTAGACTCAGGCGGCAATGACTGACATAAAGTCTCTCTGGTTTTGGATGTCACTTAAAAAGCAGTTATACGTTATACGACAACGACCAGTAAAAACGGTCTCGCCAAATATTTGTGCTTAACACAAAAAAGAAGTAAAACCCAGTAAAAAAATGTGCGAGCTGAGGTAAGGTGAGAATGCGTATAAGAAAGGATAGCATGCCACGTTCACCTAGACACAGCCCAGGTCGGAAAATTGACAACTCAATTGCGAAAACTATTTACACGCAATTAGGCAAAATGACAGCACAGTGGCGGCAGCCGACGGCAAAGTTGTCAAACTGATTGGGGCGAGGGCGTAAAAAGAGAGGTTTAACAAAGGACAGTGTACGGTTGCTCCTGCTTCGCTGCGTCTACAGTGTAAATATTGACCAGGCCAGAGCAAACTGTGGCACCAAACGAGGCAGCAGTTGAGGCAGCAGCCGCTCAGGCAACAGCATCTCATTCATAAATGCATTAGGTTGCTGTCAAGCAGTGCAATCGAAGTCATGTTGGCATTAACTGTAAATTATGCAGGCCATGAATTTGACATGGCTGAGCAAACCACTTGAAACTGACCAACAAACCACATACGTACAACGTACGAGTATTTGTCAAGGTGATTGTAAACGGATTCTGTGTTTATTGCATGAGTCGCATTTCAGCATTGCAAGGACTCGAAAACTTTGAAGTTGCCTTCATTGTTAGTGACACTTATATGTATACGTAGTACTAAATCCGAGTACAGTGGGAGATTGAAAATAGTAACTTTCCTGTAAAGAGAGTAGATTTGAATTTAAGTAGTTTACATTTTACAGTGCTTTCAATAGAAGAAAGAGCTTAAGGCTCTTGATGTTCACTAAAACCTTAAAAATATCGACTAATTGGCTTGTGTTTTAATTGCGAAACGACTACTGTAAGGGTATATGTACTTAAGTATATATATTACACTCGACTTATTTGTATTGTGTGGCCTGTGACCCAGTTACGCTCTGCTCAATTTGGCCTTGGGCGACGATTGTACAACTTCTCTATTCCTGCAGTTGTCCTCGCTTTGCAGTTGACATCTGTTCACATGCACACGCTCTCATACACCTATTCACTGTGTGCTGTCTCTTGGGTCGTCCTTTGCATGATTTACAACTATTTAACTTCTTTTGCTGCTTTGATCTTTCCCTCTCTCATGCAGTTATTTGGTTTTCTTTTGCTTGGTTTTTGTACCATTTTACGCTGTGATTTCCCATTTTTTCACCTTTTATTGTGAGTGGATTTACAAGTAAGGATGCTTTCAGTTTACACCCAAGCCCCCGTTTCTCCGTTAAGTAACCGTCCATTTTCATTTGTTGTTAAAAAATTTATGAGTTTTTAACCTTCCTGCAAATGGCAGTCGGCACAAGACCAAAAGAATAAATTGGATTCCAGCACAAAATTTGTTGTAACTGGTGTGTGTGTGCGAGTGCGCATGTGTGTGTGTGACGGTGCGTGAAGGATTTTCTGTAAATTGTTAATAATTATTGTAATGCGCATTGCACATTTGTGCGACTACGCGCTCAACTGCAGCCGCAATGCGCAAAAGGCATGCCGACATGTCCTGAGACATGTGGCGTATGGGTAATTTGATTGTTCATTTTGTCATAATAGTGCTTGAACAAACGGATAGTTTTGGATCATTCCAATATTTTTTTAAGTTTTAAAACTAGCAAATGCGAATAATGTAAAAGAAAAATGTAGAGAATATAATATTTTTAAAGTACCCTTTAATTCATTGGGATGGGAATATGATTTGTTTTCATTTTATTTTTTAAGTACTTCACCAAATTCCTCAATTTTGTCCGTTGCCAATTCCAACCATGATGGATGTACTCGTATTTTATGCACAAGTCATTACGCATACGCCTCGTTTTATTTTTTGGTGGCAACACTTTGGCGCAATTAAGTAAGTGCCAAAAATGTAGCTTGACAGCGCACTGAAAGACTTTTAATAGCTTTCTAATGAGGGCTGTCAATATGTGAGTGTTGGGTATTGGCTGAATTTTTGGTTGAATGTGCCATAAACATAAATCAGAGTTGAGCCGCAACTAATTGGCACAAAACGACTTGTTGGCTGTCATTGCAGAAAGCTGTCAGGGACCACACGAGAAGCGCTTACTCAATCACCTGCTTTCCACCTACAACACACTGGAGCGACCCGTTGCCAATGAATCGGAGCCACTGGAGGTCAAATTCGGACTGACGCTGCAGCAAATCATCGATGTGGTAAGTTTGATCTATATAGATATATAACCAAAATAGCACACCCGTCAAAATTATGAAGCAGCTACGGCTGCAGCAATAATCAACTAAAGCAGTCATAAGCACAAATTAATGAGAAGGATTCCAAGGCTGTATGGAGTTTTTTTTTTATGTGTAGCCGTCGCGACGGCTTCGAGACTAACTCTCAAGAGAAAAAATCAATTGCTGATCGCACAAATTTGTGGTTAGCCTTGGTAAGTGACATGTACCCTTTGTTGAGTATACTGCCAGCTATGAGTAATAATAATATATCTGAAATCAATTCACAAACAAAATTACTTTTGAAAAACAATTATAATTAATAGTTAACGTAAGATCTGACCATAGCCAAATTCCTTATCAAATACAAATTCAAAATATTAAATATATAAACAAAAAGTTTTAATTATGAAAAAATGCTATGTACATGGTTAAAGGAGATTATATATATGCTCATATGGCCGTCGCGACGGTTCCGAGATCTATGTTATCTCCCTAAACATAAAACTCTCAATAACAGTTAAATTTACGAGTTCTTGCGTTTTTTATAGGACGAAAAGAATCAGATTCTGACCACAAATGCGTGGTTAAATTTGGTAAGTGACATGTACCAGCCGTCAAATTTGTCTAGCACCTGTTTGTCTGTCTCACTTATCGAATGCTAGGGTCTTCTTTTCTATTTGCTCTATTCATTTTCTAATCCTTATCATTTGCTATGATTTTTTCGTACTTTGGCAAATGAAAAGTGACCAAATATTAGATAACAGTAACCACATGCATTTTTTCCAATTATTATGCTATTCATTTCGAAAGCGCCTTTATAAAATATGTGTTGTCTCGATATGTGTGTGAATAAAATTAAAAATATTATATTTAAAATCAATTGAAATTCATTTGCTGTGAAACACTGTTACCTATTTACAATATCGTTGTTAGAACAAATCTGCCGATGGCAGACATTTTAATTAAAATAAATTGATAAAAAAAAATACACATTTAAATAGAAAACTAACTGAATAAATAAATTTGATTTTAAAATTTTCCAGACTCAGACATGATAGTAAACTTTCTGTTAGTCCTCAATTTGGCCTTCATTCTTGTATCTCAGCCCCAACATTTTTGATTTACGCATTTTCATTTAACCTTAAATTGGACCCAAGCTCGTTACAGCTACCTTGCCATTGCTAAATTGGCATAGAGCTTCAACCATAAGCACAAACAAATAAATCAAAATAAGCAATTTCGAATGTAATGGTGGACTTGCAGATACTCTGTATTCAATGATTAGATCGAACTATAGATATTTTTCTAAAAAAAAAAATTAACGAGATCCTAATAACAAAAATATTGCTAAAGCTGATTTTAAAATATCTATGGTGAATTCAATTGTCAGTCTCTCACTGACACAGAAATTGTCATAAGTCACCAGAACTGTTTTATACCCTTTTTGTGAACAGGATGAAAACGAGCACATAAATAAAATTTATGTACCACAGCAATTTTTACGCTTTGTTTGTGGCACACCTGAAGCTGTTGCGAGTGATCAAAACCCTTTTCAATAAAATTAATAGCGCCTTTCTCACTCGCATATCCGAGATTTATGACTCCAACAAATAAGTTTCAATTTGGCAAACTGTTTTTTGACGTTCAGCACCTAAAAACTGAAGGCTAAATAATTGTTGTGAAATGGCCAAACAACAAGACAGCAAAATCTAAAAACAGAAATTTAAAATTAAACCTGCATAATTGTTGCATAAAGCCCTACAAAGAACACAAACAATTTAATTAATAAACAATTTTACGTGTCTGGCCGTTTTCGTCGTTGTCTTTGTGTGATTAACATATATAAATTTAAAAAAAAAATGTCTACAACATGTATGATTTAAATAAATGTTTTTCTCTTCCAACAATGTTTGCCTTTGTTTTTTGTGTCACATGTTTTGCCACACAAGTTAAATTAACACATTAAAAAAATAATTAGAATAAGTGATAGCTTGAAATAAACACGTGCGGATAAACTGTTGTCAGCTTCTGACATAATGCTAATGCTGACTAAATGCAAAAAATAGAATATATCATATTTAGAATTATATTTTTCGTTTGCTAATTTTCCTTTAAATTTAAATAAAATTTAATGTTAATAAATTTCTGCTAAACATATTTAGAAAGGCTTTGAAAACCTTTAACATGATTAGTTAAAGTTCGAACAGTACATTAAATAATTAGCCATCATAAACTCGATCAACTTACGATAATTTTATAGAAATTAATTAAAGTCATACATATGAAAATTATGACTTCGACTTTAATTTGCCGTATGAACGCTTAGATTCACAGCAATTCACATTATTTAGTTGATTACGCACAATTATACAAATGAATAATGAAATGGTTGTTAAATTTCCTGTCGAGTGCTTAAGGTCAGACAATCATGAGTTGAGCGAATTAAACACTGATTAAAGCCAACATTAACAAGCATTTATTTAAAACTAACCTTCATAAATATTATTGCAAACTTCGTGTTAATTTACCTCTTGAATTCTAGAAGATTTTTGTGTTTTAACTGCAACCCCTATGTATGTATGTGTGTGTGTGTGTGTGTCTCTCATAATACACATTATAATATAATGTTTTACTTTTGCTGGGTACATGTCATTAAACGTTTCTGAACAATTGAATAAAAGCCAATTCAAATACCAAAAACAAATATAAGCTTAAAAACCAAAACAAACAAACTAGAAAATAAACAGCATTAAGAAAAGATGGCATGCATGTTGTTTAAAATTAAGTAAATTTAACTAAATAACTGAACTCGGTGTTCTCGTTGTATCTAAACATATACAAACGTTTACACAAATTTTAAAGAATAAACTTTTAAACAGATACTTAAAATCTAACAACAGTTTTCGTCGATTTGGCTTTAATGTGCACGCGTAAATTAAAATTTATGAACTCTTAATGATATATAAATGGGTGCAGTTCAAGGCAACTCATTCGGATAGTCGCAAATTTGATTTATGCACAGCTCAGGATTGATGCATGACAGAAGGACCGCAGAATTTGTTGATGTGCATACTGCATTAATTATGCAACCCGAGTGCAACACTATGCATTTTAGCCCTGACATTTTCAACTTTGCCCGGCCACGTTGTCAATTACACTAATTAGTTTACTAATAATTAATAGATCCCACACATGCTGGTGCTAATATATATATATATATATATGCACATGAATTATGCGTTTCGCAATTTTCACTCTCTAACAAAGATTTTGAGAATTCTCTTAAAAGTTGCATTTCTTCGTATATTTGACTCACATTGGTTGCATATCGCAATATATATATACAACAGGAACTTTGAATTTTTTGCCCAAATTCTTGGAATAACTTTTACTCGATCTGCCCCTCTCATATATTAAATTGTTCGCAGTTGAACAAAAAGAGCTATAAGTAACAAGCATAACAATTTTCATTTTCCATGGAGTTGCAGTAGCTGTCAAGGTTTTTTTCTTTCATTTTTTCCTGGTGACTTTTTATTTTTCGTGTTGTTGCTGATGATGGTGATGATGGTGATGATGGTCTCTTTAGCATTGATGGCCCGTCATGTCAGACAGTCAGCTGTGGAAATGCAACCAGACACCAGCACATGCCAAAGTGTCATTGGTAAAATTACCAAGCGTACGTTCCGAGGTGTACGTGAGGCGGTCCTCAACTAAGAGGCAACCAACCTCCTTAGCACACCATTAAAATGCACATTGTGTGGCCCATGACCAGGCAGCAGCTGCATCAGAGTTTAAGAAATAAAGTCATTAGCATTTTTCGGCTAACACCAGAACTTGTTCCTACACCCGCTCTCCACTCTCTGTTGCTGTATGGTGTCGTAATGACTTCACAGGTTGCAGCTGCTTCTCAGCCGCACACAAAGCCAGCCAAATGACTGACTATAGAAAAATGTCAAAAGGAAACGGCTAAAGGTTTTTGGGCATGACGAACAATGCGACATGCACTTTGAGTGTGCTTATGTTGCCAATAGCAGCTGGTTAGATTTCAGTCCCAAACAATAAGCCTCATCTGTTAATTGACCACTTAAGGAACATGGCTAGTTTAAATAAATATTCGGAAACTTTTACAGATTTAATTTAATTTTGGTTTTCCTTATCCAAACTCAATTGTATATGTTTGCAGACTATTAATTTCAGAAATAAAATTTTAAATCTATTAATATTTATTGTATTACATGATGTTACTACAAATATTATCATGTTTCTCATAATTTTATTACAATTATATTATTGTTGTAACACGTCCGCAAATAATAGACGTGTTACATTGTTCATTGCTTGGGTGACTGTTATGAAAAAATGTTGAATGCATTCAAAATAATTAGGACTTTTAACAAATATCTCTTATTACACACAGCTTTTAGCCTAATTCCAATGTCATTACGGGAAAAAGCACATGCAATAATATTGGCACACGACCAAACTGTGCGCACTTGTCACACACTTATTTGTCGCGACATTAACCACAGATGGGTTTAGGAGCCGAAAGGGACACAGATGACAAGGCTAACAAACTTTGTCCTTGAACAAAGCGTATAACCAGACAAGTTTACTGAAACATTTATCATAAAAGTCGGGTTATATATACATATATAAATATATGTGTACGTATTTGGCGGGATCTGGATTCTGACTACAGACGACAAGAACAACAACAGCAATTGTTGGCTCATTAGAAACTCATTTAAAAACAATTTGGCACGTTAATGCAAAATAAATCTATAAGCTTATGCAGGCAATGACAACGTGCTCGACGACTCCACGACAACTTTCACTATAGCTTTACATAATGTCGGATGTGCACATACCCCATATATGTATGTACAAAGTACATAAAAATATATACACACATATACGTATATAAGTACACGATTAAGCGTAGCAGTTACAAAGTGCGAGCATTTAATGCAAATGTCATTTGTTGCAAATGACGCCCTCAACTTTTTGCAAAACAAAAGCTATAAGTAAATGACTGAAAATTAAGTAGGCTAGCAAACATTTACATTAAATTGCACTAAGCTCCGCTAAGTATATATACTTAAGATACATTTTTCCAATGCTCTTTGATCAAATTTATTTTACAAACATAATTTAAAAGACAAATAGTTTTTTGAATTTAAATTAATGCACACAGACATAAAAGCCTATATAAATGGACTTTGCTTATCATACTGAGCAACTCATAAATTATCCACTGCAAAATGCCAAATGCAATGTTTTGCATATTTTCTGACAAAATACAGATACTCTTTGTAAAAGTAGTTAACAAAAAGGCAACCCCCGCAAAAAAATAGAAGCAATATCATTAGTATGCGTCGTTGGCATCGTTGACAGTTCGAAGACGCTTTAGGACGTTGGCGTCTCTAGCTACTTCTGACTGTGTGTATATGGATGCGATGGGTGGGTGGGATGGTACACCCTTACACCCTTACGGAAGTGCGCTTAGCAAACTGCCTGTCATAAACATGAAATTTGCACAAAACCGCCATTTTTATAAGGTGTCAACAGCAAATATCACATATCACAAACTCGTGCATACATATATAGACGTTATGGCATTTGATGTCGACAGAAAGTGTTCTGAATATTGGCTTACCGAAAACGTTAAGTGGCCCACTTCCAACCCCCTGCATATCATTACAGGAGTCAGTGCCGAAACATCCTGAATGGAACGGCTGCTTCTTACCCACCTTTCATGTACATTTTAATGGCTCAAGTCGTTACTGCAGCTGCTGTCAGGCACTAACTGGGCCAAAATGTTGTTGTTTTGGTTGCTGTTTTGGGCCACAACGATTTTCCATATTTTTTGTTTTTGTTTTTGTTTCACTGTCAAGTTATTAATGACAGGAGTCAACTCAAAGCTTCGGCTTTCATATGCTGTTGTCAGCTCGAGAGAAAGAGGCAGAGTTGGGAACACATGAAATGGGCAATGGAAAAGGTGGGGAGCAACTTCATCTGCATTACAAACGACAATTGCCGTAACCACCTTGAACTACTTATTAAATTTCTATTCAAATTTGCAGGTCCGAAGGTCTGTCAGTTGCACTAACAATAGGCCAGCATGAAATATCTTTAATTAAAATTTGTATAAAGATAAATGGGTTTTGATATCTACAACGACTAGCTCAAAAGTTTTTATTGCAAAGACATTGCCCACATCTGATAGAGTGCTAAACAAATTGGCACAATGGACACACACTCAAAGTACATCAGCATTGCATGTCCTTTTGAGACAGCCTTTTGCCTACCAGCAGCTTAAAATTGAGTATTGGGTTTTGTTGGACGACCAAGGACAAGCTTTGTGTGAGCGAACAAAGTTTTGATAGCATTCTTATTCATTTTGGTCTATTTGATTAGGTCTTTGTGCCAGCGACAAGCTAATTACAAGAGCAGTTACTCAATTTCTATAGGAACACCATAAAGTGCAACTCATAACTTGTAACTTTAACTAACCTGTTATGTCAATACTAACCTCACACGCACAAAGCCACAATCAAAAATGCTTAGCACCAAGCCCATTAAAGCCAAATCGCGTCAAGTGCAGAGCAAAGGCTTTTTAAAAATGCAAAACAAAGTCTTACAAAAAACGCCATTAATACAGACGCTATAAATATAAAAGAAAAATACAAACAAACAAAAAATCTCTTGTAAACTCATAAAACAAATATATATAAAAACTTTCTATTATCACGCTCTGCTCTTTTTAACTTTTGCCCTTAATTCACTTTTATTTTTTGTTGTATATTACTTTGTTTTTTTGTTTAATAATTTATGTATTTTTTTCGTTGGATGTAAAACAAATTTTTTAAATGCGTTTGTAGGACGAGAAAAATCAACTACTTATAACGAATCTTTGGCTTTCGTTGGTAAGTTTCAACTTAAACTAAAAAGTCATCTAAACATAAAAACTTTAAATATCTAAATATAATATTAAATAAATCGTATGCTTTAAATACCATATCATAAATAGTACGAACAAACTGTTTGTTAGCTATGCTGAGCAGCTGTTGAGATATACATATATATATTTCTATTATGTATAGTTCCGTAGTTAGTCCGGCTGCTGGGCATAGCTAATAAAATGTTTTGCCTGCTCATAATTTATACACATACACACGGCCAAAACCTATGCTAATAGTTGTACAAACCAGCACTCAATGTTTATAGACCCAACTTCTGTATACCGAGCTAACTAATGTACTGTGAACTATGGGTTACGCAAATATTCAATTTTTCTATGAAGCCAACTCTCTTATCTGCAACTACTATAATCTTTTTCATCAACTTTGCCTCTCTGTCTATCTTTGGCTCTTGCTCTCCAAAATATTACAAATTAAACGGAGACAACTTATTAGCTTGATTGTGTGGCTTAGTACGTGTGTGATAAATTATTTAAAACTCATGCGTTAAATACAAAATAAATTAAATATACATAGTTAAATCATTGCGCTTTATTAAATATATACATTATTACACATAACTAAAACATTAAATGAACATATTTTAAACTCTTTAGCTAGCTAAAGCATAATGCAGTTTGATTTCCTATTTTATTCTTCTACTATTTAGTTTTGAAATACATTTTTAAGTAGCAAGTGCTTTCAAATACTTTATTGATTTTTTCAGTTTTAGCGTAACTGAAGGAAATACAATATTTATTTATAGTTTCTACTATATTTGTTTGGCATTAATTAAGAGCAACTAAATAACAACACATAAACAATGTTCAAAACAACAAACAAATCTCTTAACAGCAAAAAACAAAACAAATGAGCAAAATATTTGCATGATCTAAACACGAATTTTGGAAATTGCATCATGAAATAGTCTCGAAAACGTAAAATGTAGTGTATATCTCGAACATAATTTCATATTATATTATTTTTAATCTATACTATGCATGTGCGTGTGTGCAAGAGTAAGTAAGTGTAAAAAAATTGATATATGCACATTATTTAGCGGAAACTTCGGAAAAAAATTGCATGATTTTTTCATGTGAACATCAATGCTTATATCCGGCATTGGACTTTGGACATTGGACTTGTTGAAACACTCGTCAAACTCTGTCGATTTGCGAAATTAATTAAATTATTTATTTAACACATCGATTGGAATATGCAAACATCCCCCGTACACTCTTTATAATGTGCCGGCACAGCAGCGATTAAGGCAAAAGCGCCGCGGCATACGGCAGGCATTACGGCCTGTAATTTGTAATTTTCGTTTTTGGCCATGGCCAAAAACCCCAACAGCGTATGCAAACATTTGGTTTCTGTTTCGAGTATTCAAAATGCCAATTCGATTGATGGCTTATGAGCCATTTATTAACTGACAGATTGAAATACAACATGCTTGTCAATTCCCCGCAACAGTTGTAATTTAAATGTTCGACACTGAAGGACAGCTAGCAAATTTACATGACTTGAATGGCAATCGACAAGTGAGCGAGTGAGTGTAATAGTTCTATCAAAATTGTGATTTTGGAACTAAATTTGTTAACTAGAAATGGAAAACTACTAATAAACTTTGGTTTTCGACCTACAATTGGGTCAAGAGAAGTGTGATTCAGCAGTGCACAATGTGCGGCGACATTAGCGAAATTAAAACAAGATTAAATGAAAGCACATAGAAATAGAGGAAAACAAATACATTTTTGAGTTAATAATATAGTCCGACCGATAAAAACATAAAAAGAAAACAAGCTCAAGCCAATATAAAATGGTGTAAAAGTAAGTCAAAGACGAAATATCAATCTTTAAATTTTCGGTAGTTCTGTTAACAATGACCGTTTTGTATAGCTTAATGCCTAAAGTGTCTTGGAAATCCAAATATTTGTCGACGGAATTCATTACAGTGTATTTTTTCTTTTAATATAATTGTTTGATTGCATAAACTTGTCCGTGACTAGATTGTCCGCAACCAAAGACTATGTGCCAGAGCGTTACATTTTTCCTGAAACTAATTGCCAATGCGAATGCCATGAAAATCTCGCCCATCAACGCCAGAGAAATGCACAATGTTTGGTACATTTGGCAAATGATAAGTTTGATGTGGGAAGTTTCGGTCATATTTCCGTAGTAGTATCGCCATCTGTTTTTACAGCTGTCATAAAACCGCACACAATAAAAGTATTAAAGTAGAAAGTTTTGAAAACTAAGCGCTGTTGCCCGTATGAGTACAAATATAATTTAATGCCATGTCATGGCATGTAATTAAATTTTTTTATTTTTTGTAATTTAAAAAGGGATTTGTTGCACAGAGGCTACAAAACAATTGCTTGCTCTAAAAATGCCACAAATGTGTGTGTGTAAATTATAAAGCACTGTAGTAGCAGACGCAGCAGCAGCGACAACAAGGGAAAAACTAGAGGAAACTTGCCGCTTTTATGACAAGAATCTCTTTTAGGGGAGGACGCAAAGCGCGAGCTACGAGCTGTGTCTCTATGGCAGCAACAGAAAACAGCAAACAGTCAACCGCAAAATGACACAAAAGTACTGTGCCGCAGCCTGCTGTTATAGTCCTCGTCCTGGGGCAAAAGATAGAGCGACACAAGGCAGAACAGTAGAGCAAGGCCCAGGATCAAGCAATTCGCGTTCGCATGACAATAGCAAAAACCACCAGCAAAATGTTGATAAAACTTGTCAAGTGTCTGTGTATGCGAATGTATGTATGTGTGAGTCTTTTGTGAGTTCAAATGCAAGAACTTAAGTTCAATTTTGCTGTCAACTTGATGAATGTATATTATGACTGTATTCTGTGTTCTGTTATCTTTATGTAATCGCAACAGCCTGCCAATTGACTATTAACAGTGCCTTAACATAGCTCTGTTGTATACAGTGTGCATGATTTTTGTGCATGTTTAATTTTTATATGCTTAGTTCCTGTATTGTATCAAAAAATAATCACTTATATTTATCATATCACGTCGCTCTATTATTTATATGACAGTCAAGAGATTTTTTATTTTTAACTAGACTGTAACTAACTACAATGTATTTTATTGTTACTAAAACATATTCTGTATGCAATACAGGAATGGAATGATTACAATTTGCGATGGAACGAAACGGAATATGGCGGCGTTAAAGATTTGCGCATCACTCCCAATAAACTGTGGAAACCCGATGTGCTCATGTACAATAGGTAAGTGCTCCAAGTATCCAGTTGAGGGCCCATGGGTGCATGGGCTACGTCTACAAACTAATTAAACAAATAACGCCCGATAAACCGATAACCGATCAGAAAAACAAAATTATTGATTATGCGCTACGTCGAGCTATAACATCTCGCATTCATCGAAAACTGCTATTTAGGTACTAAAAGAACAACTCAAATAAATCTGATATTTTTTACTATAGTATAAACTCAATGGTAAGTGTGTATGTAGTGTTCTTATCACAATTGCCAAGTCAGGTGAAAGGTGGAAAGTTATGAATCTTGTGATAACCGATTAAATATTTTGAATCTAGAGTTAAAGTTTTCGCTACTAATTATTTAATGCCAATGAAATATACATTATGTAGCGTATTTGTGCACTTTAGTTGTTAGAACGACACATTTGTTGCGTTCTTCTTAGCTAGTCTTATTAGTCAATAGTCTATAGACTGCTAAGCTATAGACTATATAAGAATTTATGTTTCTGTAGATTTTACCCACAGGAGCAATGGAGCTGCAAAAATATGTACCAATTTAATTGATTGATACTTGCATTTTGAGACTTTTATTTTAACTTCTTAATTAAACAACTATGACATTGTTATTATTCAAAATTTTTTTAATTTTTGAAAATATATTTGTTTTTGTTTAGTGTGTTGACAGGAAATTTAAATTTAAATATATAAAATATATATTAAATATACATAAATCAAAGATGAATGAATTTCCATTGCTCCTGCATATCGCAAAATTTGTAGTGTAATATATTCTTTGTTGTAATTATAGCTGAACATATTACATTAATTTGTTTTCATTTATTATATATACCATATAATATATACATATGTATATTTTATTATATTATATAAACATATCATAATCCACTCGCTATTGTTTGTATGAGTGTCTATTATTAAAGGCAAAGCCGAAACCTAACCATAACCAAATATGTTTTTGTATTTGTTTAAGTTTGTTCCTTGAATTTGTATTTCAATGGTACCCACTTTTAATTTGCTTTCAATGTTTATGTTGAAGAAACGACTAAATGTTTAACAAAAATACTATATATTTTTTTAAACTAAACATGTTTAAAAAAAAAACCAAAAAAAAAAAGTTTTGTTTACTTCAAATAAGAGTAGTTTACACGCAGTGGTGTTCTAGTGGGACTGTACATTGTCAGCTTGCCGTTGATGTGGGCCTCACTTTGTAATTGGATTCGTAATGCTAACCGAACGTACATAATCTGTAATATCTAATATACATATAAAACAATAACAGATAAACAGCTTATATAAATCTCTAAACGAAAAAGGGAGAAACTAAATAATAACAATTCAGACTAAACTCCATGATCTTAAACATTTTGTTTAACCAGAATATTATGCAAGTAGTTTGTTCGTAACAATCGAAAGATCCTAATTGTCATACCTCAACTGTTCATAATACATCATATGGTCTATTCCATATGTTCTTTATACATTTCATATATATACATATATATATGTATAGTCTATGCATACGTAGAATATTACTTGCTCTCAGTACTTAGTTCCGAAAAAAAAAATAGACAATAACCAACATTAGAAATTGTTCAACAATATGCTGGTGTAATATTTCTGGTTAGACGTTCAGTACTTGAATTTATTTGGCCATTAAAGCGATACAAAAAAACTTAAAAGAAACAATAGAACAAACACGAATTGTTATTTGTTATACTCGTATTTGTTGTAGCTTGCAAAAAATATATTAAAAAACCACACGATATCGATGGCAAAATAGATTTTCAAGTATTGTGCATGAGAAATCAAATCCCTCGTACTAAACAGCAACTAAATAAAAACGCATATATAAATAATACCAATGAAAAAACAAAAATAATAAGCCTAATACCAAACCATTCCAACTAAATGCTAAATTCCCCAACAAAAAATTGACTTTGTTGGCTTAATAAATTCTATTCCCACCATTTCATTATTTGCTAACCCACAACCCACACAACTACTTACACCACACATAACAAATTTAAATATATATATATGTACTAACAAAATTATATAAAAATACTTAAACTGATGTCATACATATTTAAGTCATACAACATCTTAGTTAAACTAAACAAGAATAAACGTATAAGTGTCGCCTTAAGCGCAGCTTTACATTTCATTGCATTTCATTAACTAAAGCGAAAATGAAACATTGCGCACATTACATCAATACGACAACGTGATAGAATAATAAACCTCTAAAAAGCCAACTAAAACTATTTAGCATATCGAAGCATATTTGAGCTTTCCAAAAATTAAGTATAAACCTTGCCAAATTTTCACCGCCATTTTCGTCAGTGAATTAAAACTGACACATTAGGGAGCAATACAGAAGGACAATTTGTTCAATGTAAGGTACATTTAAATGGATCTAAATAAATCGAAATTCTTCTTTTGCATTCTTAATTACTTAACTCATAATTTAATTATCCTATTCACTGAACTGCATTCTTTTCTCATAGAACAAAAATATATATACATATATGTTATAGTATATGTATATTAAAGTAAGAATTTATAATACCGAAAATGTTTCAATCCTGAAGGGATTACTAACACCAATACTTCGCCAAATAATGTAAAAGTCGACTCATTTTCTGCTATTCGTTCCCAAATATTTCTATTTCATGCCAAAATCTTGCATCTACAAATCGAATAATTGAGTAGAACGTGGTCAATTACTATGCTGCATAGCCTTCGTTCAAGCAGTTAGCAATTTCAGCTATTTCTGTTATTTCTTTTGATGGTTCCTTTTTTCATGTATATATTTAGGACAGCTGACCAAAGATTTGTAAGAAAAATGTTTATATTCCAATCACGCTCCAAATTCAGACAAACTTTTGCCTAATTCACGTATCAATCACTCAACAATAAGTACAAATTTTTGCGCAAAACTTTATTTCCATTTACTTTCACTTAGTCAATGTGCTAAACATACAAACATTCCTATGTATGTATACCCAACTTATAACCAACTGTTCTAATATCTATATGTAAATGTGTGTGTGTATGTGTCTATTGTATGACTGCGTCTGTGTGTCTAGTTGATTACTTACTTGCAAAAAGCCTAAAAGCAAAACCGCTAAAAACAGCATGCACAACAATCAGTATCCAACTGGTTACTGATTTTTATCCGATCGTTGTTAAATTTCTAGAAACTATTTACAACTAATGCAGGTTGTGTCTTTATCAACTTTTTCCGGCAACTACTGTCAATAAGCAGAATTATTAGAGTCGAGGTTTTAGCCCATTTCAATGCTTACAGAGTATGTTCACAATTATAATCCTTGGTGATTTTGTGTTTAGTTATTTGTATTTCTGATAATTGCCAAAGAACAATTGAAATGCCCACACAGTACTTACAATTTCATATCATGTTCATTCCACTCATTGTGTTGACATTAACCCATAAATGTGTTTTACTGTTAGCAATGAAGTTATTCAGTGCGACGGCGTATGTGTGAGTGTGTGTGTATGTGTGTGTGCTTATCAATTACCCAAGTAATCAATTGTTATCATTGTTGATATGTGTGTGCTCTTGTACGTTCTATATAGCTGTGTTTTACCGTGTCTATTGTTATAAATATTTTCATGCTTCTTATGTTAGTCGATATCCAGCTTATAGGCAACCCATCTATAACCATACACATATATATATTATAATACATATATCTGTTATAAATTGCTATTTTATCCATATGTATGTGTCCAATTAACCGTATATCTATAGACAATAGCACCTAATGATGCAGAAGCACACAGACCACAACTACTTTTTACTAGTATAAGCAATCATCCTGAATGGAATTGACAGTGCAAACAACGGTTCCATTAAGGTATAGTAAGTTAGTTTAAGTTTTGTTGTAAGCTCAGATTAGTTGCATGTCAGATTAGTATAAATTTACACTTAAACGCAACACAGCCATATTACAGCAACAAAGCTGTGGTTTATGTTCTAAGGCATATGGCTAGAACAGTTATTTGTTGGTTTTATGTTGGCTGAGAAGCCAACACAGAATTTTTATAAAATATATAACAGCATAAGTATAAATACATAGACTTAAACTTTTCTCAAATCATTCTGTGCAGGTACACATTTGTCTCAACATAGTAGGTATTACCACAGTTTATTTTATTAGCGTTTTTGCAGAGTCAGCAAAAAACGGTTGAGTACAAAGTTTTTAGGCCACACTATTAAAGAAGCCAGGTGAACTGAAACATTTTAAGCCATAACTTATACATATATAAGCAACGGGCAAGAAATAAAATTCCCAACTATGGGCTAAAAGCTACATAAATGTCGCAAGTCCCCAGGTTGCAGCAAAGTACAGCTGCAAGTGAGCTTTGGGGAAATGGACTCAAATGAAGATAAATGTGACAGATGCACAAATTGTGGCTAAAATATACCTAGCCGCGGTCTTAAGTTTTTAATTTTTTGGCTATCTCTAATTGTACTGCAGTGGAACTTTCTTAGTTCAACGCTATTTCACATCTGATTGACGCCTAGATTACAAAATGTGGTTAGAAGCAAACAGCCAAATGGAATTTGGATGTCCGTTGTCAGTCAGGAAAAAAAGGGCTTATAAGCGCGATGTTCAGATTTTGGGCCAGCAGCAAAAGCGAAAGTCCTCACGTAGTGCCGGGCTTAATTTACACAGCATCCGGTGTTGATTATGCCAATGGTGGCCATGGAAACCACGCGAACTGCTGCTTGGCAGTTGCGAAGGCCGGCTCAAGTTCCGTTCCACTGATAGGCATAAGATTCATATTGATTAGCCAAGTTGTCAGGGTACAGCCATGGGGAAATCTGTCTATAGAGTACTATGGATAGTGATGCTATCTAGGCGCAGTGGGCGTGGACCTGCACACACACACCGAGGCTGTCAACTTTATTTACTAATGAACTGGAACAGGGGCGATGTCAGGGTCGAGGTAGACGGCAGCAGCATAATAAATTTCATGGCTATTCTATAAAACAAATTCACGCCAATTTCGCCAAGGCAGTTTTAAGCTTATCAACAGTCCGATCACGTTTTGGCGTTTTGCTTGAGCAAACGTTTTGTGGAACATATTGGCGAATGACTTTCATTTGGTTTAATTTATTAATTCTCTTTCTTTTCGACTTGCTTCTCTGCTCCTGGCTAGCCTAATTTGTATGCGTCGGCAGCGCTGCTAATGTGCGGCCATCATTTAGATCAATAGCAAGACGACAAGGCTTATATACAGATACAGTTACAGTTGTAAATTCAGATACACACGCCCACATTAAGTATGCATTGACCTTGCGTGTGTTTTTGTTGGACTTTTTTTACGTCTCATCAACGCCTTCTGCACAATAATCTGACCAGCTTTGAATTTTTGTAATTTTATTTATGCTGATTTCAATGTGCGTTGTACGAATCTTAATCCGAAAGATGTTTAATTGAGATACTTCTTTACTAACTGCTGGAATTAAACCGCTCAATGGCAGCCATAAAGTAGTCGAGCGAACGTTCAGCTAGCCGAAAATAAAATACCCTTGCAAGCATAAAACATAGGTATATTTACATATTTGCTTTGATTTCCAAATGGAAATGTAACAGTGTAACTCTGGCTATTTAACGGAATCAGAAAGACTTTTTGGTGTGCTTAACGCACTTCGTAATAGATTCATACAGTTTTCAAAGGACTTAAGAAGGCAGCGTAAAAAGCTTTCACATTAATTGCAATGTTATCTGGTAACTGCCGTAAACAGATTACAAAGCATATGCAACTTGATATGTAAGTAAGTAGCAGAGAAAGCGGCCTTCGCAGGCCTCGCTAAAATGAGATTGACAGCGGTTGTGGCTTAGCCAACCGAAGCGAAGATTTTCTGTTTTTCTCTCATTCTCTGGTCAAGACTGAAACAGACCAACATCAATTTTAATAAAGCCTGGCAATGATTTTATTTATTTGTTTCAGGCGCCAAGGCCGTGGCTATAATCCAAAGGCTTCCAAATCTTTCACTTTCAAATATTAAAATATACGTCGGAATTTAAATGTAAAAAAAAGATTGGACATGATTAAGGCATTTGCATAAACTAATAACTGAGTTCCTTGGAAAACACACTTTCATTTGATTAATCAATTGAATATTGATAAATAAAAAAAAAGAATCAAAATTCTTTTTTCAAGTGAAATATAATAATTTTTCATTGGACTTTTGATTGATGAGTGAGTGTTCAAATTGTCATTAGTATAAATATTAGGGGTAAAGTTTTGAATTCAAATGAATTAAAATGTTTGTTCTTCAATGCAATTAGAAACTAATTTGGATTCGATTACAATTTCTGGCTTTTGGCTAAGCCGTTAACAATGTCGGGAATGTGGCAACTGTTGCTCCAATTAGTCCTATTGTGGAGGTTTTTATGGTTGTTGCTATGGGAGCATTTGCACGTCTGATAAAGCTGGCCACAATCTCTCAAGCCTGAATGCGCAGCAGCTGGGCTATGCCCATGGGCTTGTCCATGCTTTGCCGACATTACAACGGCCGCTAATCGGACCACAAATTCCACTTAAATACAACAGCAATATCATGAAAGCTGACCACGCCCACACGCTAAGAGTACGCCCACGAACAGGTGCAGTGCTCGCCAATTAAATGCACACTTTAACCGCAAATCAGAATCGCCATGATTTTAAGTGTGTGTGTTTGTGAGTGTGTATATATGTATATATATGTTGGCTTGTGCAGCACAAATTGCGTATAAGTCACGTTGCCCGCAAAAGGCACGCCAAATGACTGCAAACAGCTTGTACCTCAAAATATCTATGCAAATAGCGTACAAAATGTTTGCACAACAGTTTTTGAGTACGAATAATAAAAGTAATTGCATTTTATTGCAATACAAGAGATACAAATACTCATATATATATACAATACATATATATAGATTGTAGACCACTTGTGTCTGGCTTCAAACCACACAATTTTTATACTGCTGATTTGCATATGCGTACACAGTGATACATCATGCAGTTAGGTACAGATATTGTATCTAGCAGATTTCATTGTTGCTGGCAATAAGTGCAACTGACAGTTGAGATACCGCTTACACCAAAATACAAATGGAGTTGCCTTGCATTACTCAAAGTATAGCATAACTTTTTGGAACAGTCATTAAAATTTGTCTGACATATACTACTTTGGAAAACACGAACAGAAAACATATTTATACAAATTAGGAACTTGTTTTGTAAAAATCTATATAGTTTGCATATGTTAATAAATAAATATAAGAGCCTAAAGTCCGACTTATGTATATAAAAAAATTAGTATCTGAAATCAAAAAGAAAATTATTATTAAATTAAGTACTGTATTTCATAGCTTATAACAACTTAGACAATACTTATAAGTAGTAATATATACGTATACTCTTAATATTAGAATAACACAGAACCCAACAACACAAACTTTAAACTTGAACCTAGCATATAGAATCCTGAGCTCTTCTATCCTAGTAACTCTAAACAAATCACAACTTCCCTAGATCCCAAGTCTTACAGAGCCTGTTCCAAAAAAAAAAACCTTTGTTTAACTTGACAACAGAAGTCAAAGCGCAAATCAGATGACACAAAAAACTTATAAAATTTTAAATACAAAAAAAGAATGACAAAAAATGATCGAAATAATTCAAATAATATAACAATTAAAACCAACTATACCAATTAAAAAAGTAACAAAAAGAAAAGAAAAAAAAAAGGAAAAATAGAATAATACATAAACAATATTGTACAATAATTTAGCGCGGATGAGGGATTCGATGGCACGTATCACACCAACATTGTGGTCAAACATAACGGCAGTTGTCTGTACGTGCCCCCTGGTATCTTCAAGAGCACATGCAAGATAGACATCACGTGGTTCCCATTTGATGACCAACATTGCGAAATGAAATTTGGTAGTTGGACTTACGATGGAAATCAGGTAAAGTGTTTAGTACACAGTTACAAGTACAATCAAGTACAGTACACAACCACAAGAGCTAACCGTACTCGGTACAGTGCAGTGCAGCAAACATCACACAGATCACATTCACAGAGGTCACAATCACGCTTATTGCTAACACACACAGAAAAAAATAAACAAACTTACACACGCACAACACACGTGCACATGCACAAAAAGCAGTCGGTTATAAATAGGCAGAATATAAAAAGGGAGTTGACTACTAAGGATAGGAATCTCTAGCGACTGAGGTGCGACCATAAAAAAAAAAAGGAAAGAAACTCAAGAGTGCGGGAGCTCGTTCTGATTTCGTTTATGCTTTCCCAATATCTATCTCTATCTCAATCTATCTTCAAGTTTATTTTATATCCCTCACGTCGAACAATTCTTTGCGTTTTTGCGAATTACAAAACCAAACTGTCAAGAGGTGCTCGAGCACTCGAAATGCGGTTCAGTGTGTTGGCTAAAATGTTCAATCAGACATTGAATATTTTAGGCCAAGACTATACAAACAGTTACAATAACAATAAAATGTGCCTATTGTGTTCTGCCAGCTGTTCACGCCGATAGTTATCAGCGTTAGCCAACACTGGACAGCGGACAATTAGGCTTTCGTAGGAACGGAATCATGTGTGAGACCCTTGGAATTTTTCGCCTATATGGCAGTACCGAAAAATTTCAGTTTCAACTATTTTGCATGTTGGCAGGCCAAACCACGCCCAAAACATATATTATCAAACCGAAGAATTTTGGACGTATGTAAAGGCTCTTAATGGAAGTCAAACAAAAAATAAAATAAAAAGGTTTTCAGTAAAGTTTAATTTTATTTCCACGTTTCTTTGCACTAAAAACGCAATTTCAGTACTTAATACATAAGTATATAACGAAAAAAACCAATCAAAAATACAAAATAAAGATCTCTCTTTTGCTCGCTATCTCTTTCGCTCGTACACCTTGAACACATGCTCTTTATGTACATAAATGTTGTTTCAACGTGGCTTTAAGTAAATTCTCAAACTTATTATTAAATCAAACTAAAACTGTTAAATTTCTTTTTCTCCAAAAATTGAAAAAAATAAACCGAAAATAAAACTCAAAACAATTACCAACCAAAAATCCCAAAATTAATTAATAAAATTCGTTTGTCTACAAAAAATGGCTAACTGATTTTTTTCCAAAAAAAAAAAAAAAAAAACTACGAAATTTTGAAAAATAAAACAGTTGGATTTGGTTTTGAATTCCGAAGATGGAGGGGATCTTTCCGATTTCATAACAAATGGCGAGTGGTACTTGCTTGGTTAGTAAAAATCATCATAAACCTAATATTTATTTCACTAACTGTTTTTTTTAACGTTGTCACGTGTAAATGTCTATTAAAATCATTAACCAACCTAATTAACTGTAATTCTAATTATTATCATTTACTTTATAATTTTGTGTAAATATGAAATATTTTGTAGAAAATTGTAGCCTGGCGCTTTATCAAAATTGCTTCATAGTACTTTTCATTTGCTGCCGCTTTAAGTAAATTATAATTTTCGTACAATATATGTAGATTATTTATGTATAAGAAGAAAAAATCAAAATGATTTGTACATATGTGTCTATGTCTCAGTGTCATTCAACATTGTATATTCGTATTGTACTAATCGTGAATTTTATCGTTCAGCCATGCCCGGAAAGAAGAATACCATAGTCTACCAGTGCTGCCCAGAACCATATGTCGATATCACCTTTACTATACAAATACGTCGACGTACTTTATATTATTTTTTCAATTTAATTGTGCCATGCGTGCTAATATCATCGATGGCCCTGCTGGGCTTCACATTGCCGCCGGATTCGGGCGAAAAATTAACACTGGGTGAGTATGCAAGTTGCACAAAAACGAGATGAAAAGAAAAAAAAAAGAAACCAAAAGAAAAACTTTAAAACACTGATTGCCCCCAATGACCAGATATATTTGATAAAAACCAATTCTTGCAAGTTTTTTCAGCGTGCGGTAAATGTGCTACAAATCAAATTCGATATCGTTCACTTAGTTAGGGCATAAATATATATTTTGGTGAGGTAAAGCAGCGGTAGCGAAATGAGGCTTAGCTGGATTTAACCATATAACTACCTATATAATAAAACTCTTAAACTAAATTCAAAATATATATATTGTACGCTGCTTTTAAAGATAGTTTAGACTAAACAAAAAATGCATGTTTTATTTTTCCAGTATTTCTAAAAATGAAGTAGACTAAAAAATAAATTTGAACGAGTGTTGCTTTTTGTTCAATTTTATCCTATATATTTCTGTAATCAAATATGTAATTTCACCAAAAGGCAACACTCTTTACAAGCTAACTAAAAGTTGTAGACCTACAACAAAAATTGTAAAGCTCCCTTAAAAGTAAAGACCCATAAAAGAAAAACCAAAACCCAAGCAAGAAAAAAATAAAAAAACTAAATACTTAAATGAGTAAACGAAAAATTGCCACAAATATATATTTTTAATAATATTTCTTACTTTTTATCTTTGAATTTTCAGTCATTTAGTTTTTTTATTTAAATATTTTTTATATACGTATTTATTGTATCTCTTGTTCCAGGCGTAACTATACTACTATCATTAACAGTATTTCTAAACCTTGTTGCTGAGTCAATGCCGACAACGTCGGATGCTGTTCCTCTTATAGGTACACACACACGCTATTTATTTAAATAATTGTTTAAAAAAAAAAAAATCCTTACCCAAATAACAAAAATAATACAAGAAAAGAAGCTACCATATCCTAACAAAAGCAGTACGAATCGAAAGATGTGCTGTGCCTAAATGCTGTTTTAGTTATCATTAGTTTTACTACAGTAGTGCAATGAAAACAATACGATAACAATAAAACCAAAACAAAAAAAAAAGAAAAACAAACTTGAAAACAAATCCGAAACAACAAAAATACCAATTATTTAGATGTTAAATTCTACAACACTTCCAAACTCACACACACATTGAATGGTATGGAGAATGAAATCTGCTATATACCATCTTATTCTATATGTATGTTTGCAAATAGATAATATTTTATCTTCCGGACTTTTAACTGTGTGCCACATAACAAATATTTCAGTTTCAGCCAGCTAAAACTTCTCTTCCTGCCGGAACTTTTGGATAGACCTTTGCAATAGCCAATACCAAAACTGAACACAAGCAACACACCTAAAAAAAAAAAAACACATCCAAAATAAAAAAAGAAACCTTCACTGAACTGTCTAACTATCTCGCTCGCTCACTCTCTGTCTATATCTGTCTAACAAATGTAAAGTATCTTACAAAATACAGCTGCAGCAAGTTTTCTCCATCTTCTTCTCACTCTTTAGCTAGCTGACAACTTCCCAAATATGTTTACTGTTCTTAACTCGTACTTTGGTCTAATCCCTAATTTTATTTCTTATCACAATTCATTGCTCAGCTGATCGATGTAGTCTAGAAACATTTGCGCGGCAAAAGCTCTGACATAATTGGTATTTGACAACACTGAAATACGCACCGAAAACACACACGAGTCACGAATCACGAACCACGTGCCACGTACCACAAAACACTAACCTGAACCAGACATGAACCACATTTCACAATCGAATCGCAATAAGTTTTTTGTTTTCCATTTGCTGTTTATACAAAAAAAGCGTATGTTAATCCTGTTCCCCACTTAGTTTTATCAGTTCGTGTTGTTTCTGTCGGTTTGTATGTTTTCTAAACGTGTTTGCCGCTTTAGCTGATATTTGTTTTATATACGGCATCATTTGTTCAACTCTTCAGTTCTTTCTATGTTTTTTAGCCTGATGAAATTTAATTTGGAAATAAATTAAAAACTTTATTAACTAAACCAAAGCCAAACCGCTCATCATGTATATAAGCTTCTCTAAATGAGTAGTGTATCATACATAATAATCATATTGTGCAGATCGCATTTATTGCCTGAACAATTGAATCATCAACTAAATATAAAGCCTAGCAGCCTATAAAAGTAGAAGAAACGCAACTAAACGCAATATTCATATATACTCGTTAAATGTTTACTAAATATAAAGCTAAATTGTATATAGACAAACTATGAAAAATCCAACGAACAACCTTTTTTCGCTACCAAATATAAAACTAACCAACAAAACTGCCCACAAATAAGCCAAACAGTCAGATCAAAACAATAACAAAATAATAAACCTAGCAAATTATTGTTGCATTTTGACAAAGTCTACAGCTAAGGTCATGAAAAATGAACACAAAAGAAGAAAACCCAAATATTCAAAATAAACCATTTTTAAAATTAACAATAGCTATCTTGAATATTGGATCACTTTTTAAATCTCTAAAACATGGATCGTATTTGTACAAAATATAAACCACAGTATTAAAGAATGATAAGAAATCCAACAAAACTTTTGTGAAACACACATTCTAATGCAAATAGAATAAAGTGTTCCTATTTTAATGGCCTGCTCTGTGACAGTCGATAACAAAATTTTGAAAATAAAACATAGCACTCGCATTTGCCCGACGGCAAAAACTAAATACAACAAAAACAAGTACAAATAGTAGCTCAGTTAATTTGATAAAGTTGACCAGTTCCATTGACAATATGTAAAAATAGTCATATTGATATTTTATGATTTTGAATGCATAAAACAACAACGCATATCAATTATTAAAGCAACAACACGCAAAGTATACATTGGTAAAGGTTTGTATTTGAAGGCAAAATATGAAAAAACGAGAAAAATCGTAGCCAAATGTCATTTTGATACTTGGTAAAGTAGAGAGGAACAAAAACAGTTAGGCAAATAACAAAAACATATATATATGTATCTATTACTGAATATACACACATACAAACATCTATATTAATATTTAGCGTAAGAAAAAAACACAAAATTTGTATGCATTGTAGATTTTTGGTAGGTATATGAGTATTATATTGAAATTGAAATACTTATAAGCTGTAAACAGCCAGTAGAAAAATTTGCCGGAACGAAAAAAAAAACAGATACACACACACACACACAACAACAACAACAACAACCTGTAAATAAAACACAATCTTTTGAACTGACGTAAGTAAAAGCACACAACAACAGCAACCACAACCACAAGAATATAGCAGAACTCTAAACGCCAAAAAACGACAAGAATAAACTGAAAAAGCGCATGCAACAAACCAGAGGTTAAGAGGCCAAAAAACCATTGCTCAACTGAGTCTTAGCCAAAAACCAAAAGACACTAACTTACTCGTTCACTCAATCTCTCACTCTTTCGCTCAATCTCTCTCTCCCTCTATTTCGCAACCTGTCTCGTTTTGGCAAGAACTCTTCGTACTTGCACCATAAGAAAACAATATTTTCATCACACCCCAAAACTAACCACAAAACACCTCCTAAAAAAATTAACTAAGTAAATATATTTCTCTCTTAAAAACACTATAAAAAACAATAGAAAATATATATGCCCTAAAAAAAAGTATGAGCTACTTATGCATCCATAAATTCCCGATTTATAAACAGACGCCCGCAACCCGCTAAATGAACTCAACTAAACTGAAACTAAAAAATAAAAAATAGACTCAGCGCAACATTTGAACTTGCATTTATGCAGATCCATTTGACCAGATGGTAGACTTGCAACTCCACATAATATCGTATCGCTCATCATGCGTTCATATTATGTCATGTATACGAAATATAACTATATATACATACATATATAACCCTATCAACCCTCACCATCCAACAACGACCCAAGCAGCGCTAACGAACAAACCAGATAATTTGCATGCAGTGCTCAACAATTTTTCAAGTATTTCCCAATTGTTCGACATTTAACCGGGGCCGCACGTAGAAAATGTAATAAGCAGCATATTGGGCACTGCGTGCTTTCTTTGGCGTGGCAAATTGGCACCCGGAATATTAAAAACATTGCCAAGACTTTCACCCTAAGTGAAGGCGTCCTAGTTCGAAGTGCAGTTCAATTTACAAATTCTGCTCATTCAAGTAACGGAAAAAACTTGCCACTTGTCACTTAGTAACTTCATTTCGTTGCCTCCCTCTATTGGCGCAATTTAATGGGTGAAAGTTGTTAGGATGTGCACCTTATACTACCATTAAGCTTTTGAAAAGTTGAACAAACTACCAACAAACAGAAAGGAAAGAAAAATTAAAACATTAATTTACGCAGGATGTTGTGAAAATTTGTGCCAAAATGTTTAGCGCTGGTGTCAGTGTGAAAAAGTTGATAAACCGGCTAAGAACGGGGTACAAAATTGGAAAGTTGAAAGCTTAGGGTGTAACTATAATTGAAAATTAATACTTCAGCTCTTGATAGAAACATTTGTTAATTAGATTATGCAATAGCCTCATCCGAGCTGTTAACATCTTCTATTTAATATTAATATATCTGGAGCTTAAGTCTAGGGTATCTTCTTAATAACAAATTCAGGATGTGTTAAGGCTTAGTATATACTGGCTAAGCTAATCTCTGTAAAAGTAGTTATTTTTGCTAGAACTCCATTGCAGTGATATACATACATATGTACAAATTAGTTCCATTTTGTCTTTCGAAATTTTCACAACATTCAACTTTGCGAAAGCTTACCCCAGACAAACATTACCACAGATTACGGAATGCTTCAGTTGAGACCTAGCTCCTTTAATATACCGACCACCGCCCCACCCTGATTTTGAGTTTCATGTTGACTTCAAAGCATAAACAAAGCATATACTCATTCACTTGCAAGCACACTTCGTTGAAATTCTGGTTGAAATCACAGCAACCTCTAAAAGTACATACTAAGAGCGCAAATTTGGTCAGTCAAAACAAAAACAATAGCAACCAAAACGAGAACAACAAATACTAAACAAATGCAGCTGCGCATCGAACAACAGAACTACAATATTCAAAAAACGTTCTCAACAACTTGAACACTTACTACAACAACCACAACCGCAACAACAAACACTACAACTACAACAACTTGTGAAATGCCCTTGAATATGTCTGCTTTAAAGTTTCATTTATGTCACAACAACTACACACATACGTTTTCTGATTTATCATTTCTTGTGTCATTATTTCAATTGTATTTTATCAAACGAAATTCTTTTGTTTCAGGAGTTACAATTCTTCTATCGCTCACAGTGTTTCTCAACCTTGTAGCTGAGACATTGCCCCAAGTATCTGATGCAATCCCCTTGTTAGGTAGCGATTGCATTTAAAAAAACATAAAAATGCAAATATATATTCAAATTTGTCAAAAAAAAAAACAAAAAAAAAACCAAAAAAAGCATTAATTAACAAATTACTTAATATGATTTATATATACGTACATATATATATATATATCTATATATATTCATAAATATTATTGTTATTGTTGTTATATATATATATCTATTATGATTACTCACACACATTGCTAAATTGTTCGCATATATAATCCTTAAACCAAAAAAAAAAAAAAAAACCAAAAACAAATCTTACCTTAAATAAAGTATTAGTATAACAAAAAACCAAAGTCAACAGAAAGTGCCAAAAGTTGTTAAATGTTATTTGTGTACTTCGTACTATGTTTACTAATTTACAACAAGTTTTAAACTACTAACTAAACTAAACCAACTCAACTATCTCTCTCTCTCTATCTCGTTCTAAAATTGAACTTTAAATACTCTTTATATATATGATAATGACGTCGTTTCTTAGTTGATCATATTATTATGTTGCTATCTCTCTCTCTCTCTTTTATAAAACACTCCGTCTCTTTCTCTCTCGCTCTTCTCTTCTTCAATATTATCCGTTCGTCAAAATTCTCGGTAGACATACCAAACATCAGTGCTACGGCACTGCCTCCCCTTTGCAATAACAAAATAAATTAGCAACGTCAAACAGAACAAGAAATCTTTTAAATGCTATCGTTATCTACTTATCCACACTTCTGATCTATAAACTCCAAACTGAACTTTCTCTTTAACTTCTTCACTTGTCATTGGTACGTGGCTGACATACTATTAACCAATATTCTTCTATATATAGTAGCTATTAATCAGCACATAACTAATTAAATACATGCGCCAATGATTCCAATTCACTTCGATATACATTATACTCAAATTTCCTGAATCAAGTTGGTGTTGTTTTCACTTTTAATGATGCAATAGAACTATCGGAATAGGAATTAACTTATCTAAAGTTATTCTGTTAATATCTTAATTTTCCAATTCTAACCGATTTTTAGTAATTTTAATTATCAAGAAATATTTTTCAGTCCATTTCGGATATTTTTTAAAGTATTATATATATATATTTAATATAACGTTTCTCATGACATAAAAAAACTCGGAGAAAAACCATAAAATTATTAATCTAGGTTTTCAGATTTACAAATAATGCCATTCGTGTAAATGTATTTATATAACGATTCCCTGAAACACGTTTAAAAGCAGTTCCCGACAAATTTTAAAAGTAATCATTTAATTACTCATTTCACACTTAACAAAAACACTGTGCAAGTTTTAAAATATCTCAAAAAAAAAATTATTATCGAAAATATCTGAAACCCCCCTTTCCAACAGGTTATATTGCATTACAAAAATAAACACACCATATCAAAAAATAAAATACTTCGTATTGTAATTATTCAACAATTATATATTCCGACTTCATAATATACAAACTCTAAATATATTTAATAGAGTACACACCTTATGTACTTATTTCCACTTCACAATTATGTACCTCCTCTTAACCAAAAAAAAAATGTAATTACAAAAGATACTTATGAGACAGATTTCAATGCAAGTTAGTTTGGGAAAATACTTGTGAAATATTGTGAAATGTGTTTTTACAAATAAATGCCGATAATTATCGTCGCTAACGTCGCCGGTCGATGAAGATGAAAGAAAGAAAGATATATTATACTTTATGGTATTATTTAACTATTTTTGCTAATAGCTTTGATTTGTACTTATTTCATATTTGATTTGTCTCACTCGCTCTCACTCACTCATGCCACCTCACCTTGTTTTAGTAACGTTAACTGCATACGCATAGCATCACCATATGATATATATATATATGTACACCCACTACCTCCACCGTTCCACCTAATTCCACTCGATTCAAAGATAACGAGTTACAAAAACTTTCACCGCAAAAAATACACTGAAAAACCAAACTCCAACAAAATCCATACGCTAATTTTTAAACTAGTTTCCATACAAGTTGATTATATATTTTTTTGATGCTATACTTACTTTATTTATGCTATCACGCAGTCATTGAGCTATTTTACTATCTTTACACCTTTTTGACCCATTTCTCGGAATGATATTTTTTGCTCGAGAACCTTTTTGACCAATTTTAAATAATAATACTATATACAATTGTTTGCTGCAATTTAACAAGCACAGGCTGAAAAAATATCATTTCGTTAAAAATCAAGAGTTCCGTTTGGTTTGTGCTGAATGGGTCAAAAATTTGTACCTCTGCGTTCGCTTGCTGTTCCCTTTTTTTGATTGCTAACCCACCAGATTGGTGCAGGCTTAGAGACCTGCTCAAACTGAATGCACTGCCATAACAAAACGCTATAATACCAAATAAACAATAAACAATCAACAAAACTTAACTAAGAAAATCATTGTATGTAATTATAGTATATATACTATGTACTTACATATTATCACTTGAGCCTAGCAAATGCACCCACAAGGCACTGTTTACAAATACAAAAGCATTCCATTACAGAAGCAAGAAAATAAAAAGGTTCAGCCAAAAAATATCATTTAGCATACAGAAAGATGTATTGCCTGACACGAGCTGTAGGTCAAAGATGATCTTTAAAGTTGCTAAAGATTTCTCTCTCTTTAAAAAGAAAAGTTAGCCTCGGTTTCACAATATTAAATATATAATTGTAATATCTCAGGTAATTGCATCCTGATTATTTTGTTATACAAATCGATATAAGTGTCATGCACAGCTCCTGTCAGCAGAACTCTTAATCTTTTCTCTGACTCCCCTCTGTCTCTTTCTATCTCTCTCCTTCTGCTATACCTATAAAATCGTTTGATCCGAAGTAACCTACTCACATCTTTTTGGCAGCTAACCCAACGTTTAAACCCATGACTACAAAACATATTGTACTGAATAGAACAGTCTTCAAAACTCCCAAATCTTTGGTGTCCTCTGATTTCTCAAATTTTGCTATAAATACAAAAAATTGTTTTCGAACCGAATATTTGCAGGTGTTACAATTCTGCTGTCGCAAACAGTTTTCTCTTTATTGGTCGGCAATGTCATAACAAAGACGAGCGAGGCCGTACCGCTGCTAGGTACTAGTACAAACACACTCTTAACTAATTTAACTGTTATGCTTTATCATTTGAAAAAAAAAACAATAAAAAAATACAACTCCGACAAATTCTTAGACTTCTTTAAAAAAAAAAAAACTCTTTTCTCTTTTAGCTGCTAACAAAATAAAAACCAAACGAATGTAGCAAACGAAAAGTTATAAAATTTAAAAAATCAGCTGCCTAAAATTAAAAATCAAAAAAAAATCAAAATTATTATATCTTGTACAAAATTTAAAAATTAGTACGTCTGCAGTCTGCTCTGCAGTGCGTTTAAAGTAGGTAACAAAAAAAAACTGAGCACAAGCTCAAATTAATGACAAGAGCATGAAGTACAACTCCAAAGGATAACAGATACAAATGCAAAATGTTTCTGGCTGCTGTAGCGTAACCCAAACAAACTACCTCCCCAACAACAACAACCATATCAAATGCTTCTTTAGACTTTGGCTGAACCTCTTTTACTATATATAATCTTGTTAAGTGGAATGCTCAGCAAAAAATATTAATTAACAAAAAAGCAATCACAGCATTCTCACGGGAATCCGTAACTAATAAACAGATATGTAGTTGGATTTGGCACGCCGAATAGTAAATACCCTTGCAGATTAATATAATTTTAATTCAAACTTTAGCTTAACATACATAATGATAACATAATGAATAAACATGTGAATAGAGAGTTTTAAACATATGAAAACATTTTTAAATTATGACTTTTTGATTTGTATTTTCAATAGATTAAAAAAAGGGCGAGGTTGTACCTTTAATAGAAAATACCTATGCAGGTAATCAGATTAATTCTGACTTATGTCTGAAACAAAAATTTAAAATCGAAATAAAACCAAAATTCACTAAGATCACTTGAATTATTAACAGAGGATCTGAAATATTTTGTTCGCACTATTACAAACATTGTCTTATTTTCGTAGAGCCACTGCAAGGATATTTTCTACACTTTAATATTATCTTTAATTCCAAACTTAGCTAACAACTCCATAAAAGATGCTTCTGAGGGTGCATTGCTTTAGTTGCTTGCCACAACCAACATTTGAAATCTCCTTCTGAAAACTAAATACATATACAGCACACGTATGCAAGCTATGCTTTAAGTAATACTATATATTTATATACAAACAAATATTTTGTATAAATCGAAACGATCGAAATTCCTCACACCCAAGTATCAAAAGCTGACTAAGTTATTGACTAAATTGTTGTAAATCGTAAGCCGTAAAGCGCCTTAAACCAAATATTACAATTTTTACTTAAAAAACCATATATTAAATAAATACAGTAAGCATACCATAAACAACCTTCCTTCGATAATCCAATGCAAAACATACAAATAAAACTCCAAACATTTAATACAAAAATAAATAAAATAAAAAAAATCTTTTTTACCAGAGCAATTAAATCAACATAAACTCAGATCTTACTTGTAAAAATAAAAGAATGGCTTCAATTTATTAATGCATGAATTTTCTTTTAAAATAACCTTGTAATATATATATATTTTTTTAAGGACAGTCAAGCAGTCAAAATAAATAAATGGATTTGGATTTGTGAATCATAAATCTAACAATAAATTATTTAACAATTTATTACACTTGGAAACCTACACTTTCGATAGCAGTTGGCTCATTCGGATAGCAATGAATTTTCATGTTTTCTAAGAATATGTAATCTACAAAATAATAGTAAAATATAACATTAGCATTAATTAAAATCATATTTGAAAAATCATTTATATTTAAAAATATTATAAAAACATGTTTATAGAAATGAAATCTAGTATTTTTTGTAAATACGTTATAGTTTTGACCACTTGACTGACTGACTGACTTATTCAATTTAATTAAATTATGCATGATTAACACATAAAATATAAACCGACATAAATGCATGTTAAGGCATGTTGTAAACGTGAACCGCTTAAAATAGTAAATTGAGCGCATGTGTGAATACCCTGTAAAATCATTTAGAATCGAGTGCATGGGATAAATCACATGAATTAAACACAGTAAACTTGATCACTCTCTAATTCTCAAATCTACTATTTATCATGATTTCCAACTAACTAACGTAATGTTAATGCTATTTTTACTGTACATTATCATTTCTGAAGCTTCTGTTCTTAGTGTTGCGCATATTTGTTTAGGCCTATTGAATTAAAAACTAATATCGAGAAAATTGTTCTCTTTTTGTTTGTTATTCGCCCATACAAAAAATACCAACAAATTTTAGGTACATATTTCAATTGTATAATGTTCATGGTTGCATCGTCTGTGGTGCTCACGGTTGTGGTGCTCAACTATCATCATCGCACAGCGGATATTCATGAGATGCCACCATGGGTAAGTGCAAAGAAATCCAACAGCAAATATCGACGTAATTTTATTGATTTAATTATACGCAGGCACTTAAATTTGAATTCAGTTTTAATCCAAAATTAAATCCATAAATGTAAATCTGGATGTTTTATTTGATAGATAAAATCCGTTTTCCTACAATGGCTGCCCTGGATACTGCGCATGGGTCGACCTGGTCGCAAGATTACGCGCAAATCAATATTATTAAGCAATCGCATGAAAGAGCTGGAATTGAAGGAACGTTCTTCCAAATCCTTATTAGCCAATGTCCTCGATATCGATGACGATTTCCGTCATACAATATCAGGCTCACAAACCGCCATCGGTTCGTCGGCGTAAGTATTCAGCTTATAAAGAAACATTTTATTGTTTTTGAAAATTGGAAATGCTTTTATCGATATTGTAGTAGCTTTGGCCGACCCACAACGGTGGAGGAGCATCATACTACAATTGGCTGCAATCACAAAGATTTACACTTAATTCTTAAAGAATTGCAATTTATTACGGCGCGCATGCGCAAAGCTGACGACGAAGCGGAATTAATAAGCGATTGGAAGTTCGCTGCAATGGTTGTGGATAGGTGAGCTACAGAACAGAAACGAATATCTGATAACAAAAACTTGAATATAAACCTGAGTTGTATTATTCAAACATCATCAATTTAGATTAACCACATACATATATAACGTCTTTAATTTGACTTTAACCAATTTGTAGATATCTTCACTCCCACAAATATATCAATACAAAACTTGACTATGTGCTTAGTACCTATTCTAGAAGTTAAAGCCCATAATTTGGTTCTTTCATAAAAAAATGTACGAGTAGACTAAAAGTAAAAATATATATATGACATATTTACATTAGAAATGATTGCTGCTGGCTCAACGATGGGAATCTTCATGCAACGCGCTGCCACGTAATATGTAGGCACATAAATGTAGTCAACAACTAACTAGCACAGTGCCTGCAAACAGTGTACTTACTAAGCGCACCTCACGCTGTGCTAAATCAAACAATTAAGCCAACAGTCGCATGGCCACACAACTTCCGGTTGTTTGCATAGCATATGAGCATCCGCACATATTAACACACATATACAAACATGGCGGCATATGACGCCATTTTGTCTTATATGTAGCCCTGGCGTATAACAACGTTGGTACAATTAATACTATATCGAATTTCTCTATTTCTACTTCACAGATTTTGTTTAATTGTTTTTACCCTCTTTACGATTATTGCAACGGTCACCGTGCTGCTGTCAGCTCCGCACATAATCGTGCAATAAGGCCGCTCAATTTAGTCAGATTAAGCTACACAAACAAACATCCACACACACACACACACACACACACATACACACACATACATATATATATATATAGAATGCCTGAGTATATTGTATATGAAGGGATGCCTAGTTTAAGTTCTTTTTTCAAAACAAAAACTAGCGAAACTGCTTCAAAGAAAGAAAAAAAAAACAAAAGAAAAGGAAAGAAATTGTTAATTACATTTTTAAGTCAAAGTATAAGAAGAAATGGAAGCAAATATTAAAATAGACAAAAGAAAAATCGACACACAACAAAATTTCGCATGTGAAATGGAAAAATTAAATTACACAATTCGTAAGTGTACCAAAACAAATATTTTATGAAAATAAAAATTAAAAAAACAAAAAACAAAAAAAAAACAAAGCAAAAATTACTGCCGTACAACAAAAAAACCGAATAAATAAGAAGTAAAACCAAATTATCTAAGTCAAAAGATAAGAAACAAAAAAATAAATAAAAAAAAAAAAAAAACATTAAGAAAGTTACCAAGGAAAGAGCAAAACACAAAACAAATATACAACATTTGCATAGTAATAGCAATAAAAATACAGAAAGACGTTTCAAAAAAGGACAAAAAGGATTTTGAAATGATGTACATGCATATATGCAAATTTGTGGGTATATATGTATATATATGTGTACAATGACGAAACTTATCAGTTAATTATGCTCTGTTGTTTTAATTTATGTATGTAAGCACAAACACACACACATATAAACACACACATAGAGAGAGAAGCGAATACATTATATGTATGTATATAAGAGAGATTGTTCCTATGAGACATTAGATATGTATTTAAAAAGCGCACACACGCACACGCACACACACACAAACGAAACCATCCAATTGAGAAATGCAAATAACAAGGGACATCAGCCACTTTATTCATGGGCGAGTATTGCAGATTCCGAAATCGACCTTACGAACCTTTTTTCATACATTTTGCATGAGTTTAAGTTCGTTTTCAACTTGTGTTTACATCACGTGGACCAAAGGAATATTTCTTAAGTAAAATATCTGTATTTTCATTGCTTAAGCATTTACAAAATTTAAAAAATATTTCTTAGTTATTTCCCTTAAATGTCATCTATTACTGTTCTGAAAATATTAGATTATATTATGTTTAATGTTTAACAACTTATTGTTTAAAACAAATATAAGTTACAACGATTTATTTGAATGGTTATATCTAAAATACTTTATTGTACATTTTATTTAGGTTTTGAAAACAAAATTGGTTTTGATGCGCGTGTGCAACAATTGTGTGGTTAGGATAGCATCTAGTTGGGCATAAATGGTAACAAACTGACACATAATAATGGATATAATTATATATACATATTAATATATAGTACCATATAACTAATTTTTAAAATGCGCATACAAACAAATGAAAAAAGAAAACAAACAGAAGAAATACTTTGAGAATATGTTCATTGAACAAGCTGTTTTTAGAAAATTTATTGTTGAAATATTGTAGCAAATTGAGAGAATACTAAAACCGAAAAACGAAAGCAAGTTATAGTCACCAATTAAATGAAATACAGAATTAGTCAAATGAAAACCAAACAAAACTAGTAATATGAAAAATGGAAAACCAAATAAAAACAAATAAAAAAACAGGTGTATATATATTTTATGACACATATATCACCGCATATACTCGTAAACAAACAGATATATTTTTAATAAAACGGAAACAAGCAACAACTAAGAACATTTAGCAAATACTGTCAAAATCGCAACAAAAAAAAACAAAAAAAAGTCAAAACAACCAACCAATAACTACAACAACACAATTTTGTTGGAAATTTTCACAACCTATATATGATTTCAACTCGAATTTTCATTTACACTTCCGATTTGAATCCTAAAATGAGCCAAACAAAATTTTAAATTGTACTGCAAAAGCGAAACAGTGATATTTACGGTATAACGCTCCCTGATTGTATAACTTTTCAAAGACCCACCTATGAAACCTTTTAGCGTACATCTTTTCTACACACAAAACCAAACAAACAAAATGAAAAACCTACCTCCTTGTTAAAACAAAGCACATAAAGAAATTCTCTCGTGAACACTGCCGTATAACTCGCACATACTCGCTATATCCCACAGAACTATCTCCAGTCAGTTTTTCTCCATTTCCCATGTCTGCCTTTGAAATTTCTAACAGAATTGTGCCCCCATCCCATTTTGATGCCAGACAAAGTTACTTACTTCAAGTATCAGCTAGTTAATATCACACAAAAAACAAAAATCCTTTGAAATATCCATAAGAGTGCTAAACTAATTATCTGGAAAAAAAAAATCTAAAGATTTAAAGCTTACACGACTATCTCTACAAGACCCTTGTTTTTGTATGTTTCATTTGGATTTGATATAATGTAATTTATTACCTACGCCAATAACGCGTAATCCTACCGATAACTGCTCTGTCCCCCTAAAGGTTGTTTAGAGAAATATTTGAAAACCTTTATTTGTTTCAATCTAGACATATTAGTTTTGTTTTTGCAATTCGCGCAATTAGCAATGATATTCAATTGGAATCGGAAGCATATGGCCTAGTTTGGGGCTATTTGAGATCGTATTTGATTTTTTATATAATTAATTTAGTGCTTATCTTCGAGCAACTAGACGCATAATTAGAACTACTATGTACTTATACGTGTATGAATGTCTTTTTGATAAAAAGAAGCTATTTTAAAAAAGCAAAACCATTTTCTACACTCTTTAAAAGAATGAAGTCTACATGTATGTATTATAATACTATAGCATTAAATAGGCGATTTAACAAAAAAACAAAAAAAAAGCAAAAAGGAATCTATAACATAAGCGTCCTACATTAGGAGAGGGCAACTAAAAAAAAACGAATTTAACATTACAGCAAAAGAAAGTAATACGTTTAAGCGTTTAAACAACACACAACAAAAAAAAAAACATCTCACAGTGGCAAATTGTCGTAAAAACAATGTTTTATCATTTGCTAAACAAAAAACAAAAACTCTACTTACTAATCCTTCTGATCAGAGTTACACTAAATGCTAAAGTTAATTAAACAAAATGTTGACACACACACACACACAATACAAACACACAGATTCGTCTTATTCAATAAAAATCAGCTCGAAAAATTTAAGAAACAGCCATTTCCATTTTACTTTCGTTTCCTTTGCATGTCTGTGCAACTGAAAGCATAAAAAATAAAAACTAAAGTCTCAATAGCGCTTAAACAAACAATGATCGGTTCACATTTTTAAAGATATATTTAATATTAGCATTTAAATAAATACAAAAACTAGGCTAAAACCTGCAAATGTTGAGCACTAAATCTCACCAAAACCAAAGCAAACCAAACGAAAACCGTTAAATAAATCCCAACGCCCATCAAAAATATCCCTGAAACCAAAAACCAAAACCAAAAACTACCAATTCAATTTAAATAGCTATTTGCATAATTAATAATAAATCGTTACCGCAAATTGTGTAAACTTCAAAATGACAAAAAGAAACCCAATTTATGCATGTAAAGATAAAAAGAACGCAAAATTAGAAAACAAATAAAATAAATAAAAAGTCTGTTGTCGATAAGTATTATTGACAGACAAATAACTTTCGTCACATTGACGATAATAATTAATTATAAGCGAAAACGGAATTAAATGATTTAAATAATAAATTAACTTTAAAAATCGAGAGAAATGATTGCGACAAAAATAAAATACAAAAAAAAACTGAATAAAATTTATTTTGAAAAGAGAAATCAAGCATTTTATATTGTTATGCATATAAGTTACGGACATCTTAAAATACAGTTTGGATTCTGGCAATCTATTCGATTTTAATATCGATATTTTTTCTTAAGAAGCACGACTCATTCATTGCACGAGTGTGCAGCCCTGGTACAACAGCTGTTCAATCAAAGCCAAGAACCCAAACAATATTTTTAAATTAGCGACAATTATTGAAAATAAAATGAATATAGACTTGCGGAAATTATGCCGCATTTGTTTTGTGGATAATGCGGAAATAGATATTAGGCATCACAAGGTACTGGCTGCCGGACAAACAAACGATGCCGACATCGAGGAGGAGTACACAATATGCGAAATAATGCAGGCCATGCTTGTAAGTAATAATATGGACAATAATCAAGTGAATATACTCTCATCGCACATGATTTTCGGCCACAGCACATATCGATGGATCTGACATCGGAGCTGCCCATGATATGCCATGCCTGCCTGGACGAGTGCCTCACACACTATTCGTACTTCAGCAAGCTGATGATTGCCAATCGGCAGCTGCGCCAGTTGTACAACGAGGCTCAGTTGGAGAGGGAGCAGTTAGTAGAGGAGGAGGAACAAGAGGTGGAGCAACGTGTGGAGGAGGAGATTGTCGACATTCAACTGATAGAAGTAGCTGGCGACGACGTGCAGCCGCAGCAGCAACAGTCGGTGGATATGTGCACAGAGGAGCAGCCAGCGCGTCCCTCACAGCGATTGGCCAACGAAGATTCACTGATTGTATCTGAATTTCTGCCAGCCACCGAGCTAGACGAGCACGAGCAATCCGAAATGGAGCAGAATCTGTTGCAATTTCCCAGCTACGAGCTGCGCACTTTGGATTATGCTGCCGTCGAGCTGAAGCATGACAATTTGGACGAGTACAACGAAACAAACCGACTGCTGAACACCGAACCCAGCGGCAGTAAGGCCGTCTACAAGTGCAAATACTGTCCGCTAGCCTACGCCTCCCAGCAGTTCCTCAAAACGCATGTGCGTCGCTCGCACGTCTGCAAGTATTGCACCACGGCCTTTGTCAAGGTGAAGGATCTTAATGCCCACATCCGGGACAAGCATGCGAATAGCCATCAGTGTGTCGTCTGCCTGAACAGCTTTAGCACCAGCAGCAATCTGCGCGCCCATCTCAAGCGCATGCATGGTGTCCAGCTACCCGCCCAAGTAGCTCTCCTCGACTATAGACCGGCGCCGCGAGAGGATTGCGAAAGTGCGCCCAAATAAATTTAGTTGTTAGTACACAAGAATTCAGTTTGTTTTAATTGGCCAGAACAAATGGGATTTGTCTCTTACTGGTTCGCCCTGCTGCCTGTCCACGCCATCAATATACATGGGCGTAAACTCTCTGTACGCAATGCAGACGCGTCTCTCCGACACATCCTCACGGAGCACAGCATGCTCAAACTGAAAGCGTGCGGGTCCATAAAGCACTATCAGCGAAAGGCTGAAAAATAATGCATAATAATAATAGATTTGACTGATTGTTCCTATGTGAACTATATACAACATTGTAGTCATTGCTGTTTAGGAGGACTATGTGCACCATATTTGACTTACTTTGGCATGGGAATTCGCAGCACTTTGCCCTCGTACGTCGCCAGCTGCTGGGGATTTAGGAGCGGCTCCAACAGTTTCTCTTCGTATTGCGGCACCAGATCTAAATTATATTTGCCCGGCTGCTGCTTCTGCTGCTCGTATACATTCAAGGTGAGCACTGCATCACCCAGACAGTTGACGGTAACAACGCGTTCGCCCCAAATCCAACAGTCGTCGACATGCGGATCTATGCTGGCACCTTTGCTGGGATCGTACTCCAACGAGCACTGTTCGATTGTCTGGAAGTTGTGCAGCAGCGACACCGATTCAAAGCGCTCCTGCACATACTGTGTGCTAATGGGGAATCCTTCGAAGGCGCCCACTTGTAGGCGCCGCTTCTTAAAGTTCGTCTTGGGGCCGTAGTTCTGTTTGCGGCGACCGCTTTGTGAAATGACCCATGGCAAATTGTCCAGGTCGGACATAAGCTGTGCCCCCTCGGCGCTTGAGAGGAATTCCTCCTGCACCAATATGCCAGGCAGGGGCAGACTTTCAGTCCCATTGTGCTCTGGATGCGCGGCTTGCACCGCCTTCGTATCCCATCCGGCGTAGAGTCTTTCGCATTGTGTGCAATATGACCAGGCGTCTAGTTGTTGCAATTGCTGTTGCAGCGATAGTTTTTCAATTTGGTAATCCTTCTCACAGGTCAGACAAGAGCGGACGCCTTTGCAGCCGCAAGGCCGCAACGTATTCATTGTAAAACACCAACTTTACAGAATATTTTAAGTTCAACTCTGGTGAAATCTTTAGTCGCTGTACTTTGCACATATTGAAAATCAGCTGTTCATTTGCACAAGTTGGCAGCCTGTCATTTGTCCCATACACGTTACGATTGTTGTGCTGCAATTCTGTTATTTATATTGTTAACAACTCATTTGCACTTCTGAGGTTAAACATTGTTTTTGTATGAAAAATAATTAGCTTATGTTGAATCACAACAATTAATTCAATATTTATTTTTATTACTTTACATTCATATTTGTATGTTGGTATATCACCCAACGATACCATCGCCCGCACGGTCCACCATGCTTGTGTCGTGTGTGCGCCTGCCATTATTATTTGGCGCGTTTTGCGTTGCACACAGCTTGTGAAATTTGTTTAATAAATATTAGACATTTACAAACTCCGCAAAATGAATGATTCTTGTAAGTGGTTGATATTAAGAGCTTTAAGGCTTGTGTAATAATGTGATTTTTTCTCTTCAAAGTTGGTGATTTCAATGCCACACAAACGGCAACAGCCGGCGCCACAAAGGACTCCTCTGGCGAGGTAAATTTGATTTGAATTACGCCATTTACATTCCATCAAACCATGTTTTTATTCGCTTCGTTGTGTAGGGCATTATTTCGTTGCTGATCAAACAGATTCTTGATTCGCCCGAGGGCAATTTCAAGATGTTCGATGTCACCTACGCTTTGGTCTGCGCCGTTGGAATTGTGCGCAATATTGAGACGTCATCGACGAAGATTACTTATTCTATAGAGGATCACAGTGGTCGCATTGATGCACACTACTGGCTGGAAGAGGGAGATGCCATCAAGGCGCCCGATGTCATGCTCAATAACTATGTAAAAATCTATGGTTCCGTACGCTCGCAGGCGGGCCAAAAAGTTCTGATGGTTTTCAAGCTATTAAATGTGCTCGATCCCAACGAAGTGAACACCCATGTGCTTGAGGCGCTTCACTCACGCTACAAGGCTGAGGAGTACCATGTCAAAGGTGACGCAGGTGCAAGCAACCCACTCATGCCCAATGTGACGGCCAGTCAAAGTAGTGCCATTGTCGCCGGTCTGGATAGCAAGCAGCTGGCTGTCTTCCAGGCCATCAAGAGCAATTGCTCGGAGGAGGGCATTCATCGGCGCGAACTGAACTCAAAGTTCTCGCACATCAGCCAATCCGAAATGACGTGAGTTCTCTTATGGAGTCTCCATATAATTGTATATTGAACTTTGTTTAATGCTTTCTATTTTGCAGCAATATTTTGGACTTTATGATCTCCGAGGGGCATATTTATTCCAGCATCGATCCCGATCATTTCATATGCACCATGTAGTTATTAAGTATAATCCGTTTTGAATTTAAATATACGTAAGAGATAATTAAGTATTTTGTTCTATAAATTTTGAAACCAAGTGGAAAATGATTGGAATTATTAGATTTATAAACTTTGAGATCTTAAGGAATGTATTTTAATTTTGGGATCACCGTCCAAAAAAAATATATTAATGTATCACGCATAAGAACAACACATTCTTCCTCTTCCCATAAATTATAACTTGTCCATTTATCCATTGGTAAGTTCGAAGAACGAGGCACTCGTCTACAAGGGCATCCTTCAAAATGTGCTTCGTTATTTGATTAGATATATGTTTTTATATTTGCAATCAAATTGAAAACTTGTATATTGAATTCATTGCGCATTTCAAGCTGTTTTGAAAATAGAAACACGTAGACAGCTCTCCAACAAATAGAGCTTAATTCAAATTCCGGAATCGTTAAACAAAAGCGGAACTCAAATGTGGTTCCGCAATACGTTTAAGTATTATTTTTCATCTAATACATAATTTTGAAATGGTAAGTATAAAAAGAAAAACTAAATTTTTAACTTATTTCTCTTGAGATTTTTATTACTTGCGTCCAAAAATGCACAATGTGTAATTTTGTTGTGGATATTTTTTCTTAAACTTAATACTTATTCAAGTTAAACCTGTTTTCAATCAAACAAATGCTGCTTGGTGCTCAATACTAATCGTTCTTTATATAAATATATATATCTGGATATATATTTTTATATTTTTTTTTCAGTCCAGGTCTGGCGCTTGGTGGTTGCTTCCAATATGGAATATAGCCAAGGCGCCGCATGGTGTGGATGATGAATTTCAATTCTCAATTAAATGGGACGTGGTGCAAATCAGTCTTATGTGCCTATATTGGTGGGCGTGGCAAAGGGTGAAGCTCCATGCTTAGATCTTGAGGCAACCGCGATGAATGCCACTGCGGGCGTAGACCTCCTCGAAGGCATGGATTAGCTCATCCATGCCATGGAGCAGACCCTCCTCCCGATTGCCGGGCGTCCAGGGACTGCGATGATTGATGCTCAGCTGTGGTGGCAGTTGGCGCGATTTGGCAAAATCGATTAGCCAGGCGCCCACGCGCTGATCATCATAGACAATGAACATGCTGGAGCCGATAACCTCGTGGCGATTGAAGAACGGCGACTGCTCAATCACCAGACGCATCTGCTTGAGCCGCTTGAGCAGCTCCTTCTGCACGGACCGGCGTGCGGCGAGGAACTGTTCGATGGTCTGCGAGATTTGCTCACTGCTGCGGCAAGTCTTAAGATCCTTAACTGGCGGACGGCCACGCAGACGCAGCGCCTCAATGCGGAATCCTTTGCTTTGCGACGAGGACAACGATTCACGGAAGAGCATATAACGCAACTTGGTAATCGCTTGTGCCTCGTGCTCCGCCTGCGTCGGTGCGCTGGCATCCACGGCAATCATCTTCTGATAGAGATCGGGACGCAGCGTCTGGTTGCTGACCTCGGACTCGAGAAATGTGCGACTGCCCAGCTTGATGTCCATCACACAGGGATCCTTGAAGCCGGACAACAGATCCTGCAGCTCAATATAGTGCTGTGAGTGCATCTCGCGCAGTCCATAAAAGGCGGGCACAATCTGTGAGGTCTTTGGCTCCTGCGAGATCTGGCGATAGGCAAGCACCTCGCTGTCCTCGATGCCAACAATGCGTTTACGCACAATGCCCGCTGTGGTTGGCACAATGCTGTAAACAATAGAAGAATTCAGATTAGCAAAGGTACAAATTGGTATTCGTTGAGTATGAGGTGCTCACCTTTCTGGATGGCCGGAGAGCTGCATCCAGCCGTGTGGCTTTGATTGTGTCTGTTGCTGTTGTTGCAACAGCAGTGGTGTGGCAGGTGCACTCAATTCCAGAGCATTCTGCAAGAGAGGAATAGAAGAAATGATTAATAATATATTCTTTCCAAAAGAGAGAAACCTCCAGAAGTTTATCATTTAGGTCGGCTTAGGGGAAGTGGCCATGTGACGAAGCTTGACTTCTCATTAAATTCAGTGTTAATGGATTAATCGTTTTTAGAGTTCGCGTCAAGTGTGTTGCTAAGTATATATTCATGGCTATTTATTATTCTAGTCACAAACTACAATTAATCCACCGATTCAATTGAAATGAATTTCGCAAAGCCATAGCTCAAGTTCATGCGCCGATTTTGTGTCTCACAAGGGTGCAAAACAACATGCTGATAAAGAAATTATTTTGATTTCACACATGCGGCCATATCACGTCCCAATGACAGAGCCCCCAAAAAAGATGGTTTGTTGGTGCTGTGGCAACTCGATTTAGCAAACACACATTGAACGACGTTTCTTATTAATTTTCCATGGCGAGCGTCGTATTCTGATTGGGGGCAGATCGAACTTATTATCGTCTGGCTGTGATTAAAAATAATTAAGTGCAAAATGTTTTAAATGCCCGGTCATCGTTTACATTCAGTCGTAATGTGAAATTAATGCAGGCAACACGCCAATTGTTCGCTTATTGTCTGAGGCAGCAAGCAGGAAGCGCTTAAGCGTGTGCCGCCTTATGGCCACTTAATCCCGACCCGATCATCTTAAACTGGTACTTACAATGGCCAAGAACTTGAGCAGCGACATTCGCTGCTGTGTCGTCGGCATTGACGGCTCCTGCATTCGCGCCTGATCGGCCCTTTGCAGGCTCAAATAGTTTGCCAAGCTGTCGCAGTTATCGTAGGGTATCGCTAGGCCCTGTGGATTAGAGCATAGTTAGATTGACGTCAGTGCACTGCGTGAACGCAAGAAAATAGGCAAGCAAACAAACGAAGGCAAAATCAAAAACAACAGGATGTCCCATAAGGCAGAGCTCTTGACTCGCACATACCCTTTAGCTATTCTACACATTTACCTATTGCATTTATAATTTGATTGTTAAGATAGTTAAAGACTTGCAAGCAAAAGTTAAAGAGTTACCTTATCAGGTCTAAGCAAAAAGTTCTTAATATATTCGATCGCTTCTTAATCTTAAAATCGAATACCCCCAATTACTAATTTCACTTGGTATTTGAGTACAATAACAAGCTGTGACTCAGTCGAAGTCAAAAAGCAACATATACAAAAAAAAAAACAAAAAAAAACTCTATTAATTATACAATCAGAATGCAACAGCAAAGTGCAAAAAGTTATATTTTGTTTACGCTGCTGTCATTGGATCGTATATGGCTTGTGAAGCGTCTAGTTGTTTTATGGGGCTCTCTGTCCTATTCCAATTTGATCGATGTGTGTGGCTCTTCAATGTGCCCCCTAATGAGCCACTTAGTATGCAAAGCTGAATGTATTTAACAACCCGATGTCGACGTTGTTGTTGTTGTTGTTGCTGCTGTCCATAAATTAAGTTATATGCTTTAAAGCTGTTTGGGTCGCGCCTTGGCTATAACAAATTACGAACCACAACTCAAAAATATTTTAATTAATTGAACTAACTGTGAAGCCAATTGTTTATACTCAGCATCTTTTATACTAGTTGACTGGTCGTAGCTGCTTGGCTTTATTTCTTATCAGTGTTAACTTCTTCTCTTATCTTTTATCAGTTGCGATAGCACTGCGTCTTTTCATTTAAAGTCAAGCGTCAACTTTGGGGCAATAACATAGCAAGAGTTGTGTTTATTTATTGTTGTTTTGCTTGCTCTTTTTTTACGTAACTTGATAAATTTGCATATGTGGCACAATTTCGTCACGCCTGTCCCCCTTAGTAGGCACAGTGTGCCAGCTGTCATTTGTAAATGTTTGAGCTTTAAATTAAATAAAAAAGGCTTTAACTGGCATCTAGATATCGGTAATATACGTATACATGGGAGGTATATATATATATATATATATATTAGGTGTATATGGGAGTATAAGTACTTAGATGTTGTCATAAAGATAATGGCTGTGGAATAGCTTTAGATACCGGGGGTTATGCCAAGGTTGTTATATGCACAGTGCACAGTGGTACAACAGTTTGGAATTCTTTGCTTAAATAAACAGTATCCCATGACTGTATGATTAAATTTGTATTCAAATTGATGAATTGCTTAAGGGATTTGTCTCTAAATTTGTTAAGTTGGCTGCGGCCAAGCAGACAAATTGGTCTCATTAGGAATGCTCTAGTTAAGTTGGCTGCGGTTGCCGGCTTAAGCTGTGGAGTGCGATTGATGAGTTGCCTGCGCCTGTGCATAATATGAAATAAAACGAAATTTATTCAAATGCTATGCAAATTTGGACTTGCCCCAGTCTATGCTACATTTGTGGGACTATTACAATTAATTAAAAGCCTGGTCTGTATACTTAAACCAGTAGTGACTACATTAAATTCCGTTAATGGATGCTTAATCAAAGCAAATAATATTAAATAATGAAGTAATTAAGCGCTAATCAATCAACGCACGATGTGTGTGTGTGTCCATTGTCAAATCGCATACATATCGAATGATATAAATATCATATGATATATTCGTACGTCAAAACAAAAAAATGTATTATTTTAGTATCGAGTTGAATCTGTGTGCCGTCAGCGTTGACCTTTTACAACAAATAGTAACGGCTGTCAATAGAAATGCTGAGAGATGAAAGTAGTGGAAAACATTTAAATTTAGAATTTTATAGACGTCATGATTAAATATGTATATATAGCCTGTGCAAACTGCAATTTAATGATACAGTATCTGGGGACTACGCTGAAGTTTGTGCATTTCAGCACGTACTACACCGCAGAGTTTTAAAAAGATCTATTAGAACAATTAGCATATGGGCTAAATAAAATGCGCGACTGGCAAATGCACACATATTATTTAATTATTATGCCTTTGTTATTTAATTTGTTTGCTATGCACTTGAGTGCGCTTGACAACCCTCAAAAACTTAGTAGTAGTCGTTGAAAAGCTTAATTTGAATAAAAATAAAATGACAGGCGACCGCAGACGATAATTAGTTCTGACATTTGCGCGAATGCATAATACTGATGTGACAACAATAATAATAACACAAAATTGTGACCAGAAATTACAGCATTTTTCATAACTAATTTTGTTCTCTATTTTTTCATTTGTTTATTTTTTTTTTTTGTTATGCTTCAGCGCGCACCGATTCACACGCGTTTTTACCGCGCTTATCGCGCGCTTTAAAACGCGTCCGTTTTATTTTTAGATACGAGTCTATTTAACTAAGTTGCAGTTCACTTGTGTTTATTTATGACTACTTAAGAATTTTGTTTTGCCCCCAAACGACCGTGTTAACTCAAAAGCAACCCAATAAAAAAAAATTGACGAAAAAAAAAACGGTTTCTGTGGATAAATTTATGCCGGTGACGTCAAAGCGTTGAGCTGTTAATTAAACAAATTCAACTCACCGAATTTGGCAAATTTAAGCTTTCAGCTTATTTTTTTGCCTTTCCCCACCCCTCAGGCGAACCAATACGCACTTGACTTTTGTTTTACTTCTGTTTATTTTTTTTTTTTTTTTTTGGCAAAGAGGAATCAACAGGTCCAAGTGGAAACTAGTTTTTCTTGTGTGTGGAATGGCCGTGGACCTGTAGTTGTAGGTGACTCAGTTACAGCCTCCTTTTTATGTTTTGTAGAACACAACCCTGACATTCAAAAACCGGGATAACAACCGGGTCGAGAAGATTGCTAGCCATCCAAGACACTGAGTCTGCATAGAGATCAGAGAGAAATAGAGAGAGAGAGAGAGGAGAGAGAGATAAACAAAGAGAGAGGGAGTGAGACTGGATGGGTGATGGGGCATAATATACAAATCGCTTGATTTGCATTGACGTCAATGCATTGACCACACGGAGTGGGCGGAGCCGGCAGGGAAGGGGAGTTAGGGTTGAATAGCCCAGACTTACAAAAAAAATAAGAAATAAAAAAAGAAACCAGTTATGAGTTAAACATAACGCATTGTAGTTACGATATGTGAAACGAAGCGAAAGAAGATGAGCGCAGGGCCAGCGGATTCAGTTCCACCATTATCATTAAGCATCATTATCAACTGGCGGAGAAATTTTAAAAATTTAACAGTTAGAGTGAATAAATTCCAACCAAATTGCTGTAGTGCGTACGAGTGCCACAAAGAATCATTTAACCAAATCACAAATGATTTATTTTCACCAATTATTAATGATAAATCAAAGAGCCACATCGTGTGAGCCTATGAATAATTTCTTTCGCTTTAAATAAAAATGATTCACGACTTGAAATTTCAACAAAACCAAATGATGAGCTGTGACTAAGCTAAAGAAAAAAAACAAGAAAAGAGAGGGTATTCACTGTGCTAAGGCACCATGAGCAGTACAATAGAGAATTCACAAGAGATGCCGCCATGAACTTTACTCCACATTTCAGTTGAGAGACAAGACAGACAGCCTTCGTTGAAAACAATTTCACAATAAATCAAAAACCCAAGTACACTTATCGGAAGCCTTGATCCAAGCCGAATTATATAACTGAAATATGAATGAAATTAATGCTCCATAGTCTGGAACTGATAATAGTTTAACAACTGATGACAGCGTGGGCTGCTGCACTTGACACTTAAACATTAAATTGATATGTTCAAGTGCACAACAGTGCACTGTAAGAAATGGTGTGGTAACTTGAAAGACTCGACATATAAATGATATGGTATGTCGGCACTTGTTTTGACTGAACCAAGGCCAAATGTCAATAAACGGACAGCTGTCATAAATGTTATGAAAGGATGTTAAGATATTGTTCGAAAACAACAAAAGTGACAAATTGTTGAATTGTAAATATGGAAAGAAAATATAAAGTGACAACAAGAATTAAATAAAAGCCTTTCAATTGTTTTCAATAAAATGAATTGATTTGTTTTCACACAAGGCATGGAGGAGTCCAACGCACAGTGGAGGTTCGAAAACAATAAGTATCAAAAATTGAAATTTCTATATGAATAAGAATATTATCTTGAATATCTATAAAATGATTGAATTGATCTATTTTAAATTTGCAACATATTTCAATATTCGATAAACATAATTTTCGCATTTTTAAAAGCGAATATTTGTCTGTTGGCAGTCAATTTCGAATGCCCACTGTAAAACACCATGCTTAAGAGCGTCTGTTGCTTGTCTTAATTAGCGTGGTTTTTTTTATATTTATTTTTTTTTTTGCCATATGCAAATTGACGTTACGTGGGTTATTGGAATTCCAATGCAGATACTTTGGAACTTGACGCTTGTTTACATGCCGCATAACTGTTGGGTGCTGAGAAACCCAAAAGAAAAAGAAAAACAGTTGTTTCAGCACACATACAATTGTTGCCAGAGATAATGCCAGATATATTTGTCTGGATGTGAAGGCTTAGTCATGAGAAGAGCTGGAGGAAATTATAGGGTGTCTTTGGGTCACTTTCTCTGCTCGCGTTTGCTTTCTACACGGATGTGTTGGCGCTATTGACGCTCAATTGACGTCAGAGCCGTCTTATTATATTATTTTTTGTTGTATTATTTTGCCTCCCCGTTTAAGCTTTCTTTTTGGCCAGGTTACTTACCTCAGTATTGTTGTTATTGTTGTTGCTGCTGTTGGTTTTCGGCTGCTCCACATTGGAAGACTTGTTGTTGTTGTTGTTGCTGTTCGCTGAAGTTGCCGTATCCAATGCAATCAGTTTCCATAGCTGCTTCAGGCCAATATTGTCGATGCATGAGAAACGCAATTTCTCATGCGACCAGGCCATTCTGCTTGTTGTTGTTGTTCTTGTTGCTTTTGTAGCTTGTTTTTCAACTGTTGTCGTTGTTGTTGTTGCTGTTGGACGCTGCAACACGGTTGAAGTCATAGTCATTTGGTTTTTTTTTTTTTTGCAAGTTAACGTCACTTGGTTGTTGTTGTTGGGGGGCTGGAGTAGTTCAACTGGCTCTCGTTTATTAATGTTGCCTTATGCTCAACAGATTTGCATATTTTATTATTCTATTCTCTTTAGACCTATTTGTGTTTCCTTGTCCGTTTTATTAGCACATTGCATTTGCGTTTTATCTTTCTTTATGTTTCGCACTGCACTGCCCACAACTTTATTTTGGATTTGTATTTCTGCGTCTTGTGTTCTTCTTCTTCATGTGCCCGTTGCGAATTTTTCACAAGGAAAAAATGTTTGTATTTAATTGATCTTCTAACGCACACGATACGTCACTTAGTTGAACACGCGTGCTGCTCTGTGAGGCGACTAACTGGTTTGGCCATATGGCGGCTAGTTTTGTGCTGGAGTCAAAGAGCGCTCGTCGGCCCGAAGCAAAGCAACGAGCCGAGAACGAACCGAGCACGATCGAGACGCTCAGAGCGAAACGGGAGCAGTGGAGGGAACTTTTATTTCAGTGGGTGCACGGAAAGAGAGAGAGAGAGAGAGAGAGAAATAAGTAGTGAACGCATGCGCTCAGCAAGCGGCCGTAACGCGAGAGTGGTAACAGTGAGAGGGCGCAGTGAGGATGGCACCGAACAACTAGTCGAGAGGGCAGAGAGACAGGGAGCATTATGATAAGCAAGGGCGGGCGTGTTGCAATCGATTGATTGTTTTGATTCGTATGGGGGATTATCGAAAGCATGAACACTATTTCTCGCCTCTCCCAAATATAGATGAGAAACGTGGGGCTTGTTAAGAGAGAAATAAACCAGATATATTACTGTATAAAATTATTTATAAAAATTATGTATGTATAGAAATATGAATAAACTGCGTTCTAAAGAATATATTTAAGACCATATAATGCAAGAGCTGATACTTAATAATATTATTTAAGTTGAATAACATTTAATACCGCATTAAAATTGTGAAACAACAAAACGACAGTAAAATCAAATGACAGCTGCTGTAATCGTAAAATAGTCCTATGACTTCAACTGAAAGAGTTGCATAATTAGGTTTACTTTTCACTATCTGCGTAGTTGAGTAACGTCGCAATTAGATAAGAGATTTCTTGGATCAGATCTCGCGGCGTTGCATGGCGCCATCTAAGGCCGGAGTCAGACATTGAACTGTCTACGAGTTGTTTTTCCAAATTGTTGAACTTCTTGGAATTCTTTATACACTGGTGAAGATTCTCGGCCATCTGCATTGCTAATGGGCATATATGTCACTTATATGCATACATGTACACACAATATACATACATAAATAAATGTGTATATATGGTATTAGTGCGCAGCTTCTTTGGGGGATTATGCAAACAGAACAGCCAAGATCTGCGCCAGTTTCTTTAGTTCTTTCTCTGCACTCTCCACTTGGTTCATGGCCACAAACGGCACAAGCGAGAGTGCAAAATGCGCATATTTATGGGCTGGAGTCGGGGCCGCAACGTGCGTCAGTCCAGTCCCATGTTGAGTGACATACAAACCCCCAACTTGAGTTTCTCTGCCACCGTCTCTGACTCCATAAGAACGCCTGCAGTTGCATGCTCCACATGGCAACCACATACGTCAGACGGCGACAGACCCATTGTTATGCGAAGCCAATGGCAATGCTAATTTTGACGTCGGCCCAGACTCAAGAACCCTCTCCGAATGCATTGAACTTTACGAATGGACTGCAACGTGGCGCATGAGTAACGCAATAAAAACAAATCTCAACAACTACACGTGACCGAAACTAAGTAAATAATTATTACCGTGCAGCGTGAACTATAAGAAATTGATTAGCCCATGCCCAGTACAACTGTAATATGGGCATTTCCATGATCACAAACGTGACACGCAAAAAAAAATTGAGCAAGAAAATCATGTAAAAAAATGTTTTCCAGTTTTACATATATATAATCTGAAAAACCTCTAATTTAAAACTTTTTTATACTCGTAGGTATTAGCTTAAAATATTTACCTATGCAAAGATTTCAAATTAGAAACACAACTGCGTAAAAATGCGAAAATTAAAATTGAACATAAGAATTGAAGAGACAATACCATGTTAAGCCTGAATTTTAGTATTCGGCGACAGTTTTCATTGATACTATAATACTGAATATGTCAAAAGTTCTTAATGCAAGTCATCCAAAGCTAAATTACTATTTACAAGCGTGATACATGAATTTATAAGCTCTAAATCCACAGATTAACACTTTTTTAACTACTTTAATTAGCCACAAATTCGAATGACTGGTTTTAAAATAGAAAGATGTTAATCAAGAGAAATAAGACTATGACTAAACAAGGATCTCAAACCTTGTCCAATTAAAACAACAACGTGTAACATGTAGTTAACAAACGACACTGAGATGCCCGCTTCACTTCGAATGAACGATTAAACAATTAATTGAATAAGCATTCAATGTGCCATTTTGTGAGGTATTCATCATAAAAAAAAAAAACGTAGAAAATTCATTCATAACACTCACGGCCAAAGCCCGCATGCAACTTAGTGAGTGCCTTGTTACGGCTGCATTTCAATATTGTATCACAGCTCTATCAATGGCTCGGAACTCATGATTGAATGGCGTTTCCAGCTGCAGCTCACAAATCATTATCGCGCTTTGTGGGAGCTGGAGCTGATGAGAAATGCCCAAGCCTCAAGTGTGCTGACGTCAAACGTAAATTTTGTTTGACTTGCAGAGAGGGGCGGGCCGACAGTTACTGACATTTCTTTGTCATGATTGTGCTCATAATCATCATCATCGTCATCATCATCATTAGCTGCAGCAGCTGAGGGCTGAGATGTCACATTTGCAGTGGCTTTCTGTGCGCTTCACTGGCCATCTCCAGACAAAGACAAAAACGCACACGCAGATAAAGACAAAGAAACAGGCCCAGACGCAGATAGCTCCAAGCTCCAAGCTCCAGCTTCGGCTCCCACTTTCTGCCTCAAGCTGTGACGTTTGTAAATACTCTACTGCGCGCGGTATGATAAGTTAGTCATCAAATATGTGACACAAAATCACCTTTTGAATATACTTGTAAATAAATTATGAAATTATTACTAAAATATTTCGTTCTATTTTATTTACTACTAACAAAATAAAATAAATATAAATATATATATTTAAAAATATTTATATACAGCGACTCCAATTAATGCTTGCAATTAATTTTATACTAAGTAGATTCAAGCACTGAGACTAAGTATCAAACTTGTTGCGCTACGGTAAATAAATAAAAATAACATTTATAAGAGTATTAAGTATTCTTCAGGACGACCCTAACAGTTCTTTGTGCTCTTTAATTTTTGTTTTGTTTTATTTTTTTTTAATTTCATATAAATTTGCGCTTTCGATTGACGCATTTGCGTGTCACTTGACTTTTTTAATCTCGTGGCTTTATTGTGGCTCACGGATTTGCAATCGCAATCGCAATCGGACTCCGACTCCGAAACCGATTTTACTCGGAATTGAAATTGAAATTGTACGGCGACTACGACTGAGCTGCTGCGAATACGGGTTCCTCATTTAATTGTAACTTAATAGTTTGCTCAGGTAGCGACTCACTTCGTTGACTCTTCCGCGCCGCTGTCTTAACAGTTTTTTTTAGTTGGCTTAGCAAAAACTATTTTTAATTTTAGCTGTTGTTTTTGTTGTTGTTGCTGGTGTTGTTAATACGCACAGCTCAGCAAAATGTTTGTTATAATTTTGACATGGGCTTGTTATTAATTTATAATTCAATGACTTTACTGACGTCATAGTATTAAGCTCTGCGTATAGCTACAAATACAAAACAACAACAATAACAACAACGCCACCTCATTAACATGTTTGCGTTGTTGTGCGAGATTCGTTGTGTGCGAATCTGTGTGTGTGTTTCTGTGGGTGGTAGGGTGGGTGTATATGCATAGCTGATCTATATCTAGAGCAATATACAAACAAATATACGTATATATGAGATATAACATTCATATATTTAGAGTACTAGCGCCACACACAGTTAGTGTTAGGTCTTTGGGAAACACTCGCTCAAAAGCGCCAACAAATATATACACAATATGTGTAAATAATGATACGAAAAGATATCATCCATATGCTTGTCTGTTGTACATTCCACATTTGTTTGTATCGAATATAAAAGGAGTACTTTATCAGATTCAGGTTTTAGGCCACATTTTTTCCTTAACTCTAAATAAAATGAGTAGTTTTTTAAATCATGATACAAATTTGAGTGGAAAGACGAATTAGAACCAGATACGAAATATATCTAAGTAAACTCCTACTAATTATTATTTTTTCCCAACTCATGCAACATAAGTTGGATCATTCTGCATTTAAATGCTCCCATAAATCGTACAAATATTTCTTCTTTATAATATAATTTAATTTAATGTTTACTTTGTGTATTTTTTGTGTCGACTGACTTTAGTTGACATTAAACAAATAAGTGACCTGGATTCTGTGAAAGACATATTTGGAAAACTTCGTTAAGAAAAGACACAGCTGGTCTCAAAATGATATGTTATTAATTTTATTATTGGACTTTGTTTCGTAATAGATTGACCAATTTGTACTTTTTTATTTATTTTTTTATTAGCTTTTTCATTTTATTTAACTTAAATTAATCTATACTTAAGCTAGGCATTCACGTTGATTATAATAATTGGCATTCTGTGTTTTTCCCCTAAATCTGAATAACATACGAACTTTGGACAGTAAATTACTCAAATCGCAGGCCGCTGTAAAATTTCTCTGGTTTGAATATCTGAATTTGACGCGTTAAGTGGCTAAAGTGAGCTGCGTCATCTCTGACGGTCAGGAAAATTACTCATAATACCATTAAATTCAAATGAATAAAGATTCCGTTATAAGATTATTGACAAACTTCGAGGAAACTTTTTTTGTTAAATGGGCTGACCCATAACGTCATTGATCAGTGAAGAAAATGAATATTTCATGCTGATGCAGCTTCTGTGGTAAATGGGCTGGCCAATTGCGTCAGATTTTGGAGGTTCGTAAAAGTAGCTCGCACATTAACAAAACAGGGACTGGTAAAAAAAAACTCAAATTATTTGAATGGGTACATTTTACCACAGAAGCTAAGGTTCAAATAATAAAAACATGTGTTTTTTTTGGGCTATTTAAAATTTGAAGTTCAACAAATAGTTTGAACCATCAAATTATTTAAGAGCACACCGTGCCCCTGGTAACAACAATTGCTAATAAAAAATAAATTTGTTTTTTCCCGCACGGCGGCTATCAGTCTGCTAAATACACTCTGTAATCAGCAAAACGTGAAAAAGAGCATATTACTTGCATAACTAATTTAAGAACATATTTATTTGAATTATTACTTAGCGTCAATAATCATCGTTCATCTATGTCAACTTAGGAACCATAACAGTTGAAGACCCAAAATTGTATATAGCACCAGCGGAATTTATGGGATATCTAGCGGTACGACTCCTATTTTTGTGGCACATTCCATCAGTTAACATGAATAATATTCCAATAATTATGCGAGTGCTAAGTGAACATTAAAAATAGCATAACTTGTGAATGGCGCGAGCAATATTGATAAGGCCCATCAACCAAATTGACATTCTATATATAAATCTTTATATATATATATATATATATATATATATATACATGTACTGAATGACGATGCGCTAATCTAGGGTCACGCCCAAAATAAATTCTAAAATTCTAAAAAACGACAGAAAAAACACGCAATTCAAATGTGCAAAAATATGCTTGCAAAATAAAATAAATAAGAAAGCAAATGGGAAACTTAGAAAACAACAAAATGGTTTTATTTAAATGCGGGTAAACATTGTGATGGATCCTCAATAGAATGGCCACAATAACAAAACAGCGTTTGGTTTGCATCGTTGCTCACAATTCGTGAAATAAATTGTTCAAATTTCTTTGCTTTGTGTACAGAATCATTTCAACAAATCAAAAATTCTATTAGCTGCACTTAAGCAGCTCTCAAAGTATTGTTTATATTCAGAAAACAATAACAATCTGGGCTGTAAAAAATTTACGCCTTATATGTTTATCTCTGGAAATTGATAGATCAATCGAAAAAGATTTCAATCGATTTACTGTCGTATTTATCAGACATTTATTTATTGAAAGTGCGGCCTTAACCGCTGAAAATGTACAAATATTTAACATTATTTTTTCTTAAATTAAACAACGCATTTTCATTTTATTGCGTGAGCGAAGAATATCAAAGAAATCCAAAATCCCTGAAGATCTGAAGAAAAGAAACCGTGCAGGGAATATTTATCATATTTCACATTTATTCAGCAAATAATTATAAATTATTCTATATGGGGAAAGTTCAAATATTTGTAGACTTCAGTTTTACTATCGCTAGTCAAGCAACAATTTACATTTTGCTTTGAGGGAATAAAATTGAACACAAAAAGGCTTTGGCTGAAAAAAGTGTAGGTAATTTAAGGTAATTTAAGCATTTGTAAGCTTTGTTCTGTAACAAAATGTAAAAAAATAACTAAAGCTGAAGCTGAAGTAAACAAGCCTTGGATTGAAAACAAGTTTCGTAGTAAAAGTAATCGTATTCTCACGTCTCAGCATCCAACATTTTTTTTCAGCACGGCGATGTTGAAAGTAAGGAATAGAAAATTATACAAAGGAATAGTTTTAGAAAAATCAGACAAAAAAACCCACTTTATTTTAAATTGATAAACATACGTGATTAAATAAACTGTTTAGCTTGCACATAGCGTAATCATCACCCCATTCACAGAATCAAAGTAAACATCAGATGGAGATGCGAATCAATGTTTCCTTAGACAATCGCTGACCCGGGGAACAGCTGACTCAGTGGGAGATCAAATGCTGTTAGCCGATCTGTCAAAATCAGTAAGAAACAGCAAAAAACAGAAATCGACTCATTTTCAATTTACGTCAATTACACGAAAAGATTAGCCTCGCTCTAGTTTCGCTTTATGAGGCGCTACGTCTATATAAATCAGCACCTGATAACACAAACAGAAAACGTTGCTGGGGGGAGCTACTTAAAATCGAGAAGAAAGAAAAAAAAGAAAGACACTGAAGATTGACGATGATGCCCATCTGAAGCTGATACGGGTGACTTATGATGCTTGCTTATCGCAAGTTAAATTTACTGAGTTGAACTTCCCAAAATAGAAACTGAGACATCAGTCGGTCAGTTATGGTCGGTTTTTACCGTTGTGTGATGCAATGTGTTCAATCGCTTGCACATATTAAGAAAACTTGGCCAAGGCATATTTAGGGCTGGCGAACATGCCAATTTATTCAAGTGCAAAAGCACTCGGTGTTTCCAGTTCGAACACGCTGAGATGCGCCATCTCGGAGCCTTATCAATGCACGGCATCGGCCGCATTAGTCTATAATATATGTATGTCATTTACATATATGTTTGTATATATGTATGCATATCAGCTAGGCGCCAGTAGGCAAACAGTTGCTGTGGCACGTGGCTGCCAAATGGATTAATTGAAATGTTCACAGAATATTATAATATCATTAGGAGCACAGCTCGTGTACTTATTTGGACACGGCTTGTGCAAACCAAAATTCCAAAAAAAAAACAACGATAAAGTGTAGACAGACAAAAAATCGAATTAATTAAATCCATGCGAACGTTGATTCGGCGAAAATTTATGGCTTTCAATTTTGCAGAGAACCCAAATATTTGTCCCAGTCGAAAGCAAACTTTTTGTACGTAAATATTGTGAGCTCAAATATTTGCACGCTACTTTGAAATAATTTTTTCACAGCGCTTAAAAGTATTCAACGATTTTTTAACATAATTCTAATAATCGTGAATAAAATTTTATGAAAATGTGAGAATAAAGTCAAAAATTGTAATTGTAATAAATTATAGATATTATATAATTATTCAGAAAACTTTCCCAACAACATCCATTCGTTTATAATAAAGATATTACCATCTATTAAAATGTGGCGGATAATCTTATTATGGGAGTGATTGTTGTAGAAGGGGCAGCAGTGGATGTGTTAATGTGTTAATTCAATTTGTTAACCATAGCTCTTCGGGAATAATAGGCTTTTCATATCTACTGAGAAAATATGATAGGAAAAGCATATTCAAATTAAAGGATTTTTTTTAAGTAAAACAATCGAAACATTATTTATTTCATGCTGTTATACTCGTTATTTTACAGCGTCAATGTCTTCATTGGTAAAAAGATGATAATATTGTTGTGTTATTAAGTGCAAAACAATTATTTGACGGACGATGACAGATTTATTCAGCTTTCTATGATCATCGTGCTTTGATACGTTCACGCGAAAGCCCCAAAAAAAAATCGTTGTATTAGCACAAACTGCTCAACTGGATATTGTTATCTATGTTCGTCAGGTTTTACAAAAGCTTATCTTTATATAGTTTTTAGACTTAATGTACTACTAACTTAATTGAATATGGAAAGTGCTTTTAATACTTTTTTTAATGTTATCGATATTACCAATATAACTATCATTTCAAAGCGTCATCGATTCATCGTTACTCATTTTGGCAGTGTGTCCACAAGATATTACCCAATGTTCGCTCAAAATTCCCCATATGTGAATTTGAATTCTCGCTCTAGGAGCAAATACCCAAATCACGGCGCATTTAGTTATTTTCCCCATCCATAGGTTAAACAGCTGTATTGCACGTACTTTTTTTAAATTGGATTTTTAGTAAATATTATTTTAGGTCCCTTAGCTGTTATTTAAAGAGTTTATTAAATAAGTTAATATTGTGTAAATAAAAAAATTGTGCTCGCTGTTAATAACAGCTGTGCAGAATGTTAAATCCCTAAAACTGTTCAGCCGTGTTTGTGTATGCGTGTGTGCGTGTGTTAGGTCTGTAAATGTTTATTTAAAGCATTTATATATTTTGTTTATACAGCCGTCTTATTATGATAACCTAATGAAATCTCTACAATAAATACAGAGTGAGCAACGACAATAATCAGTTATTGCAAGTAGTGCATTATCTCTACTTGCATATATGCAATGTGTGCTTATGTTTATCTCACATTCAGGCTGCATTGCGATGTTTCTGCGGGTGCCTCTTTTGCTGATACGTTTTCTGCACAACGGAAGACTGCGGCTGATTTTCCTGGCACTGATTGTGTTGCTCGTAGGCGGCATACTACTCAGCTACAGATGGCAAACGGATGTACAGCTCTGTTTCATGGACAGAAACCAAACGGAGTCCACACAGACGACAGCATCGGCGATGCCAGCATTGCAATTACCACGAATACTGGATAATGTTCTATTGACGGATCCCAAGCCAATACCAGGACGAAGCATATTCTTTCACGAGACCAGCTGCCACCGGCCGAAGCGTAGAAGGCAGCGACCGGGCCAAAGTTCCAACACACAATACAACATGCTGCAGTTGACGGCGCGCCAAGCGTGCGCCATTGAATCGGCCGCCTTGCATAATCCGAATTTTCAAGTGTTCGTTTTGTTCGCTGGACCCACCTATCGTTACCACGGCAACAGCAGCAGTGGCCAACGCCATCAGCCGATCATCGATGCCATTCTCAGCTACAAGAATGTCCAGCTGCGTCAGTTGAATCTTTGGAGCTATGCAGCCAGCACACCCATCGAGGAGTGGCTTAAGGATGGCCAATTGTTTCGCTCAAGGTGAAGCAATAACTCTGATAAAACAACAGTTTGCCAACTGCATCATCTGCATCTCATTTCTTTTTTGTTTTTCAGCTATCTTTTCTCGCACATATCCGATTTTCTGAGATTCCTAACGCTGTATCGCTATGGCGGTATCTATCTGGACATGGATGTGGTAATGCTGCGCAGCATGGAGGATGTGCCGCCCAACTTTACGGGCGCCGAGTCCAACACCCATTTGGCCGCCGGTGTCATGAGTTTGGCGCCCACCGGCTTTGGTCACGAGATTGCCGACGCCTGTCTACGTGACTTTCAGCAGAATTTCGATGGCAGCGATTGGGGCAACAATGGGCCGGGTGTCATTACGCGAGTCGCACAACGCATATGTGCCACCAAGGACATCTCGCTGATGCTGGAGGACCGCAAACGTTGCGTCGGCTTCAAGGTGTTCGAACGCAATGCATTCTATGCCGTGCCCTGGAAGCATTGGCGGCATTTCTTCGAGCCACAACTGCTGGAGCAGACGCTGGCCCACACGAAGGACTCGTATTTGGTGCACGTGTGGAACAAGCATTCCAAGCAGCTGGCCATCAAGGTGGGCTCGAGCACCGCCTATGGCAAGTATGCGGAACAGCATTGTCCCAGATCGTATGCGGCTGCCGGTGAATATTTTTAGCAAGTAATTTATCACTGTTGAACATACCAAAGATTAGGGGCGACCCTAGGGATTTATTCCCATAAATTTAATTCGCATTGTTATTGTTTGTAAGCAACGTTACACGCATTCCAAAATCATCACAATTTGCCCGCATATATCGCTAAAAAAATAAGTGAGTAATGATTGCAATATTTTCATATTTCTGTATACGCTTTCAATGTATTCGTGGTTTTTATTTATTTAATTGTTAGTCATAATTGTCAATTGTTGTATGCATATTTACGTGTAGGCAAACGAACGATCAAACTTTACTCAAATGTGTGTTGCGAATATTTACATATGTAAAAACGAATAATATCTCATAGTATATTTGTATGTGTATATGAATAAGAAATCTGTATTTTCGGCTCACCAAAGATTCAATACCTTTGCAGAGAATTCGATCCGATCTGAATCTAGACAAAAGTCGGTCTGGCCAGGGCAAATGCTTTTCACTACATTTAAAGTACAATTTGATCAATTCAGTAAAAATGTAGTTCTTATTTGCTGCACACGTGTGTGTGGATTTTTAAGATTTTAGAAAATGTTCTATTCCCATCACTTTGTGCAGTTTTAACATTATACCTTATACTCCATATCACGTGCATTTCGTATCGGAATTATCATAACTTTTCGCAAGGGTATTTAAATTGAAACATGTTAGTGACTGTCCCATTTAATGGTAGCTTAATAGCTTATACAAATTTAATTGACACGAAATAAGTACAAGGATTCGAATCGCTCTACTCAAATGAATGGTCATTTCACATTTCTTAAGCCATAAATTAATTATTTTTCTGTATCCAAATCTAAAATAGTTTTCTATGGATGTATACAAACCTTTATAAATGTACAACAAATATATCATTCGAAATCTGTGAAACTGTAATATATATCTTGTTTCTGTAATTGTCTCCACTTTGAGAGTAATCAGGAAGAATTCAATTCAGATTCCAGGCCTGTGCTAACCAACCATTCCAAACAGCTGACCATCGTATGCGGCAGCTGGTGAATATTTCTAGGGTGCAATTCAATCTCTTAAGGGAATTTAATTCACCATACATTCATTTATAAATATTAAATGGAAATAAAAGCTGGGGTCTACATTTAAGTTTCGATGCCTAGATGCACTGCACCTGGTTATATCGCAGGCAGGCGCCAATGTTGTCCTCTGCGCTGCCCTTGCCCGGTGTGCCTCCATCACCGAAATTCACTCCAATGTAGAATGGTGTGACGGTGCTCTCGATGCGGCAGGGCCAGACGCCCGAGGAGCAAAACTGGGCGCCACAATGAACCGGCTCACAGCCCGGCAAGGGGCCTAATCCCGTGCCAATGAAATCCTCAACGATGCAGGGCATCGTAATGCGATCCCTGCAGTTGCTAAAGAATTGACGCGCCTGTCGTCGACTTCGCTGCTGCATCAGGCGCATATCAAAGGCGCTGCGCAAAAATCCCAGCAGATCGAAGCCACCGGATGGCCGGATGTTGCCGCCGCCCACTGGACGCGGACGCCGTGAGACGCCCGGCAGCGCAGTGGTGCCAAAGAAATTTAAGATCTTATTGTCATCTTCCCAGCCAGAGCCCTCTGCATCATCGTTAGCTGGTGGCGATTGTGAAGTTGATGTTGAAGCTGCATCAGGTTCATCAGAAGCAGGCCAGTTCTCCTCTTCATCGGCAGGCCAGTTCTCCTCCTCATCGGCAGGCCAGGTCTCCTCCGCAACTGGTGTTGTTGACGTCGCTGCCATCGTGCTACTGCTTCGAGCTGTTGTTGTTGTGGGTCTTTCTGTTGTGGTTGTTGTTGTTGTTGTAGTGGCTGTTGTTGTTGGAGCTGTTGTGGTTGTAGTTGTTGTTGCTGCTGTGCTTGCATCGCTGCTGACGAATTGCATAAGTTGTTGGCTCTCCGTCGTCATTGTCGAACCACTTGTGACAGCCGCCAACGTCGATTCCTGTGCCTGTCCAGCATTCGATGAGCTGCCGACATTGCTGCTCATTGGGTTGGAATTCATGAAGCCAGCGCCACCAATACGAAAGGATTGCTCATCGCACGGCTGATACATAATGGAGCACATATTGGTCTCCTGGCGCACACAAATGCGATAATGCTGATTGGCCAAATGTCGTCCATTGTCCGCAAAATTGAACGTCTGCAGTACGCCCTCAACTCCAGAATGATATTGCAAGCAACCCGCTGGTGCGCGCTGACTAAAGGGTATCTGCGACAATCGAATCTCCCACAGTCGTATAGGCAAAAAGCGTGTGGATAGATTTATATTAATATTAATTAGCTGATCACCGACATTGTCATTGCTGCTGCTCGTGTTGCTGGCAGCTGGCGGTCGCAGGATTCCATACAAGACGGATTGACGTGGCAGCGGTCGTGCTCCCACATCGTAGTACACTTAAAATATATATAGAGAGCATATAAGCATAATACTTATTAATATCAAAGGCTGCTTGTAAAAGTTATATTCAAATATTGCATAAGTTTTAAATTTAAATTTAAATGAAAAGGGATATAAAACGATGAGCAAGCGATGAATATATTAGCATTGATTCCATAACAAAATATTGATATTTCTCATGAAATTAACTTTCATTGGCTCTGCTGCGTCCCATTATTCTATCTACTTTAATTTTATCTAAAAGCTCCATGATTTCATTTCAAATATGCCGCGCAATCTGCAACAGTCTGGCCACTTTTGCGAGCCGGGCTGCCGGACTTATCGACATAGCGCTGCCACTAATAAACAACAATTACTTCACATTTCTATAAGGATATGTAAGCAATTATTGCAATAAGTTGAAATGAAAGATTCATTCATCCATAAATACTCACAGTGCTGCCCATTGTTTTGGCCACAGAGCGTAAAGTTGCCACCGGGTCCGCCACTGATATCGAAGACGTCGCCATCGCAAACGCCGGTTCGTCGATTGGGCTGACCAAGGGAAAAGTGATTAAAATCGAAACGCAGCTGACTTATTTCGTCGTTCATCATTTTCACCCTGAGCTGGCAGCCGGTGAAATTGCTGGGCATGAAACTGGGAAATGCCGGCGACACTATGTATGTCAGATTGTTGCTTATAGTCCCATTGCAGGTGGCCACAAAGACACAGCATACTCCAAATCCCATGGCACACTCCCCCTTCGCCTGTCCCCCTTTCTTACGGCACTCGTACGCATTGAAACAGTTGCCCAAGCGGCGGCCATCATCCGATAAGCACTCTCCATCCACCGGCACGGGGAATATATGCAGCACTGGAATAAGACGAGAGACAGTTTTTTTATTATGAAGTTTATTGGAATATTAGCTGTCTATAAAATAATGAAGTAATCTTTCTAAAGGACGGCTCGGGATCCTCCTACGTTTAGTATGCGGAACAGCTTTGTCCCAAATCGCATGCAGAATCGGGTGATTATTTCTAATAAGGATCAAAAGTCTCTCTAGAAATCTGTTAATAATTAATGTAACTATTTCGTGTAGGAAACTCATTTATTAATTGAAAATAATTTGTTTAAAAGAGAGGAAACTCACTAGTTAGTGATTAGTTTATTTAACTTGTCAATCAGTATAAGTTGACTTTAATGATTGAAATTAAGATAACAACTAAAATTAATTTACATAATTTGTGGCATAGTTAACTAATTTTTCTAAAGCACACTTTTGTTAATTTGAGTAATTTCTTGTTGGTGAAATTTCAGCAATAACATAATTCGGACTTACCCTTGGAACGACGACTGTTGCTGCTCGTTTGATTGCTATACCAATCGCTGCTGGTGCTGCTCTGCGCCAGGTTGGTGCTATAGCTGTTGACATCCTGCGGCAGCAATTGCTCTTGCCCAGGCCTCTCCTCTTCCTCGATTTGATCGAGCTGCTGCTCGCCCGTTGGCGTTTTCCAATCTGCGCTCCAGATATCATAATGATGCATGGGTGGCCAGGCGGTTTCATTGGCTGCTGATGCTGCTGCGTTCGCTTCGACAACTGTTGCTGAAGGCGCTGCCTGGCACAGCTGAGCATTGAGCCACACGGCGCATATGCAAACAGCCGCCAGCAGGTTCCAAAAACAAGCAGCACTGCAACAACCGTCTAAGCCTATAGCGATAATAACTTTCTTTTTGGTGGCACCTCGCAATAAGCTCACGATTTTATTGTTGCACCTGCTCAGCGAATGCAGCGGCAACACTTTAATGCCAATCATGACCAGTTCTACAATGTCAATGCTAATTTTCCATGTGCCATGTGCAACTATTGCTCCACTCTCTGCTCTCGTCTCGTCGCCGCTCTGCTCCTTTCCTTTTACAGCGTTTGGCTTTTGCGCGTGCGATCCGCTGCGTTGTTAAACGATAAATGTGCGTCCGTTTCCAACTTCAAACAAACAACCTCAACTCCAGCTGCGACCAACAATCGCTGTTTGGATGCTGTGCGTGGTTGGCCCGATCAGCTTTTCTCTCTGAGCTGCTTTGGTTGCAACATTCATTGGAGTTTGACATTGATCTGTGTTTATTTATTTGCTGTTCTCCGCATCGTGCCCCATTTTAGTAGTGTTGTTTGTGCTTTGAAGACATTTGCATCAGAGATTTGAGAAGCTTAATCAAATGAAAGCAAAAAGAGAGCGAAAGATGGAGTGTTATTCTCAATCCAAAACAAGCCACAAATTATCTGCTCTCTTAAACCCAAATAAGTCACTTAATCAGGTACAAACTTGGAAACATATTTGGATTTCCTTGCAAAGCGTATTAAGTTTCAGGCCTTATTAGCTTCATATATATTATATATAAAGGATTTGCTAAAGTTGTGCAAAACTATGAAACAGAAAACATTCAAGTATTTATATTCTTAATGAAAAATCATTAATTATATGTTATTAATTGGCAGGGATCATTATTACTTGTTCCAAGTAATCCCAATCCCATTCAAGTAATCGAAAGTAATGTTCTCGACTAAAAAACCAATTCTTTGCATTCTAAAAAATCATAATGTCTAAACATGAGCTGGGATCAATTTGTACTAAATATAATCAGGGACTAGTACAGCTTCCCCAAGCTGTCCAAAATGAGGTTATTCAATAAAGAAGAAAAAATGGTTGTTAGCCAATGTTGTTAAAATAAGATGTTCAAATTCCAACGAATAAAAAAAGGAATCTGCCACATGTGGTAATCGTGTTTGTAGTGCTGCAAGTTTATGTAAGTTTGTATGTATGTCAGGGCTTCCCTGGTGCTTCTTTGCACTGCTGCTCATTCTTTTCACACGCGACCGTCTCTGATGCTTATCCAATTGCCAACAGTCGAGCGCGCAAAGCTTGCATATATAATGACAGTAAATTAGCTGATATGTTCACACTTTGGAGTCTCGGCAAGAACCTGTGACTGGACAATACGTGAATTAGTTGAAATTGGGTTGGCCACGGACTGCGTTTGTGCTGCATCATGGCAGCCACAGTTGTTGCTGTTGTTGTTGCTGCTGCTGCTGCTGCTGCCAGTTTTGTGAATGAATGGTATACACGGAGGCTACGAAATTGGCAAAGAAAATCAGGTTAAACAGCTCTGTTGTAATTTACTTTTGTCCCACAACAACAACTGCAACAGCAGAAGCAGCCGCAGCAGCAGCAGCAGCAAAAACAAGTCTATAAGCAGTGGCCAGCAAAGCGTAGAAAGCTGACAACCACAGCCGACAAAAGACTGTAATTAATTTTATGGCTAGTGACTAAACTAGAACATTTGTAAACTAAATTTAATGTGCAGATCTAGACAATGTTTGTAAGTTACACATAACGAAAGGATGAGCTGCATTTAAGGAAAAGAAAAAACTCCATTCGATATACACATATTTTGTTGCAATGTATTTTTAAGGACAGCTCCTGGTACTCCTTAAGCGGCTCTGTTAATGTTAGCTTATTGAAATATGATAACATTAGCAGTGCACTCAAAATCAAAAATGATAACAGTCAAGGATTAAGGATTAATAATAAAAAAAATATATATATATATATAGATGTTTTGAGTATTTCTTATTTTTTGAGTTTTCTTTTTCTTTTTTAAATAAAGCGCTTAAGCTTAAGTCATAGTTTGAACTTTGTACAATGTGTTTTAGTAGATAGTCTGTGTGTGTGTGTGTTGTGTTAGCCAGGTTAGTTAGCTGTGTGTTGCATAGTTGGTGGTAAGTGGTAAGTTGAAATGCTTAGAGCGGCTCGAGGGCAGTGGGCCCGTGTGGACTGCCTTCCAGCTTGCGCCAGACAACGTTGCACATCTCGCGTACCAGCGCCTTCTCGCCATCGTCCATCTGGTCGAGAGCACTGCCCGTGAGATTGCCGAGGCGATCTCGTTCTAGCTGCTCCCTAACCTCAAGCACTTGTAGTGCACGCACAACGGCCTCGGGGCGCCCCGAAATCGGTTCGGGGAGTGCAGCAGCTGCCGCTGCAGCAGCGGCCACCGCCTGACTAATGTCCTGCTGTGTGTGTGTGTGTGGCGAGGGCACTGATTTGGGTGATGCTGCTACAGATGCTGGTTGTTGTGCCTGTGGCTGCGATTGGTGCTGCTGCTGTTGCTGATGCTGATGCTGCTGTTGCTGCTGCTGCGACTGCTGTTGCAGATTAGCCGTGGGCGTGGTACGTTCCTCTTCTAGCTGCTGTATGCGCCGCTCCAGCGAACGCACATATTGCAGCGTCTGATCGTTGAGCGTGTGAGCGTTGCGCAAATCCTGCCACCATACATAGAAATTTGCAGCATTTAGCATTGTGGCATTCAGATTGAGCATATTTGCCACTTACCGGCAATTGCCTCTGTTCCGCATAGTTGCGCAGCGCTGTGATCGTCTCGTCCGCGTTGGTGCTTGAGCTGGAGCCGTCTCCATCATCGCGGAGAGCGTTGCGCGTGGCCGCACCGCAGCCAGCGCACAGAGCATTTGCCGCCATGTGGGCGCGTTCCTCATCCAGATACAGGCACAGCTCCTTCAGCTCCAGATTATCGGTGATTAGCTCCTGCTGCTTATCATCCAACTGCCGTAGTTTGTTCTGCAAATGAAAATAAAGCTATCTTAACATTTTCTCAAATTTAATTAGTTGTAGCCCACTCACCTGATACGCTGCCACTTCCTGACGCATTACACTGGCCGTGTATCGTCCAAAACGCTGCCACTCGCGTGCTAGCTTGCGACCCTTTTGGCGATCATCGTCCAGAAAGCAACACAAATCGCGCAGTTCCTGATTGTCATCCAGCAGACGCTGATTTTGTTCCTTCAGCGCGCGGAGCTCATTTACCAGGGACTGTGAAATAAACACAACAGAGATTCAAATCATGGCTCAAGTCTGGTGGTAGATGAATCTTATTCTCTATCATTTTCCCTATCTAACTAACTTAATATGTTATCAATACTCAATCTAGGCAAATTGCCAAGTTTAGAGTTGAGCTTACCTGCAATTGGCGATTCTGTTCGACTGTTAAACGTCCGCCATTGGCTGTTGGTATGCCGGTGGCCACGCTGGAGGTGACCGAGGCATTTGGCGACGGATGTTCCTGTTCCGGTTTGCGCACAAACTTCAGCATATCCTGTTGTGCCTTGCTGGACTGCTGATGCTGCTGCTGCTGCTGGTGCAGATAGCGCGCCTGCTGCTGCTGTTGCCGCTGTTGTTGCTGCTGTTGCTGATGTTGCTTCACCGAATCGGGTATATAGATGCTTGTTAGCTGTGGTATATCCGGCGGATATTTGAGGGGCAAATGTGGCTTTAGTATGCCGCTGCCTGGCCCCGGCTGCGGCGGTGGCTGATAGCGAGGGGGTATCGAGTGGGCGGGCGCTTTTAAATGTGCGGCCTTGAGCGTTGCCTGCTGCTGTTGCTGATGTTGCTGCTGCTGTTGCAGTTGATAGTAGCTGCGACGCGTGTGCGGCAGATGTGAGTGGGCGGCCAACTCTTTAGGGTTGCCAGCAAGCAATTGTTGGTGCTGTTGTTGTTGTATGGGCAGACGCGATGCTGTTGCTTGCGTTTGTTGCTGCTGTTGCGTTGAATGTGGCTGATGTATTGTTGCCACCGTTTGCAGCTGATGCGACTGCGCTGCTGCTTGTAATGGCGCTGCTGCTGTTACGCTCTGCTGCGCTGCTGCTGATGTTGCTACCGTTGCTGGCAGCAATGAGCGCCTTTGCTGAAATTGTTGCTGCTGTTGTTGCTTGCTAATTGCTGTCGTCGTTGCCGCCGTTGTTGTCGCTGATTTATGTACACTTTTGTCAACGATATTAATGTGTATTATATTATTGCCCAAAATGTTCGCTGCTGCTGACGTCGCTGCTGTCGATGTTGTTGTTAATGTTTTTTGCTGCTGCTGTTGTTGTTGTTTTTGTGGTAGTTGTTGTTGTTGTTGTTGTTGTTGTGGTTGTTGGTGCTGCTGCTGCTGCTGTTGATTGCCGGACATTTTTGTGTTGATTCCTTATTATCTGTCTTTGTTGTAGTGTTTTCTTTTCGTGTCTATAACCTCGACGCCATGTTGCCAAACTGATAAATAGACAAAAAATGCCAGCAACATTAGCAAAATAAACAACGACACACAAGTAAAAAGCAAAAGAAAGATTGTGTAAACATAAAGGCAAGAAATTGTATAACCCAAAGTTTCAATAAATCAGCGCATTGTAAAATGTGGCTCATGCGACAGTTGAGGGAACGACGACAGTAATTAAACTGCCATTAGGCAGCGGCGCCTGATAAAAAGTGAAATGCGCATTTATTTATGACTAAAAAAACAACAAAACAAAACAAAAACACAACAGTTGCCAAGACGATTTTGTCTGAGTGCACAACTAAATGCAACGAAGCGTCGTAAAGTTACTTGACATTCAGCAATGACTGTAGAGATATATGTATATATGTTGATAGTCTTTGCTCCAGCTGATGACAACTTCACTGTCATTGTTATATGACTGTTACTCTTAATGTTGTCTGCTGTCACTAAACGAGGAGTCGCTCAATGCATTAACCTCGCTGGGTGTTGAGACTACATACTTCATGCATAAATACACTCAGCAAAAAAATTACCCTGAAGACAAGAAATGTTTTCTGGCTTATAGAAATAATATACAAGTATACTACAAATAAAATTTCTTAAAATTGTAGAAGCTTTTATCTATTTTCCAGAAATGCATTTGTTAATAATATAAAATATATATAAAATGCAAATCCAAATTAGTAGAGACTATTTTAATTTTGTTTTCAAATATGCAACGCGTTGAAGGAGACGTCTCTGACTCCCTAATATATATATGGAATATATATTTTGTAAATTTTGTTGTGTATTTGTAAGTCTCGAAAAAAAATAAACTTAATTACCCCTTGTGAATTTTATAAAATTGAAATCGATTTTTTTCTCAGTGTATTCATGTGACAGTTCGCTTCCGTTTCTAGTTTCAAAACTGAAAGGCAAACAAGCAAACAGCTTGACTTTGTTTGCCATATTCTTCGCGTCTGGATGACTATCGCGACTTCATCAACTCCTCGATCTTGAAAGTGAAAAAATAATAAATGTTGTATACGGTTTGATGAATAGCTGTTGCTGTTGCTGCTGCAGTTGCCGACAGGCAATTGAAATGTACCCTCTGAGGGGGAAATGCGTGACACGAGCTTGTCAATGTACAGCTGCTGGTCTAACAGATCTTTAACCCAATTTTCACGCTCCTCTATTTGTATGCTTGCCTCATAATTACAAGGTATGAAAAGACAAGTTAGAATGCTCTAGTTGAGATAGCTTGACTTGGATATTAAGCCCAGAAACCAGCTATTAAATACAAAGTAGTTTATTCTATTTCAAAATTCGTTTTGGTACATAAAATCTGTGTTTTTAAGATCGATAAATAAATTATATATATCAGATGGAAAACCATAACTTTACAATTGTGCATTCTATTGCTATAGGATATCGATCAGTAATCGATTATATTCCAATGATTAGTTAGCAGTTAGCAAATTTGTTTTGCTACTTTTAAAGACTTTTTGTTGCGTTTGACTTTCTTAATATGCTTCTCATTAACACCCTCTTGTAAGAAGCCAACTCTACTTAGCTGTGGCAGCAGCATATCTATAATTAGAATCAAATATTAAGTAATTTCGTGCTTTCCACATAAAATAAGTCAAACCTTTTTGCCACAGTTCTTTTATTATCCCATTGTCAGAGATGATGATGAATATCACATTGAATTATTCCCACAATTTGGACTGTGAAGCCACCCACCAAGCATGGGAAATGATCTCTAACCATTTTGTGGCTCAGCACAGCACTAATATCGTAACAAGATTCTAAGTAGTTGCTAACCATAGCTTGTTGGCCCTTGTCAGGCTGATATGTTATTATTAGGGACTGAACCTTGCATTAAAATTGCACTTAATTACATATATTTATTGTTTGTGAGGCAACAAAAGTGAGCTAATGCTCCACAAGTGGCTACAAGCAAGTGCCTGCACCCGATCCGCCCCAAATAAGGAGACACTGGCAATAATTACACAGTTGGGTGGCTGGCAGACGGACAAAACCGACTGTTTAATACTCTGCTCTGAAGCAGGTGAAGAATGCACTAAGGCAATCGTTTCTGAACTGTAAGAAATATCTTTTTGAGCTGAGATGAAGGACATTACTAATATTCGAAATGTAGTTTAGCGGAAGTCGAACTTGGATCAAACTTGTTTCATATATGCATAGTTTTTTTTATTTATTTTATTATTTTTTTATTATTAATAAATATTCATATTTGTTTTTTAGCTGTGGGAAATATCATTTTTGACTTTTAATAAAGATCATTCATTAGACAAATTTGAAATGTAGCTTATGGTTAGTCTTATATCAATTTTATTTATAGTTTTCATTTCAAAATACATTTTTCTCGATCAAAATTATCAATTTATATCGAAATTTACTTTTAAGCTGCGAGAAATTTCGTTTTTCATCTTATATGAGGGTGATTCGAAAAATTTCAAATTTAGCTTGTGACTAGCCAAATGTAGATCAAGTTTACTTTTTAAAATGAATAATTTTTCACTTGCAAAAATATTTATATTTGTAGTCGATCAGATTTGCCGACAGATTTCTTTTTGCGCTGTTTGTTTAAGTTTTTGCTTAACTTTCTGACGGCGGCAAGGACTGCGTAGTTGTGAAGCTTGAAGGGCGGACGTACCGCATAATATATATGCGTATTATATATATATATTGGCATTTCCGTCCGTAGATCCCAGTGTCGTGTTAATTGAAATCGAGCCCAGGTAGGTGCCCAGTTGCCCAGGCAGGCCTAAGCAAAAGCTCAGCCTCACGGCAAACCGGCCAATCGAAAGCAGCAAATCTACAGCAAACAGCAACAATGAGAGCAATATTTGTGCTCATTAAGCGTAACTGACACACACAGTTTTTTCTTCTTTTTTTTTTGGAGGGTTTCTTAATTTCGCAAGTCGACAGAAACTTTGTATGTATGTGTGTAGTTTGGTACGTTGCTCGTCGCCTGATCGTAGCGGAGTCTGTTTGAGTTAAGCAAGTATATACATATGTATGTACATATGTTTATGTGTATATAAATCTGCCGCTGCCGCCCCCTCCTTGTGGCTTCGCGACTGAGAAGTTGAAGTTGTTGGCTTCTCGCATTGTTTTTTTCTTTTTTTTTTTTGCATTTTGCTTGAAGCAATTTTGTATTTTCGTCTGTCGACTGTAGCAAAAAGACAACAACAACAGCAAAAGTTTAACTCTCTTTGCAGAGTCGTTGTTTTTGCGATTGCCATTATTTTGAGGTAATTCGATGATTTACAACTGTTGTCTGCCTTTGGGTTTTGTAAGTTTTCCTTCAGAATACACTCGACTCTCGAATCTCGACCCTCTCGAATCGTTGTGTGTGGGGCAACAATACAGCAACAGTAATAAAAGGGCTAGTCACTCAGCCTTCCAGGCAGCCAGGCAGGCACAGGCTGTTTTTACAGGCAGTAGGCCTTGCCTACCGCATTCCATTGTTATTTCGTTGTCGTTTGCTTCTTTACTGTATCTCTTTGCATACCAAGCAATTCAGGGGAAGTGGTTAACAGTGGGTTACCCCACGCTAGTTGCTCTCTCTCTCTCTCTCTCTCCCCCTCTGTATCTCTCCCTCTCTTTCTCACCCTCTAGACAGTCTCTCTTTTACTCTCTCCTGCTCTGTCTCTGTCTGTTGTCCGCTGTAAGTTCTGGTATTTTATGTCACACCTGTTGTTATTTTGAGGCCCAACTTCTCGCGCTCTCACTTATCGCAGCTGCTGTTGCCGGCTTAAGGAACTTTTTTGTTTTTGTTTTTGAGCTCTTTTTTCAGCTGACAAGTTGACAGCTTAAATGGCGTTGTGTAAGAAAGGGGTTGGGTGTGTTGGAGACAGCCCTACTACATATCTATGATATGCCAGATGTTGAATTTATTGCTCCACAATTTACAGCATATGTTAAACTATTTTTTGCTTATATAAAAGAGGAGGGCAAAAAAACTGAACTTGTGCGCAGCACTTTCAATAACATTCTCTTCAACTTGCTGTTTTGCCGTGAAACAATTTGTTAAGGCAAACAACGTGTACAATAGGCGAACAAGAGGCCAAAGCTTTCACCTTTCTAATGCCATCAATCACTGCACAACAAATATACACAATTCTTTCTACATATGTACAATATTGAAAAGAACGCCTTGAGCGATTTCTGCTTTAGCGGATATTCTCAAATAATTAACGGTAGAAATTCTTAGTTTTCAATTATCAAGTTAGCTTATAAATCAAATTCGCTACGGTGGAATTTTTGACTGACTTAAATTAGCAACAATTTACATCTTTTACATTAATTAAAATGGTAAATATAGTATAAGTATTTGTAGGGGCTGTTAAAAGCTTCTCCTCACTCGAAGCATGCGCAGCACACGCACAACGCACGCACTGCGCACGCGTATCGCCTTGCATATGGTCAAGGACTCTGTCCTACCCTTTCCTGACCCTTTGGTCTTTAAGGCGTACGTGTTTTATTTTATTTTATTTTTTTTTTGTTTTTTTGCTCATTTTTTGCAATGAATAATTCCATTTTCGTTTAGATTGGAGATTTTAAACAGCCGGCTTATTTGCTGAGGTTTTGTTTTTCTTATAGCATTGCTCAACGAAGCTTGAAACAAGTGTTTAATTAAGGAAATGAATGTAGACCCAAAATAAATAAACACACACACAAAGACAGCTGCACACGCACAAGATAAAACAATAATTGTGGTAATGACGAAGAGAAAATACCCTTGCAGAGAAATTGGATGCACTTTAAGTAATATTAATAAATAAATTATTGGGATAAGATAATGATGCTGATGGTATCTTTTAAGTTATTTTTCAGTCCGTTGCACATGCTGTATATGAGGTATTACAGGGTATACATATAATAATCAAAAAAAATTGATTAACAAATAAAATGAAAAACGAAGAAAAAATGCTTTTGCTTTTTGGACGCGTGTGTGTGTATTCGTACACACACACACACACACATGCTGAAAAGGTACTCAAGGTTAAGAAATCGTTTTAACAGTACACGCACTGGCCGCAAGATCGACAGCTTTTTGGAAGTGATGACAGACGGGCCAACAACAGAAATAAATATAAGAAATAAAAACAACACCAGCAACGACTGCCACGACGACGAGAAAACCACAAGTCATGTGGGTTAAGTACACTTACTTAACAACACAATTCAAAACTGGCCGCGCGCACAGACAATGAAATTTGTAATGAAAGGTAAAGCTCAGCTCACGACAGCAACAGCAACAGCGACAATGACAGTGACAACCGACAGCAAGAAAGGCGATTGCCAGAGCATGCGTGTGTGTTTGTGTGTGTGTAAATAGGATCAACCAGGGATGGGCAATTATATACATAATTATATCTATAAATTTATTTAAGTAACGTGTACTTTATTTTATACACAAATATTTATCGAAATTAATTTTAGTCGTCGATTCTAATAAATTAATATTAACGCTACAGATATCTGAATAAATGTTATATTCTCGCACTTCTCTATTCTCTATCAATAAGATTGCTTCACATATGCTCCCTTTTACAGCAGCCCTGATTTAAGCTGACTAAAAGAAGCCACCCACAACAAGAGGCAAAAAGCAGAAAGTATACAACAATCAACCCGCACAGAAAGCAGACAAGTCAAAGAAAAGGCAAAGACAAACGTGACGCCCACACACCCCCCTCCTTCCACTTACAACTTCGATATACAAGCAGACAGACAGGCATTCACCGATCTACATGCTCCATTGCATTTGCATTGCACGCACCAAAAACGCGTGGTAGATGTGTGCATTTGTATGTGTGTGTGTCGTGTGTATGCATATATCGTTTTTCAAATGTTGCTCGAAAAACGCCTTCGTCGTTTGTATCGAATGACAAACGACAAACAACAACGCAGTCGCTGTTGCTGTCGCTGTTGCAGTCGCTGTCGCCGTCGCCAAAGACAGATGACCTGAGAAGACAGCAAAGACAGCCAGCGAAATTTTCATGAATGAAGTCAAACAAAAGGAAGCAAGAGAAAGAGAGAGAAAGAGGGAGTAACGAAGCTCGCGAGCCAAAAACATCTCAGCGAGAGGCTCATTTATCAACTGTGGGGAAGGAGAGGGGGGCAGACTATTGAATCATAAGACGATTAAATTGCACGTGACACCGTGACTGAGAAAAAGCCGCTAAATTTATCAATCACTGAGCCGTGAGCATTGGGCATTCAGTATAATTCGAAGAAGGACGGAAAACGATAGTGTTGAAATGGATGCCCACGATTGTAACCCAAATCAAATATCTTACCATCCATCCACTTAATTAAACATTTAAAATGTCGCCTTAGTCAAGCATCTGTCAAAAGCCCACCCACGTTTGCTGGGCATTCTAATATTTTGATTCATTCTCACATTCTGTTCTTGTTGTTAGTTTGTTTCTTTTTTTTATGTCCATAAATGCCATCAAGATGTGTTTGTGTGTGTGTGTGTGTAATACAGTTAACCATGCACGAAACTTACAGCAACCGCGCAAAAAGCGAGAGCCGACAAACAGACGTATTAAAAGCTCTTGTCAGGCCATGGGTTAAGCCGTTAACACGATCAGCATGTGGAGCCGTCCGGGGGCGGCGAGAGAGAGAAATGTAATCGCGTGGAATGAAATAATAAAATGGAATAAAAATGGAGCGAAGCGTAGACAGAAGCTTGAAGTAGAATACAAGCAAAGCTCTTAAATGACGAACTGAGCAAAGAGTTGAGCTAAAATAGAAACTGAATTTGAACATTTCTTGACTTTGAACTTATATATGGAATCTAAGAAAGAACTTTTTCCACAAAAAGGTACAGCTTACATCATAAACAAACAAATAAACATAAACAGCATGTCGGCATATCCACCCACGATTCCAGCTATGCTCTTAAGCCGCATCCGGCGACTTCAATAATCCACTATATCACAGTACTAAAAAAGCAGGCGCTTCAAGTCTTCAAGTCAAGCTGCCCACGTCAGCGCCGCAATTAATCACAGATGGTACTGGGCGATGTGTGTGTGTGTGTGTGTGTATCTAAAGCTATAAACAGAAATCGTCAAAATCGAAAGTAGCCGGCAAAGCTAGAAAAGAAATGCAACGGCAGCAAATTAATGAAACGCCTGACCAACCACCAAACAACAAGTTGAAGTCGGCTGGCTTCAGAGCAACAAAGGCAACTTCTACGACAACATTAGCATAATCAAAAATTTTCTGTTTGGCTGTTTTGGAAATTTCTCCAATTCACTTATAAGCAAGATTGTTACAAAAATATGGAGAGAAACCGAAAGAATTCCAATTTACATCTTATCGAGAATGAACAGTTATCTGCGGGGTGCCCAACACTAAATACCCTTGCAGGCAAATACTCGGCCAGTTTATAATCTGTTTGCCAATTAATTCTGGTAACGGGCAACAGAGTTTGGCTAAGATTGCAGTTGGAGAAACATAGAATAACTAATTTTATCAGTTGGTCTCGTGATCAAGAACGTTTTGTCTTAATGAGTTCGGAAAGGCCCATCTCCATCAATAAGGTCGAGAATTATAACACCCTCTGCTAATGTAGTGAAAGGGTATCAATTGAGAAGGGCTGCCACATGTCGTAAATATTTGAACTTTTAAACTTTTCTGGGTTACGAGGCCAGCACTTTTTGTTGTCTTCTTATTCTCTGCGACCGCGTGTTAACAATTTTTGTTGACTGTATTAGACACGGAGTCTAGAAACACACCAATCTATAGCAGCCTTAAGGTTAGTCATCATGTATATTGCATCGATATATCGCAACTCCTTAAAGTTAATGTCATATTTTTTTTTAAAGTGGACTAGTAAGCTTTGATTTCTTAGATTTGACTACTCTCTATAACCGAGCAACAGAGCATCACGCAGTCGTTGCAAGACGTTTACGTGCTGCTGCTTTTGTCTGTTGTCGCTTTTGGCAAGACTTAGTTAACAAGTTCTTGATGCTGGCCCTAAGATTAATGTTGGGTTGTACCAAAGCCTCTTTTTTTTAGCGTCTAGCTAGTTGTATTTGCATATTTAGACAATTTGTACAGCAAAATGACGGACCCGCCCTGCGTTGAGGGCGTGGTAATGAGTTTGGCCCAACAGATTCTTATTTACCGATTATTTTGAAAGCTACAACAATAATATATATATTTTTTTATTTTTATTTTTTCTAAAATGCTTAACGTGTCGTTTAGTCTGTTTTTTCTTGTTTGCCTGCATGCATACGTAAATTGATGCTAGTATTTTTTATTATCATAGTTTTGTTGTTGTGAATCTCGGTGTGGCAATTTTTCGGCATCAAAACGAGATGTTTATTGGCCAAGGCTTCACTTTGTCAGTCGTTAAAAATCAAATGATGGCCATAAACCATGAGGCATATTTTTGAAATGGAGATTTCTATTTATTAGTAATGCGCAGCAGAAATCAGTTTCTCGAGCCGGGGGATTGGTTCTTTGTAATGATATGCAGCTTGGAGGGAACTGAGAACTGAGATATCTAGGCTTGGGGAGTGTCTCCCATAGCCGTTCACGTTATGCCAAGCGATAAATCGTTAGCTATATATAGATATATACATATGCATATATGTAAATGTCACAAAATCGCATTAATGTTAACTGGACTAGAAACAAGCAAAGCTATGATTGATCTGTGATCAATGAGCAGAAAAGCGATATGAAAAATATGTTCAAATTTGCAATTGCAAATAGTCGTAGAATAAATCTGCTATCTTAATTTTCTCACTCACTCTTTATATAGCTCTCTTTCTCTCTGTTTTCTAAAATGCTTAAATTTACTTAATACAAAGTTTAACAATTTTTGGTTTTTTTTGTAAATCCTTAACCATATTCTCATATTCGCAATTATAGTTGGAACATTTTATATTTTAATAGCTCACAGATTCATCAAACCAAAAATTCCAGCCTGAAAATCGGTAAATGGGCATTTGGGCATAGGTCGAAACTTCAAAATGCCATAACTTCGTCAAAACTCAACTGATTTTAAAAAGTGAGGGCTTTTTAATCATAGTTTTGACCCTAGATCAATCGTACATTTAAAGTTGAAAACGAGATTTTATGTCGGAGCTTAAGTAAAAATTCTAGCCTGAAAATCTGAATATGGGCATATGGGCATAGGTCGAAACTTCAAAATGCCATAACTTCGTCAAAACTCAACTGATTTTAAAAAGCGAGGGCTTTTTAATCATAGTTTTGCCCCTAGATCAATCGTGCATTTAAAGTTGAAAACGAGATTTTAGGTCGGAGCATAAGTAAAAATTCTAGCCTGAAAATCTGAATATGGGCAAATGGGCATAGGTCGAAACTTCAAAATCCCATAACTTCGTCAAAACTCAACTGATTTTAAAATGTGAGGGCTTTTTAATCATAGTTTTGCCCCTAAATCAATCGTACATTTAAAATTGAAAATGAAATTTGAGGTCGGAAGACAAGTAAAAATTATAGCCCGAAAATCGATTTATCGGTGTATGGGCATAGGTCGAAACTTCAAAATGCCATAACTTCGTCAAAACTCAACTGATTTTAAAAAGCAAGGGCTTTTTGGTCATAGTTGTGCACCTAAATCAATTGTACATTTAAAGTTGAAAACGAAATTTGAGGTCGGAAGACAAGTAAAAATTATAGCCCGAAAATCGATATATCGGTGTATGGGCATAGGTCGAAACTTCAAAATCCCATAACTTCGTCAAAACTCAACTGATTTTAAAAAGCAAGGGCTTTTTGGTCATAGTTGTGCACCTAAATCAATTGTACATTTAAAGTTGAAAACGAAATTTGAGGTCGGAAGACAAGTAAAAATTATAGCCCGAAAATCGATATATCGGTGTATGGGCATAGGTCGAAACTTCAAAATCCCATAACTTCGTCAAAACTCAACTGATTTTAAAAAGTGAGGGCTTTTTAATCATAGTTTTGACCCTAGATCAATCGTACATTTAAAGTTGAAAACGAGATTTTAGGTCGGAGCATAAGTAAAAATTCTAGCCTGAAAATCTGAATATGGGCATATGGGCATAGGTCGAAACTTCAAAATGCCATAACTTCGTCAAAACTCAACTGATTTTAAAATGTGAGGGCTTTTTAATCATAGTTTTGACCCTAGATCAATCGTACATTTAAAGTTGAAAACGAGATTTTAGGTCGGAGCATAAGTAAAAATTCTAGCCTGAAAATCTGAATATCGGTGCATATGGGCATAGGTCGAAACTTCAAAATGCCATAACTTCGTCAAAACTCAACTGATTTTAAAAAGCAAGGTCTTTTTGATCATAGTTTTGCCCCTAAATCAATCGTACATTTAAAATTGAAAATGAAATTTGAGGTCGGAAGCACAAGTAAAAATTATAGCCCGAAAATCGATTTATCGGTGCTATGGGCATAGGTCGAAACTTCAAAATGCCATAACTTCGTCAAAACTCAACTGATTTTAAAAAGTGAGGGCTTTTTAATCATAGTTTTGACCCTAGATCAATCGTACATTTAAAGTTGAAAACGAGATTTTAGGTCGGAGCATAAGTAAAAATTCTAGCCTGAAAATCTGAATATGGGCATATGGGCATAGGTCGAAACTTCAAAATGCCATAACTTCGTCAAAACTCAACTGATTTTAAAAAGCAAGGTCTTTTTGATCATAGTTTTGCCCCTAAATCAATCGTACATTTAAAATTGAAAATGAAATTTGAGGTCGGAAGACAAGTAAAAATTATAGCCCGAAAATCGATTTATCGGTGTATGGGCATAGGTCGAAACTTCAAAATGCCATAACTTCGTCAAAACTCAACTGATTTTAAAATGTGAGGGCTTTTTAATCATAGTTTTGACCCTAGATCAATCGTACATTTAAAGTTGAAAACGAGATTTTAGGTCGGAGCATAAGTAAAAATTCTAGCCTGAAAATCGGTAAATGGGCATTTGGGCATAGGTCGAAACTTCAAAATGCCATAACTTCGTCAAAACTCAACTGATTTTAAAATGTGAGGGCTTTTTAATCATAGTTTTGACCCTAGATCAATCGTACATTTAAAGTTGAAAACGAGATTTTAGGTCGGAGCATAAGTAAAAATTCTAGCCTGAAAATCTGAATATGGGCATATGGGCATAGGTCGAAACTTCAAAATGCCATAACTTCGTCAAAACTCAACTGATTTTAAAAAGTGAGGGCTTTTTAATCATAGTTTTGACCCTAGATCAATCGTACATTTAAAGTTGAAAACGAGATTTTAGGTCGGAGCATAAGTAAAAATTCTAGCCTGAAAATCGATATATGGGCATATGGGCATAGGTCGAAACTTCAAAATGCCATAACTTCGTCAAAACTCAACTGATTTTAAAATGTGAGGGCTTTTTAATCATAGTTTTGACCCTAGATCAATCGTACATTTAAAGTTGAAAACGAGATTTTAGGTCGGAGCATAAGTAAAAATTCTAGCCTGAAAATCTGAATATGGGCATATGGGCATAGGTCGAAACTTCAAAATGCCATAACTTCGTCAAAACTCAACTGATTTTAAAAAGCAAGGTCTTTTTGATCATAGTTTTGCCCCTAAATCAATCGTACATTTAAAATTGAAAATGAAATTTGAGGTCGGAAGACAAGTAAAAATTATAGCCCGAAAATCGATTTATCGGTGTATGGGCATAGGTCGAAACTTCAAAATGCCATAACTTCGTCAAAACTCAACTGATTTTAAAATGTGAGGGCTTTTTAATCATAGTTTTGACCCTAGATCAATCGTACATTTAAAGTTGAAAACGAGATTTAAGGTCGGAGCATAAGTAAAAATTCTAGCCTGAAAATCTGAATATGGGCATATGGGCATAGGTCGAAACTTCAAAATGCCATAACTTCGTCAAAACTCAACTGATTTTAAAAAGCAAGGTCTTTTTGATCATAGTTTTGCCCCTAAATCAATCGTACATTTAAAATTGAAAATGAAATTTGAGGTCGGAAGACAAGTAAAAATTATAGCCCGAAAATCGATTTATCGGTGTATGGGCATAGGTCGAAACTTCAAAATGCCATAACTTCGTCAAAACTCAACTGATTTTAAAATGTGAGGGCTTTTTGATCATAGTTTTGACCCTAGATCAATCGTACATTTAAAGTTGAAAACGAGATTTTAGGTTTTAATTTATCATTTTTTTACTTAACATTTTTAATTACTCTATTTTAATCTTATAAATTTAATTTGTAGCTTTAATTTTAATTTTATATTTTTATTGTTTGGACTGTTTTCAGTGCACAACCCTTATATCACACCAATTAAAAACCTTATATGGTTTATAATAAACACACAAATCATTGCGTAAGCGTTAACACACTTTGATACCCAGTTGAATGTGTGATCGTATGCCACAATCCCCCTCCTTGAACTAATCATAAAAACAACAACAACAAACTTGTGACATGACCGGCCATAAATGCCACAGGCGATGGGCAATAGTCAATAGCAATGTAGACCTATTATTTTCTTTTATTTCTTTTCTTATTTCCTAATACGTAGTAGGCAATTCCATAAAAGCGGAAACCATTAAAATGGTTTTACAAATTGAGTGCGTGTGTGTGTGTGTGTGTGAGAGAGTGTGTGTGTGTAGCATGTTATTCTACTTCCTTTCTTGAACAAAAGCCGCTTTGGCGTTGCTTTGATTTAATAATGCGATGCGACAGAAACTTCCGGATTGAATGTTCAGGTTTAAAATCAAAGGACTTGGGTAGTATATAATTACCTACATACCAAATTGTACATTCAGTGTACAATTAATTGATTTTTTATGGGATTGCCTCATTCATTGGCCACAAGTCAAACAGGGTATTTGATCTTCTGCATTGATTTAACTTTGCATACATGAACTAATTAAGCGGCAATTCGTGTAGCTGGCCAAAAAAACAAAAAAAAATAAAAATAAGAGCAATACATAAAATAAAATGGGTGTACGAAATCTGGGGAGCAGGTAACTCAATACGCACGTTGCAACATGGAGTCACAAGCCACTGAACCATGGCAGATTGAAGATGAAAGAGGCAACTGTAGCTGCGTCTTTCAACACGGCAACAATGCGGGGCAAGATGAAAAGTGGGTTCTTGTTGTTGTCGGATGCTGCTGCTAGTTTATAAATCAAGTCACATTAAGTGTAATAATAAACGCAGATTGTTGCAGCCATAGCCGGTTTTCAACAGCAACGGTGTGAGAATTGAATAAGTCATAAAAAATAAAGGGAGGCAAGCGAATTTAATAAAGCGCTGAAAGCCCGCACGATACGATATATATTTATACTTAAGAGGTTGCACGCAATTATGGAGGGAGGGAATTGACCACTTGCACAAATGACCAAAATGCACTACAAATAGCTAGCAACGATTATAGCCAAGAGACAGAGACAGGGAGGAAAAACCGGCAGTATCTCTGACAATTTTGACAGTGACGGTGCAACAGCAGCGACAGTAGCAACAGCCGTGTGGCAGTGGAAAGTAGGCAAGAAAGTCTCAGTCTGGCTCCGAGTCTAAGCCAGTCAGCCGAGCCGAGGCTGTGGAGACCCACAATTTCCGCCATTTATGACAGTCACAAATCGAGTTATACTCACACCGTACTTTCTAATTTCTAACGTAATTTTTTTTTTTTTTGTGGTGCTGACATTTTGACTTTTTTAATACCCTGTATGAGCAACAGGTATAACGTGTATAGCTGTTAGCTGCATTTAAAAGTATAATTTTGCTACACACAAGTTTCTAATTATGTAAATACAACTAATTAAAGCCACATTAATTAATTAACATGACGCTGCAAAGTTATTCGTGTTTAGTGCCCTTCTCTTCCCTACACAGGGCATTTGAAAGTCGTGAATGCTTACATAATTTCTTGACATGATTTCTTGCCGTCTAACAAAACTAAAAAAAAAAAACAAATGAATAATTGAGTTCTTGCTTGAACTACTTTTTTTTTAGATAAATTAAGTTATTCTATGTTGCTTTTAGAAACAACAGCTAAATATACGTGGTGTATTTTAGATCTGCAAAGAGTATTGAATGTGCGGCACAGCGATGTTAACTGTTGTTTCGTGTTTCAAAGGATTTATTGCAGAACAGAACAAACTTGTTTCTAACGGCACATACAAAGTGTGAATGGTAATTTGTGCATGCTTTGATATTCCATTTACCCCAAAAAAAAAACACTTAGCAATTGAATCCTTTTTGCTTCTTCTTCTTCCAATATTGGTTGACAATTTCTGCAGCCGTTATCGCACACATTGTGCGCTAAACAGCAGCAGCACTGACGTTAAAAGCGACATTCCGCCTGCACACAAACACAAACACACACACACACACACATACACACATTAAAAGCAACAGCAATGGAAAAAGCTTCGGAGGCGGGGACAGCTGGGGTCAGATTGAATGGCTGTGCTGTGGAATAACTGTAACGAAAGCGTGGCTAAAGTTGCCAACAGGAAATTGAACTTGTTACTGGACTTGTTGCTCGTCAGCAGCCAACAAGATTTCCATTATTATGCATAGTCTAATTAGATTGAGTTTACATTCTGAATTTGTCACATATCTAAAAAATATATATGTTTATATTTGTGCTTCTTCTTCCTCTGACACTGCCTCTACTTGTGATGTGCCGTTGTCATTTCCAAGGCGCGCCAATGCAAAAGTTGCTTTGTGAGAAAATTGTGCCCCAACCAACGGTAATGGGGAAGGCGCAGCAGTTGCAGTTGCCGCCGCATCACCAGCAGCAGCATAAATAAAGAAAGAGGCAACCAAGAAAGTTGCAGTTGCACTTGCCAGATAGCCGACTATTCAATTATCTTTTGTCCAGTTAAGTTGACTGATTCTAAAAGTATAAAATTGCTTCCAGTTACTGGAAATTGGACATCGAACTAAATTCGAATTCTAGTTGGAAAGAAAAGATGCCAATTCCAGTTGCACAAAAAGCTCGCATACTTCACATACTCTATTTCCAGTTTCCAGTGTATATCATAATAACTGAAAGTCCAAAGGAAAAGTGCGTGTTGCAATGCAACATAGTGGCAGTGGCAAAGTGGCGTTGGCTGGACAGGAAAGTTTAAACTAGTTCTAGTTGCTGCCAACTGATGCCATAAACTGGGACACTTGTTGCGGCAAGTTGAACGTTCGTTCAATTGGATGGCATCGAAGATGACAGCAACAGCAGTACACACATTCACACACACACATACACATTCAGTGGCAAATTCCAAGCTTCCCACGCAGCCAGTTGGGAGTGGCAACCTAAATTGTCTTAATGGACCATAAAGCTGATATGCAGCAGCCGCGTTGAACTAAAATGCATTACAATTATAAGAGACAACAACAACAAGAAGAAAAAGAGCAACACACACACACACACAGACGACGCATTCAGCGATGCTGCGTGATAAGCCCAAAAGGAAAAGAAAGTTTTCTTGCCCAGCAAATCGGTTTCATTGACAAACAAAACCAAAAACAAAAAAAGCTCGTACAACGAACTTTGCATAACTGTTGTTGTTGTTGCTGTTATTATTGCTGTGCTGGCTGACTGCAGTTTTTAGCATTAGTTACACATTATCGATATATGCGAAGGACACTTAACATATATCTAATAGCAGCAGCAGCAACGCAACAGGTTAACAGTCTCTCTCCCTCTCGCTCTCTATCTCTTTCTGCTTCTCTTTCTGCTTCGCTCGTATTGATTTGCTGCACATTTCGAAATGCTGCACTGATTGTTGTTGTGGTTGTTTTACCTGTTGCAACAGCGTCGGCAGCGACTGCACTTTTTTGTTTGATCTTTTCTCTTATTGTAGTCGTGCATCTTCTTTTTTTCTGCTGCTGCTGCAGTTGCTTGTTGTTGTTGTCCCTTGTTTCACTGTGAAATTTATTGGCGCATATAAATGCCTCAAAATTGATGTTATTGTCATTTTAAGTTTGACCCTTTTCTGGCTGTTAAAATTCTTGCGCTTCTTCTTCTTGTTATTCTTCTGTTCTGTTTTCAGTTGTTGTCCTTTGCTTGTTTTGAAAATTGATTTTTACTTAGATTTTATTGTTTTGTCAAGATAAGTGGAAAATGGCTTTGATACCATTGACTCTTTATTGTCAAGAAAATGGGAGAATAAAAAAAAATAATAATAGTGGGCGCAGCCAAGTAGGCGTCACAGAATAGAGCAATTTTCTGATGAGAGTGGGAATAAGTGGGAAGAGGGGGGACTACGCTGTTATTCCAATGCATGTCAATTTTGCTTGCAGAGGCGTTTAGTGGAAGGGGTTTTTTATGCATGCATATGCATGTCTGTACTTACCTACATATGTATGCGTGTGTTTCTTCTTTTTGTATATGATTTGCACAGTTTTTGGTGCCGTGTTTATGAAAGTGTTAGAAAGGCAGCAATGATCTCTGGAAGAATTACTGGAATCACACAGTGACACAGCATACACAATTCTAATGCAGCCGAGGGAAATTTGCGTGTTAAATTGCAGAATGTTCTACGGTCGCGAGAACAGCAACAGCAACAACAACAACAATAAATATTTGTAGACGCATGCGCGTCGCTGCTGCTGCCGCATTCCGATGCAAGCAAGCAAATTAAAAAAAAAAAACAAGTAAACACACTGCGCGTATCCACGACTAATTGTTTAAGTAACACAGCATTTTCACACAATTTGATGGCAACAAGTTTTGTTTGTTTATTGCAAGACACTTACACATACACACATGCACAGACACAAGCAACAATTTTCGCGCACTTCAGCTTTTTTTTGTATGTATCTTTTATTGGCTTGAATTTTCCTGCCTGCCCTTTTCGAGAGACAAACGCAGACGCAAAACGGGCAGCGACCTGTTGCTTCTTTTTTTATCTTTTTCGCACAAACAACAACTGGCTTATAGTGCGGTGCCTAAAACTAGTTAAAGGAGCGCGTGTGTTAAAAATCTTTGCAACAATATTCAACCGTCAACATTCCGTTTTGTCCGATGCGAACCGACGCGACTGAACCGCTCAAATTCCAACAACAAATTAACTGTTAACACTATTTAACAGCTGTTAACAGCAACATGTTGCAATTCACAACAGCCTCAGCGGAGCATAACATAATGTATCGATCGTGCTGTGACTATCGATTAGTTTGCACAGTTTGCAGAGTAAATGCATGTGGTAAAGTTTAGGCTTAAAGTGCAACACATTAAACCTTATTGTATTAGAAGCACTCTTAATAATATTATTTATAATAAGCCCTAGTAGGGACTATTTATATATTTGGCACATGTTGGCAGCTTCGCAACGAAAACGTAAACATAAACAGCTGTTTACGCAAACGGTCACACTGACCAGAAACATTGAATTTTATTGCATTTTAGAAGGCCAAAATTGCAATGGGAGTTTGCCGCTTTTTTCAGCAAGGCTCCTGCCGCTTTGGCACCAAGTGCCACAACGAGCACTTCGATGTGAGGTAAGTGGAATAAAGCGTTTAATTGAATTTATTTAGACTCTTGTTTTTCAGGCATTACCTAAAAACGGACATCGAATCCGGTCTCAATGGCAAAATGTGGCCATTTTCGGTTTATGGACCTTTTAAGGACAAACCCAATTTGCCCAACTTCATCGAGGATCAGTGCTTCGAAGAGGTGCGTCTGCAAGCATACGAAAGCCGTCGCCAGAACTGCTTCGAACAGTTCCACATGCAATTTTCCAAGGAGGTGCACGAGGCCACCAACAAAATGAAGCTGCTACTGCAGACAACGCCCCAAACCATCGATGTGATGATCAAGCTCTACGAACTGCCCGAATCCGTCAACCAGCCAGCAGGCAATCTCAATAGCAACCCATTTGGCTACGTGGCCAAGGCTTCCGCCCCCGGATCCGCAGCTGCTGCTCAGACGCCTGGCTCCATTTTCAGCAAGCCCACGTTGAGCGCCAGTGGTGGCAACATTTTTGGTGGCGTTTCTGCAACCACCAACACCACCGGCGGCGGTAATAATTTCTTTGGCGGCAGCACGGCAACAAGTACAAATCTCTTTGGCGGTGTAACAAACACAAATATTTTCGCCCAACAACAGCAGCAACAACAAATATTTGGGCAACAGCAGCAGCAGGTGCAACCTGGTGGCATCTTTGCACAGCAGTTGCAACAGCAGCAGCAGCCAAATCTGTTTGCAGCAGCACAGCCAATAACGAATCCATCGCCGTTTGCCTATGCACCACAACAGCAGCAACAACAACAGCAGCCACAAGTTGGCAACATTTTTGGCCAAGCTGCTGTGGCGCCACCAACAAATGCGGGCAGCATATGGCCAAATGGTTTCTATGAGCAACAACAACAGCAAATGCAATCGGAGACGCCACAACAGATGCAACAGCAACAACACCACAAACCAGATGCAATCACTTCCTCTGTTTATAGTCGCCTGGAGGATTTGACGCCCGAGGAGATTGCGGCATTTAAAGCCGAACAATTTGCACCTGGACTGGTGCCATTTAAGCCACCTCCTCGCGAGCTGTGCTGAGCCACATAAATCCTTACAAATTGCAGATAAAATTAACTAATATTTCAATTGCAAACTTAAACTAAGAATATAAGAAATTAAATGAATTATAGATTAGTGCATCATCATGTTCAGGCGCTCCATATTTATGGAGTAGACGGCATGGGAGCCGATGAGATTGCGATCGCGAAACGTGTGCTGGCAATCCTTGAGCGTAATCAGAGTTCGCTCGCAGGAGGCCCTGAAAGATATATAAATATTGATTTAGATATATAATTATATAGATATGGAGATCGATTGCTTGATCAACTTACACTTGTTCGCAGGCGGAGAGGAAGACAATGTCATCGTTTGGTCGCCGCATAAAGTTAGCCGTGTTCAGCTCCTTGTCGTGCTCCAGCGGCGTATCGTCCACCTTCTGGCGGGTGACCGTGTTGCGCAGCGAAGGATCTCGCAGCTGGGCGCCCACATCATAGAAAAAGTTACCCTCACCGCTCGTTTTGTAATGCTTACGCTTCATAATGATCGCTGCGAGCAGATCCTTGAGCAGCACCTGCACTGCCATCGCCACATACTCGGCCACACTGTCATCCACCGAGATCAGGCCAATTTCCCAGGCGCCAATGAGGAAGCGACCCATAATGAAGCCAGCGTCGGGCAAAAATAGTTCCTGGGCGCAATAGCGTTGCATGGGCAGCTGCTGTTGCTGCTGCTGTTGCAGTCCCTGATCAGCACCGGACAGCGTGGGCGGGCGTATCAGCTGCATATTGTCCTCCTTGACGAACTCGAGCACATCGTACAGCTCAAAGTTAGTTCGATAGTCAAAGGTGCGCAAGCTGCGCTTCCGCTTGCGACTGGTTCTGCTGCCACTGCCACTTACACTACCCGTGGGGCACGTCGACTGCAGACTAGCGATAGTTTCTGGAGGCGCAAATGCGTCGATTTTGTTGAGCAACGCAAGCAGAAATTGATTGTGCAGATGCAGTTGGTCTGCCGTCATAATTTTGCGAGATTCGCAGTCGAATTCCTCTTTGGTCCAGCGGTTACGGAACCAGTTCTTCATATTCGACCGGTAGTGCTCCCAATTATCGCCTAGGGCCAACGATAGCGCCTCCTTGGTCACAAGCACCTTATCCGTGAGCGTATTCATCTTCAAAATCTTTTGTTTTGAGGCAGTTGTTATTTTATTTTTATGTGTGTCTATCGAAAGCGGGTATCGATTATTTGGTACTCGATAAGTGAAGTGTATGGTCATCCTTAGCACCCGATTAGCACAAATTTTCGGGTGCTCGATTATTGCTCACTCGATAAGGCGCCTATTATGGTCACCCTCAGCACATATGCTCATGATATCAAACAATAACACGCCATAATAATGGAGGTAAATATACAAATTTTTCTTATTATTTATTGCTTGCATATTAACAATAATGTCATTTGTAGAAATCGAAGAAGTCAAAGACTCCCAAGAAATCGAAGGAGAAGGCGCTTGTCGTGAAACTAATTAAAACACAGAGCAAATATAAAGAAGTCAGCCGCGTGCTGAAACTAAAGCATGAAATTCTGCTCAAATCGGAAGTCTCCTATTTGGAATATACTGAAATGCGCTCGGAACTGGAGCGCCTTAATGCGCTGAAGGAGACATTTACGCGTCGCCTGGAAAAATTAAAACAATTGGCTAAATAGTTAATTCAATCAATTCAACAAATTTGTAATATTAAGCTTCAACAACTAGATTTAAAAATAAAAGTTTACGCCGTCAGCTTGACGTTAGATGAAGAATATTCGAAAGCTTTCCACATGCGATCAAATTCCATTTGAAATTTGCTGCCCAAATAGCTGTCCGAGGTAATAACGCAATTCTCCCAATTCCCGCTGAATCCCTGCATTGTCCAATTCATTGAGCCAAAAAGCAACACACTTTGATAGGCGCTTGACTTGCACTTGCCACCTCTAGTTCGCAGGATTTGCTTAACCCGCGTGGAATCGATGACCATGAATTTGTGATGCATCATGGCCGTTGTATCCGGGGCACGGATCTCAATGCCCATTTTGCTCAGCTGCGAAATGCGTGCGCCGAACGAACAATTCATTTCGTGATCGCTGATCAGGCGTACAAGCACACCACGCATCAGTGCACGATGAATGCCGTCCATCAAATCGTCCAGGGTAAATATGTACATGGCAATATCGATTGAATATTGCGCCCGATCGATTTCATCGACGATAGATTGCAGCTGTCGCTTTGAGCAATAATCATTTTGGCACTCGAAAGACTCATCCTGAATATGACTTGCTTTGCATAATTTACTCGTTTCATTGAGAATGAGAATGATGATTCGATTGATTGGATTTTGCTGTCGATAGTTTTCGATCTGGTTGCAAAAATATTTTGTTGGGGTCGCAATTAATTTGGCAAACGCTGCACCGGCAACGAATGCGCAGGCACCAATTGTCACAGCAGTGAAACTGTAAACTGAAATTCGCTACAATTAAATCAGTTTTTCAGTTGTTTTAATCACTCACTTGTTGGCCCAAATATTCCTTCTACGAGACCAACCGCCATCTTTTTTTTGTAAAATGGATTTCCACTGTAAATCACTTTCTGTTCGAAAGTAACATCGTTATCGATAATGCATTAATATCAACGCTTAACTTGACATTATAATCAAGCATTTGAAAGAATTTAGAGTAATAATATTTAATAGAAATGGATACTGCGACCAAACTAATTCAGTGCACTGAGACAGAAAAGCTGCTGGAGGCACGTGAAGTGGCGTTGACTAAAGTCCTGAAGCTAAATGTGGTACTGAATGAGGTGCGCAGCTTAGAAATTGGAGCAGAGAACCCAGAAATTGAGCGCGCTCTCAAATTTGTGTCCGTCGCCGATCACATTCGCCTGGGCGAAGATCAGAAGCACTTACTTGGTAAGCCGCAAGGATATGCTGCAATTATCAACTTTGTACATTCATTATGTACGCTCACTTCTAGGCTTGCAGGAGTGCACTAATGAGGCGCCACTCAGTTACACTGAGAGAAAAGTGGTACGCGACAAATTAGCGGCCAATCTGCGAGCGATTCTCCCGCCATTTGCTCAGTTGGGCGACAAGATACGAACGGAGTTGCCCGATGCATTACGAAAGGGAGACGATTTGAAGCTGACAACGCAACAAGAAGAAATTATTCGTTTGCAGAAGGAGCAGCGTGTTTGCTTGGAAAAATTGTCGGCGTTGCTGCATCAGAAGTGTGTGCTGATGATGAAGGCGGCGGATTTGAAGATGGGTCCACAACTGGCCAGTGAGCTGAAGGTGCGGCAGGCGCAAGCGCAATTGAAACAAACAAAGGCGGAATTGCTGCGCAGCTTTATGATTGATCAAGTATTCACGCAAACGGATACCAGCCTGAAAGCCCACAAGGAAGTCGATAAACATCTCGACGAATTGATATCACAAAAAATAAATAATGTACACCATTAACTTATTTAAATATACATATATTGGCATAATTAATTTATCAAATAAAATATTTTTGCAATGCGGTATTTTATTCAAAATTGCGAAGTCGGTATTAATTGAACGGGGTGACAACGCTGCCTGGCACCACGAAGAAAAATAAAAAGTAAATCAGGCTAAAAGCCCAACAGAAAGTCGACAAATGTCTTAATGTCTTAAGTTATTTAAATATATATGGGCATAATTAACTCATGAAACAATAAACATTATTTGCAATGCGGTATTTTACTTAAAATTGCCGAATCGGTATTATTTTAACCAGGTGGCAACGATACTTGCCACCACAAACAAACAAAAAATAAAGCAGACGGCGTCTTGCTCCATGGCGGAAAACAGTTCCAGCGATAGTAAAGAGGAGCAATCGTTGCAGCGAGATGACTTCCCGCTGGAGGAGACAACACCGGAAATAGCCAGCACGGCTGCACTACTGGGCAGCAGCATTGATTTCGAGGACACTTTGTCCATCGACTCTGCGAGTGCTTTTAGCACAACGACTACGACAACAACAACAACGCGCAGCAAAAGCAAATCGCCAAACACGCGAAAGCTGCGCAAATTGTGCCGGCGGGTGAAGGCGCCCAAAATGGTGCAGCCTCTGTTCAAGTACAGGTAGGAGTAGACTTATATATGTATACGCAATATAACTGATTAAATCTCTTATGCAGCTATCATGTGCGTGAGGATCACAATCACCAAATCTTTGGTGTGCAATTTAATCCCTTTCTGGATAGAAGCCAAGCGGTGTTTGCAACGGTTGGCAAGGATCGCGTCTCCATCTATGAGTGCGTCAAGCGAAATACTTTGGATGCCGAGTCGGAGGAAGGAGAAGTTGGCATACGTCTGCTGCAGGTCTATGCGGATCCGGATGTATGTGGAACTTGTAGAAAATGTAAACAGTTTATCTAATCAAGTCCGACTTTGCAGACCGATGAGAGTTTTTATAGTTGCGCCTGGTCCTACGATACGATTACGGGTGATCCGGTGCTAGCAGCGGCCGGCTATCGTGGCGTCATTCGCATCTTTAACATAATTAAGCATCAGTGTGCCAAGAACTACATTGGACATGGGCATGCAATCAATGAACTGAAGTTCCATCCGGTGCTGCCGCAACTGCTGCTCTCAGGCAGCAAGGATCACTCGCTGCGCCTGTGGAACATACAAACAGATGTTTGCGTTGCCGTCTTTGGCGGCGTCGAGGGTCATCGCGATGAGGTGCTGTCGATTGACTTTGATTTGCGCGGGGATCGTATTATGTCTAGCGGCATGGATCATTCGCTTAAGTTGTGGCGCCTCAACAAACCAGACATTAAGGAGGCCATCGAGCTGAGCTCGAGCTTTAATGCCAGCAAAAATACAGCCCCCTTTCCCACCATCAAGGAGCATTTCCCAGACTTCTCCACGCGCGACATTCATCGCAATTATGTGGATTGTGTTCAGTGGTTTGGCGACTTTGTTTTCTCGAAGTCGTGCGAGAACTCGATCGTCTGCTGGAAGCCGGGCAAACTGTCCGCCCAGGTGCACGAAATCAAGCCCCAGGACTCCACGACCGTCCTGCATCATTTTGACTACAAAATGTGCGAAATTTGGTTTGTGCGCTTTGCGTTTAACGCCTGGCAAAAGGTGCTGGCACTTGGCAACCAGCTGGGCACAACGTTCGTCTGGGAGCTGGACTCCAATGATCCGAACCTGACTAAGTGCAGCCAACTGATGCATCCCAAGTGCACATCGACAATCCGACAAACTTCCTTCTCCAAGGATGGCTCCATTTTGATTTGCGTCTGTGATGACAGCACCGTATGGCGCTGGGATCGCATCAATTAAATTGCATTTTCCACAATATTTCATTTACATTAACACTGATATTTATGCAAATATTAATATTTATCCACCAGTAATGTTCTAAACATACGTTTTATAAAATATAACATTTCCTTGATATTCATAATTTTTAAACTAGTTAATATATTCGATATGTTGTGGAGGTTTTTCGATAGTCGATAGTAAATGCGAAGTGGCAACACTACGCAGTCCATTTGCGTACAGTGCTGGAAAAGCCTTAAAGCATAACAAAAAAGAAAAAGGCGAAAACGTTTATAAATTGTCGTAATTGAGACAAGTTTTTTTTTGGCTGTAAAATGGGCTCATCATCGGTTAAAAAACACAAAAAGGATAAGAAACACAGTCATCGCTCGCGCTCCCAGGAGCGACCAAATCGCAGCCTAGACGAGGAGGTCACTCTGGATTTGACAGACGACTCGTCGTCTACACGACACAAACACCACAAACACAAGAAGCACAAGGAGCATCGCCACAAGCATCACAAGCACAAGGAGCGCGAACGGCCCAGCGAGGTCATCTCCCTTGAGGAATCGGACTCGGACAGTAAGTGCTCAACTTGGTGCAGCCCAATCCTGTAGGGTAAATTGTGTGCCGGGACTGGGAAAACAGCTAGAATTTATATTCTGCAATTTCCCTGGCGCTGCACTGTTTTGTGTTTGCGAACGCACTAAAGCATTGTTGTTCTCTGCTCTCCATTTCTTGTTTTTGCAGGTGGCCAAACTGTGAGTGTGAGAGAAGAGTTCAACAGAGCAATAAATGCAATAATAAAAGTAGATTTTCTGTGTCTGTGTGCGTTTGTACTAAGTTCATAAATCTCTTGCAGGTTCCGACTGTGTCGAGGTGCCCGTGGAGCAAGAAGCCAGAGCAAAGGCACGCGAGCAGCCATCGCGAGAAACTGATACTGCTCGGGAACGAGAACGTGAACGGGAGCCATCTATTCGGGAGCGAGAGCCGTCTATTAGGGAGCGAGAGCCGTCTATTAGGGAGCGAGAGCGAGAGCCGTCTATTCGGGAACGAGAGCCACCTGTCCGGGAGCGAGATCCACTGGCTCGGGAGCGAGAGCCACCGGCACGGGAGCGTGATCTTGAGTTGTCAGCTCCGCCACCACCGCAAATCTCAAAGCATGTGGACTACGAGCGCGAGCGTCGCCGCGATCGTGAAACGGAACGGGAACGCGAGGCACGCAAGCGAGTGGCGAGAGAAAGGGAACGTGTGCGAGGACGATCCCGATCACAGTCACCGCCAGCACCATCTGCGGGTAGTTATCAGCAACGCTCGCAGCGTGGCAACAGGGAACGCGAACAACGCGAGCAAGGATGGGAAAGGGAACGGGAGCGAGAACGTGTGCGTTCCCGCAGCCATTCGCCCATACCGGATAATGGAGCTGGCGATGTGCTCTCCGTTGCCGAGACGAATAAATTGCGTGCCAAGCTGGGGCTGAAACCATTGGAAATGGATACGGGGCCCAGTAAGTCAACGGCAACCAGCAGCAGCAATCAGCAGGAAAACAGAAAATCCGCAACGGAAAAGGATCTCTCGTCGTACAAAGATGAGTGGGGCGAGTTTCTGCACAAGCCAGCGGATAACATCAAGGAGAAGAAGCAGGCTGAGAAGCTGCGCGAGAAGCTCAAGCAGACCAAGGAGAAACGTTTCCTCGAGGAGCGTTTGGCTCGCATTCGCACCCTGGGCGAATCCGACGAGGAAACGGACAATGTGTCCAAGTGGGTCGATCGCAACAAGCGCGTCGTCAATGAGCGCGAGGAGGCGTTACGGAAGGTGCGTTAAAGCTAAAAATCTTGAGCTAGGGTAACTAATTCCTTTGCTTAATTTTGCAGGCCAAAGAGCTGGAGGAATTGGATGAGGCGTTTGGTGTCACGGAGCTAATCGAACAGGAGACCAAAAAGGTTCGCCAATTGGCCTACGCCGAAAGGAATTTAAAGGGTCTGCGCGTTGAGCATGATATGGATGATTTTGGTGAGGGTCGCACGGTTATATTAACGCTCAAGGATCAGGATGTGCTCAATGAGGAGGACGGCGACACTCTGGTCAATGTCAACATGCTCGACGACGAGCGCTACAAGAAGAATGTGGTGAACAAGAAGCTTAATCCGCTAAGCTACGGCTACAATGTCTATGAGGAGCAATACGATGAGCTTGGCAATCCCATTGAGCGTTCCATTCTCGAGAAATATGACGAGGATGTCGAGGGACAGCCCCAGAAGCGCAAGAACTTTGTGATTGGCGAGAATTTGAATGAGGAACGAGAGCACAGACGCAAACTGCTCGAGATCAAGACGAAATTGGCGGGCAAACACTTGGAAACGCTCCTAGATTCGAATGTGAAGCTGGCATCAGATGTTTTCAGCGCTGAGGAGCTGGCAACGTAAGCTTTAAATCTACCTAATAATTTTTTCCGTAATTAACTTCGTGTTTATTTCATGCACAGCTTTAAGAAGCCAAAGAAGAAGGTTAAGAAACTGCGGCAGAAGCTAAAAGCCGAGGATCTGGAACCAATTGCGGAATTGTCGAGCTCCTCAAATCTGGGCAGTCGCCATGGACGTTATCGCGAAGCAGACGACGAGGACGTTGACATGGCAGAGGATTCAAAGCCGTCTCAAGTTAAGTTGGAGGAGGACGATGATGATTTGGAGCGTGTGCTGGGCAAGGCACGCAGGCTGAGGCAGATAGAGAACATTATCAAGAAACCGCTGCCCATCGATGTGGCAGCCATCAAGCGTGACATTAAACCCGAGCCCTCGGATGAAGCTAGTCCCACTGATGGCGTGGAGCTCACCGGCGTCGACACTAACATTGTGCTGAATGCGACGGCTGAGTTTTGTCGCACACTGGGCGACATACCCACCTATGGCATGGCTGGCAATCGCAACGAGGACTCCAGTGATATGCTGGACTTTGATAAGAACGAAACGCTCGATGAGCATATGGATACCAATCAGGAGGAGCCAACATTAAATCATGGCACATGGAATTCGGTTAATCCAGACGAAGTCATGCAGCCAGCCGATTTAGATAATCTGGGCGATGACATCGAGGAGCGAGCCATTTTGGATGAGGAGCCTGATGTGGGTGCGGGCGTGGCGAATGCCTTGCGCCTCGCCCTCTCCAAGGGCTATTTGGAGAAGGAGGAAAAGAATCGACCAAGCAACACAAAAATGGCTCATCTGCAGGCCAAGAACTATTCAATCGAAGACAAAGCTGCTGGGTAAGTCAATTAACGTTAGTCAGTTGTGTGGATTCAAATTTCTAATGGACTTCCTTTTTGGGTTTCCTTAGCGAGGACGATAAAATTGGACGTCGCGATCGTTTTCATGCTGGTCCCATTATGGACTTTAAGGACAAGGAAACATTCAAGCCCAATGTCAAACTGGACTATATCGATGACAATGGTCGCATCCTAAATCTGAAAGAGGCTTTCCGTTATCTCTCGCACAAGTTCCACGGCAAAGGGCCGGGCAAAAACAAGATTGAAAAGCGTCTCAAGAAAATGGAACAGGATGGCGTAAGTCAATACCACAACAAATTGAAGAACTTTAAGTATAATCAATTTTAATATCTTTTTGAATTGCAGCTAATGAAAACGATGAGCTCCACGGACACACCGCTGTGCACACTGACCATGTTGCAGCAGAAGCAAAAGGAAACCAAAACGCCATATGTGGTGCTCAGTGGCAGCAACAAGAACAACGCCGGCGTTAGCGGCGCCTCAATTTCAAAGTTTAAGTAGTGCAAAAACGCTGAACACCCAACCAAATGCAATAGTTACTTCCAAAATTACAAACTAAATGCTTATCGTAGTTGATATACACATAAGTTTAGAATTCAGAACCATACAAACCGCTAATATTTAAATCACATATTTACTGCAACTTAACAATATGCAATCTATAAACTAATTATCCAATCCAAACAGCAACCGAGCAGTCCCTAGAATACTTTTGTTGAAAATTATGAATTTTTGTCTAGAAATAATTCTACTTAAGGTATTTAAATTGATTATCGCAAATTCAATTTAGATTTTAAATGTTTATTATTGCTCAATCGATTAAATCTGATTAATCTGATTATCAAGAGTTCTAGAAACATTATAAACTTCTCAAAACGAAATCTTGCATATGCTTTGGATAAATAAGCAATAAACATTTTAATTCTTATGCACAATTATTAACAGTCTTATGTCTTAACAATTGTAAGGCTTTAAATTGATATATTTAGATGGGCACCAAAGTATCCTAAGATATAAGCAAAAACCTGGAAGTGTCATCAGCAGAGAAATAATATAATATAGACAAAAATTGCAATAGATTTGGCTAAAGGTCTGTCAACTATATTTGCAGGCAGATTAAATAAATATCTGAATATTATTTTTATTGTATTCTGTATATTTTATAACTAGATATTTCCAAGAGAGTGCTAAGTTCCTGTTCCAGAAATCAGCGTATTTATGTAGATTGGTGCGTCGCCTCTCTTAAGTGTCACTATAAAGATAAGTTGAATGTTTTTAAAGCTTGCCCAGCTTGAGCAATGAACATAGTTATACCATTAAAGTTGTTGTCCAGGATTGTGTGTCGATCTCCCTGGATTAACTCAAAGCGCTGATCCGCCGTGCTCGTGCAGTTCAAGCTGGAGCTGTTGTACTGAAAACGCCAACTGCATTCGCTGTGTGCAAATCGCATAAACTGGATCTGCACCTGGTCCACCTGGGGCGGCACATTGGCAACGTTGAGCTGCAACTGGGATGCGTCTCCGACACGGGCAAATTTGAGGCCACCATAGCCAAAGATGAGGGCTTGCAGAAAGCCACCGATGCCGGTTAGAAAATTCGCTGAGCCCTCATAGCCAATGGTTGCCTCACTCCACACCTTGAACTCGGGATGCACATAGTTCTGGTAGCCACGCGTAAAGAACTCATGGGCACGCCCATTCTCACTGGTGGCCAGATAATTGGCAGCAAACATCGACCAGGTCATGGCCGGGCCAGTTTCGCGCGTAACATTCTCATAATAGTGCAAATCATTCAGATGCGTGGAACTAAACAGATCTCAATGAATCAATTATATATGAATGCAATAAGGATACACACCTGGTATCGAACTGCAATGGATAACCAAGGAGTATTGTATCCGCTTGCTTCACCGTCTCATTCAGCTTATAGCCCAAATGCTGCGGATGGTAATCCAGATCCACATCACGTAGTATCACCAGTTGATCCTTAAGCTTGCGCCATTCCTTGATCAGCTCTGTGCTGCTGCTGTTGCCACACTTGACGCCAAGCCATGCGGCAAAGTCTAAGGCTATCTTGGCCACAGCATTGGTGTACACGTTGTCATCTACATTGGCGTGATCCTCATCCGGTCCCATGATATTGAGAAAGTGACACAATTGCTTCGTTGGCTCACAGCTTGAGCGGCTGACCAGGAACTCGGCCACTTCGGCGGCAATGGGCCAGGCACGTTCACATGCCCAGGCATTGTCATTGGTCTGGGCAAAGAACTGCTGCAGCGCAAAGGATATGTCCGGCGAGATGTGGATCTCCTGTTCGGCGATCTCGGGGCAACAGGGTTGTGTCACCTCAGCGCCAGTGTAAGCACTTTCCCATGGAAATCTATCAGAGAAAATATTTATGAATGGTTTTAAGACTGGTGGGGAAACCAAACTCGCCTGGCACCTTTGTTGCCCCTCACCTGGGCATTGATTCTGGCACCCTCCAGATGTCCGTAGCGATAGTCGAACAGCTGTTTGCCGTACTCATACCCAAACTGTGTGACCACCGGCAGCATCCAAATCTCCGTGTCCCAGAAGTTATGTCCCTCATAGTCAGCCTCCAGATTGCCGCGTGCCAAGCCCGTGGGACTTAGTCCGTAGTAAGGTTCATTCGCCTGATTGCTGCTCAATGCTGGCAAGGAGCTGGCCAAATAGAAGATGCCCGCATTCACAATGCGCGACAGTTCCAATGCACCCTTGCCCATCAGTTCAATGGAGAACTGCTTATCCCAGAAATCATTCCACACCTGTCGATGACTTTGCAGCACAGCCGCATCCTTCAGCAGCAGCACATCCTGCAGTTCCTTGAGTGCCACACCTTGCTGGCGATCCATGCAAATAATGATGCGATGTTGCAACTCTGCCTGCCACGTGGGCCAACTCAAACGACGCGGCTGCTCCAGCGACTCACTAAACAGCACGTAAATCTCATGAGGCTTTGCTTGCAGCTGCTCAAATTCCAGCACCCTTGTGCGTCCGTGTAGCACGCGATAATCTCCAGGGGCATCACTTCCATTGTTGAGCACCACAAAGTCAAAGGCATCGCTGGCGCTGCCCGGTTGCTGGGTTATCTTCAGGTACAGCTGCGCTGTGAATAACATTTATCAATAAATAAAATTTTTAAATATGTATGTAAATATGTAGAAAACATTGTGAAAAATTTGTATTACTTACAGTCGATTCGTGGAACTGTTGTATGCCTGATGGCCAAGAGTTCATAGACCAACGCTCGATTGTAATATCGATGTGGATATGTGCGTTGTTCCAGCGTGATTCCCGTGGATGCATAATTTCTTCTATACCGGAAGTAGCCATCGCGCAGATCCATCTCATAGCTGATATCATTGCTGGTTATACATCCAGAGCGATCACATAGCTCGGCATTTACATTAATCCAGTTTGGAATTCGTGCTCGTTTGCTATTCCCAGCAGCTCCATTATATACACCATTCATGAAGATGGCATCGCCAAAAACTGTGTAACCCAGCTGACCATTGGATAGACTCGGCATAAAGTTAAGATCTGTGGGCAGGCTGAAAGGTTAAGACCGAAATTGATAATGCTTGAAATGAAATTACAAATATAATAGATTATTACAACTCCAACAACTACTCTCCTTGTAGCTTAAGCGAAAGTCAATAATCCTCTCGTAGAATACCCAAAAAGATTTTATTTTCCATCATCATAATATACATATAACTTTGTCTCTAAAAATGTATTTCCGACTGTGTATAATGTATTATATTTGTACTATTATTGATTATAATACCTGTCTGTCTTTAGAAGGTAACTTGCTGGTGTATCTGCTCCGCACCTCCAGATAATTCCGATAAACAGAACTAACCACAGCTTCAACATTTTTTCTCCACATTAATCCAATGCCTGAGAATGCCCGAGCAATACTGAATTGTGTTCAGTTTGCTCTTTCAAGTATTGCTGATTAAATTCATTTGATAAGTCTGAGCTCGCAAATAGTTTTGTGTTTGTTTCCATTGCTTTCTCTCAGCTCAACTGCTTTCTTATCAACTATAAGTTCTCTTTCAATAATGCTTACAATCTGAAATTAAGAATTTAAACTCGAACAGTTGAGATAAACTCACGCAATTTGAATGAGTTGAGACAGTGGCTCTAAAACTGTATACTTTGTAGAGATTTGCGGAATGATTCATTGATGTTTGAAGTTGATCATCAGAAACCCATCAGAAATCTTTTTTCCCCTCGGGAGTAGAGTATGAAAAAACCCTTTTCGCACATTGTTTGTTATTAGCCATTACCAAAGCCAGTTGTATTCTTGTAATGTCAATAAAAACAACGGTAGTCTGAGGTTTTTGTTACGTGCACTTGTTGCACAGAGGACAGGGATAGAACGACAGATAGATAGATAGCTAGAGACAGATTGAGATCGAGTGTGATGGGAAGTTGTAGGATAATTAAAGCAAAAATTCGTGATGCGCAGCCTAAGATGTGCTAATGAATGAAGACAATTATGGGAAAATTCTAATGGCATCAAGAGAAATGTCATTAAACGGTTAACAGACAATCGGAGCGGGTTCATCAGAGGGATTTTCTTTTCCACTGTTGCTGTTGCCACTATTGTTTTTGAGCTATGATGTGGCCCAGGTACCCAGTGAGCACCTGCGTATTTTATTCAATAACAAATTTTTTCTTCTTTTCATATGCTCCACTTTTTTTTGATTTTTTTTTTTCTTATACGGTGCATAATTCTTAGTAAGTATTCTTTTGCAGCTGGGCTAATTATATGGTAGAATTATTGTTGTTGGCGTTAATTACGTGAGAATCTCCACATGCAGCGAAGCTTTGATTCGTGCACAAGTGGAAACCATAGAGCCGTAGAGAGGCCACATACACGTACACAGTTCGTACGTACTGTGAGTATATGAAATCAAAGTCGACATCGCCCCGATGCCATCACCATCACCATCACCATAACCATAACCATTCCTTGCTGCGACAGCGAAGCGTAACCAATAGAACAGCTAAGGCAGCACGCCCGTAAGCTGCCCGACTAACTATAACCGATATGGGCTCATGATTTGGCCGCCAGTTGCGTGTGCTCAAGTAGGGGGTCTGCCGGCACCGGGAACCCTTACATCTTAACTTGGCATACTATCTCAACCTAATTTTAATGACGTTACGCCGCGATAGGTTTTCTGCTCAAGATCCATAAAGAAATGCACAGGTGTTCAGGCTATATGGGCACAGCACCAGGTACAGTCATCGTCATCGTCATCATCATCGTTGTTGTTGTTGTTGTTGCTGTTGGTTGTCTTCTGCCGCTTTGTGGTTGCTTGGCACGAGATCCGAATCTGGCGCAGATCTATGGGGGTCTGTGATTTACCCTTTGTTTTGCGGCTTAACTTCCTCCCCCCCACAGACGCATTGTCTCTGTCTAACACGCACCGGTTGTCTCGCTCTACCAATTTGAAATGCTCATGTTGTTCCGAATGTTGTTGCTTTTATTTTTGTTGTTGTTATATGTCAAGAAGTCTATGCAGAGCCTGCCTATCGCGATGTCGTAGCTCACCGAAGCGTAACTGAAATATTAAAACATTTTTTCTTTTTTTCTACATTTTTTTTTTTTTTGCCATTTTGCTTTTGTTGTTGTTGCCGTAGTCGTTGGCCATTTTGTTGGCGGTTTTGGCGTCAGATTTTGTGTTCGTTTTTGTGTGTTTTTTTTTTGTTTAACCTGTTGCCAGAAAAGTCGCGTCGAGAAATTTACGCAACGAAGCGTTGCCAATGAGTTTCCGCTTTTGAGGCATTGGGCATGGGCTTAGTCGTCGCCGCCGAGCCACGCAACACCAGCAACACCAACAACCCTGCCACAACAATAACTTTGGCAATGCTTATAATAACAATCATATTTTCGAGGGGTGATTGCAAATGTTTTACAACAGCACAAAAAGAGTTTGTCAGTTCAAAAGGTTTTTTCTTTTATTGCTATATTTGTATTCATTTGTTTAACATGCTCAGTTAGCTGGTATCTAAAGCTAGATTGGATTGGATGTATGAGGAAACTTGACGATACTCGATCATAAAAAGCATAAAACACTTCTTGTCAAAAATCTTCTCCTGAATAACTGAGCACATCTAAATCTTCTCGAGAGCAGCTGAATCTAGCAGGGATGATAAGGTTCCAAAGCATTATTCGAGCTTATCGCCCTGCATTATTCATTTCCTTCACTGCAAACTGTTTTTTAGTTGAAAATTCATCAAGCATCTTTATTATTAAGCTAGAAATGATTGCAACAAACTAAGTTTTGAGATATGGAACTGTGTGCTATAGTGCTGCAGTAAAACTTATTTTAGAAGTGTAAAGAAATTTACAAATTTATACAAATCACATCATTTTTATATGAGACATAACTGAAACAGCCCTCGCACAAAACAAATTAAATAAAATAAATTGAGCACAAGCATTTGCTCGCTTTTTTTTTGGCTCTGTGGGTCTCTGAGTGTTTTTCTGCCTAATTTGTGTGTGTGCGCCCCGAAAATGAAACGCGTGTGAAAATTATGTTTATTATGTAGTAAGATAGTATAATGTACAATGTTAAATGTACAATACATACAAATATGTATGCATGTATATACATTTTATGTACTAAAACAGTTGCCAGAAACGATGTACTTTCCCTGGCTTAGGTTTGGGTGTTGTCCAACTGCGTTGCGGGCTCCCAATTTTATCTAATTGTTGTAATTTGCTTAGAAAAATAATCTTAGTATTTTATTTATTGTGGCAAGATAATTATGATGATTATCTGTGAAAGGGCGTATTTAAATTTGTGTTGTTGCTTTTAAATGGCATTAGGCACTGGGCAAATGTGCTCCAGCCAGTAGCCTGGGAACCAAGCCCAAGACGACAGCCAGACCACGAGTCCAACTCCGAGAGCAACAGAGAAACCAAAGCCATCGAGATCGACTTCCAGCAGTGGCGCTTTTGCAACTCAATTATGAGCCGAGGCATCCACACAACTACATGCAGCTGACTATTCGTGCAACTCTAGCCGATAATTTGCATTATTTGTGTGCAGCTCACACACAGGTGGCTCTGGCGGAGTGGCCACCTGATCTCACGCGTCGCGTGGTCTCGTAAATTACACTATTCAACAAGTTGTCGACAAGTTGCCAGTTGAGATCATTATTCAACCCCAAATGTATAATAATATTTGCCGTGGGAGACAGTTACAGCGGACGTAAATGAAGAAAATGAAATATATTTAGCCTATGTGAAAAATCTGAACATTTTAAATAGATGTCAATATTTTTATTTCAATTTATATCAATTAATCTGAATTTTTGTGAATTTTTTAAATTAATCTTGGATTTGAAGTGTTTAACATTAACACAAGCAAGAAAGAATGGCATTTTACACGTCTTCCATGAATTATGAATCTGAGCTACGTGCAGGACATACATATATCATATATATTCAGTCGTCTTGAAGTAATGCCTATTATAATGAGCTCTATATTTAAGAACCAATCTTTAAAGATCATCTTATTTTATATGTAAGCTCGATTTCAAAGCAGAATTTGCTGCTTAGTGTTGCATGCGCACCTTGTCTAGAATTTTGCATATTTCTGCAGCATGTGTGCAACGTGTGTGACCTCAGTGGAATCGTTCTTCAATTCAATTACAAACGCAATATGCTCGGCACCCATCTCGGTTGACTTGTCTACTCGGTACGGGTAGACAACACTCACACTCGCCATAGATAATTATCAGGATGAGGCGCAGCTTTTGGTCAATTGATATGCAAATTTCTCTTGCTGCACTTGAAATGCGTAAGTCATTCGGAAAGCAACCACCAAAAACAGAAAGAAAAAAATAGGTGGCAACTGCAGCCAGTGCACAGGTGCGACAAGTGGCATCGCTTGACTGCTTGCCAATTAAGGTAGGTCAGCAGCAGGAGCGTGAGAAAGTTGACAAGAGCAGGACTCACAGAATGAACAAAAAAAAAGTGAGGAGGCTCTTTTTGGTTTTTGTTTCTGTTGTTGTTGGTTTTTCATTCAGTTGGTGCGTACAATGCGGTGTATGAGTTATATATTTGATGATGAGGCACACGCTGCCGGCAGCCATTGCTATAATTTTACAGCTGCTGCTTCAAGTAATGCCAAAGTGCTGAGCACTGGCCAAGCGTAACCGCAAGCATAAACTTTAGAATGTATCTGGATTGTATCATAATTTGCTGGAGAGTGGAGAGAGCTAGCGTGATTAGCATTTTCCAAGCGGCGGTTTCAATTATTACACCTGTTGCTTGACCAAGCAAGCATAGCTACTATCTGGGGACCCCTTTGAAAGAATTGCGTTGTTCTTGCTGCTCTTGGTTAATGGTTGTTTACTCTTATTTTAATGCATTTTCATAATATACTTTTGCAGTTTACATAGCGTGCTTCCTGCTAAGCAAGTAACCAATCATCAGCAACAGTTGCGGCGTGGCCTATGCCTTGGAAAACATCAATACCCAGTGGCCAAAGTTAAGTCGCGGGGCCAGCGATAAAATCGCCATAGTTTCCATTCACGACAACAGCAGCAACATCCTCGTCAATGATTGCGCGATCAGCACAGATCAGTTCATAAATATTTCTCGCTTCTTCTCCCCGATAATCACAGGTTCTCCGATTTATCGAGTTTGTTAGCAGCAATAGCAGCAGCAGCAGCAGCAGCAAAAGCAACATTGGCCAAGCCACCATTTAAGGTGTGAGCCTGCACCGACAACGATCCAAGAATCGGTAGCAGTAATAACAACTCCAACCTCAACACGTTCACGCATCATTGCAACGCACTGCAAGCCTTTGCAAGCGTTGCAAGTTGACGCTGTGGCACTTTGCGGAAAATTGATTTCAGCTTTTATTGTTTTAAAGCGTTTCATATCTCACGTCATCTTTGGATGCTGCTCATCGCAGCTGGCAACTCGATGACGTTTATTGATACTGGCTTATTGGACAATAATAGAGTTGTTACTGCATCTTAATTGAAATGACTGCGCTGATGGCCAGCAAGCTTTGGAGCAGCCACTGCGCTACAAAACTGTGGCGAACTTGATGAGATTGATTGTAATGGGAAGAGTTTGTTGGACTATACTTCACTTGCTCCTCTGTGGAGAAGTTGTCTTGGTGACAAACTAAGTCAGGAAACTGAACAACAAAATTCCCGTTTTGAATCAAAAGCTAGAATGGTAAGTATTTAAAGGTAGTGTTCTAATAAGTATAACACACATCAATTAACTTTTCTTGATATATGCGATATTTAAAGACTTAACTGTATATGACTGAAAGACTCCTCCTCAATTTGTTTATATGTTTGACATTGCAAAGGAGGAAATCAATGAAAAGCGGAAATTGCAGAACGGAAACATTTCATTGTGTTAATTTGTGCTGTAACTGTTTGAGAATTATAAATCAATTTGCACAGTTTTTCAAATGATTTGTCTTCCAATACAATATAATACAGAATCCAATCTGAATGCTTGTGTTCATCTCTCTCTCTCTCTCGATAATTTTCTTGTTGCACAGCTCTGCTGAAGTATTTTGCAGCAATGTACTCAAGTCTTCTGCACTAACTGTACCACAGCCGTTGCATGCTGCATGCTTAACACATAATTTCCACAATTTTCCATTCGCAGGCAGCGAAAAGTGTTTACACATGCTGCTCCATTATTGAGGCAGCCACCCGTTCAGCTTATTGCATGTTTGAGAGATAAGCGTCTGAATTATTATTATCATACTCATATTGGGCCCTGGGTAACCGGTGAACCTCTGTATAAATCGCATGGGACCTGTTGCTATTGCTGTTGCTCGTTTTGCCATTGCACTTTTCGATTTTCTGCTCCGTTGAGTTTTCCGAGTTGCATGAAAGTGTTAGCCACAAAAGAGTTGACTTTGATGTGCATTTGTGCCGTCCAAAAAGGTGAAAACATCGTCGTCCTTACAACTTGCCACACTGCATATAAAATTTAACGCTCTTCCCAAAATTGTTTTGGGTGATATTTTGTGGATTCGTTGTCGACCAAAGTTGCTGCACATGCGCAGTATTTAAAAAGAAATTTATTTCGCTATCGCAGATCTGTTGAGGCAGCCAGCTGTAACGTTGGCCGCATAACTAGAAATTGACATAAAACTTACAAAAAAATAACAAAAAAAAACAAGCTAGCCAAAGTGTGATAGTTGAAAGATATCGACTAAGAAGTACCCTGCAGGTCTTCAATCAAATATAATCATTTTTGCCGGACAGATTAAGAATCCAAAAATATGAATATCACTCCGACTATGGCAACTTGTACAGCTTTTCTGAGATAGATTTTTTTATCTATACTCAGAAAGCTATCTATTAAATAATATCAAACACAAACGTTATCTATTAATTTTAAATTGTTCTTCAAAAAACCCTTGTCACAAACATTGTCCAAACTGCATTACACCTATTTGAAACATTTTCAATGGGTATAGAGCATTAAAAAAGGCTAGAACCCATTTTGGGCTCACTGAAATATTTTGTTTGTTGTTGTTCGAATTTTCAGTTAGGTCGTAAAATAATTGTCGGCTCACAATAGGAGCGAGAAACAGTCGGAGACAGTGAGCTGGCAATAGAGCGGGACATATCACATTGGCCCCCGGCTTATGGAGCAAGAACTGCCCTGTAATTATGATGAGGCCAATAGTACAACAAGAAACTGACCCTAAACGTAGCACTTTTTTTTTTTGCGGCCCCTAGTAATTAAGAAATCCTCTTTCAGTTTTTTTTTTATACATTTATTTTATATGCCGGGTTTTACGTCGGGCAGCGGCAAAAGTTTCACAGAATTTTGTTTTGATGACTTCACTTAAAAGTCAAAATGGTCATACATGTGGATTATTATTATTATTATTATTGTTTCTAGTATTTTTTTTTTGTATCTTGTTTTTTTAAGTACAAATGTCAACTTGTTTTGGTTCTGTTCGCTTTAGCTTGTTCTTGGGATTGCGGCAACTACTGTTCTTGCCGTGCTAACTTCACATTAGGTAAAGGCCCTTTTTTTAAGGGGGCCTGCTGGGCGGTCAATTGCTTTTGACCCGAGTGCCCGGTGCCCCAACAATTCGTGTGTCTGTCTGTCTGTTGTTTGGCTTGGCGGACACATCCGTTAGCTTAGCAGAGTTCGGGAAGTTCTGGAAATGATTTTTCCTGTTTTGGTGAAAGCTCATTAGTTGTGTAATTGAGCGCTGAGAACACAATCGGTGCAGGATTGAAACAGCAGATGTTGTTGTTGTTGTTGCTGATCTTGCACCATATGTTGCAACTTTCACCGAAAATAAATGCTTTGAAATACTCGCTGCTTTCTCAAAATGCAATTTGCAATTGTTTTGGCCAATAATTGCAACTAATGCAACGAAACAATAGCAAAAGCAAGCAAACAAATTGCACAATTTGGTCGAAAGACATTGTCGCGTCTCTGTGAGCCCCACTCTGAGTCATGGTATAACCAGAAACCTATCACACATACACATATATAAATATATGTACATACATACACACGTATATAATGCATCTGTATGTTAAATTGGGGCACAAAATGCTGAGATGACAGAAAAATTGCTTTTGCATTGAGTACAACTGTTTAGAAATATTCTATAGATAGTTTTGTTGCCGCGTCATTTCCTTATCGAGACAAAACCAAATGTCACCAGCAGCACCCACGGCATAATTAATTATCCCTAAGCTTCCCCACCGGATCCGGCTACTGTGCGCCTTTTTCTAGGTTCTCGAATTTATTTTAAAATGTATTTTTTTTGTGACTTTTGTTGGGAATGTCATGCAGGTGCTGATAGCGCACGGCTGTGCACCCCTATAAAGCGAGTAGCAGAGCCATAAAACATTATCGCATGTTCTACACTTAGATCATCAAACGGGGGTTAGACTCTAGGCACAGGTTCATCACATAGTACAGCCCACAATAACAACGCGTCGTCACGGTTCGATGACAACGTAAAAAAATTTAAAAAAAGTAGATATATATACATACATACATATACGTATATAACCAGAAAGAACAGATATAGTCAGTACCACGTAGACCACATACCCTTGCAGCTTTGAGTCCTACGGATCAAATATCAATTTATAAACTATTTTCAAAATATATTTAAAATAAATATTTATGTAACAAGATTTGGAAGTTTAGCTGATTACTTAATTTATGATGATTACTTTCTTGAATGAATCGAGAATATATATATGTGTTACACATTTCTTCAGGAAATCCATATGCTTTTGGGAGTTGGAGTAAAAAATGGCATATAAACTCACGAGCTCCGAATACTCCATGTATAAAACCTGAGCAATATGACTTTGTGTATTATTGTAAACGTATCTATGTACATTTCGAAATATATATATATATACATATATATATGTATAATGAGCACAAATTGCCAGTTGCCTGGCTAAAATGCTAGTTATACACATTTTTTTTTTTGCATATTCAACTTAACTAACTATATAGTTTTTAGCTGTTGCGACAACAATAGATAAATGTACAGTTGTTTAAGTTGTAAATATTCAAAAAATGCTTAGTAGCAGTCAATTTGATAAAATTGTAAGCTTGCACTTCTGAAGAAGAAGTTTTAAAGTAGGTAAAGCAAAAATTTAAAAAGAAAAACAAAATGGATAACAAATGTGGACTTTGGTAATAGAATAACGAAAAATTTGGCAATTAAAAAAGTGCAATCATATTGACAGAAAAGTTAATTATCTTAGAAGCTTGAAATTCGGGGAAAAGCCATGATTGCAATTATGACAATGTTATTAATAGATAGCGCTCGGTCGTATGTATTTCGGAAAGATAAATGTTTCTGGTGCAAATAGATAAATATTTTGCCAGGTTAATTTTCAGTTCTTCAGTTGCTGCAGCTGCTGCTAAGCCAAATGGAAAGCCAAGCGATAAAAAAAAGCTTAGCAGTGGCAGCAACAGCAATAGCAGCAGTTGGAGCCGCAGCGGTAACAGCTGCAGTTTGTTGCTGCAACTAATTGCATTTAGTCACCGGTCACCGGGAACAGATCGTCTAACGGTTGCTTCCGTTAAGCAGACGTTGCATAGACATGAAAAAAAAAATAATAAAAACGGCAAATGATTTTCCAACCAAATCAAAGCATAGAGCACCCAGTAACAATCTAAGTAACAGTAGCGAAAACAGTTTCCACATGAGTGCACCTGGTACCAGCACGAGCCTGAGATCTGGCCAGGGCGGAAGTAGCGGTCATTGAAAAGGTTCAATCGATGCCTAGTCCAAGTGCCACTATATGAAGCTGGTGCTGATGCTGCTGGACGATGATTGCAATTGCCGATCATGACGATGATCGAGCCAACAGCTCGATCGTAATGAACAATTAGAGCCTGAGGTGCCGACACGTGGCTGGCAACAAGCGCAAACATCCGATTGCAATTGTCAGTCGCTATGCGTATCTATAATATTCATAATATCTCTGGCATATAGGGAGCTAGTTCCGGCGGCTCTTTAATAAGGGTGCTGTTAAGAAGATTACTCTAAACGATCGACGCTTGTATATTAAAATTACAGCTCGCCGTAATGGTTGTAGAATTTGCTTATAGCGGAAGTGGTGTACCCCGTCAGCAGGTTCACATGGAACGGGTCAAGTCGAGAGGCGACCGAAGTAATACCTAACACACACACTCGCACACGCATACCAGCTGAGACTTTAAATTCTGGCGAAATGTCGGAAGCGCAGCTCTTAAGCAATATCTGGCTTAATTAGCGGCAGGAGGGGAGCAGTGGGGAATGGGGGTTGGGGAGCTCCACATGGCGATTTGGCCAACGAAACTGGAGTCAGAAGCAGAGCGCACTTCAGCTAATGATCATTGCGATTGGGCTGAGAGAGCGAGAGAGAGTGCGAGCGCTGAAGAGAAAGACAAAGAGAGAACGTGAACGTGAGAGCGACTGTGTAAGCGAGATGGCATATGCTGCACTTAACGAACAGGTAATTACACCTGTGCTAATACGCTTCACTGAGCGCGTTATGTGCGAGCGAGACGAGCATAGTTACTGCCGACACTGGTCTATTGGAGAGTAGCGCAGCCAGCGCCGCGGCGAGGTTACAAAAACCCTGTGCCATCATCGAACCCAGACAAGTCGCAAATTGGAACGCAAGCGAGCGACGTCGCGTTCTGCTACAAAATCGCTAACAGTGTGACCAGAGAAAAAAAAGAGTTGCTACACAGAAAGAGAGAGAAAGAGAGCGAGCGAGAGAGTTGGCCTTGTGACTCAGTAGTCAGAGAGTTGGCCAGTCTTACCTTGTTGCTGTTATTGCTGTTGCTGCTGCTGCTTCTGGTGTTGGTGGCGCGTTTTTTTTTGTGTACGTCGCTTTTGGGTTACCTGTCGTGTTGGCCACGTTTGTGACGATCCGATCAGTGCACCGTCAGCGAGCGGCGCGCGCAGTACGGGGCCACAGCAACAGTCGCACAGCAACAACAACAGGAGCTATCGCTGAGAGAGCGAAAGATAGCACAGCAAAGTGTTAGATAAACTGATAATACAATAGAAAATAGAAATAGACACAGAAACGTGGCGCAGAAAATATTCATGCATTTACACAACACACAACCAAATCAAATGAACTACAAAAAAAAGAAATGAAAACCCCGAAAAGAAAAACAAAAACTGCTAAGCAACAACAACATCAACAACACCAGCAACAGCAACAGCAACGTAAATGCTCAACGTCAACGGCAAACGGCACAGTGTCAATAAAACTCTCGAATTCATTAACACAACACAAAACGTTCTATTAGTAAGCACTTGCAAATTTGTACGAAATGAAATGGAGACTGAGGCGGAGACGGAGACGAGTCGAGACAAGCAACAAATTAGCGTGGAGAGACCCTATCGAATTGCAAAGAGGAGCAACACTACATTTGAGAAGCGATTCAAAACTCAAAGCCATCAAATAGAGGAGAGCGGTGCAAACACACATATTTCACAAGCTCAGAACTCAGAACTCAAAACACTGAACACAGAACTCAGACACCCGACCCGGACACAAACACAGACAGACACAGATCTTAAAGTGTTAAAGTCATAATAATAAAAACAAAGCTGCGATCGTGTCCTTGGCCTCTAAAGGGCAGGTGAGTTCAATATTATATTTCTGTTTCCTCATTCGCATACGGTTTTTATTTTATTTTATGTTTTTTTTTTTGGGTTTTGTTCTGCATCATTAATCACTGAACTGTAATAGATCTTTTTGTATGCCTATTTTATATATAAGAGACATATACACAGATATATATTTTTAGTTTTGGATATTTTTGTTTAAAAATAGTAATGAACAGAAATTGTTTCAAATGGGGACTTACATGTGTTCAATTAGCATTGTTTTATAATGAATATATATAAAATGAAAATTAAAAATCGATTTTATTTTTGGTATTAGGATTATTTAAATCGGCAATCAAAAGGGTTAGACTGGAAATTTATCATATATTTAATTGCTATTTGTATGGAATTAAAACAAACGTACAAATATAAATATAATCATATCTAGTCAAAAACATATTACTTTTTCGATTGTTAAGAAAATTTACTACAAAGAATTTTAAAAAATTTAAAATTGATTTCATTGAGGTACCATCAGATAAGTGGAAGTAAATATGTTGGAACTTTAATATTTGATTAATTATAGTTACAATTTATTTGCCACGCTAATATTTTATTAAGTCGTGTTTTTCATCTACATATTTCACATTATTTTAAGGAGCTTATGCTCTATTTTAAAAGAACACCTGAAACCGCACCTAATTATTATTTAAGGACTTTTTGGTCTACGAAAGAACCACTTCTCAAGCAGCATCTCAATATTATTTGAAAGCTGTGATTATTACTGAACTCTAGACAAGGCTGATTTATGGCCAGCTTACAATTAGAAGCCTCCAGCGGGAAGACTAATAGTTACAATCCAAAACTGTTTTTCTTTTCATATACTTTGTGCTCAATCATTTCACATAATTTGTAGCATAATGGCTCAAGAGACTCTGGCATAAGCATTTAGCGGCGCTTTAAACAAGTCAATAAACGATTAAAATAATGATTTAAAAAAAAAAATGTTCAATGCCCACACAAAAGGCAAGAGGCCCAAAATAAAACAGAAATACTACAGACAAAAGGCAAAGCAAAAAAATAATGTAAGATGAAGAAAAGGGGTAAAATTGAAATAATAAAAGGCAACTTTGGAGTAGCTCGACAGTTCGACAGTGCTCGGCACTGAGCGCGTTTGTGGCTATAATTGCGAGCCAACTTAGCAAGTGACATCATTTTGGGCAACTTTTTGGATTTGGTAAACAAGTTGATTTTTGCTGTTGCTGCTGCTGTTGCTGATGCTGCTGTGTAGTCACAGGTTCTTTTTGTTTAATTGCTATAACTTTATTAGGTTATCAGTGCTGCGTGTGTCTGTGTGCTGATTTGGATGTTCAGGTTAATGTTGAGCTATGTCTCATTAGCAACACGTGTGTGCCTGTAACTTGAACTCGGTTCACAGCTCAGCTTAACACATACACTCAAGTATATGTATATATATATATATATACTTATACACACACACACATACAGTTGCAATATCAATTACAGCATGCCACAGGAGCAGTCAGTGGAGCCAGTAACTGGTTTTTGTGTAGTCAGTACAGCAACAAGAATAAACAAAAAGAAGGAAGAAAAAAAAACTCATTGCTGTTTGGGACACCTCCTGCACATTGCATACACTCGCACACACACACACACACACACACATGCACATAAATACAGACACAGAGCTCCTGCAGGTTTCAAGTTGCATTTGCCTTGACTCGAGCTCTCCTAAAATGACCCAGAGCTATCGCCACAGTTGTTGCTGCTACAGCTTGCCACAGCCATAAACTTGCAGCAGGAAACCCGAACAGCAACAGCAAGAACAACAACAACAACAACAATTTGCAAACTCATGCCAGGCAGCCTTAAAAGGCCGCCTCATCCGCTCAACTCCGCTCCGGTAAGGTACGTTCTGACTCTGGCAAATAAATGTGCGTGATTTGTGTCTTGAGCGCAAGTGATGTGCCCACCACCAGCACGAGAGACAGGTGAGAGACACGGAGAGCGTCGTCTTCAGGCTCAAGCCTCTGACAATCCATCAAGCAAAAAGATACATAAAACACAACTAAACACTGAACACTGCGTTCTGTTGACCTCTCCAAAGAGTTAAAGAGCTACAAAATCCAACAGCCCATGAGCCTAAGTGCTCAGCTCAGACTCAGGCTCAGCAATTTGCTGCCTCTGTTGGTGGCAGTTGCGCATGTCTAATTGCAGTCAAAGTCACTACACTTAACCAGGCAACGAGTCGTGTGAATCTGCCACCAGCGCACCTCCTCTCAACTGTGATAATTGCTTGAGGGTCAAGCAGATGTACCAGCATCAGCAGCACCAACAGCACCAGCAGCAGCTGCCGCATCAGCTAAGATGCAACTTAAACTCAAAGTTTATATAAAAGTTAAAAGTTCCTTTATCAGGCACTCTTGCAGACGTCAACAATTTTGAGAGCGCTTCGTTTCGTGCACGATCGCTACTTGAGAATGTTAACTTGCCACCGACAATGAGCTGAATTACAAGAAAAGAATCCAAGAAAAGAAAAAAATAGCTTTCAGCAGTAATGAACTAACTACAAAATGATTAGGCGGAAATTACAAGTAGGAAAAGGGTTCTCAGAGGAAAAAGTATTTCAAAAGCTCCCGTAATTTTCAATTTTTAAAAAATGTGTAAATAGTTTATATGACTGTTTATAAGAAATTAGCAGAAGGTAGACAGATAAAATAAACCCTTAGAACATTATTATTTTTGCTCATTTTATCAGAAATTATGGTTAAACTTCATGAGAAACAATAGGGCTATAAATTTGACAGAAAACATATAAATAAAATTTGTTCAAATCTTACAAAAACGGAATATTTATAACACCGAACTGAAATTTTGATGTCAGCAGATTACATCTGGTCGGCCAGGGTATATAATCTATGGCGTGCTTAAGTGAACCCTCCATTCTTGTTTTTTTATCTAACAATATAAAAATGTTTAGAAACCAAAAACAAAAAAAAAAACAGGTAATTTTGAGTCTGTCAAAAATTGTTAAGTTTATTTTTTAATAATTTGTTGTTGTTTGTTTATTTGCGCCAAGTGTAGTTGGGATCAAAGTGACTTGTCAGTTGGGTATGTTCTTTATTTTTATTATTTTATTTTATTTCGTATTTTTTTTTTAATGCCGAGCACTTCTGAAAAGTTGTTGCGTTTCCTGGAATGGACCAGGGCAGGTCTGCCAGCTCACACTCATTCACTTTTTCTGTTTTATTTATTTTCGTTTTTTTTTTATACAAATGTTTGTTTTCACATTTTTTAATGCGTACAGTAGCGCCGACCTTTTTGTTTAATGTGTGTTTTGGCTGTGTTGTTTTTGGTTACTGTCAGTTTTCGGTAAGAAGTTGAGAAATGTGGCTGAAAGTGCCGCTAACTGTTGGCGTTAATGATCGCCGTTGGCAACAAGGTCGAACGAGTTTTGGCGAATTTCTAATAGCCAATCAATTGCGAAAGGGCTGTCCGGCTACTGGTTGCATTCACGCAAATAACAAATGGCATCGTTTAAAAACACATTTCGCCTGCTCATCATCATGCATGCATTCAAAGTCAAAGTCGGACTCCAAGTCGGAGACGAGGTCTCCATCTTTAGTTGCAGTCGCAGTCGCAGTTGCAGTTGCAGTCGCTGCCGCTGCCTTAAGCGCAGGTGCACAGCGGGCAGTAGTCACAACATAGCACTGCTCATATATCTTGGGGCAGGTGGGGTGGTGGTGTCGGTGTTGTCGGTGTCGGCGGTGCGACGGGTTGCCGGCTGCTTCAATTGATGCTGACAGCGAATGAAAGGCGCTGGCTGGTGACTGCAGAGGTCGCAGCACTAAAAACCGCTGCCTGGTCATGCTGCTGCTCCTGCTGCTGATGCTGCTGCTGCTATTGCAGCTCGTACTTCCTTTCCAGATGTGTAAACCAGTTTCGAGCCACGACTACGACGACGACTCCCCAGATCAATTCTAGCAGATTTCACTTTTTTTTCTGCTCGCCAAGTCGACTCTCGACTGGGCCCTGTCATTTTTTTTTTGTTGCTGTTGTTGTTGTACGTTTTAAAGGTGCAGCTCGAACGGTTGCAACTGTTGCCTGTTGGCTGCTTGTCGTCGTTTTGTTCCTGCTACGTTCACCAGCTTCCAGCTACCATCCATTGGCTGAACTGTGGCTGCAACGTCTGCATTGCAATTTTTATCTGAATGAGTCGCGCAAACATGTTGTCGTTGTTTGGCTGTTGCATGCCACAAATGTGCGATTGGCATGTCAAAAGAATTATGTATTGATTTTGATTTTGAGGAAGTATTCGCGACGATCTTTGAACCACGTCCCCACACCCCACGAACAACATCACCAGCAACGCAACCATTGACAGCTACTACAAAAAAAACAACCCCACCAGAAAGGTCCACTTAAGCGCAACAAATTCAAACTAAATACGTGCAACATGGTGTAAAGGATAAATGAAAAAAAAGAAGAAAAGAAAACAAGTTTCAAGTGGCTGCAAGTGGGCGCCGTTTGGTCGCAAAATGAATGACACTAAATGCTCCTGACAGCGAACATTTGTCGGTGCCTATCGCAGCGGGGCAGTTAATTACATTTGCACGAAATTATGTTAGTTAATTGATTAAGCGTCGAATATTTTGAGCGCTTTTGATTAACCGAAGGCGCCTCTAACCACCAAGTGGGCAGTTCCCACTGCAAACCTGCCTTAAAAGCCAAAGCCACACAAATTGTAGTATTTTCCTTTTTGGCTACACAGGCTCTCAAGTTGAGGCAGCAGCTATGGCAGTCTCTGTATCTGAAGAGCGTGGGTGGGTGCAGCCACAGCTTCGCCTCAGATACAGGCACAGGCTACACAAGACAGGAATTGCTGTTGTAGAGGCGGCAGCTGTCTAAATCTGTACATGGCCGTCGTTTTTTAGGGGGTAGTAGTAGTAGCAACATCAAATAACCCGAAACGAATCGTAGAGTTCAATTTAATAGCTAAACAGCGTTTGCCGGAGTTGCAATCGAACAGTTAACCTGTTTAAGTCAAGCTTAAAGCAGTACTTACAAATATGAAATATGAATAAAAGTTAACAACAAATCTGAGAATTTTGTATACAAAACAAATGACAAGTATTACTTATTAATGAAGTTTTCCGAACTGTGGACAATGGCTTCTGAAATGAGAGACTGAATCACGTATTTGCTTAATTGCGAATAAAAATAATCAAAATGAGCAGCTTAAAAGTTAGACTAATCAGACATTATTTTCGATAACAACATACATAATGTGATTTCCGTTCCGAATATAAACCAGAGTTAGATCGACGAGACTTAATAAAGATACAAAGAAAAGCATTTAGTGGCAAGTTAAGGGCTAAAACGAGCTACTTGTGAAATACAAAAACAGTGCTGTCAGCTAAGAGAAAGAGACAGAAAGAGCAGAGGAAGATGGAGAGAGAGAGAGAGAGACTGTTCATATAGCCATTGCTAATGCTTATTATTATTATTCCCAGTTGGGGAATTGTGTGTGTTTGCCTGTTTGCCTTTTTTTTCGTATAGTTATTAACCAACAGATACTCAGAATTAGTCAAAGGCAAACAATAGAACGAGACGTTCTCATTGTCATTTGAAGCTTTGCCAACGCATTGTTCTCTTAAACCATTTTAATATTATTTTGTTGTTGTTAAAGCAATTGTTGCTGTTATTGTCGAGCGCCTCTTTTACACACACACACACACACTCACGGAAATAAAATTATATACACGTCTGTTTTTTTGTTTTGTGTGTGTTTTTTTTTTTTGTAAGAGTCACGTTTTTATTTTTGGTTTTTTTATGTTTGCCACATTTTATTCTGTTTGCTGACGAGTAAAAAGTCAAATATATATAAGTATATTGTATCGAAACCAGAAATCACAACAACAAACACCGAAAAAGGCATGAAAATCTTTCAAATCAGATTAGAAACGAAAGGCAGCCACAAATGAAGAGCAACAACAACAACAACAACAAAAGAGGTAGCTTCATCAGCTTTGCTTACACAGCATAAAATAGCTCACAAGAGCTGTAAGAGCTTCAGATACATACATGGTGTACATCTCTGCAGATACAGAAATATATACAGATACAGATACAGATATAGATACAGAGATACAATACTCGATGTGTAACAGTGTAAGCTGCTGCTTGCGGGGATTATGATGTTGCCACGTTTGGTCAAGCATTGCATTGGCACTCACACGTCGCCGGGTTGCCAACTTAATGACAGCTTCAAGTTTCCTCGCGCTCCCAAGATACAGAAACAGCTACAGCTGCAGATACAGCTACAGCTACAGTTTTAGCCGCTATTGCGGCTTTGACTTTGACTTTGTGGCAATTAGTTGAGGCAGCGCGCTGTACGTGGCGTATACGCAATACGACTATATATCATCTCCTGTGAGCTTGTGTGTGTGTGAATGATGAGTGTTGAGTGCTGGCTTGGCAAATAATTGCTACTGTTCATCAGCGTCGTGAGCTGCCAACATATAATTAAGATCAAGCAGTCGCCAGCACCACATACGGGTCACTCTCTCCCTCTCTCTCTCTCTCTCTCGCTCTCTCTCTAGTACAGTCACTCTCTCTCTCTCTCTTTCTTCCTCTCTCTGTGTGTCTCTCGCGTTGCTTCCGCTGTACCTTCCGTTCGCATTGCGACATTTAAAACGCAATAACTTACTAAATAAGGCAGCCAAAAAAAAATAATAATAAGAAACAGAAAACAACAAAGATATGCATTTGTGCATAACTTGGCACAATTATTAAATACTTGAAAGGCTTCACGAAAACCGGTTGAGAACTCTACAGAAACTTCATAAATAATAATGAAGGATAATGATGATGATGTTGCAAGCAGTCCCCAGCCAGGGACAAGGGGCAGAGCAGGCACACAAACAACATACCACGCCAAGCTGGCTGGCAGACAGCCACAGCTCTCTCTCTCTCTCTCTCTCTCTCTTACTTATGATCTCTGTCTCTATCGCTCTGTCTCTGCCTGTCTATTCCCCCGCAGACATATGCGTAGAACTTGAGCCTGAAAGTGCCGCCAAGATTTATGTATGTAAAAACTGTGCAGGAAGATAAATACAAAGTCTTGTGGCAGGGCATTAAAAGTTAACTCCTTTAAAAAACACGTCAGACGTAATGAGCAAGGGGATAGCGGGTGTGGCAGCGGAGAGCGAGTGTTGCGGGAGGGGCAAATGGCACCGCAGGCCGCTTTATTTGTCAAGATTAATTACAAAATTTGCGTTAAATCATAATTTTCAATGTTTTACGACGAGGCCCGGTGCACGGGGATAGGTGTAGAGTCATCCATTGATTTACGGCTGCTTGTTGGTGGTGAGTTGTTGTTGTTGTTGTTACTGTAGTTGTTGCTGTTGTTGTTGTCCATTGCTGTTGACAAGCCCACGCTGACTGTTGCCAGTAAAACCAGAAAAAAGAGTGTTGGCCATGTTGCGAGTATATCTTTTGCCATTTGCCATGGGAATGACATTTATGGCCCGTACCGAAACGTATTTTTTGTCGACAATTATTTTGTGGCTTTTATTGATAAGCTGACTCTAATGCTGACCGAATAATTTGATTAGAAAACTCTATTGTAAATGATTTATGTGAATAAACATTTTGTTGCAAGGTGATGCATAAATAACATATTTTTTAACTAGGTTTCCATTAGATTTATATAGATTATATTATTTAATTTCAATATTTATATTTTGCATTCGTATGCGAAGAACACTTCATGACCATTTAATTATTTATTTATTTTATTTAAATTCAATGACATTTTCATGCTTAGTTCAGTTAGATGCTCTGGCTTGTGCCTCACACATTCATTAATGAAGAACAATTTGATATTTCCTTTGCAGTTGCGACTATGGCAAGATCATCAGAGAGGCAACAACGCTTGGTGTTTGGCATTTCCCAGGATTTTTTATTTCGCAATTCAACAAGTGGAGCGCTGGCACACCAACTTAGGTAATCGAGAATTCTGCTTATGGTTGTAATTAAGGAATGCTTACTGAGGGGGTGGCAGGGGGGTGTGTACTGCAACATTGGTGCAGCTCATTAGCAGACAATTTGTTGTAGCATGCTGCCAAAGCTCAAATCGCTCAAGTCGTTCAACAGAAAGCACACGCGTCCAGATCAAAGAACATAACTATTTATGTATATATTGATCTATCATATACGTGCCAGTTGGTAACTGATTGCATGCGTGTGTTAACTTGGCTAATTATGCATGTGGTACGGTTTTTAAAGGCGTTATCAAAGCGAATGGCAAACTAAATCGTACAATTCAAAGTGACGTATGGTATCACAATCAGTGAAAGCGTGTGAACTGAACTTGAGACATTGCCACACAAAAGAAATAAATAAAAAGACAAAAAAACAGACAATAAAAAAAAACCGCAGGTAAAAATGAGGCAAACACAGTGCCAGTCGCGCAGTTACTTATGCATATGCAAAAGCACTTTGAGAGACAGGGGCAACAGTCGCAGAGGGGTGGGTAAACGGTAAGGCAGCCAACACATAAATCTACACATGTTTAACACATAAGCCAAAGGCACTTTGAATGTTGTATGTTGCTGTTGTTGTTGTTGTTGTTGCTTCTGCTGTTGCCTGTTGTCTGTCTGCCAAGTGCTACCAAGCTACACACAACATTTCCCATATCAGTTAACAATTTGTCAACTGGCTGCGACTTGAATGGCATTTTCTATACAGCAAACAATGGGCAACAACTACAACAACAATTTCTGATTTCAATTCATGAAATGCACAATTGTTGTCGCTGTCTGCCTTCAATTGGCAACAACATCAACAACAACAACAACAGCAACATTTGCTATAAGAGAGAACGAAAACAACTGTAATTACCCAACAGACTAGGCCAAATAATTGATAAGTTGAAGTAAGTTCTGTTACACATGTGGCCTTATCACAGACTGCAGCATGTCAAAGTAATACACATGTACATATAAATAAATATATATGTACTCATTTTAGATTCAGTTAGTCAGTCGGCATAAGCACTTTTGTGTTTGTATGGTGAAGGTTTTTGGATTGTTTGAACTGTGAGTCAAACAAAAGTAGCTGTTAACAATAAATCATTTACTTGGATTAGAATTGACTCACAGAGATTCAATCAATTTAGCTATCATAACGTGGGTTTCATGATTTCGCTTACAATTCTGAAACAGTTATGACGGCCATTCGCCCAGCTTATTGAAATAGGTCTTAATAATGTTCGAGAATAACTTTAAACCTTGTTGAAAAATAAAAAGTATAAATTGGTATATTTTTTATGCGGAAAGTAAGTTCAAACTGCTCAATAGAGCTGAGAGCAGTTCTGTGTTTGCCAGCCTTTTCAATGACATATGGGTTAGAAAGGAGTTTGTAATACTTTTAACCTTGGCAAGTTACTCAAGCTCTAAACTTTCAAGATATAACATTGGATGCAGCTACAAAAAAACCAGTCTGGGAAGTTTTATACATTTTATCAGTCACAGGCAAATGCTAAGTCTGATGAAGTGAGGCATAGCCTGAACAATATTTACGGGTATTTTATGGCCGGATCTATGGCCATAGGTACTAGTTTGTTCCAGCTGTTAGTGGCTTATCTGGGCCTGTACAAGCTGCTATTGCTTGGGCTATAAATCCGCAACTATTACCTATCGACTGTTGGAATCTGCAGCTCCTGTGGCTGTGTTATTGAGCCTGCTGCCGCTGGAGATAAATGTGCCCGCGAAAGCTTTGACAAGCGATTAACTTTACAATTTATCGCTTGGTCGCCAAAAAGCGCTCAATTGAAGGCAGCTCCAGAGCACCGGCTGCCAATTGTCGTAAATCTTTTGCAGCCCAGTTGCAACTGAGAGTGCTCAGCTTAAGCCACTTGTAGTTGGTTGGCTGCCTTATGTTGCATTATTAATTTAACTAGTTGTGCAACAAGTGCCTGGGTCAGCGCCTTTAAAATCCACGCCCTGATTAAAACATCAGCGCGAGCAACCAAGTTGCCTGCAGACAGGCAGGTAGGCTGTAGCAGGTTGCTAGCAGGTTGAAGACAACTTAACTGCCGGCCTCAACCTGCTTCACATATTTATTTATGCATGTTTAAACATATTTAATGTCAATACGGGGGCAGCCAGGACCAACACGCATTTAATTATGCCCAGCGCATTAAATTAATGAACATTTTTATCAGCGTGCCGCGGCCAGTGTCGCGAGGCAACTCCAGCATCGAGAGACTCGACACTGTCCAGTGGTTTTAAAAACAGAATCCGGTAGCTGTTCCAATATATTTATTGCAACGTCTCTTCTTCTGTTGCTGCTGCTGCTGTTGCTGGTGTTGCTGTCGTTGTCTTCGTCGCCAGTGCCGGGTTTTAATCGCATTTAATATATCATTTTATTAAGCCAATCGTTGACTGGGTGCTGGATGCTCTCTCGGTTGCCTCTTGATTTGTTGCGAGCCTGCCAGCCTTCGTCGTCTGCTTAGCGTCTGGGTTGGTAATTTGCGTAATGCCGTCATAAGCCTGTCAGTTTATCATTCGCAACACTTCTCGCCTTATATTAATTTCTTGAATGGCTTTAAGCGGCACCTGTGGCGACATGTGATGACACATAACTAAAATGCAGCAGCTAAATGTACAATTTGCTAGTTTTTGTTGTTTTGTCGGCTTGACAGCTAGTTGAAACTGAGCTATGCCTGGCATTTCATTTCCGAGTAAACTGCTGTACGCAAGTGTTGCAGCTGCAGGCGCATTGCAAACGGCATTCCACAACTCAAGTCAAGCAGCCAAACAACCCAACAACCGAAGCAACAAACAAACCACACCAAACCAACTAACCAGGCCAATTGTCAAATGCTTTGGCCAACCAGCCACCCTACGAGTTCTCCTTAATGCCTGTGACTGCGCCTCTGGCTAAAGCTGACTCGGACTCTGACTCTGAGCTCTCGAACTGACCACATACACAACCAACTGGCAGGCAGAGCCAGACCTGAATCTGGCGATTTCTTTGCAGCCTTATACTTATTGTGGCAGCTACCTTTGTTTGTTGTTTCCTGCCTTTAATACTGTGTCTATTATGTAGAGCAGCGCGCTAGTTAGCAGATGTCCAAGGAAACTTGATACAGCCTAGATAAACCCAAAGGAAGACTTACTCGCACACAATCAGATGTTATAGTTTCATTGCAAAACTAATTATATACGAGATAAAAATGTTAAATTACTTAAAACTACTTCTTTTATTTTTAAATTTAATGTATTGTATGTTGAAATATATATATATAAATATATATATATATATATATGCTATATGGCTGCTGTTTGAGGTAGCCTCTCGTAAAGTAACTCTCGCACAATTGACAATAACATGCATTTTATTGATACGTATGCTCGTATATTATGCTCTCTTTTTCTGCAGAAATGCGCCTGGACAGCAATTGACTGCAGCCCGAACTTGTCAATCATGGAGCAGGACAGAGCTGGATTTGTAGAATGGCTAGCGTACGCTTCCTGTTGGGTAAGCTGATACATGCAATGGCAGGCAAATTGATCTTCACTCACAACAAAAACAATGGCGAGTCTGTGACAAAGACACACACATTCAATGACACACACACACACATACATACACAGGTTTAGTTGACCCGGACAGCGAAACGAAAACTGTATGCCTTGACCTTTACCGCCTGTCGAGACTAATTTATCAAATGGTTCAAGTGTGGCCCATCATAAAAGCATGAGACGACGCATAATTAAGGCAAAAGTAGAGAAAGAACACAAATGCGTTTTTAAACCATTGAGCAACGCCTCTTTCTAACAGTTTCCTTTTTTTTTTTTGTTATTATTTTTAAATCCATTCGAAATTTTTTTTGTTTATCTGTATTTTGTTTGATTTTCGTTAATTGCCGCTTATTAATCTTTGGGCCATTTTGTTGGCCACGACGAGTCGAGCCAGTTTAATGGTCTTACAAAATACAAATTCTAATTAATGAAATATTTAAAAGTCGAAGATGGAAAGGAAAAACAGTTTGTAAAAACAAAAAACTATTTTGGCCATTGTTTGGACGCTTAAGCAATTAATAATCTAAAAAAAAGAAAAAAAGAAACAGGCTCAGTGCTAGAATGTGAAGAATCTCTACACTCTGGCTGTTAACAAAGCCTATTCTTTGTGTTTTCTTTTGTGGATCGCTGGCAGTGCTGAGTTTTTGAAACAGCTCTCATCACACATGACAAATTCCACATTAATCTACAGCTGCTTCCATAGAGCGTATAATTTTTGAACAGTTTTTGGACAGAGAAATTAAGTAATCAATCATTTGGCTTGGCAGAGATATCAAAGAGACCGCTTTAAAGAAAAATACAAATTAGTTGTAGATAAAACTCTAAAATGTTAACATAAAACAGGCGACAAAAATAAGCTAGTGACTTCAGCTTAATAAAGAAAGAGAGAGGAGAGAGAGAGAGACAGAGAGGGTGCGAGAAGGAGAGCGAGAGAGAGAGATAGAGAGAAATATGTCAATATGGTGTACCTACTTTTTGTACAGCTAAAAAGCTAAAAAAAAAAACTAGAGTTGAAAGTGGCTTCGTGGCCGGAGCCAGATATCGCATGTGATTGAAATGAAATATAAAATTACATTAAATGACCGGATGTAATTGCGGTGGTCGTGCCAGTCGCTCAACTCGCTCAGTAGCTGCCGCACAGCAATGAATCATGGCTAAAACGAAATGCGTCGCAATTTTAGTCAGGCAGTGGCAAAACAAAAGACTCAGGCAACGAACTTGAATCACTTGATGTGGGCGCACGCTCACATAACCAAAAACCAAAAGGAATCTCTCAAGCCCACGCTGCACTTAATATAAAAATAAAAAAATTATTATAGTGGGCCCAAGTCAATGACTCGTTTCGAGTATCTTATCAGAGTCGAACGATTTTGTCAACTGACAATTGCGGCACATTAAATGTGTCTTTTTCACGCCACACGGCATTTTCAATGCGCATTTACTTGTCAATTATTTTTTGATAGCACGATAAGAACACATGCAAGCCGGTTGAAGCTGCGGCTTGAACGCGGAACGGCTGTCGACCAGCAGCATCTCCGTACTTGCTAACCAACTCTTGGTTGGTTGTTTACTATGTGGCTGCCATTTGCATATTAAGCGCTTGTTAGTCTTGGCGTCGAGTTGAAGTTATGGCCAAAAACATTTGAGTACTTGTATTAGGCCATTTTGGGTAGTGACTTTCTATGGCACACAGACAACAGGCAATTGCCAACTGGCGACTGGCATCACAGATCTTGGCCAATGACACAAATAGTTGACATTTGTTGCTTTCAGTAACTTAATTTATGAGTGAAAAATGTGTTCAACGATATCAGCTGAAACATTCATCACGAATTAACAATTGTTCGACTTTAACTTAAATGGTCTACAATTTTTGAGCATAAATCAAAAAACAACTTGACTTGTACTTTTCAGTTAGAAAAAATAAATTAAGTTGAACTTGTAATATCTTGATGAATGAGGATATATTGGAAATGTTTCCTTTAAGAGCCTGCTGACCTACATACGTATAAGATCTGTATCAGTAGACAGTATGTTCGTATTGCTGTGCGTGCAACAATTTTCGTTGAAAACAATTTGCGAAACAAAAGTCAAAAAAATGTTGCAGCAGAAAATTAAAAAAAATTGTTGCTGTGCATATGCCACGCACGTAGCAACAACAATAACAATAACAACAACAACAACAACAATCAGACAATCATGCACATAATCATGCTATCAATATATGGCAATTATCAATGAAATTTATAACAATCCACGAAATGTAACGAAAACATAACCGACCAATAAAAATTTCATTTTCATAAGGAATCAGAAATCGGTACAGAGTAGGGGTATGCAGGATTGCAGCAGCTGCATTTAATGTGGATGCCGCGTGCTGTGTCCAGCTCGTTATAACCAAGATATTTCTGTTGTTATTATTGCTGTTGGTTATATTGTTGTTTCTGGTTTTGCCTGCCTGTGATCTGCATCATAAAAACGTGCCAGATTGATGCGTGATTGAAATGCCAATTGGCTTCAAGTCTCGGAGTCTCGGAGCTGAAACTCAAGTTGCTTCGTTATTGTTGCTGTTGTTTTGTGGATTGTCTTGGAAATACATTTGAGGCACGTCGCTTGGACTCGGACAGCGCGTGTGCTTACCGTTAAGGCTGCGTAAGAGGTCTTCAATCGTATCTGTGATCTTCTCCTCGGTTCTTCTCCATCTCATTCTCATACTCTGCGTTCTGTAGATCTATGTTTGCATTGTCATTGCAGACAATTAGAACTGGCTCTGATTCCGAGTAGCATTTGACTACAATTTGCTTAAAAAGGCCGCTAGATAAACGATAAACAGTTGTTACGGTTACCTTTGGCCATATACGATCGTTCCGTTCCGTTCGGTTCTTGTCCATGACATGGTCAAGACCATGACTAGTTTCTTTTCTCTTCTTTGGTGTACTCTTTGCCAGTGGGTAAATCAACTTTGTTATAAAGACCGAAATGCATAAAACTGGTTAGAAATTATTTGATTTCTGTTGTTTAAAATCAATAAAAGTACTAAACTGTAAACGGCATGGATTGAGATCATAAAATCGAAAATTCCTCTACCTACCTTAGCTGGAAAATAATAAAAGTATTTATTTCAATATAGAATTTATTTCAGTGTATATCATCTTCGTTCTTGAATTTGCTTTTTACGTGCAGCATTTCTATTAATATTTATGGGCTTGTCGTTGACGCTTTGCCTGGCCGTGATGAATGAGTGTATTGAGGCAGCTGCAGATCTTCGAGCAGCAACTGGCGCCAGTGAACGGCGACAGGCACTGAAGTGCCTGCCATGTAGGGCAACTGGACAACTTAGACAACTGGTCACACTGTGAGGGAGAGCGGTTGAGATAGAGAGAGAGAGAGAGGGAGACTGAGAACAACGAGTAAGTTGGTTAACTTAGTCGTAGGTATCAATGAGTGGCAGCAGACTGCAAATGACTCTTATCTCTTGCTGGCAACAAATTGACCATTTCAATTAATGAAAAACGCACTTAAACATTAAAGACATGCTCGGACTGTCGGTGTTGGCGCTAATGATGCGATGAGATGCGCGTGGATGCGAAAACCAAAACACAGTTTCGAGTTGTACTAGTTGTTGGAGCAAGAGGCTGTGGCGGTGGCAGTGGTTGAGGCAGAGGCAGAGTCAGTTGCAGATGCAAAGATGTAAGGACGGACGCCGCTCCCATTTGCATATTTTGTTGTCGGATTTGCTGACGACGATGATTATTGCCGGGGCCAAGAGATTAAACGCGTAAATTTGTCGTTAAAAATCATGTTGAGATCGCGCTGTGAGCTGCGAGTGTATCGAAGAGGGAGAGCTGGGGGCAAAACAGACGTTGTTGACAGAGACACGCGATTAAGTTGCGGACAGGCCAAAACAGCAGCTGTTGAGATTTAACAGTGTTTATACACTGTTCTTAAAAGACTTTAAGCTGAAAACGGTTGTATTACTGATGATATCAATTGTGGCTAAATACAAACATAGATTTAGCCTATTCCGCTTATATCTTAGTTGTTCAGTTCTCATCTTTGAAAATTTTGCACATTTGTTGCCAGAATGCTGACAAAGTATGGCGTAGTCGTTTCTATTATATTTTTCAAATTCTTGCTTGATTTGTTTTGTACATTTTATTTATTTGCTTGACTGGTGCTTTGATTACGGCGCTTTTTGATTGATGGCTGTCGCCTCACGGCGCATGCTCAGCATATCTATGAGGCTGGCTACCTAACTGACTGACTGCCTGAATGACTGACGTACTGATTTACTGTTGCCTGATAAGCAGCGTGCACAAGCTACAAAAGAAACACAAAGAAGTGGCAATTACATGAAGTGGAGCAGCAGCATTCGGCATTTCAGCATTTCGGAATTTCGACATTTGCATAAATTGACCGCAACGAAATGAAACGAAACGAGAGACTTAGGCAACAAACTTGATTACAATTTGCACACTCGTCTCGCCTTGTCTCGTCTCGTCTTGTCTCGTCTCGTCTTGTCTCGTCTGCCGTTTCGTCTCATTGCTTTCTTCGTGACTAATTTGAGGCGACGTTTTCCCAGTCCCAGAGCCAAAGTCAGAGGCCACAGGTCATTTGTAATTCGGTTTCTGCCAAAGCAATTTTCGATGTTACAATTTCGCTGCAGCAACCCAATTTGCCTCCAACTCAAACGTCGCTCACAGCCACTTGCCCCCAATTTCCGCCCCCTTCAGTCTCGCTTCTTTTCCTCAATTATGTACTGAATCAGCGCATGAAATACTTTAAATGCGCATCTTAATTAGTTAAGCCAGCATTATAATCTTTTTAATTGGCCGCTTGGCTTCCTTTTCGGATTTCATCATTTATATTTATACTCATTAAAAATGGTTACAACGGACGCTATAAATGCTAAGAATTTTCTGTCTTTAGATATGTGCAGATAATTGAAGAAACTATTATGGAAAGGAAAATGCCATACAAATATTAATAATTAAAAAAGAGCAACTATAAATGTCTGCGCATATATGTACTTCAGAGAGAAGGTATCTACAGGGTATCTACAGGTTGCCAACTTATTTACGATCACATTTTTACTGACTTCTTTGCTTTTTAACCCAAATTGAATTGTAATTTTATGCAGCACGCAGCAGGCACAGCCACAAAAAGATTTTCACAGCGAATTATGCGGCCAACCGCAGCGTCCCAGACGCCTGCGACTCCAGCTCCAGCTCCAGCTTCAGAGATACTTACATGTGAGCATGTTGTGTATATAGTATGCAATGCCTAGGTGGGAACTTGTATTTCCCACGCATGTTGCCGCTCCCCCTCCCTTTCCTGCCTTCAATAGAAATCAACAACTTCCGCAAGCAACGCAAAAACAACTGGAATGAAAAAAAAAATTTGCGTTTTTGATTAAATCGTGGGATATATCAAAGCGACGTTCACCTTATCAGACGACGGCAGCACAGGTGAACAGTTAGCAGCTATAACGTGGGATAGATGTTTGGATCTAACAAAGAAGATGCAACTTTCAGTCCTGGCTGAGACCGTCAACATGTTCATTTTTTTTGCGCTACCGGTAAGTTTTCCAAGATTTCAAGTGTTACCATATCTGGCAAAGACGTGGGCTAGATCTTTCAATTGCCAATAAAAAATGGAGCTGCTACCTGAATTTCTGTTTGGGTAAGTTATTTTTTCAAGTGCTTTTTCTTGTTGTTCTGCATCTCGGCACAGTTAATGGCACTGGAAGAATTCACGGGGTTATTTTAACACGCCCGTGATCTCTTAGTGGCATCTATGGTGCGAGATATTACTTGCAGAAACCGAGAGCTTTTCTCGCTCTGTATTCCAAGCATGCTTCTTAATTGTGTTAATTGAGCCGTAAAAAACTTGATAACAGGCTTAGACATATTCAATTTATTTCAATGTGCTGTGCGTGATTTGGACAGAAAATGTGGCCAGTTTTTTGTCAGTTGGCAACAGGCTTAAACTGCAATAAATTGGTTAGCTACTTTGTCGTGATAAGCCCCCACAAATAGTATTGTGGGAACTTTATTATTGTTGTCATTGTTCTTTTCGTGCGCTCATTAGCACCAAAGCTAAACAATCTAATTCATAAATACTGAATGTAAAACAAAATGAAAATAAAACTTTCAAAAAAAAATAAAATCAAACCTAATACCTTTAAGAACTTTACAACATTTGCTGGGGTCTGGGGTCTTGGGAACACCAGAGCGCCGGACGTGGCAGCCTTGAAAAATCACCTTTCACACTGGCCGCAGTTGGACAGAGGCATTGCTACAATTAACAGTTCAATGAACTTCAACCATGGCGAGCGGATGGAACGGTGGCTACTACAACAACAATAATAACAACAACAACAACAACAACACCAACATCACCAACAACCACTGAACAAAAAAGTAGCGGCAAACGCTTGGAGTGAGAAAAAAACACAAAGTAACACAGCTAGGCCAGAACCATGGATAATAGCCCAGTGGAGCTGTTGAGCATGGTAACACAAAAAAAAAAACACACTCACACAAAGAGAAAAACCCAACGAAGAGCGGGAGAAAAAAAGATAATTAACTTTTTTTTCCTATCGTGTTAAGTATGCCAACTGAAAGAGACGCAGTTCGTCAACAAGTTGGAAACCGAACAACAAATTACAGCACATTACTAAAGGTCCCGCATATGTGTGTGAGAGTGCCATGGGAGTACCAGTTGTTCAGTTGGCCAGTTGCAGGGTTGCCCTTGTTATAATCGCGGCAGTGCCTCCTAGCAGCACAAGGGTGTCTCTAGCGAATTTCGCTGGGGTTTAAGTCTCTTCCGACTTGTCCACTGAACGCTTCAATGATTTCATGCATAAATTGTTGCTGCATCACGAATGCAAGAAAATTCCTGCACGAGCTCTTTGATGACGAGAACTCTGCACTTGTCCACCAACAGCACCAAAGACTTCCACGTTCCACTTGGCTGGCCTCGGAAGTGGTGCAGCCAGCGATGTTTCCTGTTTGCCAGCAGATTGCAATAATTTATGAGACACCTTCGACAATGAGCCAACTATAACATATCAATTGTCTCTATATGAAACAGCCTTTGCAAAGTTTATATAGATATTCTGTAGCAGTTAAGGTTGAGAGAAATATTTGCATATTTATTAGAATAAACAAAATATAAAAAAAAAACTATGTATGTAAGTGAGGTACCAGTGCATCTTCCAGTCGACACTCTGAACAACAGTTTACAAAATGAACAACAGGAACAAATAGATGAAAAATCTTGGTTAAGTTATTAGCTACAGCTAAAAACTTATGCGAAATCCAAGGAAGAAGCTTAGCTTAATTCAAATCACACGCGTCGCAATACAACAATTTTCTACTCTTCCGGCCAAATGGCAATACATCTGCTTAGATGGTCTAATCCAGGGACATGTTTCTGTCTGCCGGCCGTTTTAGGCTATCAAATGGCGACAAGCCAAATTGCACGTCAAATGCTGTCTGCTCCTCTTGCTCTGCTTGTTGTTGTTACTCTCACAATGCGCTGGAAAATTTGGAAAATTACTTTTAATCAGTGCGAAAATTAGATGCATAATTTGAATGGCCAATGGGCCTAGCCCCCCGAAAGCCAAATCAAAAACTCGCAGTCGCGTCTAAAAGCTGAGTACAAGTCTGTGGGAATTGTGGCAATTGCCAAGCTGTTGGCCATTTGAAATTGCGCTCCAGATTTGCGCATTTGTTGTCCATTGCTGAATACTTGCTGGATTGAGAGTGTGGGAGGTAATTTTGGCGGAGACGCAGCTGTGCGTTGAGAGTCTTTTTCCTTTGCTGGAATGCGGTGCCATTTGCCATGAGAATTGCGGCAGTTCACACAGTCCCGAGCGGTTCGCACTCTGATTGACTTCCTAGCTAAATTATGCAAATTAAAGCGGGACATAAAAGGGAGACAGAAATAAAGAGATAGATAGAGAGAGACAGAGAATAGCACGCTTCGTTTTCGATATATGAGCTGTGATTACGAGGCGGCAAATAACAAATAAAAGCTTAAAAAATAACAACTCAGCTAAACTGCTGCTTTAGATGGAGATGTTGATGATGTTGCATCAATTGCAGTTGAAGTTGAAGTTACGGCTGATGCCAAGTGTGGCAGCAGCCGCCAGCAGTTCAAACTTTTGCAAATGATGATGAGGCTCAATCATAGCAACAACAACAAACAACAACAACAAAAATATGGCCAAAGGCCTGCATAATCCCCGACAAGCGACAAGTTGTCGTTAGGCCAAAAATTAAAGGCAGAGAGAGGGAGAGAGACAGATAGTGAAGGAAATATGAGTGTGAGCGAGCGAGAAAGAGAAACAGAGAGAGAGGGACCAACGGCTATGGACTGTGGGCAAATATTTTAAGTTTACATTTTGAACGCATCAATGCAGATGGCCAAGATCTGCAATGGCAACGGCTCCGAGACTGAGGCTGTGCAAATATTTTATTAGCAATTTTCAGCTTAAATGCCTCCAAAACGAGGCGCGTCGCATTGGCCAACTGGGGGATTGTTGTTGGTTAAGTGCACTTTAGTTAAACCATTGTCTAAGAGGTTTGCCAACGATAGCACATTTTAGAGCTCAATCTGTAGGTTAAGATTGGTAGAAAATGAGTTATCTTAATTCAAAATAAGTAATAACGACAATTCTAGGCAAGCTGCAGATATCGTACCGTTGCAGACCGGAGCTATACAGCCTATATCTAAATTCATTTATAAATAAATAGAAAGTTTAAAAATAAAGAAGACGAAGGTCTTCAACATTCTCTTGGTAATATGCAAGACTACGATAAATGGTTTCACACGCGGCATAATGTGAAAATTAATAAAAAAACAAACACATTTTAATTTATTTATCTGTATTAAACGAAATTACAGGCAAAATATTTATTTTTTTTGTGTTTTTTGTGATCTAAGTTAAAATGTTTACTTTTTCAAGTTTTACTTTGAGTTGAATTACAATAGAATTATAATACTTAATTATAATAGAATTAAGTAAGAATTAATAAGAGTATAATTAATATAGATGCCATTACTGTTATTCATATTCCTATGCCATAATATTTCCAAGTCTTGGTGTAATTATATTTTATATGCATTCAAAATACTTAATAATAACACCATGTACATAGCACTTGCACAATGGATTAGTTCAGCACTAGAAGCCACAACTCAATGAAGGCTACTAATAAATAAAATTGTAAGGAGAAACTAGTAACCTCGTTCCAGTTAGTTGCAATATGATTTAAAAATATTTGTTTTAGGTATAATTAACTTAATTAGTAGATTAATAAGAACAACATGGAAAGAAACATACATTTGGAAACTTCTGCGTTGTGTTCTTGCTTGTACCCTGATGTGACTTTGGGATATCATCTTTATACGTATTTTAGCATATTGTCAATTTGAGTGAAAAAATGTTCGGAAACTCTTAATGAAATAGAAATGTCAGATGGTCAGATTTTGTTGCTGCTACAAGTTCCGGTTTAACCTGACATATCTGACAATATTTTAGCAGTATTTTATATAAGCTCAACACAGTACATCGTACCGGTAAGTCCAGAATAAAATAATAGAAATTACCAATATCAAATAGTTCCCGCCTTTTAGTGCGCTGACCACATTGCTAATAGATTCTGCGGTTTAACCTGATTTGTCTGCCGGCCCTTAGGCAGTGTTATTAATAATTTAAATAAATAATATACTCATATACAAATACAATGCCTTTCACACATTCAGCTATTCAAAATATAAAACTAATGCTAGCTGGCTCTCTGTATTTCGGTCTCTCTATCTCTCTTGCTGCTTCGGGGGATTTCCAACTAATTAGCAGGCTAAAAACACGTGATGAGTCTCGCTATCGGTTCAGTGGGATCAATGCAGCAACAGCGTTCACAAACTTATTGCATGCGAAATGAATGGCAAGATGACGACCTCAAAACGGTGATGCCTATACCCATGTCTATACCTCGATTTACTCACATATGCATACAAATATATATGTATGTACCTATGTATGTGTGTTTGTAGGTATTACTTTCGTTTTATTCGTTTCGATTGACGACTTGTCCCTGAAATTGTGCAGCAACCCCGCAGCGGGTTTCTCATGTAGCGTGTCAATTGATTAAATGTGAAACTCTACTATGAATTTATTAACAATTCAAATTGCAATTCGAACAACACCACAGTAAGAAAAACACCAAAAGACAAACGGAATTTGTATGTGGAGGCAAAGTTTGAGAGTAACTGCTTGCATATGAGGGTTTGTGGCGCCGCTAAGCAGGCATAGCAAATACGCCCATCATGTCGTCAAGTTATGTATTCCTCTATTGTAGGTAAGTGTCTTGGATTGGCTGCGGTCTTAGCTAAAAATTAAAATATTGTTTTACTTTGTGTCATCTTTGGTTAATTTTTCAGGCATTTTGTTAGTTTCATCTTTTTTAGGTTCTTGACACTTCTGCAGCTTTTTGTCAGCTTCAGTTATCTTAGTTTCTTCACATTTTTCCGTATTTTTGTCAGGTTCATTTTCTTTAGGTTCTCCACAGTTTTCCGTAATTTTGTCAGCTTTCTTTTCTTTAGATTTTTCACATATCTCTAAGGATTCATTTGGCTTTGCGCTTTTCATGGCCGCTTTGTCATCTTTGTTTTCTTGTTTTTCTTTACACGACACTTCCTGTGTCGCCTCATTTTTTCCTTTAGCTGACAATACTTGAGCCTTGATTTCTTCCGTGACTACTTTTACCATTTCCTTACATTCGTCTAATACCTTGTCTTGGTCTTTCTGTTCAGTCTTTAGTGCAGTTGTGCAACCGGTTAAAATTTCCTTGACTTTCTTACCAATTTGTTTTTTCATTTTCTCTTTCTCCTGTCTGTGTTTTTCAATTGCTTGCTTCTTAATCTGCAACAGCTGCGATTTGTCCAGCTTTTTTTTATCCAAGTCTGCTTTCAACTCCTTTTGCTCATCAGGTGATTTATAATATATCTGTAATTTGGCTATCTCCTGCTGCTTCTTCTCGATGGAGCCACACCAAGCTTGAAGATTTTTATTTTCAATATCCTTCGCCTGAGCAGTGAGCTGCTCATCACATTCTGCTTGCCGATCCATCATGGCCTCCAAGCTGTTATCAGCGAACTCGTCCTCGTCCGGGTCGACCTCGGTTATCATCTGAACACCGCCACTGATGCGCCGCTCGTCACGTAGCTCTAACGACTGATTCTGAAGCTCAACAAAACTGAAGCGATGATACGCAAAGTAGTGGGCATTTTTACAATCATACTTCTTGCCAGCACCAGGACCGAGACGCTCATCTGGTCCGCTAAATTGTCGATAAGCTTCCGGTCTTACAAAGTCCGCCACATCGATGCTCTCATGATTAACGCTACCCGGCGCATAGCCCTCATCGGCCGGATCCTTTGGCGGACGTGGTGTATTTGACAGTTTGCTGGATAACTTCGGCTGATTCGGCTTCTTTACGGTCTTAACCGTATTAGTCTTATCGCTTAGACAACGCAAAGAAATCGGTCGAAGAAGTAATTTAAACATCTTTTTTTTTTTGGCAAAATCTCTAGTTTTTATATTCAAGATGAATAGTAATGATATGTCAAAGTAATATTTGAAATGTATGCATTTTAAATGTGAAACTAATTAAAGCATGCTTAGATTAATTGGGAGCTTGGCTGATTTAATTTCGACTAAGTACAAGGTATTATTTAGTCTTTCCCTCTGAAATAGGGAAACTAAAAAGGAACCGCATTCGCAAGTAAAGTTTAATCTCTGAATCTGCTTCCTCTGAGCATGTAGTTATGTGCTAGAGTAGCTGATTGCTGGCATTTCGAATAAGGTTGTTTCTCTATTTGGAAACTGAGAGCTAGGGCGGGCCATTTCCAGCTAAGCAGCTTTTCAAACAACGCGGCAAGGTCAACATTCACTTGCCGAAAGCACAGGAAATCAAAATGTCACAATGGAATCTTAGCAGTTTGCATTGCTCTTGCAATCCACTGCATTTTGTGTACCTTCGGCTGTGTGTGTATGTGCTTGTATATGTATTGTTCACACAGGTTTGACAATGACGCTTGTACCTCGGTGGCGAAATTGGGGAGATTCGTAGAGGCAACTACAGTTCTGACGAACTTTCAAGTGATTTGTTTTAAGGCGACTGTCGACTGTCTAACAATCTAACACCGCTCATCTAAGCTTTGATTTACTCCTGATTGCCCTAAAGAGCGTCTCCCTTTAAAGTGTCTTTGTAAATAGTTAAGCGGAAATTTTGTATATTAAATGTTACGCTGTAGCGTTTATGTTGCCATGTAACAAGTTCCGGAATCTCTCCGGCTTTGTGCTTGGGTTTTACCTGCATCTGAGAAATGGGGCTGTTTGATAAGTTTCGCAAATGCCAAACCATAGTCATGGAATAAAAATAATAGGAACATATTTTCTTATACTAGACAACAATGCTTATTTTCACCGACTACTTTCAATCTTCTTTCTTAAATTTCCCAATTTTATGCAATCAAATCGATCTGCCCTCTTGATACCTGTACAGAATATTCATTGTTTTTATAGTGTTACCGGTAAAAGCATCATTTCCGCCTCCTCCCTGCCTGAAGTCATGCGAGTGCAAGTTTACTTTTAAGTGTCTAGCGTAAAGTTTATATGTTGGTGTAGGATCAACTTTGCTACCACTTATTCGTATGCCCTGGTCGGGCTGGTCTGCTCGTTTATTATTAAAAAAATTTGTTGCCATTTGCTGCCCTAAAGAAAGTTGGTCCAAGGTTTATGGTCAACTTGCGTGCACACATGTGCGTCATTGACAGGAGAACTGGGGAAGAGTTCAGGAGTTCGCACATGTGCAGCAGCCAAGACCAAGTGTCGGACTCCATGAAAATAGATTAGGGTCAACTGGGTAGTTGGCCAAAAGATGAACACTATAAACCACCTGTTGTTATCCAATCTGAACCAAATATAGTCTCCAATTCTTTTTGTGCTTGAACTATTCACACGCTGTTCGTTGGCGTTTATTTATGCAGTTGACATTGTTTTATACTTTTTTTGTTAGTTTAATAATGCAGTTCAGCTAACTAAGAAAGTCATACAAAAAGCAATTAAGCTTAAGGCTAGAATTAGGAAGAACTTGAGCTTGATTGGGTTAGTTCATGACAGAGTTTGCATGTTAAGAGAGGCAAAGCAAATAGTTAAAGTAACCGTATCCCACATAAAATTAAAAAAATAACACATTCGCTTAAAAATAAAATTTGTGTGTTTGTGTGTGTGCGTGTGCTTAAGTTCTAGACATAATCAGGTTTCCATTGCAGATGATCGTTGAGGTCAGTTGAAGTTGAGACTTTTGCAGTTTCTCATTACCATTGAGCAAGACGATTGTTATTATTGTTGATGGACTGCAGCTCCTCGCTCTCACGACGCTGCTCCTCTGCACGGCGATTATCTGCGCGACGGCTCTCAAGATTCTCCAGGCGGTCGAGTTGCCAAAGGTCATTGTCCAGCAGGCGACGTCCCGACCAACTGATGGCCGCATTGCCATTGAGCCGTGTCGAGATCAAGCCATTCAAATTACCAGAGTTCAGCAGGAGTGGTGAGCTAATGAGTTGTGCCTGCACCGAAGCACTTGAGGGTTGTGCCAGGAGCAAGGGCTGATTGGTACGCTCAATGCTGAGGCGAGCGCTGGGCAGTTGACGCCATGCTTCCAGATCCAGTTCACGATCCCTAGTCAGCAGCGAGTTCTGGCCCAGACGCGATGTCGAGATCAATGTGGGCGGATGTGAGACAAGGCTGGCCTGGACACGCTGATTAGAGCTTGGCAACAGCAGCGTTTGGTCGAGGAGGCGCTGCTGGCTTTGGCTTTGACTCTGGCGACGTTCCTGTTCGCGACGCAGCTGCTCACGATCACGCTGCTCTCGATCACGTTGCTCACGATCACGTTGCTCACGATCACGTTGCTCACGATCACGCTGCTCACGATCACGCTGCTCACGATCACGCTGGTCACGATCTCGCTGCTCCTGCAGCAGCTGGAGCTCGCGTAGTTGTTGCTCCTGCTCCTGACGCTGTTGCTCCTGCTGTTGACGCAGTTGAGCCGTTTGCTGCACCTGCTGTTGGAATTGTTCCATCAGCTGTTGAGCCTGTTGACGCGCCTGGTTCTCGGCTTCACGACGTGCTTGGGCCTCCAGCTGCAACTGCGACTGCTGCTGTGCATCGACTATGGCCTGTGCCTCCGCCACGGCTTGGGCTGTGAGACGGGACTGCAGCTCCTCAATGCTATTGTAACGAGACGAGGAGCTGGATGCAGATTGGGATTGAGATAAACTGCGACGTTCGTCCAAACGCTGTTTAGACACAATCGCATTAAAGCCGCTTGCATCATCAGCCGTATAGTCAACAATACGCCTTGTACCATCCGGTTCAACGAGAGAGTATTGGCCCTTCACCAAATCGCCGTCGCGCTTCTCCTCCTGTCGCTTCTGATCGCCGGTCAGCGTGTCGTGCACATCATAGGCAAATGTGTATTGTGGCCGGCTATCGTAATCTTCACTGGAGCTCGGCAAAATGGTAGTGACCTCATCCAAATTGGAGTCATCGTTGTTAAGCTCGCCACGCAGCTGCTGCTGCTGTTTTTGCAGACTGGACGATTTGCTTAACTGGCTGAGTTCAAGAGGTCGCAAAAAGGATGCAAAAGCCACATTGCTGGTCAGCAGGCACAGGCACAGCAAGAAGCAGGACTATGAATACACATATATATATATATATACATATATATATTAACAGTTCAAAATGGATTGGAAAGTTTTTTTCATCTTAAATTTAGCCACATTCTTCAAAATATGCCAGCAAAACAAATATATCAATTTTGACAATTGCTTTTGGCATCATAAATTTGCCAAGGACTTTTTACAGGCATCCTAATTGAATGAGTTTCGTACCCAACTCTCGAAGCCCCCACAACTCTAACCAATTTATTTTGACAGCATGTTGCTCTGAACTTTTCTTATCCCCTATGTTTTGGCAAAGGTTATACTCAATTTTCGATTAAGCACCCAAGATTGATGATCTTTTGTAAGAACTAATCGATTTTTTTTTTCAATTGAATTTTCGGAATAAAAGACGTAAGTGACATTAATGAGAGTAATTTAAATGAAAAGCAATATTAATTTCGATTGTAAGAAACTGGAATTTTTCATTTGAATAAGCATATTAAGACATATTTAAGTCTTGCAAGATCTGCCCAAAGTTAGTGAGTGAGTTTAAGCTTCGATGTGACTCTGTTAGTCTAACTTAGTCCTTACAAGTTTACATAATATGTTGAAGAGTTTTATCGTTTCACATTTTTGATTATCCTGATTTATTGCATGCCCCTTTTACATGCCGCCGCCGGTAAACATTTATGGCCAGAATTGTTTCAGACTTACCCGTTTCATGGCTAGAGTTGTCAGGTATGCGACTAGTTGATTTCTTGCTTGTAATTTGTTTTAGCTGCTGCTCGTTGCTTATTGTGGCACGTTGTGCTACTGATGCTTACCTCAGCAGCCATCGACTATTTTATACATAGCTGGACAGTTGGCCAGTTGGCCCAAAAGGGCCATCACAAGAACCAGCCCACACTTGATATGCGTAGAGGCTTTCAAATTTGTTTAGTTAAAGTTACAAATGACCTTCCATGTCTGTGATACGCTTGCCTGACTTACAAAGCTGCAACACAGCATTCACTTCTCGGCCATTCGCAACTGTTCGAAAATTGTCACCCATTCACCCAAAAAGCATGTCCAAGTGGCTTTGGAAATTGGCAACCAAATGTGTACGGAAATTGGTCAAGAATTTTCCTGTTTGCCAAACGAATTTGTAATGTTGCCTATACTCCAATTACAAATGGGCCAAAACTGATGACACAGTAGCAAAGAGGGAGAGGGTTAGGAAGACACAAATAGTACAAGGCAAAACGGAATTTTGATACGCCTAAAGCAATGTGAGCTGCAACTGCAACGAGACAGATATACAAGAGTTTGAAAAATATTATCAACTACCAAAGTCAGTTGAAAAATGAGGAACTTAAATTCACGATTCCCAAATCAAAACATTATTATTATTCAAAAAACAACATTTAATTTCTGTATCAATCTAGAGGCTATGGTCCAAAAGGCATTTAGCTTTAACAAGTTTAATACAATTTCAAGTTTGGATCAATTTTAAAATACCATTTTTTATAGAAAATTGTTCAAATTGTTCGATTGTTTTCAAATGATGATCGTATGACATCGTTGGCCTAAGGTCAGAATATACGAACTGCAATTAGGAGTTGATGATTCATTAGATGCAAAGACGCGTTGGAACACAAATTAACTTGTCTCGAACAATTTTGCTGCGATTTTAAACCGACGTCAACAGTCAACTCGTCCAGATTGAAATACAAATGCAATTTTAATCGGTTAAACTGGCAGTGAACAGTATGCAACCACAGGAAAGTCAACATGACTAAGATGTGAAACCAAAAGCCTGAAGCTGTGCAACTTTAAGAACATCAACAACACAAAAATACACAACCAAACAGGAAACACCAATGTCAACATCTGCAGAAGCAATGCGTAGAAAAATAGATAAAAAATGAAAACAGTAAATGAATTTCCTGCAAAAACCAGGGAGAAACCAATCGAAAGAGCTCGAGTAGAAGATACCCTGTTCAAAATTTCAAGTTCTATCTCTGAGATCGCCAAGTAGTAGAAGTAAGGCTAATATAAATCGATGGTTGATAATACAAGAATATAAATACTTTATGGGGTCCGAAATTCTGGCTTCTTCTTTCTATTACATACTTTTGCATACCATCATTATACCCTTTTGCCCACTGTTAATGGGTCAGGGTATAAAAAAGACAATAGAAAACAAAGGAGGGAACAACAAGCAACTGGCCGCCAACTGGTTGGAAAGTAAAAAATTTCATGCATGACTGAAATACAAGAGGCAAACAAACAGGCAATGTGATCCAACGCGCTTGTTATTATAGCTGGTGCATAGTCTTAGGGACCAGGCACGCATGACAGGGCGGCAGGAATAGGAATAGGAATAGGAAGAGCGGAATATGTCGCCATAGTTGTGAACACATTCAGTTTGCCTGAACATTTTGCTCGATGCGCGCTTTTGACGGTTTTTTTTCTGGCTGTGGTAAATTGAGTTTCCCGCCACGGGGTAATTGAGTTCTGAATGGAATGCCGGTTTTGCAACAAATTTCAGTGCAGTCCCAACATACAAATCACTGCACCTATTTTCAGTTCAGTGCGCAAGTTCGTAAATTAATTAACTTTCAACAAATTTGTAATAATTTCGCACAACAGCTGTTTGACTAAAGGTCAATTAAGCGCTTACTTGCGCACAGAATTAAAATCAATTAAATAATCAATTACAATTATCTGGTATTATATAGAAGAATTGTACTTAAGTACCCTGCACACAATTTAAAAGCGCTAAAGGGGAACTTGTTTATTTGTAAAGTAACTGCGAGGGTATTTTAGGGTAAACCTGCTAGTCGTGCACTCTCGAGTCTTGTTTTATTTGTTTTTACTGGCGCCGAGCAAATAAAGTAATCAAATATGTTTGACCTGTTGGCGTGCAATTAAAATAGCTTCATGAATAATTATGCGCAATTGGAATTTTCATTGTAAACTGGTGCGTTTGCCAAGTTAAACAAAAACACTAATATACACAGAAATAGGAGGGCGAATTGTATAACAAGACCTCCGGCATTTTAATCCGCTCATAAATTGAGCTTGAAGGTGGAAATAAATTATAAGTTATGTTACACAGATAATAACAACATACTTCTGGATATCAATGGTAGTTTTTTAAAGTATTAGTTTCAAGATCCCTATAATATATGTTCAGCTTTCATGATGCGCCAATTTTCTGTTCACTAAACTAAATAATGGCAAAAAATCAGAAGTATCACATACAGCTGGAATTCTAGGATTTTGATTAGATTTTTGCCTGCTTTCCCATGAGGCCATTAACGTTTTGCAATTTCGTAAATCACTTCAGACCAAAGTGAGAGCAATTGAATCTGTGACTAGCTGTGTTGGGTTGTATCACAATTTCTCGCTGCACTGATTGAGTTTGGCTGCGTTGTGTTTTGACAGATACAGATATAGAGACAGAGATAGCAATAGTGGCAATGATAGACAACTTTTTGTCCAGTTGACTGTTTCCATTTATTTTTCATATTTCTGTGTGCTTTGACGTTTTTGTTTTAGTTTACTATTTTGCTGTGAAATTCCCTCGGCTCGCGCACCAAATGCCAAAAGTTAAAATAAACACACAAACTCATAAGCACACAAACACACAGAGCGAGCCAGGCAGGACATGCGACAGGAAGCACTTTCCAAGTAGGCCAACAATATTTTTGCCATCTATGTGCTTTGTGTTATTGAAAAGGAACTGAATGAAAGGCAGGCAGAAAAGTTTAAACACCTCGAGGGAATTGGCGTTCATGTTGGGCGCTGCAGCCGCTGTATATTTTTAACGGCCCACCGAATCACGGTTCGTATACGCAATAATGCTGTCAGAGCCACTTGCTGAGCTCCGGTCTTTGGTTTGGAATCAAAACTCGTGACAATTTCAATTTCTATTATTTTCTTTTGCTATTCATTTTTTCAATTGCTGCTCCCTAAATGGCTTTCACAAATGCCAGGAAATTATTGTCAGCCACTTTGAGTGTGTCTAAATATGAAATAAACATTTTATAAAATTCACATTACAAAAGTATATGCATATTAAAACCCGATTGAGCACCCCTGAATGCCTTAACTAAGAGAGTTCAACCTGAAAAAAATCGCAAAAGTAAAGTTTGAATGCACTGGGATTCAACGTAATAATTAATGGTTACATTTTTCTTGATTTTGTGAAACTGAAGTAAATACTGAATTCTTAAATGCAGCAAACTGTATGGAGTCTCCACACCATCCAATTGATTGGCTCCCTACTGCTTTAACTCACCACATATTATGCTGTTGTTAATTGTGCACATTTTATGCATGCAGACAACGCAATCAACATTTTTGCATCTTTAGCAGACAAATTTTGGCAGCGCGAAGTCCAAAAAGCCTCACTTTTTATTCAAATTTTGCTTCTTTCCCTTTTCTGTTGTTTATGATTAATTGCAGCTTTTATTATTGAGATGTTACAAATGAGATTTAATAATATATTTTGGTCTTACGGATTTTATTGAGTACAGTTATTTTTCCTAATAATTTCTCTTTAAACATTAACTCGTATATTATTATTATTAACATCTGATTTAATATTAATTATGTTTATTTCAAAATGAGCATTTCTCGACTTATGTTTGAGCGTTAAGTGAAAAATACCAGCCGAATTGCCTATCATATTTTATTTTATTTGTAAGTTTATTATTCATAAGCGTAGGAAAAAAGAAACAAAGCAGAATTTCTTTTCTTTTTCAATTGTGTTTTTTTAATGTTTCTAATAAAGCATTCTAGTGTTTTGCTTTCAGCGAGTCAGAAATCATTCAGTTGAAAAAATAGAACAGAATGGAGAGAAATAACCGTGAAACAAGTTTAAGGGTTAGAAAATAAATAAAAAAGAAAACCAATGACGCATATTATGTGGCAACTGTTGATCAATATGCTGTAAAATTGAAGAGCATCAGCATATTTTTGATTTCTAGGGCAACGCTTTATAATGTTTTCGCTTCACGTTTTAATTACAATAACAATCGCTCAAGCATAGTGCATGAGCGTAAATGAAATACAAGAAATTCAAATTTGAACACGTAAACATTTAATTTGCTTTAATGTGCCGAGGTAAATTGTAAGAATCGCAACAGATCGAAACGAAAGAAAACAACATAATGCCAAAGCAAGCAAAACAAATGTTTGCGCACTGAGATGGGCAATTAATTAGTTTCAATTGTTAGCGCGCCTTGTGCGGGGTTGATTGCCTCACTTTTTTTTTTGTGAGGTAAATAGTGTGAAAACGCGGAAATTTGGAAATGGAAACGTGTATATTTTACGTATTTAAAGTTGGCTGAACACAGTGAATAAACTTTAAAAAGTTCTCAAAAATATAAATAAATTATATAAAAATCTCGTATTCTTAGGAGTTAGGTAAATTCATAGCAATCAAAGTTATGATAAAAATAAATATTTAATGAAAGGAAGATTGAGTTCTCCAACGAATATGTGACACTAGGAATTGTAAGATTTGAAGAAATCGGATTGTGGAATAAAAACAAGTAAAATTAAGTCTCCCAAGTAGCTAGAAAAGCTGTTGATGTTACTCTTAATTCTTAATTTGCACCACCACAGCGAACAGTGAATATGCCATTTTCAGGGTGGCAAAGAATGTATCCAAATTGAGCTCAAGGAATCCGGCCATCATCCTTCCATTTGCCACTCCCAAAGTCAATTGAGTAAAGACGAACAAATTGCGCCGATTATGGGCCGATTGTTCATACCAATTGCTCGAGAAGATGGCATAGGGCAATTGACGCGCCTCCTCAGCCACATCACTGGCAAAATAGCAGCTGGGAAAGAGTTGCAGGCAGATGACGGTAAATAAAATGGCATTATACATCAGCGACATCGTGTCCCTCACATAGAACAGCACATAGGAGACGACTATGCAGAGACCTGCACCACAGAACACCACTTGAATAAACTGCACACTGCTGATCGTCTGTCTCGTCAGCTGATATAGTCTAAAATATTAAAAAAAAAAATGGAATCGGCATTCATGTAAAAAATTATTTGAAATGCTTCAATCTAATTAATATCTTTAGTTTTGGAGAAATAAGTAACACAATTTTAGTATTTGTAGAAGCCTCCACTTTTTCAATTTTAAATAAATGTGGAGAGTTATAGAGACTAATTATATGGAGCAAGAAGGTCAGCATTTCCCTAAATTCTTTTTAAAAGATCTTTTATTATTACAGATTTGTAACTCTTTTAAATGGTCTTTAAATTCATAAAGGAAACAAAATGTTACATAATTGTGAGGGGAATTTCTGATTCAGTGTAATCTTTAATTCATTAGAGAAAATAACTGTGCAAAAATCTGATTAACAACTGTTAACTACTTTCTTTTTTTTTAAGCAAGTAGGTCTTACCTCATCAGTATTCTGTAATCCTCGACACAGGCCCGTAGTTGCTGATCTGTTTGCATTTCGGTTTGATGATAAAATCCCAGACGCGACACACGTATGCCAAGCAGATGGATGTGACCGCTCACATAGCACAGCGTTATCGGGGTATAAATATCATTGGCCAAAGCCTGCATACATTCGATTATCATGCCGAGAATCTGGTAGCTGAAGGCTAAGCCATAATTCAAGCCACTGTCTCGCCAGTCGAAGGGCAGCCAGGCCAAATACAATAACTCACGGGGCTCAGCCATAATAGCCAGCAACACACTGGGAAAAAACGCTATGTATACGACGGCAAAGCTTGTATAAATGCAACGAGTGATGCGATTAACATGACACTGCAGCATCTCCTGGTAATAGCGATGTTCCTCGTCACTCTGGACACTCATATCCAGTTCATGCAGCAGTTTTTCAATCTCAATCATCTGCGGCAGGTGCCACACATGCACGATGTACTTTAAACTGCACGCCGTAGATATGATACTTAAGGTTAGGTTCTTCAACCGTTCGGCTGGTGTCGCCTCCAAAATCAGACCCAACAGCAAATGCAATGGAAACATAACAGTTATCAAAAAGTGTGCTATTACCATAAGCACAAAAACCGTACGTGACCGGGCTCCAAAAAACGTCGGAACCAGCACTCGAAAGCACAGCCACAAGGGACGATAGACCCGTGTACTGTCGTTGACCATTTTGCGACGCCTTCAACTGGATGCATCAGTGGTGCATCTGCCTTTTATGGACTCACCGCTAAGTGGTATTTAAATGCTACCAATTAATGCAGTAATTTGCTGTCATTAAGCCAAGCGCATATACAATTATGCCTAATCATATTCTCCATAATGTGCACTGTGGTGCAAAGAGAATTAATTAAAAATAAAATAAATTAAAATAAATTAAAATTGTAGTTGTATTTAAAGGTTAAAACATAAATTTGTGTTAAATGAAAAATGCATTTCCAAAATAATTTATTTCTTGTCCAGGCCAGTTATTAATTAATTTATATGTAAAATATTGTTCGAAAATGTTTTTATGTGTAGCCGACAATTGTAATAACTTTTGTGTACCATGGTAATTGCTTAGTAACTTAAATTATTAAATCACCATAGTTAAGAATCATAGAATTTTTCAATATCTAACATTTTGAAAATCCCATATTCGGAGGGAATTAAAGTGAGTACAATTTAAGTAACCGTTACTGTGAAAGTGTTCGATTTTCACTGTCAAACGCCAAATCATATTTAAGGCTCATTAAATAGTCGACAGCTGTCCGCACCATCAGCTCAAGTTGAGGGCACTGAATAATACATAGACTTAGCGCCATTACTCGCGCCATACAATGTAAAACGGCATCCATTTCAACTTTTCAAAGTGATGATCATAAAAATAAAATATTTGCAACTTTTTTATCCTTCGCCATTGTTTAAAGTTTAAGCTTTTTATTGACATTTTTTTCGGCATCATCTTGACATCAAGATTCATATCCCACAGTTGCAATTCAAATACAAAGTTTTTGTTGAATCGACCACAATGTTATAGTATATATGTATGTAATTTATAGAGTGCAGTACTGAAAACTTACAAGCTGATTCTTAAAGTTGCCCATAATAATGACACTTTTTCAACAGAATTCTATGTTTTCTTTCTCTTGTATCGTTTGGATCAAGGTCTCATTATATTGTAGACAAGAGCAAACAGGAACAGCAATTTTCATATAGTCCCCAACTTGGCGGCAACTTGGCAATACCCGCAAGTGGAAACCGAAAGATGGCAGCGTTTTTTACGCTTACTTAACGCTGGCAACGTGCAGTCAAACGTTGCCAGCAGCTGAGTTTTTCCTGTGACAAAAGTTCGTAATGCCAAAAAGCGCAACCGTGACAAAAGCGAAGATAGAATGTTAAGGGCATTAAATAAGTGAGTTGATTGTTAGCTACTGCTAAAATGATACCCTGTAAACGCTTAAAGTCGGAAATAAGTAGTATATTTGCTTATGAATTTTAAATTCATAATTGGGTTAAGGTCAGATCATTTGTGTATAATTATTCAGTATATATTGTACCGCAAAGCTGGTAAGACTTTCTGCAGCTCAACTTAATTAAATGGTATTCAAACACAAGAGCTGAAGCTACTACAAACATTTCCCTTTTTGACAAACTTTTTTCTGACTTGTTATTTGTTTGTGGTTTCCGGCATCAAAGTTTGGGCCAGAAAGTTATTTGATTTGGAATTTGGAACTTTTTTGTATACATAACTTGGTGGATGTGTTATATTTACACTAAATTAATGAAAATCACAACAGTGTGCAAAATGTAATTTAATTTTTGTTGCTCGGCGGCGCCAAGGGGCAAGTTAAGCGTGGCCAAGGACATAAACTTGGCAACAAAACAAAACAGCCTAAAAAAATGCGTTTTATCAGTCGACTGACAGTTTTCAAATGAAAATTTATCAAATGGCAGCTGGAACCAGATCGAAGCTGGTGCTAAGCTGAGCCTGCACTTGAAGTTGGAGCTGAAGCACATCTGTGAGGTGTCACGGTTCACAGCACAGTTCCTGCTCTCTCCCACTCTTTCTCTGCTGGGTGTGGTAGGCGATAAGCAAGTTGGCAAATTTCTTGTTATTTGGTTTGTCATGTTTGAATTGTAATTTATTAGTATTTCATTTTGCTTTATTCTCGTTCTATATCTCTCTCTCTCTCTATGTATCTGGCTCTCTATGTATCTGTTTAGAAACAAGCGTGCATAACTTTTTTTACATTTCTTGCATTGGAATTGAACTAATTTCGATGCTTCAAAACGCAAACATTGTTTGCCCCAGAGTAAACAATTAATATTTCAATAGAATTGCGCTGACACTGTGTGAAAATTTGTATTTACTCTCCTCACATCTGCGCGGGGATCCACATTGACTCATAAAACGCGCAACGTTTATCGCCACCAGTGCACAAAGGCATTTAAATGGGTTTTGCTAGCTGGTCTGCATTGTGGTTAAACAATGCGATAAAACATGCTCAAGTCGCAAAACAAAATAAAATGTGCAGCCATAAAATATACTGTTTTGACAGCCGCTGATATATGACAAAATATATTATATACATAACACAATTTAAAATAAAACCACTCGTATGGAATTAGAAATTTTCTATTTAAAGCTTTTGTATTTTTTCATAAACAAATCATAATATTATCATAATTTAGCTAAATACGTTTAATTAATTTAGCAACATTTGGAAACATTTTTATTATTTCAAATTAAAACAATTTAACACATGATTAATGTTAACTATATTTCAAAGTACAACCACAAAAACCATTTCCGATGCGGAATCAAAGTCCATGTCTGTGTATTAAATAATTAATATATGATAGTATTAGTTCAAATCGTATTTCAACGAAAATTCTTATGCCAATAAAAGTTGATGAAAGATAACCTTAAAGTATTCATTTCTATGAGAAACATTTGCTAAAAAAAACTGTTGTTCAAAGTTTGTATACGCTACGGTTTAGCATAAGGCGTCAAATATTTATTGCTTTTTATTTTTATGCATTTGATTATGTTTTGTTCAACTAATTTCAAACGATTTTTCTCTAAGCAAACATTTTCCAGAACAGCGCACAGAAAAAACGCAATTTGTTATGAAATTTTCTATTTGCCATTCCGCTTCGATAACGTTTTGAGGCAGAGTGCAAGGGGTATGGGGCAAGTTAAAACTCGCATGGCTCGCCAACTGTGCTGTTTATTTAGTCTAGCCTCGGTCTGCCACCGAGAGTATGTTCGAGTGTGTCCGATGTGAGAAAGTGTGGGCAATGGGTGCGCTATTTTGGGTGTGTGACTGTGTGTTGTGGTCGTTACAGTGGCTAATCGTTTAATTTTATCATGTGGTTATCCGCGCTTAAGTGCTGGCAAGTGTTGAGCGATTTGTATAGTGTCTTGCCTCGCCTCGCCTCGAATTTGCGGTTCACGAGTACCATATAAACATGTATGTATCTCTGTAATCGTAATACCCATTTGCTAAACTCAAATATCAAAATCCACAGCGCGCATGTAATTCCAATTTACAAGAGTTGTCACTTGCCATTAGCCTAATGGCTGGCCCCACCATGGCGCGAAGTGCAGCCCTTTTGGCCTTCACACACACTTGAGTCAGCCAGCCACACTCATTAGTGGCAGCAGCAGCAGTAGCAGCAGCAGTAGTGGCGACCCCAAAAAACAAAGCCAATGTCGCAAACAGAATGATGAGAATGAAATGCACAAATTACTAACAGAAAAGTTCTTGACAACAGAAGTGCCGTAGTAAAAATTTCACGACTCGTAGATGTACTTTGCCCAGCTCGGTACCACAATAAATATGTTGTTCTAATTTAATAAGGCAGATTACTAATAGATTTTGTAAGATTACTGTTCGATATATTGTGCAAAGAAAAAATGGATTAAGATTTTTTCAAATCTGCCTACTTGATTAGTTCCGTAAGAATATGACTACGATTGTGGCTATATCTATCTGTGGCGTATGGTTAAAAATCCTTTAAGTTTAACGACTTACCTAGAAACACACTGGGATTAAGTGTATTGCGCAGTCGGACATGTTTAACTGCAACGATCTATTTGTGTTTATTTTGGTAAAAGAGTTTTTAAGCAGATAAAACTTAGAAGCACAGTAGTTGCTAGACCCCTGGTTGGGACACACACTTTGTGCACAACAAAGACGAAAAGTGTGCAAGGACACAAAACAATCATCGCTTTGCTGCAGCTGAAAGCGATTTGCTGTAAAAGGATGCAAATTAATTGGTTAGAGGTCCTGGCCGGAAACGGAAGGATGAGCTGAGGATGAGCAGTACGTTGCAGTTTGCCGGAAAGCAATGGTGGTCACGCGTTCAGCATATTTGGTATGGATCACATTACGCATACGTCACGGCTGCTCGTGTAGCATCATGTAGCCAACTATATGTATCTGCCACTTTGATAGGCTAAAAGGCAATCAATCAAATGTTATAATATGACGCAGTACGCCTTGTTCCCCACCCCACACATACATACATACCCTGACCTGACCTGACTGTACGGATGTTGTCTGCTCCTTGCCTGCGCGCTTTCGTGCCCATGTATTGGATTTACCGCTTTGTTGTGCTTGTCTTTCTGGTCTGCTTCTGCTGTGCTGTGCTATGTGCGCTGTTTCCGGCTTCTATTTTACATAAATGCTTTGCAGATAAGGTTCCACCACATTATTTTAGTCATGGGAGGACGATAGCATCTTGCTGGGAATTTAATATTTTGCAGAATGATTAGAGCAATGTTTATAAAGTTTTCGCAAAGTAAGGGGACTTTTAAGTCCAGGAAGTGGTGAATGTCTAATCACATCAAAAATATATACTCAGGCTACAGAAGTGCGAGGATTATCAGAATATTCTTTATTATTATGTTATGTAACGCATAATTAAAGATTTTGCATGGATTAATACGCAACAGTAGGATTGTCCCTCGTTGTCTTTCTCTCTCTCTCTCTGTGTGTGTAGAACCGCATTGTTAATTGTAGATCTACAAATGCTGACATTTCAATTATAATGCTGACAATCAATGTAAATACCCAGCTCCCAAGTGCCAACTGCCAACTGCCGGTTACTGCATTTCTGGTTAACCACGAAATTGTTATAGGTCAAGCATTGCCGTTGAATATAAGTCAATGTTACTTGTATTTTGTGTATGACTGACAGAAGCAGCAGCAGCGACTTGCCCTGAAGAGCTGCTTGTACTATCAGCTTAACGCCTTGCCACAAATGCGGTCATTAAGCGGCAAGCCACGCACTCTGTACTCAATGTTGCTTCTCTCCTCACTTTACTCCGCTTAACACAGCTCAGCCTATAAAATATGAACCAATTGACGTAAAATTGATTGTTCTCTGCTGCTGCTGCTGGGTTTGCTGCTGTATGTGGCTGCTGTGACAGCGCCTTGTGGTCTTTTTGCGCTTTATTACCTACAAGAACAACAAAAACACATAAAGTGCAGACGTTGTGGAGGCATACTTCACGCTTCCATTCGGTGTGGCAAGTAGGTTAGCTGACTCCGCTCGCTTATCGCTTATTTTACACACTGCCAGCTATGCCAGCAATGCCACATAATTCCATTTAGCTGAAATATTTTAGTGTCAGCCAAGAATGACGGCTCTCTGGCAAGGAAAGGATTTGGAATTTGCTCTTGTCCTGTTCCAGTTAGGTTCAATTGAATGCAGCACTTCTGTTAACCCGCTGCTTTAATTAATCCATTGACTTGGGTCAGACAAAGGTTCGAACATCATCAGCACTTTGGGCTTCAGCCAGAAACAATCAGTCATTTTATGAGAATGTCTGTTAACTGAGATATGCAGAAGTAATTTCTTAGATAGATGACGATTTTATACACTGCACAAATTGTAAAGAGAACTACTCAAAATCTAAACAAAAAGTATATCATATCAAACATTGCATTTAGCTGTCTTACAGCCTATTCATTAATCTTTGGAGCTATTGACACAGAAAAACGGGATTTTTTAAATATACACAATAATCCACATTCAAAATTTGAGCTCTTTTCATATTTTATAATATCTGAGGTCTTTCTTATCTATATTTTCATATTTAATATATGCATTGGCCTCATAGAAGTAAATATTACTTTGTAATTTTGGTATAATCCCTACAGTTATTATATACAAGATATACTGCATCTATGTTAATAATAAAAAATGCTGAAGTCTTATTTATTCATGAATGCATTTATTAAATCTACACCTTCTTCAGAAGAAGCATACTTTATTTTCACTTGTAAGCAATTTTTCAATATTTCACACGTAACGGGCAAATCACACCTAGCTCATAGAGACACATACAGGAATACATTCAGATTCTTACCGCTATTGCTTCATGGAGCAGCAAACAAAGGCCTTAGTCAAATGGGCTATTTGTATTCGCTGCCGTCTCAGAGTGACGGCAATGCTGAGTTACATTTCGCATACGCCGTGTGGGCACATCGAACCAAAACACAACACAATAATCGCTTGCAACGTGTTCGAAGCACATGGTCCAACCGAAATTGAAAATGACTCAGAGTCGGCAAAAGTTGTGTTTCAGTTGTATGGATGCCATCGCAGCTAACGGTACAAATAGCGCTTGCAGCTGATCAAAAAAGCATAGAAACGTGTTAGGCACAACAACAATATCAACACAAAAGTGTTCTATCTGTGTGTGTTTGTGAGTGAGTGCGTGTGTGTGCGTGCGTGTGAGACAACGGAAAAGTCCTCGTTCAATCTTGTAAAAAAAAAAACAAAGCAAAACATGTACTGAAAGTGTAAAGTAAAAAATTGAAACAACAACAAAGAAAAGCAAGAAAGCAAGCAAATGACTAGGCTAGTGAAAGTGGCGTTGATTTTAATTTACTTTGGCAAATGTATTTCAATTGAGAACGAACAGCACAATACCAATGCAATTCCAACGGAATAAAAGTAAAATAAAAAGCGGAGAACACACGAGACTTTTTGTCTTTTGTTTTTAGTCGACCGTTGTTTGGGCATTTGCCCGGTAGCAATGCTTGACGTTTGTACGGCTTCAAAAATAACCATAACTTGTCCTTGACGTCTGCTATTTTTAAACCTACTGCCTGCCAACAACCGCGCCTAAAGGTTTGGCTGACACATCAAATAAAAAAATATAAAGTGAAAGCCAATTGCAACAAGAACGAATCAAAATACATTAAATTTCGTTATTATGAAATACATTTAGAACAGTTGTTACCTGAGCGCCAAAGTTGAGCTCTGCTGATTGACAGGACGCAAGTGTCCTAGACTGTGATGGATGGCCTATAATGTGTACTTAGTGTCCTCCTCTGACATTTGCCATAGTTTTTTTGGTTTTACTTTGACGCATTTTAATATGTCGAGCCCAACAAATCAATGCAGCACACACAGCTAATTTAATGCGTTCGTTTCCTGACTGGCTGGCTGTCAAAGCTGTCGATAACGCTGCCAAACGAGGCGTTGACAGATTTGTTTTTCATTAGAGATTGCGGCACATGGAGCATATGCATAGCAGAGATATGATTTAAGAAATCAATATGAAGCAAATGCCAGCAGATAGAAAATAATTGCTATTATTTGTTTGGTAATTTCAATGAGTTTTACTTAATTGAAATTTATTCATTTTCATAATGTATGTATATAAATGATTAATGTAATGATGAAAAAGGATTTATATGATGTATGTATAGAATATAAATTACTACTTCATTTTAGAAATGTTTGCTTTTATTTTATGAACTGTTAGATTTCTATTCTATTCTTAATTAGTTATTAACAATAATTAAGTTCGAATTCTTTAGAATATTTTTATTTTAATCTTAACTATTCGATCAGTAGAGCTCAAATAAATTTAAACTGCTATTTGAATAAGTAGGAATAGTGATTTAGAAAAACTAGGATATGCCCTGTATACAGCCTTGTTAGCTTTCTAAGTCACAATTTACAAGAATTATATCCAGAGGACAACGTTTAATATGTAGTCAGTTCATATTCCTGGGACAGGTTATACAAAATTTGTAGCGGCTAATGCAACCCATTGAAAAGTCTATCATTTAATCATAGACGTGGAATTCTTCTTTACAGTTGCCAGCTTTGAAAATTAAATTACATGTGGCAACAACCCTTATGGCAAGCTTTCCTATTTATGCTCATGTTATTAATTGCATGCTCTCGTATACATATGTACACACATATATATATACGTATACACAGGCATTTTCATTGTATAAGTTAAATCAAGAAGTCGCAGGTCACATTACGTATACGCGACGTGTACGGCCTACTGCTGCCTACTGCTGCCTATTGCTGCCTACTGCTGCCAGTGTTTTTGTGGCACGTGCTCAATTATTTGTCGCCGTCATCGTTGTCGTGGCAAGGATATAGACTTTACATCCTGCGAGTCTGCCAGCATGTTTGCCAGTTTGCCTCAATGCCTGACTGCCTAACTGCACGTTCTGGGCCTGTACTCGTAATTAATTTATGCAATAATTTTTCATTGCCGACATAACTTGACAATATTTCAAGCTGGAAATATATTTTCAATTTAGAGCGAACTTTTTTTTCCCTTTTGCTCGTAACTAACAACAACAAAACAAAAGACAACTAGCACCATTAGGCGGCTGGCGTGTCGTAGCTTCTGGACTTCCTGACTGTTCATTTCCATTTAGCTTTATCGTTGGACAATTGAAACATTATCATTGTGGCACCCCAAGTAATGACGAATGAGAAAAGGCGCTGTCCATGCAAGGGATATAAAAAGAAAAAATTGCGTTAGTCGGCGTAACCACGAACAGCACATTCAGCTACAGCCGAACTGATCATAAAAGCTTAGAAGGATATAAACGTGGCCATGAATGCCGGTCATTAGATTAACTGACTGGACAGGAAGTTGGAAAGCGCGTTTAGTCGCGCTATTGTTCCTGGTTTCTCATTTTTTTCGGACATTTTACTTCCGTTGATTGGCGGCGGCACTTTAGCGAAGCACTGCGTACCCAATTGGGCCCCAGCTGCTGTTTTCGCACGATATCATCCAAATGGCGTGAGCGTTGGGGGAGGAAACGAATCCTGACTCGCACTTGACAATTGCCATCAAGGACAAGGAAATAACATTATAGGCACGCAACGGCAAAATGCACAGTGTTTGCAAAAACCATTCATACCATTCATACCATTCATAACCATTCAATATTCAACGAAAAGATTTTGTAAGTATTTTATTTTTATCTTAACGGTGAGAATTTCTTAAAATACGTTAAAGTAAAGCCTGATTTGTTGCTTTTTAAATTTAAACAAATTTATTTGATATATTTTACTTAACTATCTTAATGTACATAAATTAGACCACTGTGCTACAGATACGGTTTGCCTCACACCTTGAATTTGAAACAGTTTCTACAACATTATTGATTGCTAGCTGTTTTGAATTTTTATGAATTTTTCAATGTCCTCTGAGTTTGTGTATAGGATGTGGTTGCTGTTTTTGTTTGTCTTATTTTTTTTGGGGGCTCTTCAACTTGTCACATTAAATGTCAAGTGAACGTGCTGTGCGCAACCCTGTCCCTTAGCATTTGCTGGTGTGTGGCATCTGTCGGCGAACTGAGCAAATTGGCAACGTGACGTATGAGTAATATATGTTATCTTGAGTGAACTGCTTATTAAATATTGCGCATTCGACGTATGTGTAAGCGCAAATTACTTTTGCCCTTTTTATGAGCATTGTGCAACGAAAATGATTTCGTAAACGCTAAGAATTAAATCACTGCCGGTTAAACTGAAGTTCGCTGATCATAGAGCGTCAATGTTTTTACAGGCTATAACCCAGAAGCAATACAAGACACAATAATTAACAAAAAATAAATAAAACAAACAAAAACAAAAATTACAACTCAACAATAAAAGCTGAATTCTACGCCAAAACTCGACAGAGAAACTGCAGTCAAATTTAAAAAGTTGGGTAAGTATTAAAGCGTTAAACTTATTTGTATACCCTGTTGTTAAAGGTGAATAGTGTATATTAGCTTTGGGCAATTTGCGATTGTCTGTCTGTCTGCTTTTATTATTATACAGCCGTTAGGGAAATATTTTAAAATAAAGTGATTTTTCTCCTAGTTATCTGTTTTTAGACGTCCTAACGCTACGAACAGGGAATTCCGCTGTCGTTTATGACTGACTGCAATATGGGTATGCAGCATGCAGGCGCCTCTGCTACCAAAAACCAAGCGAAATGCATGCATAATGCAAACACAAGCCAAGGATACTTTCGGCCAGTATTGTGCAGTGTACGGGAAATGAAATTTGTAAATCCGGCATTGATTTTGTTTCGCAAACCAAATGCACTTGGCATACTTTGAAATTTATAGTTTTTGTCTGAATGTTTGAATTTAAAATAGAAATGAAAAACATATTTTTATTTCTGCCGAAATTGTATACTGACAGCAATCTACTTATCTACTAATTATAATTATATTTATCAACCGACAAAAGCCACAAAATAAATAAAAATTAAATGACTTACGAAATAAGAAAAATTAGCCTGAAAAATGAATAGAGTATTTCAAGTTCAACCTTTTTGCAGATACAATTTTTAGTTTGCTGTTGGCAAGCTAGAAAATAGGCGCACTGAATAGAGCAAAAAGTGAAAAAATTTTCTGAGTTGTTGTTTGTTTTATTGCGTTTTAGTTGCTGCTGTTTTTGGTTGTATATTTTTGCGCAATGCTCCAATTAAAATTGTGCGCGTTGTTTTTCAAGTGAAAATCTAATTTTTGTTTGCTCATTATTCAACTTCAATGAACGTTGCAACCAACCAGCAGAATAAGGGCCGTGAAAACTTTTACAATGGGCTAAGATAATTATCAAAAATTAATTAGTAGTGCTGAACCATTTTTCAAAATAGTCCATTCACCGGGCCGTGGTAATTAATGGCAAATGCCTCGGAGGCTGTCCTTTGGCATTTGGCAGATTTGAGTTAATCACCTACAGGTTGATGACCAGTTCCAGCCACACTCTCAGCCAACTCTGTGTGCCATTCGCAGTCCCTCTGCTGGCCTTTGGAGCACTCGAACAATAGCCAGAGAATGTTTTGTGTGCGAGCCAAAACCTTCGCTTCAGTTTTGATTCTTGAATTATGCATGTGTGCCAGATCCTTGAGCCTCCCGCTGCTGCCAAAAGTTATAGTTTTCCATTGTGATTATTTTAAAGTAGTTTGTTCACAGTTTTCGGCTGTCGTACAAAGTTTGCACGCCCTGCGAAATAAGGGTAATGCCCAGATCGAATGCCACTCCTTAGAATCATGAATAGAAAAATTGAACTGAGTGAAATGAATTTAAGTTTTGTATAGCCGTCAATATACACTTTTGATATCCATTCAGTTCAATCTTTTATTTAGTTAGAAAGGCAGTTATTTATGTTATCATTTGAATATTTAGCATTTTTGTTTTAGTTGTGGGAAATAGTTAAGCTTAGGTTCAATTCCATGAAAACAAAGCCTTTTATATACAAAATATGCATAGTTCCTTCGAGCAGCTGCCATGAAAGACATCTTATCAGTAATTCAATAAATCAGCGCAAAACATGATTACAACAGGAAATGCGCCTTGGCATAATTCATACGCCGCAAAGTCTTTCAAAAATTGCTGTTGATGAGGGCACGTGGCCGCCTGTCGCCTTGCCATCCACGCCGTAATTACACATTTAAGCCGTGTGTCATGCATATTGAGAGGCTCATTAAAGTGAGCAATGCTTCGGGGAACTATTTGCGCCTGCGCCCAGAGGCATCCGCAACCACTCACGTAGTCGTCAAGTAATGTGGCACAATATCTATTTGGTACTAAGCCGGTGTTTTGGAATATTACATACTTAATTGACAGAATACTGATGTTGGAAAGTTTTTTCTTTATTTTTTTTAAATCACCGATTTTCATTTGCTACGCAGACTAAGCTTAAACCAAGCAAAAATGTGACTCTTGTAAGTGTCCTTTTAGATGAAATTAATTGTCTCTTTCTTTATTGTGCAATATTTTGTATTTATTTTTAACAATTAGACAGCCAATTAGTGTATCTGCTTTTGTAACCAGGCAACAAATCCAAAAATTCTAAATATATTTGTATATATACACACACAGGACGCAGAGTTGTCATTTTCTTCATTTGTATTGCCAGGTGATTAAATTGCAGCCCTGGGGCATGTTGTCAGCCGTCTTATGCTGGCCAAGGTCGAGTGGGGTTTTTTTTCTTGAGCACAACGTTCAAATGGCAAAAAAAACAAAGCATACTCTTATGTGGCATATTTCACGAGTTGTTAATTTCCAGGCCGGGAAAGCTGTCAAAAAACAAAAGCCCTCTGACAACAGCAAATGTGTGAATGGGAAAAACTCTTTTAATTGAAAATTCATGTGGGCGTTGCCTACAGGGTTGAATGGCAGAAATGATTTGTGGTGTGAGTGAGTGTGAGTCTGGCAAGCGGAATGCTCAGCTCAAAATATTTTGCTTTCGTTGCTTCCGACGGCAGACGCCAGAATGTGGAGAGCAGTTAAAGAGGCGTTGATTGTCCGTGTAATGCAGCGCCATGTAAAGGAGGTTAACAAGTTGAGGCTGCTCCTGCTGCTGCTATCGCTTGCCTCTTGCCACTTGCCGCTCTCTGCGCTGACGTCCTGACGTCCCTTGGCCTGCAACAAATTTCGTGCGAAAAATATGCTTCAAGTGCCCGGGCAAACTGCATACGCGCGTATGTTTACATGCTACATCAAGTGGGCTAAAGTGGGCTTAGTGCCGAAGACGAATCGCTAAGCCTTTCGTACATTTGTGCACGGTAAACATATCTCTCAAGTGGAAAGTAAGCAACACACACTCGCACACCTACTTGTACAGCCTTATATTTCCATTGCCTGGCTGGGTAGTTGGCTAGTAGCTACTCAGATCTAAGTTGCCGCTAAATACGTCACTTGTCATTTGCGTCCAAAAGTGCACAGCAGCTTGAGTTTGTCGGGCGATGTAAATCTTGACCTTGTTGCAATGCATATATACTATGTGCACACCGATATAAGTGGCCCTATTCGAGTGCAGAAATGAAACTCAAAAGGTTTTTGTTGCACAATTCGACAGAGTCAGCAAAAGTTTCCACAAACCATGAAAAACATAAAACAATGAAAACTATGCGAAGTGAGAACACACTCAGAAAAAAAAGGCTGGATTTAAGAAAAATATACATAAATATTATGCATGCACTTTAAGTAAACATAAGACTCTGCACGGAGCGAATAACAAATGTGGGCGCAATTAATACTCGCAGCTGGACAACAAAAAATGGTAAAAGATGACAAATGATTCCAAAAATATAAGCGAAAATAGGGGAAAAACCATTAGGGTACAGGGAAAGAAAAAAGGAATGATTCTTGAAGGTTGATGAGACAACCAACGGAAACGACCAATTGTTCAAGTATCTTAAAGCAATATTCCTTGGCTGCGGTTAGCAGCTGATTTGAGATTAACAACTCAGCGGTTTCGACAATTGCATATTCTTCTTGATTTGAATACAATAATAAAAATGATTTCGTTCATAAGTCATGTATAAAAGTTCTGCAAACAATCTAAAGGGCCCATAACCTGCACTGGCTTCATTTTGGAGAATACTATTCAATAACCTTAAGATTGTGTTTAAATATATGTTAGAGAGAAGAGCTAGAAATTGTAAATCTTATTTCAAACGAATTAATGTTGGTTATATTCTAATTCTATAAAAAAAATCTATTTCTAAGTTATCTAGCATGACTTTACTTTCTGTTCTAAAAGTTTGGAAAATTTGAATATGTTGGTGTAATCAAAATGCTGCTTACGACAGCATGATAAATTGCACAAATCTTTAGGTATAGCTATTTATCATTCGAGCTCTTAGCAGCTAATCATATTCAAGAGCTGAACATCCTCAGAGAAATGAATTAGTTTGAAATAAGCGTATAATTCAATATTTGTGTTACTAAACTAAACAACAAAGTCGCAAGTTTGTTAAGTTTGTGCGGCCAAGTTTTGTGTTGCACGTATAAGCTGGGCAGGGGGGAATCTCGAGAGCCGCTGAGTGCTCTGCTGTCTGCTGTTAGAGTCGCTGTCAACATTGTCGCCACTAATTGCCCGGCCGCCATTTTGGCTGTCACGGTATCCATGACCAGTCGTAGTATCCGTTGCCTGTTGGCGTCAACTGTTTCACGGCATTGCTCGAATGTCGTCTAGCTAAACAAATCAGCGCTTTTCATGGCCGCAAAGCAATCAAGCCACAATAATTTTGCACTCATCGTACGAGCAATTTATCATTAGCCGCTGCACACTTCGGATGGGAGGTGGAAGTGGCTGGTTGCATGCTGCTCGCTGTGGTAGCAAGAACACTCGCCTGTCGCTGCTTTGGCATTTAATTTCCATTTTTATGCGCTTGTCGTTCAGGACGGGAAACTTAAGTGCTGCCATTTGCAGCGAGCGCCTTACAAATGAGATACACACTCACACATGCTAACAAAAGACGACACACACACACACACACACACACATAAATTTAAGCTGAGATGCTTTTTAGTTGATGGGATTGCTTTAGTTTCATGTTCGCCATCGTCTTTGCACAGCACTTAAATGGCAAAAAGGTTGCAGATTTGCGCGTTACCTGCGTGAGCAATGGCAAAGTATATATTGATATACATATATGCATACATAATAACTATAGACTACATTAGGAAAGATATATGGATTAGAGTTGACTGTGCCTTACATAATGCAAATGCCTAAGTCAATGGGTCTGCAATTATGCCAGTATCAAAAGGCAAAAGCCACGACAAAAAATCAATTCAGTTCCCAAAGATGGCATTTTAGCTTCCTTCAGTCTGGTTTGGGTTGCTGTCCTTTTTAGCGTTTGGTCAGCCAACTGTTCAATAGATAAGAACATTCACGCACATTCGGGCATTCACATAACGACTTTCACACACACACACACACACTTAACATCCATTAAACACTTCATAAAACGACCATTTATTGTCCCTTGCCTGTGGGCTGAGACTCTATGGAATTGGTTCTGTGACGTTTGTTGACTTATTTTACTTGCGTACACTTTTTGGGGGGTCTTTTCTGTATTTACTTCTACTCATTTACTTTGGCATTTGGTATTTGTGTTCTTATTCCGGTACAATGTGAATCAGTCAATAAATCGATAGTCTGCATTATTTATAATGACCGAGACACGCAGTCGGCCAAAAGTTAGTGAGAGCCAACAACTACCCATTAGGGTCAACCCATTCTCCAGCAATCTCAGCACATCGCGCTGCCATCTTCAACCCTGTCTATTTTATGTGGCCATTGTATTTTTATTAATTGCCCTTGCTTCGACTGATTGCTGTCAATTTTCTTATTGATTGCCAGACAACTGACACAGACAGAAACTAATCAAATCGGGTTCAGCGTTCAGATCACGGTAATTTGCCACTTCAAATTATCAATAATACAAATGTATTTCAACAGTCTTGATTATAATGCTAGCTTATTAATAAAAATATTGTACTTAATAGCTAAATAATATTCATTAAAATAAACAAGCTTACTACATTATTAATATTAAAATTGTAGAATTTTAACATAAATTTCCACCTGCAATCAATTTTTTTTTTATTTGTTGAAAATGAAATTTTAGGTTGGAAGACAAGTAAAAATTATAGCGCGAAAATCGATATATCGGTGTGTGGGCATAGGTCGAAACTTCAAAATCCCATAACTTCGTCAAAACTCAACTGATTTTAAAAAGCAAGGGCTTTTTGACCACAGTTTTGCCCCTAAATCAATCGTGCATTTAAAGTTGAAAACGAGATGTTAGGTCGGAGCATAAGTAAAAATTATAGCCCGAAAATCTGAATATGGGCAAATGGGCATAGGTCGAAACTTCAAAATCCCATAACTTCGTCAAAACTCAACGTATCTTCAAAAGCGAAGGCTTTTTGATCATAGTTTTGCCCCTAAATCAATCGTACATTTAAAGTTGAAAATGAAATTTGAGGTCGGAAGACAAGAAAAATTATAGCCCGAAAATCTGAATATGGGCAAATGGGCATAGGTCGAAACTTCAAAATCCCATAACTTCGTCAAAACTCAACTGATTTTAAAAAGCAAGGGCTTTTTGGTCATAGTTTTGCCCCTAAATCAATCGTACATTTAAAGTTGAAAATGAAATTTGAGGTCGGAAGACAAGTAAAAATTATAGCCCGAAAATCTGAATATGGGCAAATGGGCATAGGTCGAAACTTCAAAATCCCATAACTTCGTCAAAACTCAACGTATCTTCAAAAGCGAAGGCTTTTTGATCATAGTTTTGCCCCTAAATCAATCGTACATTTAAAGTTGAAAATGAAATTTGAGGTCGGAAGACAAGTAAAAATTATAGCCCGAAAATCTGAATATGGGCAAATGGGCATAGGTCGAAACTTCAAAATCCCATAACTTCGTCAAAACTCAACTGATTTTAAAAAGCAAGGGCTTTTTGGTCATAGTTTTGCCCCTAAATCAATCGTACATTTAAAGTTGAAAATGAAATTTGGGGTCGGAAGACAAGTAAAAATTATAGCCTGAAAATCGATATATCGATGTATGGGCATAGGTCGAAACTTCAAAATACCATAACTTCGTCAAAACTCAACTGATTTTAAAAAGCAAGGGCTTTTTGGTCATAGTTTTGCCCCTAAATCAATCGTACATTTAAAGTTGAAAATGAAATTTGAGGTCGGAAGACAAGTAAAAATTATAGCCCGAAAATCTGAATATGGGCAAATGGGCATAGGCCGAAACTTCAAAATCCCATAACTTCGTCAAAACTCAACGTATCTTCAAAAGCGAAGGCTTTTTGATCATAGTTTTGCCCCTAAATCAATCGTACATTTAAAGTTGAAAATGAAATTTGAGGTCGGAAGACAAGTAAAAATTATAGCCCGAAAATCTGAATATGGGCAAATGGGCATAGGTCGAAACTTCAAAATCCCATAACTTCGTCAAAACTCAACTGATTTTAAAAAGCAAGGGCTTTTTGGTCATAGTTTTGCCCCTAAATCAATCGTACATTTAAAGTTGAAAATGAAATTTGAGGTCGGAAGACAAGTAAAAATTATAGCCCGAAAATCTGAATATGGGCAAATGGGCATAGGTCGAAACTTCAAAATCCCATAACTTCGTCAAAACTCAACTGATTTTAAAAAGCAAGGGCTTTTTGGTCATAGTTTTGCCCCTAAATCAATCGTACATTTAAAGTTGAAAATAAAATTTGAGGTCGGAAGACAAGTAAAAATTATAGCCCGAAAATCTGAATATGGGCAAATGGGCATAGGTCGAAACTTCAAAATCCCATAACTTCGTCAAAACTCAACTGATTTTAAAAAGCAAGGGCTTTTTGGTCATAGTTTTGCCCCTAAATCAATCGTACATTTAAAGTTGAAAATGAAATTTGAGGTCGGAAGACAAGTAAAAATTATAGCCCGAAAATCTGAATATGGGCAAATGGGCATAGGTCGAAACTTCAAAATCCCATAACTTCGTCAAAACTCAACTGATTTTAAAAAGCAAGGGCTTTTTGGTCATAGTTTTGCCCCTAAATCAATCGTACATTTAAAGTTGAAAATTAAATTTGGGGTCGGAAGACAAGTAAAAATTATAGCCTGAAAATCGATATATCGATGTATGGGCATAGGTCGAAACTTCAAAATACCATAACTTCGTCAAAACTCAACAGATTTTAAAAAGCGAGGGCTTTTTGGTCATAGTTTTGCCCCTAAATCAATCGTACATTTAAAGTTGAAAATGAAATTTGAGGTCGGAAGACAAGTAAAAATTATAGCCCGAAAATCTGAATATGGGCAAATGGGCATAGGTCGAAACTTCAAAATCCCATAACTTCGTCAAAACTCAACTGATTTTAAAAAGCAAGGGCTTTTTGGTCATAGTTTTGCCCCTAAATCAATCGTACATTTAAAGTTGAAAATGAAATTTGAGGTCGGAAGACAAGTAAAAATTATAGCCCGAAAATCTGAATATGGGCAAATGGGCATAGGTCGAAACTTCAAAATACCATAACTTCGTCAAAACTCAACAGATTTTAAAAAGCGAGGGCTTTTTGGTCATAGTTTTGCCCCTAAATCAATCGTACATTTAAAGTTGAAAATGAAATTTGAGGTCGGAAGACAAGTAAAAATTATAGCCCGAAAATCTGAATATGGGCAAATGGGCATAGGTCGAAACTTCAAAATCCCATAACTTCGTCAAAACTCAACTGATTTTAAAAAGCAAGGGCTTTTTGGTCATAGTTTTGCCCCTAAATCAATCGTACATTTAAAGTTGAAAATGAAATTTGAGGTCGGAAGACAAGTAAAAATTATAGCCCGAAAATCTGAATATGGGCAAATGGGCATAGCTCCAAACTTCAAAGTCCCATAACTTCGTCAAAACTCAACTGATTTTAAAAAGCGAGGGCTTTTTGATCATAGTTTTGCCCCTAAATCAATCGTACATTTAAAGTTGAAAATGAAATTTGAGGTCGGAAGACAAGTAAAAATTATAGCCTGAAAATCTGAATATGGGCAAATGGGCATAGGTCGAAACTTCAAAATCCCATAACTTCGTCAAAACTCAACTGATTTTAAAAAGCGAGGGCTTTTTGGTCATAGTTTTGCCCCTAAATCAATCGTACATTTAAAGTTGAAAATGAAATTTGAGGTCGGAAGACAAGTAAAAATTATAGCCCGAAAATCTGAATATGGGCAAATGGGCATAGGTCGAAACTTCAAAATCCCATAACTTCGTCAAAACTCAACTGATTTTAAAAAGCAAGGGCTTTTTGGTCATAGTTTTGCCCCTAAATCAATCGTACATTTAAAGTTGAAAATTAAATTTGGGGTCGGAAGACAAGTAAAAATTATAGCCTGAAAATCGATATATCGATGTATGGGCATAGGTCGAAACTTCAAAATACCATAACTTCGTCAAAACTCAACAGATTTTAAAAAGCAAGGGCTTTTTGGTCATAGTTTTGCCCCTAAATCAATCGTACATTTAAAGTTGAAAATGAAATTTGAGGTCGGAAGACAAGTAAAAATTATAGCCCGAAAATCTGAATATGGGCAAATGGGCATAGGTCGAAACTTCAAAATCCCATAACTTCGTCAAAACTCAACTGATTTTAAAAAGCAAGGGCTTTTTGGTCATAGTTTTGCCCCTAAATCAATCGTACATTTAAAGTTGAAAATGAAATTTGAGGTCGGAAGACAAGTAAAAATTATAGCCCGAAAATCTGAATATGGGCAAATGGGCATAGCTCCAAACTTCAAAGTCCCATAACTTCGTCAAAACTCAACTGATTTTAAAAAGCGAGGGCTTTTTGATCATAGTTTTGCCCCTAAATCAATCGTACATTTAAAGTTGAAAATGAAATTTGAGGTCGGAAGACAAGTAAAAATTATAGCCTGAAAATCTGAATATGGGCAAATGGGCATAGGTCGAAACTTCAAAATCCCATAACTTCGTCAAAACTCAACTGATTTTAAAAAGCGAGGGCTTTTTGGTCATAGTTTTGCCCCTAAATCAATCGTACATTTAAAGTTGAAAATGAAATTTGAGGTCGGAAGACAAGTAAAAATTATAGCCCGAAAATCGATATATCGGTGTATGGGCATAGGTCGAAACTTCAAAATGCCATAGCTTCGTCAAAACTCAACGTATCTTCAAAAGCGAAGGCTTTTTGGTCATAGTTTTGCCCCTAAATCAATCGTACATTTAAAGTTCAAAATGAAATTTGAGGTCGGAAGACAAGTAAAAATTCTAGCCTGAAAATCTGAATATGGGCAAATGGGCATAGGTCGAAACTTCAAAATGCCATAACTTCGTCAAAACTCAACTGATTTTAAAAAGCAAGGGCTTTTTAATCATAGTTTTGACCCTAGATCAATCGTACATTTAAAGTTGAAAACGAGATTTTAGGTCGGAGCATAAGTAAAAATTCTAGCCTGAAAATCGGTAAATGGGCATATGGGCATAGGTCGAAACTTCAAAATACCATAACTTCGTCAAAACTCAACTTATCTTCAAAACCGAAGGCTTTTTGATCATAGAATTGCCCCTAAATCAGTCGTTCATTTAAAGTTGAAAACGAAAACAAGCTTATCACATTATTAATATTAAAATTGTAGAATTTTAACATGAATTTCCACCTGCAATCAATTTTTAAAATGAAAATTTAATCTCATTAATTGCTTATGAAAATCTATTTAATGGGACAAACTAATGGCCAAAGAATAATTCATTAAAATTAAGCTAACATTTCAAAATACTTGGATGGTTAAAAGTTAAGTAACAACTCAGTGATATCTTACAACAGCTATAAGCATTAATATCTTGTTACAAGAGCCTGTAATATTTGAAACCACTAACTCGCAGTTAAGTTTTAATTCCCAGACACCTTAAGAACTTAAGCACGTTCAACTAAATCTCAATTTGCGCTTGTTATTATTTAATTTTGCCAACCAAAAATTGTGATTTCGTTTTGGACTGGTTTCTCGAGGTTTCGCACCACTACGACTTGCTGGTAACGGGAAAAGTTTTCGTCTGGTTTCACGAGTTGTGAAATAGTTTTGTTGGTAACTGCAAAGTGCGCAAAAATTTTTAATTGGTCAAGCGATATGTAGCTTTATATTTTGAGCAGGGGCCCGCCTACTCCTGGACAATGAGCTGACAATTTGCTTGGAGTTTTACGCTTAGGCTCCGTAGACAGACGCCGCCCCGGACACCCCCCTCCCTGCTCAAGTCATGCATTATGTATGACTTGATTGGCGTATTTGCGGCGGCATCAAGTGGGATTATGGCCTTGAACTTTCCCTTAGTAGGCGTAGCCAAGGGCCGCAGTGTGTCATTGATTTATTGGCTTTCAGCCCCTAAGTCTAACTCAGCCCACTCACAATGTCTGCGAGTAAACTTGTGCATGACGGAGGGAGGGGTGCAGGATGGTGGTATAAATTTCATTTAAAGTTGTGCGCCAGCATTTTGCATATATTACTAAGATACACACATGTATATATACAAGTAAGCTGAAACCGTTGTCCCCAATGTGGGCAGGGCACACAAAGTTTGCCTGAGAGCCGAAACCGCTTGCATAAAATATAAATAAAGTTTTTCCACACTGCTCTATGTGTATAATTAAACAGGTGACAAGCGATAAGGCAAGAACATAAAAAAAAATATATGTTAAGATAATCCAGAGAGAATAGAAAATTGTCGCAGTAACACAGTTTTCTTCGCATATTGGATTTCATAGTCCAAAGAAAATAGCTCAAATCCTGCTCATTAAATATAAACAAAATTGTCCTTAGACATGTCCAATCATTCATGCAGACTACTCCAGCAAAGGCGCCACCCAGTAAATTTGGGGCACTGTGGGACGGGCCAAAATTGATCGATGACAAAAAGTGAAATTTGTCCGCTTTAGTCATCGTCATTTTACCGAAAGCCAATAGGCCTTGACACTTATTGGGTTTCAGTTTTGGCTTTCATTCTGCCTTCATTGCATCGAAATTAAATGTGTAACTTAACAATTGAAATCTTAGAACGATTTTTGGTCGAGTCGCTTACACCTCGTGATTTTACGACTATTGAATAATCTGTTCTCGTTGCATTACGGTTAATGCATTCATTTCATTTTGCTCGCATTGTCTACTGGGATTTGATTGCCGTCCTTTTGTGTCAATTTGTAACTTTGTGATCGTTCGTTCTAAAATCTTTAAGTTAGCCCAAGCCAAACTATCGCAACATTGTCAGAGGGAGTGCAATCGTTAAAAGTGTCAGTTGAGGCTGCACAGGAATGACACCAAATGAAATAAATGAAGACGGTTGCCTCAGCACTCGCTCGTCAGCACGTCAGCTCGTCAGCTCTGCTGCTTTTCTGCTCGCCATGTCATCGTTCATCAGCCATCATCGGGCATCAGCGGGTGAATCCAAGTGAAGTGCCACGCCCACTCGCTTAAAGCAATGAACTTAAAGTAATTTGCTTTTACTGTCTGACGAGTGACGAACAAAGCGCTCCGCTTAGTTTGTTTTCCTCTTTTTTTTATTTTTTATTCGCTTTGTTGCAGGACAGCAAGGGGCGTCATGTTATCAAAATTAATTTACGGGGCTTGTGCGGGGGCTTGTGCGGGAGCTTGTGTTGGGGGTTTTTCTGTTTGTAGCCTATTTTGGCGCTCTATTTTTGAGTTTGCAACGAGTTGGTGTTATTTCTTGCTGCTGCTGCTGCTGCTGGCGTTGCTGTTGCTGTTGTGTCATATAATTGTGCAATGTTCCGGAACGGTGCTTTGTTTCAGCAAATTGCCCCATAAACAAGAGCCCATAAAAAATCGTTCACTTCTCGGCGAAAATGCTATACAATGTTTGTCAGATGATTACGCCGGTTGGTTACTTATCCATTGCGTTAGTGCGAAAAGTTCAATGCAATCTCAACATGGCATTACATTGTTGACTTGGTTATTTTAGGTTCGACTCCTAGTACAAAAATAACAGAAGTCCAAAAGTTTTATCGTGGGATACTAAACACAGATAACCACTATAAAAATATTCTGCAATAGAAAATATATAATAAAAATATACAAGAATCAAAATAAAATGTATCCCATGGATGTGACTTTTGAAGATGTTACTGAGATACATCTAAGTCCAAGAGAAATGTAATATATCATAAAAGGTATTTTAATTTTCCAAAATATTAGAGCATAAAATATAGGGCATTTGATCAAATACTTGTACATTTGGATAATTTGCTATTCAAGATTTTGTGGACTCACCTTTGTTTATAATAATATATTTTAGGTTGCCATGAATAGGAATTTTTTCTTGATGACATATATTTTATTTACTTAATATTGCTGGAGAATTGAATTTCTGTGTGTGTGTGGAATGAGCTAAATAGTAAATATTTTTGTGTCAAATAAAAGCTGTCTAACGTTTGTGATGTGTGCTCTACAATTCTCAAACTTGTACAAGCTTAGAGTGTCTAACACGCACACAGAGATATACAGCCCACACACACACACACACACAAATACAAACACACAAAGGTACCCCTTAACACTGTGCACATTGTTTAAAATAAAAAATGTCAGGCAGGCACCTTATTTAGGTCGAAAAGCACTCAGGATAGGCAAGAGCCGAGAAATTCCGCACTCGGCACTCGGTACGTCTCCAGCAACTGACTCTGTGTGTGTTGGTGTGTATTTGTGTATGTGTGTTGATGTGTTTGTGTGAGTGTGTGTGTGTGTGTGTGTTAGTGTATCTGAGTGTCAGTCAGGTGACGGCGTAAGCGCCTTAAGCTGCTTGAAAGCACACGAACACACACACACACAAAACAAAATGCAGGACAGCCGCCATATGGAAGGGTTTAGGATCTGTTGGCCAAGCTATCTACAAAGTACACGAGCCAGCCACACTTTATTGTGTTTCGAGGGCTGCCTTTCATATTGAGCGGCTTGTCCATTTTGAGTGTTATTTAAAATTTAATTCAATATGTTAAACAAAAAGTTTTACATTTTATAGCATAAGCGTAGAATATAAATTTTGATGTACAATTTCTGGGAAATTAAAATAGTGTAAGCCTTTAAATATATTTGGCAAAATTTGCATCTAATTAGTCGGGCACAAGGGAAAACGCTGCAAATGTAGAGTATCTAGCTTAGTTCGAGCTTCGTTTATTAATTTCATTTAAGAGGCAGCCCTCGCAGTTACTTTGGACTCATTCTTGACACTTTTGGCTTCAGGTCGCTTAAAGGCTAAAGTTGTGCTCGAAAACTGAATTAACTTGGCTCTAACCATGACATGAAGAAGTAATCTCGAATTTCTCGTATATTTTAGTTTATTTAGTTAGTTAAAACGTGTAGTAAAATGCGTAATTTAAATAAAGTGGCATACAAATGACAAATGACTGACAGTTCACGTACAAGCGACAAGTAGACAACAATGCTGCAAGTGCAGCAGCATGTCAACACTGATGCGGATACACAGATGCTGCAGCTCTAGATACGGATACATTTTATGGCTTGCCCACGAGGCAGCTTGTCGCTTCTGGCGACTAGCGTCAGCACCACAATTTGTATCTCGCAGTTACAATATGTACATAGCAGCATCCCTGTGCGGCGCGTTGACGGGGCAAGCAAATGTAAAGGAGCCACATCAACAATAAACGAAAAATTTACAAAACAGCTTAATAATAAAAAAGCGTTACGGCAAAATTGTGAGTATGCCTCCTGTTTCTGCTCATCAAAATTTCATGTGCTGAAAAAAATATTTTGCCCGCTGTTGTTTCCTCTTCATGTTGCTGCCTCGTCTCCTTTCCCATTTGCCATTTTGCATTTTTATTTTTGTTTATTGCCTCGCCATGTCCATTTACGCACATAATTTATGCATAAATTTCAATTACCTGACGCCCTCCAGTATGCAACGTGTTCACGGGCCTCTTGCTCTCCATGTGAAGGTGGCCCCCCGGCTGCTGCCCATGTTGACTGCTTTTAATTCACTTTGGCAAGCAGCCAGCAAGGAAATGTCCTTCCCCTATATCACATCTGCTTAGATCGAGCATAATTTAATTATTAAGCTTGCATTGAGCTTCATATCGAGCGTGAGTGCAGCCACATTAGGAGTATTTTTAACATGCATGTGCTCATGGAAATTACTGACTGATCTAGCTTTAAGTGAAATTGAAAATTCGTCGTCTATAAATATATATTCATATTTTTAAAGTAATCTACATCGGCATCGCTGTTCCAGTGACTGACATATTAGAACCACGTTGTGTTTTTCTGCTCGAATTTGAAAGTCAAAGCACGTAAAGCCCGACTCACGTGCGAGTCATTGCTCATAGATGTGCGAGTAATTTATATGGGCAAATATTTGTGCTTGCTCGACGCGAGCGTAGGACCAGCTGTAGTTAGCCACGCCCCGTGGTTGTCCTCCAGCGCTTTAAGTATGTTCACGCCCCATTTAGCCTGGGGTTTGCAGACATTGCCGCCTTACAACTTCATTAAAATGTGGGGCTGCAAAAAATTCACATATGTCCCATATTGTCCACAGGGACAATGCACATTAAGCCGAATTGCAAGATACTGGAGCAGTTCAGTTTGGTTGAGTTCAGTCCTGGGACCAACCGGCGATTGTGTTTAAAGTTTAATTGATGACCACAGACTGAGGCAAAAGTTAATGAAAATGCCGGCCAATGGTGAGGCGTGAAAATATGCAAAGTGACTGGGGTCTGATCCCAGTCCGGGAGCAATGCCAATGCTGATGGATAATTAATTTTACTAAGCCGTGGGCTTGTCCCTTAGCCTCAACCATGTCTGTCTCTCTGCCTGAATATCTCTCACTTGGCCTTAATGAATTTGCCCAACAATAATTAGATTGTGCCGGGTAAGAGCCTTACTAAAAATAAAATCCACTCACAAATAGATACAAGAAATAAGAATGTTATACTTGTGGTAATTGAACTACTAAGTATCCTGTAATAAATCGTAGCCTGAAGTATTTGCATAAACGGAAAACTGCAATTCCACTCAACAATCTGAACAACGAGATACTTTTATTTCAAAAACTATCTTAAATAAACTAGCATGTTATATGTAAAGCTATGTACATGAGTAGTTTGATTTTGAAGAAATCGATCGAGTTTCTTAAATTAATATTTAAATTAAGAAGTAAAAAGATGATTTTGATATCTCTTGTTCAAGGATGTATTATTTAAAATTCTCTTTCAATCTGTACAGCTGTCTACGCAGGTTGGTATACCCATTTCTCGATAGAGTCTACAGGGCATTGGAACGCAGGCGTCTCCTGAAATTATGCAAACGCTGCGAAAGTAAAGCGTAAAGGCAAACACCGATTAGCACAAGGAGTGCGAAAGCCAGTGGCACTGGCCACCACCCACACAGTGTGGGTTGCTGGGTTGGTGTCCTGTTGGGAGCAGTACTTTGAGCTACGCAAATGGGTGTCATTATCCGTCGACCAGAAACGATTTTTTTCCTTTCGTAACTCCAGTTTTTGTGCGTGCTCCTTACTTCATTTGCTCATTAGCTGGACTTGACCTCCAGCCGCATTGTTGTTGCCCTTTGACAAGGATTGCTCATTTCTTTGTCTGTGATTATCTTTCACACTCAATTTATGTGTGCTTGTCGTTAACGATTTTTCCAATGAAAATAGTCAAGGCGTGAAAATGTCTGAACAATTAAATGCAGGTGTTTGCAACAAAATAAGGATTTGACATGTGGCAATCTGGTTTATTTCTGTGTTCTGGCCATCAATGCCGCAATTCATCAACATACCTCGGAAGTTGCTACGAGTGACTGTGCAAATAAATCAAGACAAGCATTGACCGCAAATCTGCTGCTGCTAATGACTAATGGAGACAACCACACGGTAGGCGGGCCAAGGGAAGTTGGGAGTCCGGTATATAAGTCCGTTGAGCCGTAACATAATATTTATGCGGCAAATATGCCCCAGATATGTGAAGCGAAAGACACTTCAAGCCAAGAAAGTTCATCGCTTAAGTAACTTAATCTGTCAAATGTGTATGTGCTTATGTGTGTGTGTGTGCGGTTGTGTGTGTGCGGTTGTGTGTGTGTGTGTGTGTGGGGCATCATCATAAATATAAACAGCTCATCACTTGAGCAGCAGCTTGCCCACTCGTCTCTCAACTTATGTTCATGTGTAAGCTTTAAGCCCCATAATTTGATATTCATATATGTATGTCCAAGTCATCAAAGTGAATTTTGTTAATGCTGCATTTAAATCAATGCCTTTTCCCAACTAATGCTTTTATAAATATATATATATGTATATGCTTGTATATATTTGCAGAACACAATCACCCGCAAGCAGCAGCAGCAGCAGCTGTAGAAAGGTAAGGAAATCAAGGATAAGGCAGTCAACTATCACACATTCGTAAGTCAGACAAACCGATGGATAAACAATATAAATAAGAACAATATTTGCATATTTGGCATGGAAATCAAATATTTTTTTGCATATTTAATCCAGAACCCAAATAACGGCCATCATTTTTCAATGTCAGTCTGCATTTTGCTGTAGGAAAAATACACACTTATTCCTCGATTTATAAATCAGCAAGGATCAATTCCGTGAATCTGTGCTACACATAAGCTAATTTTTTTAAAGTTTAGTACTTGACAGCCAAACTTTTCAGGAAATTATCAAATAACCTAAACCTAAATTCAAGTTTGAAATATGTTTTAAAATTATGTTTTCCGGCTAAAAACGGTTGAAGCAATTAGATGGTTCTATTTGCTTGATAAAAATCATATTTATATAAAACCGCGAATTAAATATTCATCAAATTACTTTCCAGGTGTAGGTTGAGCAATTAAAAATATTCAATTTAGCAGTGTCAATATATGTATGTGTGCATGTGTGTGTGTGGTTTTATTTGTGTGTATGTGGTTTGATTGATTGTTTACCAATATTTATGAATCAGTTGTGTGGTCAATAAAGGTTTGGGAGCAGGTGCGTTCTTAATTTATTGACTTCTACCATCCGAAAAATATGCTCATTAATCAGACATGGCGGCTATCTGAACTGATTGCAAAATTGGCTATGTAATTGTAATTAATGCTAATTTCCCGCGGGCTTTACGAATTGGGCTTAAGGTAAATAAATGTTAATTGACATAAATTTTCACGTGCTCTCATTATCATGCAGATGCCATTTTGCTGGCAGTTTATTGCAGCTTTATTCATGCTAATTTCAGTTTACAAAATACTTACAGCCAGATTTAAGGGTCATGATTTTGGGTGCTTGAAACTCGATAGTCGGAATATCAATTGGATTGCGAGAGATTTTATTAGAAATGTAATAAATGTCTAGTTATCTAAAAATTCATACTTTTGATGGCTTGACTCTTTTAAGTTAAATGCTTATGTGCAAAAACTTTTTATTTAAGTATACTAATCTCGAAATTACCAATTCAAATCGAATAAAAAATATTTGTCTCTATAAATCTAGTTGATATTCGAATGCAACTTTACGATGTTAAATTTAACATTTCATAATTCAGCTCGACGCCTGCTCGACTTTTATTACATAATTTTGTTTACGCTGTCAGAAAAATTCATTGACTGTCAATTTAATGTTAAGATTTTGAGCTTTAAGATCCTAAAAAGGCAAACGTAAATTTACAGCATGCCAAAATCGCCAATCTGATGTCCATTTGGAAGACGACTGGAGGCTGGCCGGGTAGTCATTGACTTCTGTTGCTGGGAGTTGCTCACTCTTCCGGCTCTTTACTGTGCCACTCTTAATTTACACGCTGGCAGCGAGAGGAGAACTTGGTGGCTGTGGGGCACATTTAATTTGACTGTGTTGTAGAAATTTAATAAAGCAGCGCCAAAAATTATTAGCATATTTAAGGGCGAATCCGGCACATAAACTCAAGACTCCAGCTGAATGGCATCAAAGAGCAATGTAAGCTAAGGAGCTGAGCCAGCTAGGAGCTAAGCATCAGCCGCTGGCTCATGTGGAGAGGACAGCACACAACAACAGCAACTCCAGAAGTTCATAAAATGAGTCGCCTGTGAATTGTCTTTAAATATGCGCAGGCTGTGGGAGGAGAATAGATTCACAGTTGGCAAAGTGTCATTGCAATTGCTGGTCATGAATAGCTGAGGAAAGCTGTTGGCCAAGTAAACTAAATTTAGTCCAGAAATAGATTCGCAGAGACGGATAGTCTATAAGATATATGTATAGTATAATATGCTACTATTGAACTAAACGAAGTCAGTTTGAATTATTATTACAATTAACAACAAACTGATTATGTAGTTGAAATACCATTATCGAAAGATACTTATTATTTTAAATTAGCTAGTGATGTATTATAAAATAAATAAATAAATGCATTAGTTATTTGCAACCTAAGTTGCGCATACGTCACATAAACCACAGTCTTAGCCACAGATAGAGTAGTAAGATATCTTAGAGGCATTCAATCTGGAACTGAGTTAGCATAATCCTTAGGCATTCAAATTAAATGCATAATAAATATGTACACATATTATTTACTCAGCATTGTATGCTATAATAACTATCATGTGAAACTTCTTTGACTGACAAACTCATAGACGAGTTTACCTTCTTAAATCAGTGCTGTACTAAAACGGGGCACATTGATTCTATCAGCAGAGGGGGAGTCTGGGGAGTAGTGAGTTTGCACACAGACAACAGATGTTGATGCCTCAGTGAGCAAAGTGCGTTTCGCTGTTCGCTTTTGTGTGTGGCATTTGTCTCACTCTCCGCCTTATCGTTATCGCTCTGGCCGTGTCCTCGTTGCTGTTGTTGTCTTTGTTATTGCCGTTTGTGGTCAGTATTAATATTTGTTGTTGGCCAGTCTCATACGCATTGTAGCCACAAATTGTATGCCCAAAAGCTGATTTACGTTTTATGATGGCCATTATGTGCCCGGCTCGCCTCTAGCTCTGGTGCTGGATCCTGGTTGCCCACTCCTTTATGGTTGCGCAAGTAACTCGCTCTCGCATTATATCGAATTATGTTATAAATATATGAAATATATTTGCCATTGCCAAATACGTGTGAGCATGCCGAACATGAAGTTTGCACAGTTTTATGGAATTTTATGTCATACGCGTGGCTGATTCACATTCCCTCACAATGGCTGGAGTGACACGAAGGCCAAAGCAATTTTGACGCACAATAAAACTATTAGCATTTAAGCATATTTTACTGTCCGTTCTGGTGTTTATCGTATGTATTATAATAAAATCAATTTGTAAACTAGGAATTTATGTGGCAGCGTAATCAAACACAGCTTATGATTTATTAAAACAAAAAGTATACAATGCATAAATAAAAGAACAGAAATTATAGCCCTTTTGACCACACTGTGCAGTGTAGCATCCTTTGTGGCACTTTCCGGCAAAAGCAATCAAGCGCAGCAAGGGTCGAAAGGACCATAGGCAATCGTTAAGAAACATTATCGTTGCATAATATCCGCTAATTTGTGCGCATATCAGCCAATAACAGCAAAATGTATTTAAGCGAATGCAGCAGTTAGCGGCCAGCCCTCTCTCTGAAGAGGAAGTCGCCAGCTGTGCGGGTCATTTGCTGGACCCAATGAAAAGGGCCCACACATAATGAGCGGTCAATAAATGACTCATAAATGTTATATTTATTTTGTGCAACAATGAACGCCACAGCAAGGCGCACCAATAATTCACGTCTGCGATATCACATTCAGTCGGGCATATTCTTGTTGTCGCCTTAATCAGGACAACAATTGCGGCAAATCAATATTTGGCGAGCACATTTAAAATCAGCCCTTGACAGGGCACTCAATGCCGAGTGGCAGGCTCTTAATATCGAGGCTGTAGACCAGCCATCAACCAAAGTCCAATTCCAAGTTCGAATATAGCCACAACCTCGCTGACATTTAATGCTTGACAATGCTTTAGTTTTATTGATTAATGGCCTCTGCTATCCGAATTTCGCAAAGGCCTGGTGATTTTCGTTATACAGCCAATTTTTCAAATTGTGCGCCTTTTAATTGCATTCGATTTTTATGCATAGCTCTAAAAGATAATTTAAAAACGACAATTTTGGATTTTGTTTATTCAGCGTTAAATAAATATACGCGCAGATATTTAATAATTACTTTAAAACCTATCGGTTGAAAAAGTAAAAAATTCAAATAAATATAAATCATCTTTGCGCTGTTTTCACTTTTTAAGTTATGCATAGTCCGTATTCATGTAATTTTGTGTCAAGTTCTCTCAGCGAAAGCACTCTTACTTGTTTTTTTGTGAAATTGGCGTAGCAATTTTTGTAGGAATTTTTTGCTGCTTTAATTACTGTAGTTGTCGCTGCTGGGGAGGCTGTCTGGGCTGAGCCACAGTTCTGCGCTCCTATTGTGTAATATTACAAAAACGAGAACCAAGCAATCAACAACAACGACGCAGCAACAATTGTAAATCATCCTTGGTTGACCTTGCGCATTGCAGGACGACTGCGTGGCATGCTCATTATTCTCCCTTCGCTGTTGTTATTGTTGTTGCTTCTTAAAAAAAGAAAACGTCAAGTTTGCGCTTGCATTTTAATGGCTGCAATCAAAATTTGAATGCATTGCAAATAAGATGCGGAGATTGTCGGAAAAGGTCAAGGTGATAACAGATGACTGACTTCATTTCGAGGCACGTCAGAAGTGAGCAGACGTGTGAAAACAGAACGTGAAATCAGCTCAGATAGACCTGCAAGTTAAGAGCAATACTCTTTTCAAGGCCCATCCCACACAGTGCGTATACTTAACATTTTCATTTCAGATTTGTGGCCCAGACAAGAAAAGATCCTTATGAGCGCAACAATGCAAAAGTTTTTCATGTAGTAATTAGAGCCAACTCTTCCACAGCTGTCTAGCAAAACCAACATACATTCATAAAATATATATATGTATGTATATAGAATGGTACTTCAACAACAAAATGAGGCGAATGAATGCGAATATAATAGTGTAGGAAATAAAAAGGCAACAGAGCAGATTGCGAATCGTAGTTTAATTTCATTGCTAGAGCAGAGGATACTTCAACTGTTGTTGTTGTTGTTGTTTTGGGCGTGATGTGGGGCGTGTAAGCACATCAGCCAAATGCCTGATGATAAAATAAAATGCCAAATGTGCGCGCATTATTCAAATGTCATGATAGTCTCCAGAAAAACCCAGCCCACAAGTATCTCAGAAACAGCCAAGAACTTATTGCTCACATGTTTGTAAATGCCTAAGTATGTTTGTGTGTGTTTATGTTTGTGTCTGAAGTATATGGGCATACTGACTAGATAGACAATTTTATATTTTTACTTAACATATTTTACTGAAGCACATTATAAAGATTAGTTTTTGAAAGCAGTAATCTAAATAAAGATAATTTTATACAGTAGCCACACTTTAGTAATGGTAAATAAAGAAAAACATGAATTGATATATGAATATATGAATTCATATATCTGATATTTAACCGGGAAAGGCAGATTCTCAGTCTATAATCTAATTAATATATTTTTATGTTTATACATATACATACACATGTTATAATAGAATTGAAAAGTTTGCTACTTAAATTCAATGCTGCATAATTTTAACCGCATTTTAAAATGTTTATTTTTTATCACTTTGTTCCTTAATTTCGTTCAGGATATTTGAGCACATTGTATTTAATACTATCTTCCGCTTCAGTAAAAAATTTAAAATTAAAATGAAATTAAAATGTTTGCAGGGTCTGCAAGAGTATGTTATCATCGGAGAGCGTTTTCACTTTTACTGGTTCAATTAGTCTTCGGAAGGAATTCAGCAAAAAATTCGCTGGCGCATGGGTTTTAAACTCTTAAATGACCGCAATAAAAATAATGCATAGAAGTTATTTTTTATGCGCATTTGCTTGTCTGAAATTTCCTTTCACATCCCTGAATGGCATGAGAAATGGCATGGCGGGCTTACCATTTTGGGATTGGGGTCGAATCTTTTACGAGCTTGTGGCTCCTATTCACGCACTCACACCCATTCATACACGAACACACACAGGCAGTTGAAGAAATTTGTTTAACAATTTCAGAACACATACACACAAAAGAAAGTGGAAGTGGAACAAGTAATAAGAGGTGTGAAGTGGTATGTGTGACAAGGCATAAATAACTAAACACCTGCAGAATCTGTGGTGGCACAGGAAACACAGATGGGCCACAGACACATCTGTCGTCTGCCGCTCTGTCAGGCACGTCTGAGTTGTGGCATTATAAATTACGCAAGGCTCGTCTGCCTTTGCTCGGAGCATTTGTCAATATACTCGCCTCTTGCTCAAACCAGCCGAGTCGTTGAGATTTGGCATGCCAAATATTTTACCAGCCAATAATCCAAGACTTCTGTTCATGGTGATTGTGATTTGTGCACTGCCATCAACATTTAACTATTTGTCTAGCAATATATTATGGATTTTTAAATACGTTCATGGATACTATTTTGTATTCCCTAATACATATATTTGTTTTGACATGCTTAACGCAGTAGGTGAGCCGTCTCTTAAGGAATTGAAAACATATTCTTGATCAGCACCCATGTCCATCTGTCACATTTTTCTTGCTTATATGAACAAAGCATTCTCACTTGTTAAGCTATCTTGATAAAATATGGTATATATCCGTATTTTTGCTTAAGTCAGTAATAACGTTGAAGATAATCGCATCGGACCACTATAACATCTAGCTACCATAAAAACAATCGGTCGAAAGTGGAGTTGAGATAGGATATCACAATTTCTCATGCACAAATGTGAAACATTCACAGCCAGTCATAAAACAGTAAACATATGAATAAAAATGGTTTAAAACATACAAAATAATAATCGTATTTCGAACTGCGGTCTAAAATTTAAGTATCAGCGGTCTATAAGGGTATATAATCGTCGGCGTGTCTATTTTAGCTGTTCTTTCAAATTGTGGACTATCAAGATTTTTAAGAGAGATAAATTATTTTATTTTCCGCAATTTTTCTGCATTTTATTGCGTGATATTTTTATTAAACGTTCAGCAAAGTAAGCTTTGAGCTCATAACATTCCTGACATCGGGTACCAGAATACATTAATATTCTTGATTTTAATGAAGCAATTTTAACTTATAAATTCTTTTGGTATCAATAAAAAAGTAACTAAATTAATTAATTTTATGCTGAATAAAGTCTTATCTTAATTAATATTTGTTTATTGCTTGGTTTTTTTAACGTCTTTTTTCACCAGCGCCATCAAGCGACAGCTGGCGGCGGTTTGCAGTAGCCAACTGCGGGCTTTTGTGGTGAAAAGCTTGCATTTCAAAGAGAGCACAGTTCAATCAGCTGTTGTCAAAGATAACAGCCTAAGACAACTGTAAATCAATAGTTAACTTATTTCCCAACGAATGCAACTGATAAGCAGCCAACGGGCAAAGCATTAACAGAGCGACTAAATAAATTTATAATTCCACTGATAAGCTTTGAAATCATTATGAGCACGTATCAGAGGCCTTAAATCTTTACTTAACTAACACTAATAAGTGTCTCTAGTTGGGGTTATCAGTGCATTTGTATTTTGTATGCTGATTTACGAGCCTTCAATCGCTTTCGTTCAAGGGCTTCACTTCATGGCCAACAGATATGAGCGTTGCTCTCTCTCTCTCTCGGCCTCTTTTCGCTCTCTTCCGCTTTATATCTTTCTCTCTATCTCTCTCTCTCTCTCTCTCTCTCTCTGTTGCTTGCTTGCCGCGAGCTTTTTTAGCTTTGATTAATGCATTGTAGGCTCTTGTGAGCTTCCACTCTCTTGCAGGACTTGGAGCCAGCAAAACGATTTGTCTTTTGATGCTGTTGCTGCCAGTTGATTCGCAACACGTTTGCCGGAAGGTGGCCAACGCAGGCATCAGGAAGCAAGGACAATTTCTACTCGTCACGCATCGGACTCGAGTTGCCACGCGAGCTCTCGCGTGCTGTAATTGTGTATGTCTCGGTGGTTGTGTCCGATAGTGTGTCCTTGTGTGCAGTGAAATTATTGAAATAATGGAGTGATTTATTTGCTGTAATTGCTTGTTTTCGCAAGTGTAGTTAATGTCAATTAAACTCTGAGAATCAAACGAATATCCAACCAAGCCAACTTGTTGCTCTGAGCCAGCTGAATGTTGTAGACCTGTTGCCCCCGACTTAGAGTGAAGTTAGCGTAATTAATGTTAATTACAAATATTTGCTAAACAATTTGTTTTGCACAGCTTTCATCGCCAGGGCTAGGCAATAAATTAAGAGTTAAACGCCAATCGCGAGCCCATCCCAAACACCATGCTCGGCTCAACAATTAGGCGCACGTCCAAGCAGAGTAAATAACATGAACCGAACCCAGAACCGAGACCGAGTCACGTCCAATTTGAGAGGCGGAGAGGCGATGACTGACAGACAGACAACTAAAGTTGCATTAAATACATTCAAATTACAATTACGTAGCCCAAAAAAATATCCAAAGACAGCGACAACAACAATTTTAACGAAACACGGCTATAAATCTGAGAAGAGCAGTCAAATGGGTCTACCAACACCTCACACACACACCCACACACACTAAGCAAGGCGTGTTGCCAGACACACCCCGGAAGTGCCCACCACTCACCTGACCCACATGCCCAGGAGCAACTTCTTTTACAAGCTGCCAAACAAAAACAAAAGCGGCTTAACACTTTGTCCCAACGATGATATGGCCGCCACGTTAACCATGCCCACAATGCTAGCGCCCTCTGGCGTCGGTCGCATTGCTTGCTGTCGTCATTTTTCTATACGCCCTTGTCGTGGCAGTTCAAATCAAGCAGCCTAACAACCAACGCCAAGCAGACAAGAGCCCAACAATCCAACAGCCTGAACTGACCCTTTTTGCTTAGTCAATCTAACTTGGCAACCTTTTTCGACGGGGGTCGGCAGCCCGCTGCTGTTGAGCACAATAAAAAACTCAAAAATTACACTCTCCACCAAAAGTTCTTATCTGTTTCTGTAAAAACAAATACTTAATACTGTGCAATTGAATAGATTTATTTGTACAACAAATAAAATCATTTGCTTTAATCAGTCGCAAATAAAACTTTTACATATTTTTCTGATCAATATATTATACAAATCATTAATAGTTCTAAATACTTTACTATGACTTTCAATCACTATATATAAAAATAACCATTATGAAACACATTTTTAAAATTTAACATATCTATTTAAAATAAAAGTATTCTAAATTTAAATTAATTATTTCCACAGCATAGTTTATTTCATTGGTTGTTTAGTGTATTTTCAAAATGAAGAACTTTAAGAAGTGAGCAGCCAATTTTTGTTGTTCTTGTTATTGTTGTTGTTTGCTTCCAACGCTTAAGCCGCAAAATACACCAAAAGTTTATATTTGTTGTGCCTCATTCTTTTGTCTTAAATATATATTTTTATATGTATCTATTTTTGGCATGACACACAGACAGACAAGTTGCCTGGCCTAAACGGATCAGCAATTTGCTTGCGTTGAACCCTTGTCCATTGGCTTAAATCTGATGCTGCTTTTATACAGTTCCTGCTGCTGATGCTGCTTTATCAGTTGGCAGACAACGGTTTTTGTTTTGACAGACTTGTGAGTAACAATTTCAGCGAACGAGCAAATGTTTCCAACTGAGTTGACTATTTGCAACGTAAATCAAAGGTAGCAGGCAGCATCACTTTTACGAGCCTAACATATTCAGCATTTTTCGAATTTTCGTGTTTTTTTTTGGGGTATTCAATATGTTACGCTGTCTTTTATCTACTCCATAATGGTTTGGCATACCGTGACCTTGTGCACTGGGTATTTACGACCTAAATATTACAGAATTAATTTACCAAATTAAAGCCGGCATGCTTATCCAAGCCACTGAGCTTTGCAATTTATCTGCAAACATGAGCACACTCACACACAAACACACACACATAAATACACACCTACACACACACTCAAGCACCTAAAGGTATTAATTAGTATTGCATAATGAATTGGGGCCCAAGGGGCAGGGACTGGGTTCCAAGGGCAAGCGAGCATTGCCGAAGCGAAAGAATAGCGCACTGCTGCGAAATTCAACGAGCTGAACATTTGAGCTACAACGCTTCCAACTAAAACTTATTATAATACAATAAACATAATAAGAAGGGCGGGCAAATGCTCAACACACAGCAGCAACAGCAACAGCAACAAAACAAAACAAAAAATCCATAATGACCAAGTTGGTTTCGCGTTTCAAGCTTTTTCTCGCGTGCTCCTTTACCGCATCGACATGCGAAGTAAACTTTTACACACACACACACAAATACATATACACACACACACAAATACATATACACACACACACAAATACATACAGACAACCAGCAATGCATATACTTACATTTACACGGCAACAAGGTGTTGACACTCTCACGCCCAGATGCGTTCTTATGAAAGGCAGCGATAACTCGCACGACATCTAAGGGCAGTTACAGACATCATCGAAACATATATACACAATATATATATATATATATATATATAATATGCACATGAGAATAGTAACAGGATAGACCATCCACAAAGAGGGCAATGCGATACGTGACAGTGTCTAAATATTGTTGTAACTAAATAGAAAGAAGCTAGCTGAATGCCTTAGTGAATGATTGAATGAGTGAATGTGAGTAAATACAGGCTGCCAGTCACTGAATGAGTCAACTGTTAACATTTGCTTATTTTGTGTGCCATTCTGGATTTTCTGTGTGCCAAATACACTTTATATATGGCAGTGCCCAGAAGTAGGCAACATTTTAAAAACAAATAAATTCAATTCACAAATATTAAGTAAACATTAATTCAATGTTGAAAACGACAAATTTTGAGTACAGTGTAGCCAAATAAATTAAGTGAATAACAATTTTGTAATACTCAACATATATATTAAATTTATAGGCAATTTATTTAAATTTAAATTAATAGCAAAATAGAATATTAAAATAAGAAACAATTTTGTAATATTCAACATATATATTAACTTTATAGGCAGTTTTATGAAATATTATAAATATTTATTGATTACAATTAATTGTTGAGTAAATGTCTTACGAAAAATTACACAAAATCTTTGAATAAGAAATGAGCTTATGAGCACAGCATAAATCTAGCTAAAGGCCACAGAGTACGGCATTTACCAAGCTGGATGCTGTTCTCGCTCCAGTGTCTCTGCTATATCTCTCGCATATTTATTTTTATGGTCTTTTGGCATTATTTGCGGCATTTAAACATTTTTGTGGCGATTTCTGACGCCTTCCGTTGCGCGATAAGCGCGCTGGACGAAACCAAAATTACAAAAAAAAAAAAGGAGGCCAAACCAAAGCCGCACCCCAATGAGACTGGTGGTGGCTATGACAGACCTTAATGTATACATTTGAATGCCATTATCACAATATGCTGGCGATAGGCAGCCGCAACACCAGCAACAAAAACAATAACAATAGAGACGCGAACAGTCAGCCACAGAGAGCTACTCATTCATTGTCTGTGTTATGTAGCGGTGGCTCTACGAGTTTGTCAGCCTGTCTGTCTGTCTGTCATTCTGTCTGTCTGCAGGTCTGTCTCTGTGTGCGACTTCGAGTTCGCCGCTTATTTCCAAGCAATTTACTTTAATTCGTCGCAATTTAGAGTGAGGCATATGCCAGGCACAATACCAGCACCAGCAATTTCGTCAGTTGACTAAAAACACTTGCCACACCCATGAAGCAGACAGCCCTTTTAGTTGCCACACCACCACACCTGTTCTCTCAACTATAGTGCTTTGAATATGTTTGTGTGTGTAGTCCGGATAATAATGTTTTCATTAAGCGGAATCATCATCATCTACAAGCTAAGCACTTCATGTGCTGCACATTTTTGGGGCTCGTGCTGAAGATTGTTGAAGTTGCAATTACGCTTACGTTTTGTGTACAGCAAATTGAAATTGCAGTAATTTACAAAAGAGAGGATGTCGCACAAAATTTGAAATAAGGATTAACCAAGATGAAAACATTTTAAGCCCAGTCATCACTTATTTGTTGTTTTGTAAATCTTTCTTTGTTTGCTAAAGAAATTTGTTTTCAATCAATTTTAAAACAATATATTTCTACTTGGCTCCATCAAACTCGCAGCTCGAGCAGATACAAATTTAAAAAATATATGTTTTTAGTTGAGTTCTACGGAAAAGAAAGTTAAAATTAACTTTGTTGGGAATCTGCAAGTAATTGAACATGACATAAGTCAAATATGAACCTTGACTTGAAGTAGTTACCTTCGTGTTAGATAAACTGTCAATTTCGGCAGCTTAATTGTAGCAAATTGGCTTGGGTTGGGTTTGCTTTTCGACCATGTTCTAATAGCCAATTTCAATGTGCAGAGTTTGTGTGCTCAACAAACTTTATAAGCCTGGCAAAATGGTTGCCATCCTCGTCAAGGAATGATTGTCAGGTGTGCAGGCAAGCATAAAATATCACAAAAAGCCATAAGCGCGTTAACATCATGTCCAATCCGTCGAATCCGCCACGCCGTTTGGCGCCCGGTTCCGCCACGCCGGTCACCACAGCTACAGACTCAGTAGCTGTAGCAACGGCAGCTCCAACTCCAGTTCCAGCTCCGGCTCCTGCTACAGCAGCCGTAGCCACAGCTGTGCTAACTGCGCGGTTAAGCGGCGACAATAAGGTGACTAGCAGCGCAATATCTCTGGATCATACAGCATCACCGCCAAACCAGCAACCCATGTTGGCCACATCCTGCCCGGACTCACCCATACGTCGCGTATCCTCCAGCATAAAAAACTCGGCCCTCGATTTCGCCTCGCGCTTCTTCAACAAATGCAAGGCGGCCACATTCACTGTGGATGGCGCCACTTATACAATCGGTGAGTAAACTTCGCATCTCAAATAGGTATGAGTCTCTAATCGAGACTGCCCCGTTTGCAGTAACCTTTGTTACTTCAGTGCAACGCATAGAGTACAAAGCAATCAATTGGAAATCATTCGTCAATGCAAAGCACTAAGGTCAACAAGTGTCGGGTTGACAAACAAAAAAAAATACAAAAAAAATAACAGACATTTGTTGGATTCACAGTCGCGCCTGATTGAAAGGATGCAACGAAGCAAATTGGTATTTTTTGTGTTTTATTTTTGTTGCTCCCGGTTTGTGGCAATTGTCAGTGTCGTACTTTTCTTTCTCTAGAATTTCATGCACTACACGTCTGGGTGTGTTTGAGCTTATTCAATTGTGTGTAGTATGTGTGTGTAATTCAAACTGACATTGAGTACAAGGTCGTCGGTTGACATTGGCCCCAGTTTAAGGTGTGCAGGTGTGCCATTTTATTATTCAGTCGCAGAGGCTATTATAATTTCGTCACGAAATGGGATATCACCAGACGACTTCTCATTTAAAAAATGTTTTATTTTATTATAGATGTGAAAGGGTTTTTAACATCAAAATAACCGCTCTACGGCAAAGCTCGAAAATTGCATTTTATAAATGTGCATAAGGGTATTAAGACTATAGCATCTAGATGATATTGCTTCGCTCTCGTTATATTTTGCTAACATATTTTTTTTATTATTGATTTTTCTGGCAGCATAAAGTGCAATCAAAAAATAATTTAATGAAGAGCATGACAGGCTGCGTCAGTGTCAGACCAGTTCGCTGGCAGTAAAAGTCTTCGATTATCGACCAGAAACTAAACAATTTTGCTATCTATATTTTATAAGTGTAAATATTGACGAATGAATTTTTGCTAGAGGTAAAACAAGCAGCAAATTTATGTCAAATGTTTACAAATACATTTATGTATGAAATGACTAGCAAGTCAATGTTAAATTTAAACCAGCAGTAAGCTCAGTATACTGATGTTTAATAATTATTCATTCCAAGTTAATGGAACTAGACTGTGAGTTGAATTAGTTGCGGTAAATTTTGATTGAATGACTTCGTTCGCGCTTCTGTGGTTCCGCTTTCATGTGGCAATTTATTTCAGTGACTGCAAAATTACAAAAGGCGGAAAAAAAACTATTTCAGATACATTAAACATATTAAAGATAACTATATATATGTAAATGAAAAAGCTGTAAAGTAATAGTAAATAAAATATTATTTTTTCGCTTTATGGTTAACTTTTAACCAAATCTATACAAATAAATAATGCTGATGTTTGGTAGATTCGTTTTACAATTAAGATATGTATTTCGTCGGTCAAAGGCTTTTTATTTATTTTATGGTACTCCGATTCACAGCATATATAAATATAAATCAATGCTTTATTTTATTTTCATACCTTCAAATGATATTTGCGGCATAAAATTAAAATAAGTAAGTTATTCAGCATAAATGCTGGAAAAAATGCTTTTGTTCCGTTTAAATGGAACGAGCATAATTCATTTTTACTGTTCCACTCAGTGAATTGCAATTTGCGCAGTTGCTGAAAGAGGAGACTTAAATCTTATGTGGATTATTGTCGAGTTGGCCAAACTGTAGATTCATATTTGTTGATATTTGCATAGTATACTGAGCGTAGAGGATTGGAACATGCGCTTATAATATTTTCAGCTACGGGCAAATCCTTGGATTTGCAGGTTGCAGTTGCACATCTGACCATCCAACCAGAAGTGCTGAAAACTGTGCACCACATTGACCAAGATTTACCATGCCATGTTCACAATGTCAGAATGTGTTGCGAATCTCGAAAGTAATCCAGTTGAGTACTTGGTCGTGAGGTTGCCGGATCTATGCAAAAGCAAAATTTCAAACAACTTCGCTGGACACGAGTGTTGGTGTGTGTTTTATCTCAATCAGGTTTTGCATTCATTATAATAATTGTCAGTTGTAACTTTTTAGATTTAAAGTTATTGTGCAAAAACATCTATTGAATTCTGTTCTGTTTTGCTCATTAGCAGAAATTAAAGTTTTCATTTGCTCAAGCAACTGATTTCAATTAACTCCGAAGTAAATTTACAAAGTAATCTTATAATGTGGGATTAATAAGTCAATTTTCGTTGGGGTCGCATAAATACCAAAAGCACATTTTCTAAAAGCATATTTAATTGCATTTTCTCGTTTATCCTTTTTATCTGAACCTGAACTGTCGACTCCATAGCTGTCAGTCTGCATAGCGAAACGTAAATATTTAAACCGAAATCTCACGTGCGGAGGTATTAAATGTGCGCAAACCTTTTCTCGACTCTTGCCCCACTCACAAAGCAACAGCTACCAGCAGCTCCGAGCCAGCGATATGCCCTAAAAGATAACTTGGCTTGTGTTTTATTTGATAAGGCACGCAGCTCGGGATATCTGAGCCCGGGGAGTTCCCAGGAGTCGCATCTCAGGCAGATTTCATGCTGTTCAACGTGGTTGTACGTGTATCGATGGGAATGTGTTTATTTGGAATCTGCGATAAATCGTTTAATTTTGATATCGAATGCTTATTTTTGATTTACAGCATTTATACTGAATTCAGTATGCATTTAAATGATGCAAATATAAGTTTAAATATATACATTAATTAACATGCATTAATGCGGTCAATAATTATGCACATGGATTGATGCAAATACAAATTTAAAGATATGCATGCGGTCAACTATTATGCATACAGTAGTTAAGAGCTGGCTGGCTGACCAGTAGCCCCACTGCTGGTAATGCTGTTAGTTTTAATTATTTCAATTAAAATGCCATTTAAACTTAATCGAAATGCGCTGCAACTAAGGAATGGCTGCCATTGTTGTCCTGCGGCAGCTGCGCCCAGGGGATTTTCCTGCAGCAGAACAAAGCAAAGCGAGGCAAAATAAGGCAAAGCAAAGCAAGTAATGTGAAATTGTCAAGTTACGGCCAACAGACTTAGGGACTTGCCTTTGCCTAGCCCTCGTGTCCGGTCAAAGAATCCTAGCTGGAAGTGCATCAGCTGTGACATCCATTAAAACTTGTGCGCCCCTAATGCAATTAGCATTGCACCAAATGCATAGCATAGTGATGCAAATCTCTAGGCATTTAATCGTCTTCTCGTTAAAACAGCTGCAACATGTTGCTGTCAACGGAAGCCCCATTAATAAGTCACAGCGGTCTAAACTGTTAAGTTTTTGGGGGCCAACAACTTCTGCCTAGTTTAATCTTTAATTGGTAATTTCTGTATGCACAAGTGCCCCGCCTGCGGAAGTAAGTACAAACGGGCTGGCCAACAATCGCATCGGGCAACCAGAGCGGAGACAAACGACAGCAACAGGACACAAGTGAAACTGGGCGTGTCTGGTGAATGACAATGGTCGTCTTCAGACCATTTCCAACTGCACCCCAGATTTCCGTTTCTGTGCTCAGCAGTGGTGCGGAAATTGCATTGTCAACGCCAGATGCTAAAAGACGGCGAACCATTTCAACTACCCACCTTGCTACCTGCTGCCTAGCTTATGTGCCTGTGGCCGACCAGGACCTGGAGCTGCCCGACATGTCTCTACTAGTTGCTGCTCTGTATCATAGACGCGCAAATTAAAAATAATGACAAGCCAGAACTGAAACCCGTCTTAAGCCGAATATATTGCACCCTAACCATACGATAGTGATCTTACGTAAACGAGAAAATTATTGGGCAACAGGGTATACAAAGTAAGTAGAGAAGGAAACCTAGGCTCAAAATTGAAATCGATAGGCACCGGTAGCTACATCGTCAAGACAATTATAAAATGCATACAAATCATTGAGATAGTAACTACCCATTAAAAAGAAAATCCCAAATTTATCATATAGAATTGTGTTAAATATGAAATACAAAACACCATACACAACCACTTCATTATGAAATGAACAGCAAACAAACCAAATAGCACTTGAACAAATGAAAGAACTCTCGTTTGGCAAGAGTGTCAGACGCACTGGCAGAGTGAGAGCTTGTTAATCGAAGTCTAGGCACAATTTCAGTTTGAAAGCGATTCGCACGCTTGACTCGTGCAATTTGTTGTTTTGTGTTTCTTGACCTACCATTAATCAAGAAGTTACGCTCTTGCATCGCCATTCTGTTGCATGGCAGCCATTGCCATGGCTCGCAATGTGGCAGTCAACTTGGAGTTGATTTACTTACCGTTTCCCGTCTGCACACACACACACACACACTCGTCGCAACCTGTTGCAGTGGCGACTGAAACACGCTAACTGCTGCGACAATTTATCGATTAAGCCCAAGCAACTGAAGGCGCAAAAAAAAAAAAAATAATAATAAAAAAAAAAATGAAAATCGATTTCACGCTCAAATTGATTGGCTTTTATTACAGGGCCATTTAATTTATGGCAAACAGCCTGCTGCTATAAAACCGGGCACGGCGAACAATGAGCCACAGCATTTCTTTGCGACTTATATAAATTTAAATTGCGACTGAGACAGCAAATACGAAGACCACAAAAAAAAAAGAAGAAACGCAGCTAAAGCAAATTCCATGAGCCTTGAGGTGACGACCTATCCAAGCTGCTGTTGCTCCAACATGTTGTAAATGTTCCTTGCCTCCTTGCCTCCTCGGTGGCAACATTGATTTTCTGCTATGCTGCTAAATGGCAGACACAGAGCATACCGCACAGCCTCCCCATCCCTTGGCCCTGTCAGCGCACACAACCATTATTATGTTGTGGATTTTCGACTACTCCTCTGTCTCTCCCACTCACTCTCTCTCTCTCTCTCTCTCTCTCTGTGTGTATGATGTGCTGGCGTTGTCGAAGTTCTGTTGAGGTTTGCGGGCATATATTGTGGCAAAAGTGTTTTTATATCAGCAGCAGAAGTGGGAGACCAGACCAAATCCGACCAGCCAAGCCCAGCTCAAACCAAACTAGACCATATATTCTGACATCCTGGCATCCTTTACCTACTACTGGCTGGTGTCATTTGGCGAACGCTGCTCAACGCAACGCGCTCTCCATTTTGGCAATTTGCTACGAATTTGGCCTTAATTTTTCATACAGGAAATTGAAATGCTCCCATAACGGGAAGTCGTTAACTTACCAAAATGGCGCCTGCAATGAACGACAATGTTGCTGCTTTTCTTGTTGCTACAAGTGCTTTAAGGCCAGTGAAATTATACAGTTTTAGCGCCAGCTTAAAATTCAATTAAAACTTTATTAGTCAGTATATAACAAGATAAAGTTTAATAAATAAATTGTGGCTAAGACGCAGCTTATCGAATATGGCAACCCTGCCAAAAGTTGTATCCAGCCATTTTTCGACAGCACCTGACGCGTGCGTAAGCCACAAAAACCATTAGCAGGCTGAAAACTTGAAATAACCAATCATTGGAAAACGACAGCCAAACCATGTCGAAACGTGTCTGCATTCAATTTAATTGCCACCGCTTCTGTCCTTCAGCGCTTTCATTTCCTAGTGCCCATCAGTCCATGTCCAGGTGCGTTCGTGCCGCATCTGCAACGGTAACTTCAATCAACGGAAATTGAAACGCAAACCAAACACAATCACCCGTAGAACCCTAACCTGTCCTAATGAAAGCAAAACGACCAACAAGTGTAAAATAAACTCTATTACCATTGCCAGCCGCTTTGTATATTTGTCAGTTCGCTGGAGCCATATTTATTTTTATTGACAGCATCAGTTTCAAAGAGATAGAACTGGCGAACGGCAACAGAAACTGTGGAAATACAGCGCAAAGCATTTTTCACATTAAGTTTCAAGCGAGCCCCAAAACTTATTGTTGTTTATTTTACGATTTAAGAACAACAAAAAAAGAAAGAAAAAGGGCAACGAAAAAAATGTAATTTAAAAAGCAACTCGATTGACGTGCGAATACTTCAGCTCTGTATTGTGCTTATTGTTTGGGTTGTGTGGGTTGTGCGAGGTTTGTTTTCCCATCGATTCATGGGAAACCAAAAATTGTTTACGTTTCAGCAATCGAATCAACAAAATGCGAAAGCCAGCCAACTCCCGCACTCACGTGCCATTCGAATTGTTTCATTTTCGTACTCGAATTAGATAAAAAGATAGAAATGATATCAACCGGACGCCGAAGAAATCATACCCTTGCCGAACTTTGTTTATGTGTCAATGTATTAATATAATTCCTATTAAAAATTAGTTCACTTTTAAATGAGCTTATCAATTATCTGGCCTGGCCTACGCTGATTAGCAATCAACATCAAAAGTTTTCTAATTATGCGTTTGCACATAAATACCAACAATTTTATTGGTAGCACATTTAATCTAATGGACTGCAATCAGCTGATTATATATAGACTGTAGCACAAAGCTTTCACTCTCATCTCCATCATGGAACGCTGCCACTCGACCTAATTGAATTCGAAGGCCACTGAAGGAGCCACATTTGCATCATCAATCATGCGCGCATTGCATACTTCATACTCCATACTTTTGCTGTCAGCATCAGCAATATTTTATCAATTTACCGAACACTTTCTCATTTCAAGATGGTGTCAGATGATGTGTAGAGGGTGGATAGCCGCCCAAGCATCTGGCCAAATGAATTATTATGGCAATCATCGGTGACTTTTATTTAAGTTGAGGCACAACCTACGTTGCGTCTGTTCCTTATCCAAAGAAGAAGTGACCCATACAAAACGAAAAAGAAAATCTTAGAAACGCCACAAAAACAAAAAGGAAAAGATATGACTGGAGGCCGACAGAAACAACAACACAGCAGGTGATATTTTTTATAGATAACTTCTTGTTTTATAGCTTTCGTGTGCTATCTGGCGATTTTGCTGCCGTTCATTAAGCACCTGGCGAGCGAATCCTGCTCCGGACTCCACCTTCTAAGTCGGGAGGTGTGAATGAAAAAGTTGAACTTCAATTTAAAGTTACGATTTCTTATTATTTCTTTTTCTCAACGCAATGTCGAAATGCATTGAACAAAGCTGTTGAGCGTCTGGAAAGTATAACTTTATACTTAACTGCATTTGTCGGTGCGAAGGTACTCAACTTTGACCACCCCGCGCTTTCAAAATGTGCGGGGCGTGACCAACACAATGCCCAGAAATGTGTGGCACTCAGTAAAGTTGGTGGCACCGTGTTCATACAGCGAACCAAGCTGCTAAAAAGCTGGCGTAATGGAAAAGTGGTGCTTAAATTACGAGTTCCTTTCAATGCCTTTAAGCATTTCGCATTCCCCATTTGGCTGGTAGTCAGTAGCAGCAACAGTTTGCGAAACGCTCAATAAACACGCTCGCTTAGTCCGCTTATCACTGGACCTGCAACGCTCCTGGCCCGATTGTGAATCGCATTTCCAATTTGCATAATTTGTAGCCTGTGGCAATTTTAGCTTTACTATGCGGCAAACTTTTATCAAGCAGCTCGTGCAACTTGTGGGCACTTTGTATTTCTAATCGCTCAGGGCAAGCTCAGATTGCACGAACTCCGCTCTGTGTTGCACTGAATCGTTAAAACAAATTTATAACAAATTAACAGAAATATAATACAATTTAATTTCTTCTTTATTGTTGACAAATATAGTTTGCAAACTAAAAACTTCAAGCTTAAACTTTCTACATAAATCAATCTTTATTGATAATCAGAAAAAAAGAAAACCAATTTCAACCCCAATCTAAGCAGTTGTTCCATTTAGGGGGTGTCTCCAACGAACACTCTTCTTGGACCGCACTACTTGTCTATCAAATAAACTATTTTTGTATCCTTGGATTGGGCTGGGTTTTGGATTGGAATTATTGGTGGGTGTGTCGCCTTAGAAACTCAAATAATCGACATCGCCAACGCACACGCGAGTGTATATCTAAAATGAGGATTGTGCGGGCAGGATGTCCAAGACAATCACTGGGTTAGTGTACAACACTGCTTTGGTGGGTTTATTACCTCGTACACAGGTACTGCAGTACGATAAAAATCGACTAATTGAAAAAACAAAGTGCAGACATAATAAAAACAACTATGTAACCAAACAAATCGAACTAATGGGATTTATTTGAGGGGTGTGTATTATTGATACCTGAGTTAGTTTTTAACTTAATGGACAATATGCAAGATCTTCATCAATATCAATCAATACGTAAATTAAGTAAAGTCTAAAATAATCAATGATTGGATATATATAAATTGTGTAATTAAATTTGCAAATTAATTCGACTGACAAATTTTCCACGACAATCTCAATGTTCGCTTCACTAAACAGCCTCATAAAATACTGGGAATCCATTTGTTTGTCGTTGGCTCCTCCCTCTTGCTCATAGTCAACCTAATAAGAATGTAATTACTTGCTTTGCTCAGACATAAAAAACGTGGAGAATAATGAGGCATCCATCGGACAACGCATCTCCCTTTCAGCGTCACACGCTGCGCATACTTAGGAACCATTTTTCTTGTTTGCTTAAGCTATTTCTTTTTAACGCTGTTTCGGTTTTTATGTGCAACACAAATCAAATTTATGCGTTAGCCAGCGAAATGGATGGCAATGGCCACCCCAAGCAATTTCTATAACTGATATCAGCCCCTACCAGCGACGACTCCTTCAAAAGTCGATGAAGTTGGAGAACGTGTTTTGAAATTTGATTTCGCATGTCAATGCCGGCATCTGCCAGTTGCTATTATTATCACTACTGCTACTTCTACCATATTTGTATATCTGTTTCACACACATACGCATATGTACATATATGCAATCACAGGACCATACTTCTCCTGCTTCTCATTCCCCTGTCTCCTCTGCAACGAGTACTGCACACTTTTGTTGCACAAATTGAAATTGAATTGCGAACTTTAAAAGTTAGGGCCACATCGAGACTGAGGCCACTGAGCTCAGCAACCCTGCAGCTCACTTAGCAAGCCATCAATGCGAAAGAGATGGACATCGAGGAGGAAGCGAGAGAGAGAGAGAGAGCGAGTGTGCAGCTTCGATCCAGTTTTGAGATGCCAACAAAACTATTCCATAGATGTTACCAATGGGCGGCATCATTGTGATACTGCTCTCTCCTCTGACCATTGCTGTATAAGTAAGGATGTGTAAAGAAGACTTTTCTTGTATTGGTTTTTGTATTCGTTTCTTTGTGTTTCAACTGGCATCACAGAAAGCGAAACACACGTACACGCACACGCACACACTCACACGCACGCACACATATGCACAGCCCTTTTATCGATGACTGCACTCAATTACTTATTTATTTATATTTTTCGTATTTTATATTTGGGTTTTCGTTTCTATATATAATTGCAGCCTAAAAACTAAACTTTAATAAAAATTCAAGTTTCGATTCGCTTTTCTATCACAACTGAGACTTTTTATCATATATGTATGTACATATGTATGTGTGCTAGAATGCCCACATAATATGTAAGTTATCAAACAGAATTACAAGCAGACCAATGAAGCGATTAGACTACTTCAAACCCTGCCAGATTATTTCGCATAACGTCCAACATATTGATATTCTACAGGGTGTTTGCATGCAGCAATGCCGACAAGTTACACTTTATGTATGATATATGATAAATGCGTTAATGCTAATAATAATAATAATAACAATACGCATACGCCTTGCCAATATATTAACTGAAAAAATATGGGCTAATACTAAAAATCCTTGGGATTTTTAAGATCCAATTTGTACTTTGATGAGGAAGATACAAAACTCTGCGCACACTTTTGCGAAATTTAAAATTTAGCGACTTTAAAGAGGATAGAATTATAATTTTTTTAAGTCAATATTTCTACGAATTTTTTTTCATGACATTCTGATAATGTATATTTTGTAGCCCTTAGCTCTTTTGCAACACCCTGTACGAGCCAACAGCTGCAAAACCTTCCTCGTAAATCAGGCACCGGTTCGACCGTCAGAGGCGGCCTGGCAAGAACTTTTATGTTTGTACTGTATGGGCAATGAGTGACCGTACAGTGTATATCCTTGTCCGCACCAGCAGAAGGAATGGAAAGACCCAACCACGTCCCTTTGGCGTAAGCTCAACGCACATATTCGATTTTCAGTTAGCATTTTTTTGTTGACCAATTTTATTTGCTTTTAATCGGCCGACTGGCCCAGCAGGATACTTGGCCAAGCTCCATGCTGTTCCAGTGCATCGCTTCAGTGATTTCGTTTTTCATCAGAACCATTTCTCAACTGGTCACGAGAATGTCAACCGAATCAATTTCCATTTGAAATGCATGCGAGTATTTCAATAATTAACTACTCTACGAAGGCAATACATTATGATGATGAACTTAAATTTTGGTTTTTTTTTAAGACTCACTCGCACGCAAACACACAAGCATACACACAAACACAAACACAATCACACACACTCCATACAAAATACATTGCATTTGATATGCATAAAAGGTTCAACTTGTGAAAATTTTTGAGTTGAGTGGTAAATATTTAATATTGACCGTGCCGCACAAAGCGAATGTCGGAGAGCAAGATAGAGAGAGTGAGACGGAGAGAGAGAGAGAGAGAGCAAACACATAAGTTGAAGAGTTCCACATACACGTGAGGATGAAAATTGTAGCGTTAATTAGAGGTGACATCAAGCCAGCATCTTCAGCACAGTGTGTTTACTTTTAATCCTGTGGTCGCATAAACGGCAAAGCAATAAAGCTTAAAACAAGACCTGGGAGCATTATGCTCTGCCCACAATGTGATAAAGAGTATATTAGTGATATACCTATGTATATGTATGTACATGATAGATCTATCTATATTTATGTTTTTATATTCGAGAAGGATAATTTACTTTAGTATTTCCTATTTTCAAATTGAAGTGATTTTCTTTATATTTATTTCAGCTACTATTGCACTAGAAGCAGTGTATTGTGCATCCCTGTTCGTGGACAAATACTTATTCTTGCATATATATATTCACACTTGTAGTATTTGGGCGTCAAGTGTCTGACAACTCCTTAACACCCGCATTTACACCCGCATTTACACCAGCCTCTGTCAAACAATTTTGAAGTGCATTAATAAGGGCTGCAAATTAAATATAAATTCTAATTAAATGAAATGGAAACATTAATTAATCATTATTCGCATTGAAACGAACGCTGTCGCATTTATTATCCCCAACAATACCAACGAATTTCAAAGAATCGCAGATTAAAGAATGTAGCGCATAAAAGATTTATGGTACTTACTAAGGCTTTTAACATATTCTCTCAATTTTCAATTGCCTAGAGCCAACTTTAAATGTGTAGAGCACATTCACAATAAAGCTGCTTTTCACGTTAAGCTGTTCGGCAATATGGCGATTTGCTGCCTCCTTTGTCAGTCAGTCCCAAATGCAAATACTGGCGCCGTCTGTTCCCCGAGAAAACTGTAATATGTCGCTATTACTTGCCATCGAATTCAATTTAGACAATTTTCATATTACTCTGAGCACTTGACAGACTGTGTCAAACTGTCTCCCAATGACCTTTAAATAGCTTTGGCAAATATTGATTATGTGTTCACATCAAGATTCAGAGGCGGAGTGATGAAGGCGAATGCGAACAGCGAAAGCGTAAATGGGAATACGAATCATATTGTAAATCCTGCAATGCATCCGTTCACCTTTTTTTGCAGATGACGGAGCATAAGTCCGGCATCCAATCTGCTCTCGCGAATGCAGTGGGATTAAAAATTGAGATGAAGGAAGCGCAAACGCCGGCATTTGCCAGGATAACACAGACCAACCCTGACAGGTATTGCCAAGACACCTTTGTGCATCAGCTGCCAGGCATACAATTGGCTCTCAATTGTTAGCCTTACTGTTATTGTTGCCACAGTTGTTGCCATTGTGGCAGCTGTGCATTATGCGCAGCAGTCCAAAGTGGGTGGTTTGCCAATGTCCTGGACATGCGGTTTCCTGCAATTCAAGTGCTCTGCAAATTGCGTCTGTAAACTCGCAGTGTCCCCGGGCTGCATTGTCTTGATCATACACTTAGAACAATTTTCTCATCTCTAAAGTTACGAAATATGTTTACAAGGTGTTTGTTTATTCCTAAAATGTTTTCAATTCATAATACATTTCTTACGAAAATTTAAAAACATTTTAAGGTCGCTCTCTCTAGAATTGGCGATTGTCATTGGCATATTTTTTCCTGAGTGTAACAACCAAAAGCATTTGGCGACTATTGTTCACACAATGACAATTGCATTGCCTTATCACAATGACCACGCCCCATTTGTAATGTAATGTGCAATAATTACAAGTGTGAAGGCAGCAAGTTTCTCGCTACCTAAATAACACATTGCTAAGGAGAGTACTCCGTTTTCCATCGAAATTGATTACCAAGGAAGTTTGAATAAATATCTGCGATATTTAATTAAATAACTTTGTGGCTAACTGCGTCAACTGTAGGGTCTTTTGCCTTCAGCGCATTCAATAAAAATAGGTTTGGATCCCACAACATGTATATGAATTTAAATTGAGAGTAGCTAGTGCACATTTACAAACACAAGCGAAAACACACTCACACACACACGCACAGGGACACACCAGCAGCTAACCGAAAATAGGTCCTCTAAGGCACATAAAAACAATTCGCATTGTAGCCATTTTACTTACACATGAGCACGCAGGCAGGCAGGCAGGCAGGTTGCCAGGCAAGCAGTCGGATTCTGCAGACATTACACATACGCACTGTTGTCGTTTCTAGGGAAAGCGCTGACAACCATAATGAGATGTCAGCGTTGACTATCAAGTGGCTTTGGTGGCTGTTGGGCACTTGGCTTGGTTGGACCCAAGCGGCCTCCTTCAAGTGGATGTGAGCCAAGGCAGGACACGACAACAACGACCACCATTTCCACCGCCACTTCCATATACACGTTTCATGCAAAAGAGAGAAGCAACAAAAAAAACCAGCGTCGACGTGCTTAACATTTTTTTAGTCATAATGAGAAGCAGCAACAACAACAGCGGCAATAAAACAAAAGTAAAAGGCGGCGGGGCGTGACACTTGAAGTGCCTTTGGCCTGGCGACTGCACACGCATAAATATCCTTAGTCGCAGGACGCACTGGCAAGCTGGCAGACTAATTTCTGCTCCACTTGCCCAATGCCATTGCCGCACATTTTTAATGATGACAAATGCGCATGTCCCTCAAAAAGCGGCGGCAGCAACAGAAGCATAAGCCATGATGATGATGATGATGTTGTTGTAGCTGATGATTTCGTCTTACGACTCAACTCAAGCAAGGGAGTCCTGCTACTTTGCTCTTGTCGGTAACGATAATACGCAGGAATAAATTGCGCCAGCAGACCGAGCGACAGCTACAGCAAATGTTATTGAAATTGTAAATTATGTCAAGGACATGCAGCAATTGCATATGAAAAGGCATCCACAAAGTCATGCGAAAATCCTGTACTTAAGCCACATTCTATTAATGACTTCGCAACAACGACAAAGCCTATAGCTCTGAAACCCTGCCAGTCCTTTTGGCCGGCGGTTTCTTGGCTAAATTGTTGGCCCATAGGGAACGGACAGCTGCCAGTTAAAGAGTAAAAGTCATTGACAACAACTTAAGCTCTGGAGCCGGAATACCCATACCATAAGCGTGACGCGCCCCTCAGCAGTGACAGCAATGGAAAACAAAGTTTTCCGAGCGGAGACAAAAAGTTTTTTGATTACCTCGCCAGAAAAGACGCCTTTAAATCCATAATGACTAAGTTTGCCAACATTATGCCAAGCCCAAGACATTTAATAATTAAAAGGTTCTCGCAGCTCTTTTCATTTCGCTCCTCGTTTGCTGGTTTGCATGTCCACAGCGGGTGAAGCTTATCGAAGAAATCAAACCAAATCGCCCAAGCAATTGCACTTAGTGCAGCCAAACATGCGAGAACAATACCTGTAAAATCAGGTGAAGGCGTGGCCAGTGTTACTAAATTATAGCTCTGCTCGCACATGTGGCACGCACACAATCAACGCACTAAGCCCACAGCTTTGCATAATGAAGTAGGTGGCTGGAAAAGTTAAAGCCGAGTGCCTTATTTATACAACTGAAAGTATTTCTTATGTGGTCAGTCTGGTCACTCCCGTTTGCTAGCTGACAATTATTGCCAAGATTTGAATGAATTGGAAAAGTTGTTGTCAAATACCAGCTTGAGTTGAAATATTTATTTGACACATTAAATGTTCCCAACATTTCTTGAGATTGTGGCAAGCTGGCAGCATTAGTCACAGCAGTGAAGACCTTGGCATAAAAAATAATATATTCGGGCTAGAAACAAAATCATGACAGTATTTATTTATTTGTAACCCAAATTTACTTTAATACCATTTGCAAGCTCAACCCACTCTTAATTCGTAAATTTTGCATTGTTTTGAAGCTTTCATTTATGCCTAAGTGATTTCTTTGTGTTATATCTATTGCAATGTCAATTGTCAATAACTTAAAGACAAACATGAGTGAAGATGCTATTTAGATATAAATCTATTACTTAGCGCTGGCAAAATGAACTAATTACGATAAGTTTGTAACTAATTTGGCTTATATTTCATTAAAGCCCACACAGCACTAAAGATTGTCCAGCTTGTGGTGAGCTTGGGTATGTTTGTGTGTGTATGTCTATGTGTGTGTGTGGCTTTCAGTTGGCTGGTAGCACAGCCAAGTCAATCATGGCCCACTTGACCACAAGCACTAAATCACTTTGAATGGGAAAATGCTTGTGGCAGAATCAGAGTCGATGCCAACGATGAAACTGGAACTGGATCTGGAGCAGAAGATGTCGAAATGAGCTTGAGGTTGTCTTTGTCGCTATGGGCCCACTGCGTTCACTTGTCAGCTGTTTATATTGGCAGAGTACGCGTGTACTTGTTACAATACTTATATAAGACTGCAATCTCGGGCATCTCTCAGCCGCAGCCACAGACTCAACCCTAGCGTTTGCTGCGACATCGGCATCGGCATCGGCATGTTGACAGCGGCATTTGCATAGAGCAGCTGGCATCGCATCTGCTTCTTGTTCTTCATGTACTTCGTCTTCTTCTTCTTTGTCGTCATTCTTTCCGCCGCCAAGTGCCTCGAAGTAGGTGTGGCAAAATCAATTGAACGCCATTTTAACTTGCGGCCCAACAGCCATTGACAGCACATTAACCCGAAGACGCCCCCGGATTTAATCTACATACACAAAAGACGCATGCATTATTTATGAGCATTTTTTTCGGGGGAGATTTTTTGTTTTTTGTTTCTTTTTTGAAGAGAATGTAATATATAAAAAGCTAAAAGATCTGCCAAAAAAACTGCTCTGTCAGCCAAGGCTTGAACCGAACGCACGAATTGACACTTGAGATGGATTAGCATGAGACATGGGAAAATTCATTGCAAAGAGGCTAAGACTTTTGTATACCACTCGTAATGTGCAGAAGACAAAGGAATTGAAATTTGGTGGGTTTTGTTTAATACATAAAAGCCTGATTCGAAAATATATAAAAAAAAAAATACATAAATATCTATTAAATATTGCGTGCTCGCGTTCTCCACGTGGTTTTCATTATTTTTGTAATAAATTGTAAATGAAAAATTTATTTAAATTTTTGCTATGGGATTTAGAGCCTTGATGCTTGTGCTTGTTGTTGAAACACAAAAAAAAAAAATGCTTTCGCTCATCTCGAGTAAAATCTAAGCAAATACCTTGACGAATGTGCCGCTCCATAATTCATGTCGCCATTATAGGCAAAAAGAACAAGCAATTTGTGGTCGTCGCTGGAGCGTCAAATTGCTACATTTTTTTTACAACGTGGCCATTGTCTCATTGTGGCACTTAAAACTAAACCACATTTCGTTGTCTCTTCTCTGCTTGTCTCATTTCCGTTTCCGCTGCCGAGCATCATTATAACAACAACAATTAAGCAGCTGCTCAGATCCCTAGGCAGCCATTATAAATCAAGAAGCAGACAGAGCATTTAGCCAATTTTAGAGTTACAAGTCAACTTCATATTTAAATTCCGACCACATAATAGCCTGCTAAATAGGTAGAACGTATTTGTCACGGCTTGTCACTTGACAAGTTCACGGCAAACTCACTCGCAATTTCTGTTCTGCGTTTGGGGCTATGTTAAATGCTTTGTCATACATCAGAGTGATGTCGTTATTTATTAATGAACTGTAAATGTGATTGATGTGCTTGACGTGTCATCCCTGCACCCGTGTCCCGTTGTTGTTGTTCCAACGTATCTGAATTTACCACACTTGACATTAATATATAGACGCATTAAATCATATGGCATGCAATTTATTCAATTTGAAATAAGTGCCAGCGCCAAATTTGCTTTCAACAAACCCAGTTTATTTTCATTCAATATTATGAGATGCTCAACAGGCCTAGTTAAGTCTCTGGCCAGAATCAGAATCAGAGCCGTTAATCAGTTGAGTGCTTAAAATACCCAGCCGAAACTTACCTGGACTTCTGTTTGTGCGTACAAGGAAAATGCAAATTTAAGAGATGGGAAACTATAAAGTATGGCATATCCTTAGCAACTATGCACAAGCAACAACTGTCACTGCCACTGCAGCTGTTGTACATCCAACAACAGGAAATAAGCAAGTACAGATGCAAGGGGTAAATCTGAAACCACACAATGAGCCAGGGTAACGCCATTGCCATTGTCAACGTCAACATATAACAATGGAACTAATTTGGCTCGGTAATTTTGCTGTCGTTTGGTGGCTGAGAGTGCTGTGCTTAAAACTTATTCTATTCCGAGCATTTGTCATCTGGCATTTGGAAATAATTTCTGCAAATTAGTCAACTGATTAGAGAACTACAAAAGAGTACAGCACAACAGGACTCTTTTACAGGTAGAACAACGAAACTACGCAAAACTTTCATTAGCAGCACCTGAGAGCAGCTCATTATGCATTTAGTTTGTGGCTGAGGTTAACAACGAAGGGAGTACAGCCAAATGACAGTAAGTGCGCATTATAAGCGCATTAAAAACGCGAATTAAAATTTGTGAAACGAGAATTAGAACAACTGCGATAATTAATGGTGCAAAATTCATTCGCCTTCGCTTGTTCTTCACAACGGACGTGTTTTTTTTATTGCGCATCGTAATCATTTATTTTCTTTCGTTTTGAATTGAAATATCTATTTATTGTGATCGCATAACATTTTGTGATATTGGTTAAACTATTAAATATTGTGTTTAAAGTGCATCAACAAATAGCAGCCCAAATTCAAGCTCTTGTGCAGTATTTGTGTCCGCTTGCAATTTAGTTTTTGTATTTTTACGCTCTTGCTTGTCTCTCTGTGATTTAAATCGCATCTCTCTCCCGCGCTCTCAATAACATTGTTGGTGGTTGCGGTTGTTGTTTACTTCTATCTAGTTTTCTTTCCGTTGCGATTCTCATCTCATTTTTCGGTCGTCGCGCCCGCCCCCTTTTCTTTCATTTTTTTCTTAACATTGTTTTTGTACGTAAGTATACAACATCTTCTGTAATACTTTAACCCTTGTGTGTTCTTAAGGTTTATTTTGTGCCTGTTTATTCTGCAGATGCTCTTAAATTTTATTAATTTATATTATTTACCCCTTTAATAAGTCGAATGTCCGTGCAAACGTTAGGATGGGCTTTGTTTGTTGCTGGCTGTGTGATAATGTATCACACGAAAAATGTGCTGGCCTAAACGGCCGTATTATTGACCTGATTGAGTCCAAATCAGGCCTAAAGTGGACATGTGAAAAGTGAGAGAGAGATGTTGAGAGGGACATGATGGGATTCATTAGGCGACCTCCGTCGGTTGGGTGGGTTGCAGTTTTGCTTGTTAGTACTTCAACGTCCACATAACAAAAACAAAATGTTGACTAAAAAAACAGTTTTGCCCAATTCACATTACATCCTTTTATCCGGCTTACACTTTGTGTGACGACAGGGTATCAGTAGCGTCAGCTGCAGCAACAGCTGCATAAGTTGAATCCTGACACTAAGTGTGCCTATCTGAGACCTTGCTGCGAGAGAAATCTTTTTTTCCACTACTAATTAATTAAGTTGAGCGAGTGCCAGATGCTAAAGAAGGATTGGCAAAAAGGAAAACAATGCTTGGAATGAGTAGGTTCGGGAGCGAGGATAAAAGCGAGGGTGCTTTCAATTTAGTCAACTCATACGCACTGTTGGCCTTGAGCCACATTGTCTGACATGATAACCAGCATCTTAGCACCTGACATAATTAAACGTTTTCCTTGTCCCGAGCTGATGACGCCGTCAACTTCATAAGCGCACGCTTGACCTTCTTGCAAGCCGAGAAAATCCAAAGATATATATATATATAATATATATATATAATGTATATATATACATTATTATATATTTGCACATGTAAAAGTGCACACTCACACACACAGTAAGAGCTCCGAACATAGAATACAAAAATGCGCTTATGAGTTTTGCGGTTGCTTTATACGACAACAACAACAGCGACAACAACTAACTTAAATATGCAAATATTTGCACAATGACAGCGTGTAGCAGCGGGTTTTGTGGGTGGCTCCGAGCAGCGAGTGGAAGCCTTGTTGATGACACGACGCTTGCAACACTTTGCCACACAAATCTATTCACAACCGCACACACAGCCTTCCACACACTCAGCACACACACTCACACTCATACGCGCAAGTATATTTTAAGCAGCTAAGGGACGGTTTATTATTTGTGGTCTTAACCATTTATGGCACATTTGTGGCTTCATTTTCTGGCCGACAAAATTGAATTATTTTTATTAATATTTATATTATAATATCAATTTGGAGCAACTTGGCAGCTTGTCGCTGAACACCGTTTAATGACTGTAATTAAGACGGCTTTAGATGCAGCTGGGCCCGACTTGGGCTTAGCTTCGCTTTTCTGCCTGGGGAGACTTTTCAAGGACAAGTCTTATCCTTATCAATACGTCATTCTGATGTCCCCCAGAGAGTTGAGCACTAGCATTCGCTCTTAAATTAAAGTTTACTCACTCATATTCACATTCTCTTTTTGTGTTACACTCTTTACACTTTGTGTGGGGAAAAGCTTTGTTAGCGAAAAAGCTTTTACAACCACAACAATTGACAATAGGTGTCGCTTGTCGATGGCAAGAAAAGCTTTGCAGCTCCGTTGAATTTTAAAAAGATAAGTCTTGAAGATTTTTTTAATACTGGCTTGTTTTTTAATAATTGGCTTGGAATTTATTGGTTTGCAAGCGTCAATAGTTGTAAAGACTATAAAATACAAAAAAAAATTAATAGCAGTCATGATAAAAATATGTATTAGATCATATATTTATAATACATCTTTGAAATATTTTTAAAAATGTAGAATTCGATCTTTCAATAAATGCTACAGATACAAATATGAAATTACTTTGAGTGAGAGTTAGTTCTATACTAATGAAAATTACAATATACAATAAAAAACTTTATTTGGAATAGTAGATTCCACCTTCAACTTAAGGCTCTCTCTCTTTGGCCTCCCCACACTTGAGTTTTCCATTCTAGATCTCCCTCAAAGATATTTCGCACTTCTGTGAATAAACAAGTTGTTGATAAAAAGCCGTTGTAAGCAATAGCTGTCAGTGATCGGGAAATGTCAAGATTTTTTTGGTTCCGATGGCCATACAGCGATATGGCAACGCTGGTTCATTAGGCAAAAAAGCGTTGAAAGTTGTCGTTGCCAGCACAATTTGTATCGCCTGCCGATCGCTTGGCTTATTAAGTTAAATTTAATTGGAGTAGGTAAACAGTCAGTCAAAGTCAAAGCACCAAACGCTGTCAACGCTCCCCCCACAAGCCACCCCCTGTGTGCACAGCAGAGCAATAACAGGCTGTAGCCCAATCTCTACGTCACTCTTATGCCATATGCCAAATATAAAAAAAACCCCAGCATCACCCCACCCCACCCCACAACACCACACCACTCCCCCTCGCGCATAACCCCTGTTGATCTGCGCATGCGTGGAGCACATATTTCATGGCAAGGCGATAATTAATGCAACCAAAAACTGAAATACAAAGTGTCTCTTGTTTTATTTGTTGTTGTTGTCGCTGACTTTTTTTATTAAATTTGTTAGTTTTTTGTGTAAATAAAGTGCTTCGATTGGGTGCATTGCATATGTGAAGTGGCTTGCAACAAACAATAAATATAACTAAAAGTTTGAATGGATGACTTAAATATAAATTCAACTACTTTCAATTATATCTAAATTAAGCCAAGTTAATAAAATACATAAAGAGTTTCGCAGAACAGTTTTCCCCCATTTGTCAATAGATCTTTCTATACTTTTCTGGCAGGGAATTCGCATGGCGCTAACAGCTTTTGAGCACATGTCATGTTTAGTTGCTTTGGCTCACGCGCGCGCACAGGAATCTGTCAACAGCTTTGATTTCGGCTCTTGGCCAAATCGATCCGACCATAAGACGTTGGCTCTCGGTGCCTCTCTCTCTCTCTCTCTCTCTCTCTCTCTCACTCCCACTCTTGCTCTCGCTCTATCTCTCGTTCTTTTCGCGGCATGTGCAACTGATGATTTATTGGCGTTCGCCCGCTTTGGCATTTGACGCATTTGTGCAACATGCATTTTGACATTTACCGCTGATTTGTGTGAAATTGAAATAATAATAATAAAAAAAAAAACACAAAAATTATAAAACAAAACCAAATATTATTTGGCAAACGGTTGCCAGCCGCGCTTGTTCACTTAATTAGATGCAGATTTCGATTCTAATTTTTGATTTATTAATAGCACCAGTTTAAGGCAAGCGGCGACTTTAAATTGGCGCCGGCAGCTTATTTGCGTGTCTTTGTTTCTCCACGGTGCGTGGCACGCAATGCCAAGCCCCCCAATGGCTGGGAATCGAGGCAGCGCTCCGAGTGGCCAGTTTCTTTTTTCCATTTTTTTTTTTGTGGCCAACAAACCAGCTTGGTCAGCTGGCGGCTTAGCGTGGCAGCCTCAGATGTTAAACGTCGCTTAAACCGTGCACAAGCCGCTGGCTGCAATACACCCAATATTTGTTATTCATATTCAAATTGTAGTGCAACTCAGACTGTGTACACACAACGGCCAGAACTACTGCCAAAGTGACCTAAGCATTGACCAGGTGAGCTAGACAAGCACCAAAACAACACACAACTTGACCCAATTAGTTTGCTATTTGTCTGGGCCCAGTGCAAATTGTGGGAAATTAACATTTGACTAATTGTTGCAACAGGCCAACTAATTGTGTTGTCCAAACACAGACCAGAACACATTCCCCAATTAGTCCCTTCATTGTCCCTTGTCCTGCCACAAGAAGTATGCCTTTGCTTGCCCATTCGAATTCCTGCTTTAATTTGTATTCGCATTCATGATGCCCAATGTTGCGAATTTGAAATATTTACATTTGGTTCAGAGTCGTAAATTGCATTACGTTGCGCCAACGTGCAGTCGCAGTACAAATTATGAAAATTCAATCACAAGCACTATGTTCCAAGAGATGTAAATAGCATTCACACCAAAATATTTTATTTCTTAAATCATGTGCACAAATTGAATTTGCATGCAACAAATTTGTAGCACATGATTTTAGAAATATACATTTTTGTTTGTGTATTTTCTGGCACATTCATCTGTAATTTACACGAGTAATTTAGTTTTCTATGATCAATTTTTTTATTAAAACTAACTTGGACAATTTTTTATATCTGAAAATTTGTTTACATAAATGCTTTCACATTTAAAATATCTAAATCAGCAAGCTCTTCAGGGATTGTATCTTTCATGACCCATTTTCCTCACAGCTCCGTGTCAAATAGTATTTAACAGCTTGAAAAAATAAATATTTCAATGGAGTTTTGACAATTACAAAAATCTTTTTAATTCCCATAGCTGCATCATTAATTTCCAAATACTTGAATATATTTTTACAAATATTTAAATGGGTTTATCACAAATACGAAAGTTCCTTAACTATAATTCTGTAATCCGTTTCGAGAACATTGTTTGCTGAATAATACTTTTGTTAGGAATTCTTTGAAACTATATATGTATATATATATATATGTTTGTGTCATATTTTGATTAATCATTCAGCAATTACTTAGCAGAAGAAAGAGTATTGTATAGTTGTGCATTTGAAATCATTTTGCTTTACATTTTGTTTTTTCAGGCTTATGTTCAGCACACTTTGAGGCGCTGCTTAAGCGGAATTTACATTGTTATAAAATTTCTACAGCAGCTTTTCACACACACACACACACCCATACATACACACACATATATAGGACAGGCCACGCTCTCTGTTGCAGAGGCGAGAGACAGGCTACAGTTGTAGCTCATCGTCGCCTCAACTTTGCCTCAATTAATGCTAATGGGTTGCCTCTTGAGCCGCCGCAGCTTTTGTGCACATTTAATGAGCTCACCGAGCCATGCCCACAATTAATCTTAAGGAGAGAGGAGAGAAAGAGGCGTGCCGCCCTTTAACTAGCTAACTGTAATCTTGTGTCTTACGCTTGCTATAAATATAACTGATTTTGTGTGTGCTTTTGTTTTCTCTCATTGCAGGTAAGTCGCTCAAATACTTTCTCACTTAACGTTCACCAAGGATATGGGGGAGGGAGCAAGGGAGGGGCGAAAGAGGCCTGCTCCTGGGCGCCGAGATCAGACTTGTTTATATTTGGCATCTTGGTAAGTCAGCCCCGCAAAGCAAATACCTTAAAGTCCACATGCCAAGCGCCGAAAAACAAAAACAACAAAAGGAGCATAACAAGTGGGCGAGAGAGAGAGAGAGAGAGAGAGAGAGTGAGAGACAGGAAGAGAGAGAGAGAAAGATAGACATAAAACACTTGTACAACTTAAGGAAACAGCAGTTGTGAATTGTTGCTGGGGGCGCATCCCAGATAGGTGCAAAGTTTCCTTTTCCCTTTTTTTATTTTACAAATTTTTATGCCGGGCTTTTGCGCTTATACTTATTTATCTGACAGTGTGCGCCCGTGTGTGTGTGAGAGTGTCTGTATGTGTGTGTGTGTGTGTGTTTGTTCGCTTTAAGGGTCGTCCTGAAATGGCTTTTCATTTGTTTTGTTCGGTGTATTAGCTGGAAAAACAATAGCAACAACAATAACAACAACAACAAAGGGCAACCTCAAAAAGTGGGTGGCAACCTGTTGAAGTTCCCAGACTGAAGCGCCAGAAAGTAAACAACAAAAATGGTTAACGCTCCGAAAGGCTGCCAACAACAGCACAGCACACGTCTGAGAGAGGAGAAGCAGAGAGAGACAGCGAAAGAGAGAGGTAGGTCCCAGTAGCGCGAGAGAATCACTCAGTTAAAGCTTGCAAATAGCGGGAAATTTAGCTAAGGCTACGCAACTTTAGGCTTTTCATGCTTAAAGCTTTCTGAACGATACGCAATTCGCTTTTTATTTTCCCATTGAATTGAGTATAAGCTAGCTGAGCTTATTTTAATATTAATTCTTAGTGAATATACAAATTAAAGCTTTAACTTGCAAAATAATGAACTATTAATAATTTTAATTTATATTCTATTTTGAATTGAATATATAAAAGTAAAATCTCAACTCTAAGAAGTTAGGGTAGTTCGATTAGCCTGTAAACAAGCCTTTTCAAGTTGTTAACGTGTGCAAGCTTTTGTGCCCAAAAGCACACATATAACGGGAAATTCTTGTTGGTCATGAAAATACCCCGGCAACCGTTTATTTTTGACAGATATTCCAGCTCCCTCTCTCACACACTCTAGCACACTCTCCGGCACTCGCGCTCTCTATCTGTTGTGTGTGCCTCTCCAAGTTTTCCGCGCGCAGATTTCGAGCTTTGCATTTGGTCGGGTTATTGGGATGTTTATGCTCTGTATCTGTGGTGCAATTGCGAGAGTCTCGCTATCTGTCGTCTCTGTGATTCTATAAGGCCACAAGTGGCCCGCTGCTTGATGCCCTCTGCTTGCTGTCTGATGTCTGTTAACTGCTGCCTGCTGCCTGCTGACTGCTGTTGGCGTCGTCGGCGCCGTCGTTGTCGTTGTCGTTGACGTTGCCGTAACTCCGAAAAATCCAGTTCCAGTTTATCCCCAGCAGGCAGCATGTGCGGACGTTGTTGTCGTCGTCGTGGTAATCGTTGTCGTTGTTGCTGTCTTCGTAGCTGTTCGATGCTGCCACATTAATTCGCGATCGGATTGACAAATCGCTGATCGCACAGTTCGATATCTCATCGCGATCGGTCAACCACACACACACAATTAGTCAAATTAACTGCACAAATCGTTGGTGTCAAGTGCAACCTGAAATCCCAGCAAATCAACACAAATTCAAATATTTCAATTATAACGAAAATTAGTTCTTCACAGTGTAAATCGCCCGCATTTCTTATTTTCTATATTTTGTGTTACTCACTCAAAATTTATATAGCATAGAGTGGCTGCTATTATTATCAGAAGTCCCACACCCCGCTTTTGTTTTTGTTATTCTTGATTAGGTTTATTTATCGTTTATCATATTGTGTATGGTCTCCTTTATGACTCCGCGCCCATTCGTTTGTCGCTCATAATTCATGTACAATGCAATCACTCAAAAAACCGAACAATTCAATGTCAACTAAGAAACAAATTCTTTACTTGTGAAATCAAACAACACCAACAAGTTATTAATTGGATGACAAATGTTGCGTTTTATTTGGCACCATCATAAAAAAAAATTGATATTGAAAACGTTTGCATTTAAAAACGGAATCAAGATTGATATATTATCAGAATTGCTAATTAAATTAATGGACTGAGCAATTACTTAAACCACGCATTGCTCATACGCCGCGGCGGCACTCTCTCATTGCTCATACGTCGCGTTGTCTGTCAATCCATAACAGTTGCCAAACAGATTTGGCTCATTTGACGTCATTATATTTTCGGCGTACATAATCATTGGCACATATTGTCGAGCCATCAAATCAATTTGCCAACCATCAAAAATGTATACAAATGATTACCATCGATTTATATTTATCTTTATATGTATTTGCAAAGCCGCAAAGCGCCAAAGTTCACGAATTTAATGTAAAAACGCATAAAAAAAATTATGTGCCGCACATTCGCATTGGAATGAATTGCGCATTTAAGGGGACAAAAATGCTTACACATTTTATAGCATAACTTGCAATGTACGTGTTTCAATTGTCAAAATGAATTCTTCAAAACGACTGGGGATAAAAACGATTGCTTTATCTTATACGAAAAATATTTCTCTCGATTTAGAAAATAGGTTCGCAAAAAATTTGTTTCACTTTAAAATGATGAGAAAAATTGTTTAATCAAAATAATCATATACTAAATCTGTTCCCATGCCTCGTTCCAGACTTGTAAAATAAAGTAATATTCAGTGTTTGAAATATATATAATGAAAATACTTTCGTGACGAACTTTTGCTTGTGTAAAACGATTATTTTTCTCTCATTCATTTAATTTACAAATTTCAACAAATCAAAAATGCTTAAATCAGAAATCAATTACATTCAACTTTTATATTATTCGAAATCTTGTTAATAAGAACTACTTATTGAGGTGTTAGCTTATTGAAGCGTGTATTTGTGTACTTAATCACCTTTGCAAAAATGCTGCGATGTCAGCGTCGCTGCATTCCGTCACTGACTGTGCAAATTGTTTATACAAATCCGAACAATTTTCTTTACGAACTACGAAAACTACAAAATCAACAAAATCAAGCAAAAAAAAAAAACCAAAAACAGCTTCAAACGTTGATCAAAGTCAACTGCGCACCGGACACAAGCGCCGCAGTCGCAGGCGACGCTAACGTCGCCGTCGGCGTTGCTGCCCAAAAAATTTGTGGCCAGCCAAAAAATTCTCAACATTTGCATTCAGCGAAACACACCTAACGGATGCAATATCAACAAACGCGCACGCAGATACAAAGATACAAATGTTTATTTGTTTAGCCGCTGCGCACGTTTATATCGTTTACAATTTGCCGACGTCACATGACCAAATCCAGACAGCGCTGTCTGCCAAACTATATATATATACATATGTATACAAATAGTTATAAAAAAATATATAAAAGCTACAAAAAATATTATTTGATTGCCCGCATGGCAATTGTCAACTAGCTGCCCCACACCACACACACAGCCTGAAACTTTAGTTGACAACAATTTTGGTGACTGGCTCGATTGCATTTGCAAAAATTTGTCTGTCCCATGTCTGGTTTTTGGTTTGCGGTTAATGTTGTAGCTGTGGTTGAAGTTGCCTATTTCTAATTTGGACTATTGTCAGATGCCAGCTCGAGATGCGTACCAATCCGTAAAGTGTCTCCATGACAACGACAACAGTTTGAAGTTGTATTTCTTATTGATCGCGGATAGCTAATTGACAAGCCCAGGGGATCAATTAAGAAATACCACAGATTGGCTTAGAGCCACACTTGCAGACTCAAAGCCTCGCAACAATGCGGCCAATTACACATATACACATATGTATATACATACATATATATACATATATATTGGTTACCCTTTTTAGATAAATGCCTGTGGCTGGCAGTCGCAGACATGCCGAAAAATGTTTAACCTACATTTAAAATTATGAGCTGAAATTCCGACTGCAATTTACAAGCAGCAAAAATCTCATTACATTTTACGCAGCATCCGCAACGGCACCAAAAGAAACAAAGATACAAGATACAACAAATTGTGGTGTGCGCAAGTCATCAATTCTCAATGCCCATCAGACGGCGACGACTTGCGACTCGTAAGAAATGTCGAACCTGTTCCTGCAACACACGTACTGCGCCGCACCGGTGAACAGGAGAACAAAGGGACAAACAGACAGAAAGACTGACGAACGGACAAAACTGCAGAAACACGCAGAAGGCATTTAATTAAATGCTCTTTAATATTTTATTTTCTTATTTTTTTGGCTGGTGAGTCGATCTCCTTTCTTAATTTCGCCTTAATAGAGTCGCATGAATTTGTCATGCATTTTGCCATGGCTCCAAAAATCATTCGCAAGGTCAATATTAATAAACAAATATTACAAATAAAAAATTATTCGTCCAGATAATATTATTTGTGATTTTTATTCCATTTTGGTCATTGGTTGTTAGGCAATAAAGTTTAATCCCTTTTTTGTTGCACTTTTAATGGCATATTTCTTTCAATCTTTCTTCGATTGAAAATTGTTTAACAAGCGTATCAAAATCCGCAGCTTGTCATCATCACATTTCAACACCAACTTGTCGTCAACGTCGTTTTTGCTCAAGTGCAAGATCTCGCAGATAAATAAAATAAATAAGAAAAACAAGCAAAATTTGTAAAGCGCAAACCAAAATTGGAACCAGTTTTCGAATGATGGTACCCGGTAAAAAAAAAGAGGTTGTACCACTTGCAGGGCGCTTCAAAAATATTTTGAATGATGTTAACGATGCCCTTTGGGTGTTAATTACAAGTACGATTTAATCTGGACAATCGACTGTCATTAACTATAGCAAAATGAACCGCAAATGTGCTAATGAAACTGACAGACCTTGAAATCTTTACGGTCAGCCAATAACAAACACAACAACAACTCAATATAAATTCGCGTGGAAAATTTGGTGGAAAAGCGCTGCGAGAAGAAGCTGTACAGATTCATTTATTCAATTAGCCTGTCACAACAGCTTTTTACTATATAAACAGCCCAAATGTCGCCCATATATACAAAGAAAAAAAAGTTTTCATGTTTATAGATAAATTTAGACGCGAGAGCGAAAATCACACAAAATCACAAGAGCAAGTCAAATTAACAGAGAAATTTGCCACAAAAAGCACCAAAAAAAAATATTTCAGCTGTACTGTAGAACATGAGACCTTTGTATGTGCTATAAACGATTTTTTACGCTGGAGTTTTCATTTTCATTTTGTTTTGTTCCTTTTTGTTTGCTTGTCTGTGTGTCAATTGAGGCTTTTGTATTGTTGCCATGTCGCATTGTCTACCGCTATTGTTTCGTTGATGGTTGGCAGGCAGAAAAACATGCGGGAAGCGTTTGTATTGATGTTCAATAACTGACTGAAATAAAAATTAAACGTTTCTTTAAGCCATTTGATTGACTGACACCAGACTTTGCAAATTCGGGCAGCTGTCACCAGGATAAGTATCAAAAGATATACATTTTTGAGTTTGGCTGAAAATCCTTTAACTTTGATTTCCTGATTCATATGAGAATTTGCGAAATACACTTGACTGGGTGCTTTTTCAGAGATTAAGTTTGTTTTAGTTACATTTATAAAGGATTGTGGCCAGTTATCCTTCTGTCTGTTTAAGAGGCTGTTTATGCTCTGATGTAACAAATGCAGTTTATAATCTATGAAAACGACCTATCTAATCAGCTGATGATTTCTTAAATATCAACAAAGTAACTGATAAAGTTGACTGCAATTTAGTATTTAGAACCATCAATAGGTATTTAAATTCAACAAATATTTATCATTTGAAAATAATTGTTCACTTGAATTCCAAAATATATTCTCAAGGATAAGAAGATTATTTTTACAGCTCAGATTGACATGGAAATCCATCAACAAATCATACAAAATGTATGGAAAAAAGATAAATAATAAAAGTAAAAACATTTAACAAGCTTTTGCGAATATCTCAAGATCAACTTGACTTGGACTGTCTCATTCAATCTAATCTCTGATATGTATGGCCAAAAGACAAGGCAGGCAGGCTTACTAATGCGGAAATCCAGTTACTTGGCCCTTCACACATTTGTTATTCTGTTTGTGCGCCCGCCAGATTGAGCACTGAAACTTGTTCAAATGAAGGCAAAATGAATTTGAGAAACACCTGTCCAAGCATATATATCTATGCACACGTATATGTATAAAAAAAATGACAGGACACGCTTTAAGCCCTGACAGGCGTGAATTGCATGACAAACTCTGATTAGCCGCTGTTTTCTTTTTGACCCAGCCGTCAGCTCATAAGGACAGCTCTTTAATGATGAATCGCTGTTTAAGTTCGTGTACAGAGAGAGCCACTCCATATTTGTACGGAATTAAATCAAATCCCCGCCCCATTTGTCCATGTTAAGTGACTTAAGTGCCGTCAAGAACTTTTCGCTTTCTTCTTGCTGTCGCTGTTGGTGTTTAATGATATGGGGGAGGACATAACGCTCTTTGTTTTTTGCGTTTTATTCTCTTTATTTTTTTGTCGGCGCTTATCTAATCAATAATCGCAAAAAATGTCAAAATAGCAAACGTGCAAAATCTGTAAGGATATTGACAGCAACAAGGACGAGCTCCCCTCCTCCTCGCAACTACAAGTCCTATTTATGCTAGTGTGAACGAACGTGCTCGGTCCTCTGAAACCAAACAAACAAAAGCAAAAATCTGCTAAAAGTTCATTGTGCCAGTGAGGGTGTGTGGGTGTGGGAAAACTTTTAAGCAAACAATTGTTAGGTGGATCTCGACGGCCTAATAAAATCAACACCCACAAACCATCATCTAGCAATACCTCGTAGAAAATTTACAAAATTGATGGCTCTGCTGCTTTAACCGATAATGGCATTGTCGGGTTTTCGCAGCAACGCAACTTGACCAAATTATTTTGCATAGTATATTTTCGAAGCAAGGCCTTGCAACGTGAAAGCATTGTTTAATGGCCAGACACGTGTCAGGCATCCCATCTGTCAGACTGGTTTTATCCTGATTGAAGCTAAGTGCGGGTGTTATGCACATTTTGGCCTCATGATGCAATTAGCTACACAAAGCGGCTTAATTCTAAATACTTTAGCGCTTTCAATTTGTAGATTTAGCCATTTTTGTTGGGTTATTGCTTTATAAGCCAGTGCAGCTATAATGTCAATAGTGGCGACATAAATTCTAATTAGAATCATGACGCTTATTAGAAATTGTAAATTTTAACTAACAAAAAAGATGCGTGCATGTAAATACTGTACTCTCATAATTGTGCAAATACAGCAAATGTAATGTCTGCTGTTCTTCTATGCGTTGAACTACGTTTAAGCTGCTATCAAATACTTTTTACTACAATTTTCTCATTTGGCCCATTTAATGGGCGCTGCACTCAAACTGACATTATATTCGCGACATCAACTTGCATGCTTATAAGGGAAAATAGCTAAACTTCAACAGCTAATTATGCAAGTTGCGTATACGTAATGAGATTCTGTGATTACGTATTTGTTTTATGTTCAGCCTTGCGAAGTTAAAGTATGTCTTTCGCAAATAAAGCACACGAGAGTGTGCTCAACAACTCAAATAGTAGAATAAACTTTGGCCACATTTATTTTAGATGACAAGTTTGCTGGCCAAGTTGTTGTCTACCAACTGATGCACTGCGATCACAATACGTTGGCTGTGCTGATTTGGGCTCTTAAAAGTTAGGGGCGCCATAAAGCCCAACGCTAATAGACAAAAGGCCCGCCTGCCAAAAATCAAAAAGTTTACCAAACGGTCTTTTTCCAATGCCCAAAAACACACACACAATCACACAATCACACACACACACTCGCACCCACAATCCGAATTGTACGTAGAGGAAATTTCGGTTGCCAACTTTTTGCTGACAATTTGCGACATTTTGCGTCTCAAGCGATATTTTCATTCATTGCCCTTTCGTTATTGTTATTGTTTCTGTTCCGTTGCTGCTGTTGTGCAGCCTTCCAAAATGGTTTCACATTTCAGCGCGCCTAGAACTATGCAACGTTTGCCGGGATGCCTGCCAGTCGCAGACAGGCAATGTGTGTGTGTGTGTGTTGAGTGTGTGTAAGCTTAGACTGTGACGGTGACATTGGTAGAACATCCGTTCTTGCCAGCCAGCAAACCAAATTGTTTTAGCAAAAAGCATTTAAAATTTGAGCTTTTATTTTTATAACACAACGAAAACCCTCCGAATAGTGGCCATAAATGTGGTCGCCTTTAAAGCAATGCCTTGCCAATTTTATTTCTTTTTAAAGCTGCTAGAAACAGTTATAGTTGGAAATTATATTAAATCAGTTTTTATACACTTTTCCTTTCATCGTCCACCTGACTTACCTTACTATTCTGCTAGGCTTCAAAATTATTCCTCCACTAGCTAGCTGCCACACAAATAAGTACATCAAATAAATCAGTACATTGCCTAAATAGAAATCTTTGATAATATTATTTTCAAAGAGACAATCGTTGCTATGTTATTTTGAGTGCCAAGAAATTTGTGTAAAATAATCCTCCAGTTTGTTAAGTACTTTGTATATGTTTCAAAATTTAAACTTACTTTTCCGGCTCACAACGCACAAGGCTCATTGAACCATTTTCCTTTCATTTTTTTGGTGAGCATTCTGTCTCTTTTCCACATTTGGTGGCTGTGTGATGTTTGATGCCACTTTAATTAGCAAAACTTTGTTGACGGGCAGCTGTCATCCTGTAGTATTGTCATCCTGGGAACTGACGCAGGTGCCTGGCCCGGCCCGGCCCGGCCGGCAACCGCATTTGAATTGCTAATTATTTTTGTTGATTTAAGTAGAATAAAAACAAACAACAAATTGCTAAAAAGATGCACGTCTAAGAAGTTTTTAATGATGATGCAACAAAAGTTTAGAGTTTGCCAGTTAGGTTAAACTGAAAAAAATCAACTCTAATTTTGTTTTAATTAATGCGTCGTAGCTGCTGCCAACTGCAGCCACGTGCCTCCACCAGGACAAGCGAACACCCAAGTAGGGGATTTGTCGAAACTTACTTTGGATTTAGATTTGGATACAAAGTTTTTGGCTGACTGCCAAAAGCGGGCCAAAGTTCGCGCTCTGAGGCGATAAACCTGCCAAGGCGTCAAAGCTGGCGCTCCACGGTTATAGCCAAAGCATGGGTTGCAGGAGTGGGTCTGGGGCTGACTGTATGCATTGAAATGGAAATGTGCACATAAAACAGAAGCACACAGTGAAGAGTGTTGCAAGTGCCAGCCAATATGTTGCAAACTTTCGGAATTTTGCGACAATGTTGCAATCGCAAGGCAAAAGGAAGAACTTTTGCATTGCATCCACAAGGAATCAATAAAGTATTAACTATCATGTTTACACATAATCTATTTTTATGACTTTCGCATTTTATAGCTTAAAGCTAACAAGAAATTGATAAAAGTGAAGCCTGCTACTTTATTGGACACTTTTTAATCAGATTTTAAGTCATTTTCGATAGTTTCCAGGAAAATAAGCAAAAGTTTCGGCAAGGTTACTCAGTCTGTGCAGTGTTGAAGTGCCATTTTGGTTAATTGCACTCCATTTGATGTAATACCTTTAAATACAGTCAAGGGCCACTGAGCACAAACATACATGCTTCTGCTCTCAGACCAGCCGCTAATAAACTTGATAAATGGCAAATGGCCTCAGCCCGATTTGGGGTAACCTCTGTGCGCCATTTTGAATTTCACGCCATTAGATGCGGGCGAATGTAGCCGTAAGATTTCAGAAATTGCGCATCATTAGAGAGACAGACAGCCCAAACGGTGTCGAGTGTCGGCTCTCGAGTGTTTCAGCAAAGTCATCAACAGCTGGAAGAGCGGCGGGGGCAGGGCAGAGGTCCCAGCCGGGGTGCCTTCCGCACTTTTGCTCTGCGTTTTATTTGCCGAAAAACAAAAAAAAAAACTCACAACTTTCGTGTGTAGAACAAATACAAATACACACAGCAAATATGAAACATATTACACACAGACACACACAAACGGAGCAACGCACTGGGTCAACAGAAAAGTGGGCGTTATGGCCGACTGTCGGCGGGGCCAGTCAGAACTTGGCATATTTGTCAGCGTTCAACTCGCGCAATGACGTTGCTGATGTTATGTGACGTAATGTGCACACAATTCCTACAAAACAAAAAACAAAAAAAGAAACAAAAACAAACAAAAAAAACAGTCCAAGAAACCCAGCCCAAAAATGTAACTGGCAATTTTGATCAAAGCAGCTGATATCTTGTTTTCAAAAAGTCAAATTTTGTTGCCCACCCTGAAATATAATCACATTTGTGTATGCGGCTCGTGTTTCCAAGCGTATTCAACGTGTTGCAATTTGAGAACTTCAATTGCTGCTTTGGCACACTTTGAGATTGCGCATACGCATCGTTTGCCGACTGTAGAATTTGCCTAACTCGAATCTGCAAAAGAAAAAAAAACAAACTTTTCACAAGCAACAAAGGCACACAATAAACTTTTATGGCAAGCAAAGTATTGAGCTGAGCAAACAATGTGCAACTGCAACCGAAATTGTGGTTTTTAAGCTTCGAGCAAACTTTGTTTGCCAGTTTGAGTGAAGTGTTTTGCCATTTACACAAAATGGCATTTGCTGATAATGAGTTTTACATTGAGTGTTCGATGCAAGTTCAAAATTAAAGCTGACTAATAACGTCTAGCTTTAATCTGTTAAAGCTGACATAACGTTTAGAAACCGAATAATTAAGCTTAAGCCTTAAATTTAAAATTAGTATCAGCAATAAATAAAAAATAAAAGATTCTTGTTTACAAATATTTTTTTATTGATTTAAATGTGTCTTTTATTATTTATACTCGCTACAAAATATAGTAAATCTGAAAAAAAAAAATATCTTTGAGTAGTGCATGTAAGCTTTATGAACTTGTCAGATTACACTTTAAGAAAATGCTAGTTTCTTTGAGCAAGTTTTATCGATTTGGCAAATGCCAGATATTGTCAGCAGGAAGCAAAGTATTCATATTACCGTACTTAAAATAGCTTTAATTACAATTAAGCTCACTTAAAGCTTTTGGTACCTAAAGCGAGAACTTCACAATTTCACAACGGTATTTTATTGCTATTTTCAGCTAGTGTCATTAGCACTTAACCAACAATTCAAATGTAGCGAAGACTGTGCAAAAGCATGGAAAAACTCGTATAGAACGTAGCTTTTGATTTGCGCTACCTGAAAATGTTTCATCCAGCAGGCAGGTGTGGTTGTGGTTGTGGAGGGGGGAAGGGAAAGAGGGCAGTTGAGAAGCCAGCTCAGAGAAACAACTAAACAATTCCAGTCGATTGTGCAAAGCGTTGAAGAGTTGCAGTAGTTGGGCTAATGGTCACTGGAATTTACTGCGGCAAGTGTGGAGGTTAAAATGTAACTAACTTTGGGGTTCTGGGGAAAAGGAGTGCCACTTTGGCATGAAGATGGGAGGGGATCTTGGTTAGTTAGTAGCTGCAACAGCTGCAAATGTAAACAGAATGAGGTCAATGCTGTTATTCTGTGCTTTTGCATGTTGCACGGACATTAGAGCAACTGTTGATAGACGTTCACTACTAATCACCAACAACACTGGATTCCCTTACACACATAAACACACACAGTCACACACATGCAGACAAGGAACCAGAGACAAGTGGCACGTGCACAGACCCATGCAAATGAAGCCACAAAATGACTTTTAACTTGGTTCTGGCCAGTTCACAATGCCAACTCATTTGCTTCTCTACTCGTCGACTTTCGTCATATACACTGCTATATTATTTCCAGATCCTTGTAAGTGTTACAAATTTGTTGCCATGTTTGTTATCTTTTGCATATTAAGTGGTGGTCAAGAAAGATAAATATTTTAAAAGTTACACTCGGACAAACAATTTAGTTGAAAACTAATTTTGGTTTTATAATTAATATCTGTTAGAGTTTCGGTGTCAGAACCAGATTTAGAATGCCAAGACTAGAAAATTGAAACACTTCTGATTTCAACTTCTTTACTCCATCTTATGTATATTTTTTTTTAGTGTAGCCATTTGACTTTGCCTCTTGTTCTTACTTCATATGCCTTATATGTATACGCTGCCCGTAACTATCCATTATCCCCTTCTTTTTCACTCACTGCGTATGCCATAAATTATGAATATGCTGCGTAATTTTGATGCGACAATTTTGCCTGCTAGGTTGTCAGTGCCCCCAACCAATTAATTGGCAATTGCCGCAAGGACCTTGCTGCAGGGCACCCCTTACTTTGCTGCATATGTTTGCTGGCGAAGTAAAGACATAAAACGTTGCCCAAAGTCAACAGAGTGAGTGACGGAAACGGATAGGAATGGGGGATGACGATGGGGATTGGGGATGAAATGCAAACACAACCAGCGAAAAAAGCAAGAGACAAAGTTTTTCATTTTGCTGTCGTGTTTGTGAAGTACATAAAAAGAATTTTAACAAAGCCACCCAACGCATCCCACTTCTCAATGTTTTTCACTTTTTTTCACAATTTATTTATGCGTTTAATAACGACATCATCAGCATGTAAATACACACACACACATATATCAGAGGACTTCCGCTTGTGTGTGTGAGGAAGAAGTGTGTGTGTGGCTAGCGTCTACTCCCAGGCGGCAGTAATAAAAATGTCGCTGATTTGACAATGTGCTTTATGTGGTGCGACTTTTGAAAGTATCCTGTTGCTACCCTCTCCCCCGCATCCCCTCTGCCCACATGCTGTGCATTAATTTTGAATTAAAGCTCTTCCCCTGCATCGAGAGCGCTTCTCATGAATGTTACATTAATAAAGCTGGCAACTCATTAACTCAATGCCAGGCTCATTTTCTTAGCCTAAACGCCCCAATGAGCAGCAACTGTTGCTCTGGCAACTAAGACCAGCATATCTTACCAACCAATTGATACCCACGCCCCATTCCCATTCCACAGGACGAAGTCATCGCTTATGCGTCAATGGCAGAAACGAGTAAACAAACATTGCCTATAAATAAGCAGCTAATAAGGATAATTGCCTGCTTTACAAATTGTCGCTCTCTGGCATTCAAAGTGCCGCCTCTCACTTCACTCCACTCCAATCCACTCCACAAGGAACAATACGGGACAATGGGGCTATGGGCTGCGGGCTGTATTCTATTTTGCTTATTTGTATTGCACACATCTACAAGTCAAAATAGTAATAAATTGCTAAAGAAAATTGCGTGGCGCTAAAAGAAAAACGATCCGAGGAAAGCTGGCCAAAAGCCGCATCCCCACCATATGGCAAGTCCTTTGAGTTATATACACAAACATATATAGGCATATATGCTATATATATATAGACATCACAGACACACACATACACACATCCTCATATATTAGAGAGACAGACTTATTTATGGTCGTGCGGTGCGGCAAATTAATAATGCGACTTTCTCTGTTGCTGGCCCTCGGTTTCTGCCTGTATGTAAATAGAATTTGTAAGCTGACTGCAACTAACCCGCAGCTGGTGTCCCACACACAGAAAGCAGCGGGAGTAAGGACTCAGATTGGGTATGCAGAACATAAAGTTTGTTAACCGAGCGTTGTTAATCCAATATTTTATGAAAATGCTACATAATTAAAACTTGAAACTTAATATTAATATTAATAAACTAACTTAATGTATTCAAGTTAGTTTATTAATATAAATAAATAATGCTCTCATTCAAATTTAAACATTTTTAAACGAGTTCTGGTTGCTTACGAAATTTAGATGTAATTTAATCAACTCCGGTCTGCGAGGGTTACTAATATTCGATCATTATTCGAAAGGAACTAGACAGCAATCATTTGTAGTAAATTTAAATATGTTTTCACTGATTCATGCTTGCTTGTAGTAAATTTAATTTGACGTTACAATTTTTGTAGCGATCTTTAAGGAAGATTCAGTCTTCATTTGCCAGTAGAATTTTCCTAATCGCCCAACTGATCAAATAATCAAAAGGTATTTTTTCATTTGGCCATGTTATTTATATGCATATAAGTTATTTCAAAACAGTTGCCAGAAGTGTTTTGGTCCGTAAGTACAAATATGCACAAAAGTATGTTATGTCGAATATTTTATTCGGAAACTAATGCTTGGCTTTGATCAGCATGCTAGGCCTTCTGGGCAAAAGCAATTTGCAATTGAAATTGTGGCAAAAAAAAAAACGAAACAAAATAAATTTGGGCCGTTTACTTTAGGACCATGTCGCCTGTCTGGCTTCCTTTCACATGTCCTTATGCTTGTGATGGCCCCAAATGGTAATGAGTAGCTCTCTCTCTCTCTCTCTCTCTCTCCCTTTTGCAATCTCATTTTTTTCGTTTCGCTCACTTTCTTGCTACAAGTGTCACATTGGCGTCCTTCGCTGCCAGTTTTCGCTGAAGCGAGCAAATTTATTACACACTTCCTGTCCGCAAAAGCAAAGGCCTCACTACCTGAATGTAAATATGGGTGTGTGTGTGTGTGTGTATATTTGTAGTGGTGTGTGTTTTGTGTGTGTGTATGTTACATTCAATTACATACAATTTTAGCTGGCTTTTGTTTGTTATTACATACATCGATCGACAAGACGGCAGACACCCCTTTTGATGAACGAGTCCCAGTTTTGAGTCGTGTCTAGCATTTTCCCAACGATTCACATCTATGCCACTTTAACTTTTCTATTATTTTCAACGAATGCGACTGGCGTCCTACTGGCGCCACACCAGCAACAAAAACATAAAGAAATTGTCCGTATAAAATTACAACAATTAAAATGAGGCAGGCAAGGACAAAAAGGATGCATGCGAACTCAACATGGGCTGGGGAAGAGGCGGTGGTTGTGTGCAAATGACATCGAAACCCAATGCACCTCGGTGGGCTATTAACAACAGACTTCTGCCGGGTATATCAACATTGGTATTTCGAAATATTTCGAATTTTTAGTCTATTGTGGAAATTAACTTTATATAAAAAAAAAAATTCGGAGTAATTTTATGAAATGCAGAGCCTCTCTGTGGCAAATAAGATATGGCAAAATATATTAATAAATTACCTCAAAGATCAACACGAATATAAGAATATGTTATGTTCAGATATAAAATTGTATTAGTTCCAAGATCAGCAATAATATATAAGAGAATGTTATTCCTTTCCGCTGATTATCCTCGTCAAAGCACTCTTGACTGAAGTGTATTTAACTTTCATCCTTAAGCTGTTTCCTTCTGTGTTTTATGCATTCCACTTGGCATGTGACATGTCGCATTTCCCCTTCACCCTTCAAGCATCTCCCCACGACAAATCTCAAACCCGTTGGCTGTTTGCTACTTTGCTACTTGTGAGCATTGTGTATGCGCTTTTAATTATTTGTGTATGTTTTTGCTGAAGTTGCTTTGTTGTCATACGTTTCTCATTTGCTGTTACGGCTCTGTCCTTGACTGTGTCCTCTCCGGTGGCACATTAAACGCAACATTTGAGGCATGCAAGTGACAGGTTTTAATTAAATAATTGACTTGTGCCTTGTTGCTTCCATCCGGTTAATGGAGATCAACTACAAATACCAGCGAGACAGAACTAAACATGGCAAAATGAAGATAGCTTTAGAGCCAATTATAGTGATGAGACTAGCAGAGACAAGTTATTTGCCTGGTTGGGTTCAATGGAACCATTTTTGTACCGAACTATATGAACGCTATTAAATATTTATGCGGGCTAAAAAGTTTTATCGATATCGTGCACAACAAAGGACCCATACAGCTAGATGAATGGACGAAACTATGCGCTGCTGATGTTATGTTTGTTGCTGTTGTGCATACAAATTTTAAATTTATGCCACGAGTTCCCTGAACTCCATGACTCAGACCACCGAACGTGCATTGACTTGTGCGGCTTCGAATCGCATTGCTTATGTTGGTCTTAACCTTTTTCGATAACGCAATTTATGGACCAAAAGCATGGCTAATAACTTGTGGCAGCGCGTTAATGGGCTTTGCCATTGATTTCAGTCAGCCAGTCCCTTAATTGTGTCGTAAAAACGTTATTGATACATCATTAGGCAAGCGATAATCATGGCGTATACGCAATATTTGTGGGCAAACTTCCATCTAGCTTAAATTTAATGCCAGCTATGTACTTGCAACAGAATTTTACACTTGCCATTTGAAAAAGCGCTTACAAAAAATGGCTTACAGCTTTGGCAAATGGCCAACACCCTACTCCTGAAGGCCAACACAGGCCAGTAGGCGAATCCTTGAAGGACACACAAACGAGAACCACCAATGAAATAAAGTTACAATTAATATTTCAATTTAACGAACTCTTACACTTGAAATTAATAGCAATTGAAATCTGTGATATGCGCAAGTTATGGCCCTTAAATTTTCTTATCAGTCATAGTCATCAGCGGAATTTTTATTTTCTTTTCATATTTTCAAATCAGTCTTTATGATAGTTCAGAAATTGCTCATATAACTAAGATATATAATATGAAAAATTTAAGTAGCAAGTTGAGAGATGAAAAGTTCTATGGAAAAATATAAGATATCAATAGAGAGACAAACAAATCTTAAGATAGCAACTGAACTTAACTTAGTTAATATGAAAGATGAAAGTAGAAAATAGAGATTTCAAAACTCTAATTATCAGATTTAAATATTTGAAATTAAAATTGCTTACTAATACCAATTGGAAGAAATTTTCTTTGACTTTGTCATTTCTCCATTTGCTAATGAAATTATTCAATTAAGATAGTTTAAGTTTAAATTTCAAGTACTTGAAATCGCATTCGATAATCAAATAATAATATATATATACCAACAGTCATATCAAAAGACAATAAGAGTTTAGAACGATAGAGTCTTTAAGGAAGAAAAAGGAACATTTACCAAAAAAAAGTCTCTTATCAGCAGCAGCTGAAAAGGCATCACGTATTGTGACACACAATCGGGTGACTTTAAGATAGTGGCATATTTCCGAGGGATGGGCCGGCTGCAGTAATTGGTTGGCATGCCAAAAAAAGGGCTTCATACTCGATACCTACCCCCCCGCAACACATCCACCCCTTTGGCGAACGTGACGCCTTGAAAGTGTCGCCCCATTTTATTTGGTGTACGTGTCAAGCGTAAAGACATGCAAAAATGGACTGGCCCACCCAAACCGAAGTTAAATATAAATATATATATAAATATGTATATGGACTTAAATAATTAAAATATTTACGACATAAAGTATTATGAATATGCGCAGCACTTAAAAATATTGAAATTAAATTGTAGAAGATAAAAGTTTATAACAGCTTTAAGCCAAACGAATTTACAGTGTCGAATTTGAATAAATGGACAGGCAAATGTCTAACTGACCAGCACAGAATATATGCAATATAAAACACACATAAATATATTGATGTGTGGATAAGCTCATGCTGTGACATGGTTATCAATATTTGTGCAATAAATGTCAGAATCGAATAGTTGCCCAAAAACAATGGCCTCACACTCACGTCCAAGTGCTGAACGAGTGTTCAGCCAAATAATTGACAGCAGCATGCACAAAAATGGCAATTAGAGCAATATTGCCTTGCTGGAATACAGCACTGGTCATTTGCATAGTTCCACTGCAATCCGACTAAACATGTGAATACAAAACATAAAACTTTATTTCATTGCTGATGCGTGACGCAGACTATTTTGTAACGTTAAAACATATTCGAATTAAATGCCGATGTTTTCTAAATATTTGTCAATTGCTGTAGCGACAGAGATAGACGCAATGCGACAAAGACAGCGCTACACATATATGTCAGCATAGAAGTCATGTTGGATGGCATTGAAAAGAAATTGAGTGTCATTTTGATGTTGCATTGATTTCAATGACATTTTTGGCAGGCAGAAAGCTGCGAATGCGTGCCATTTATTTGATAGATTTCGCTCTTGCCATTCAATCATTTTTCATTCATTTTTGTCTTTTTCCCCTACTGTTTTGACTCTTTCGTTTTCATTTTTGTTGCTTCATTCTGGCATTGTGTTTGGTTTTAATTATATTTTATGCTTGCGCAGACATAAAAGTGGCTCAACACATAAGGAAAAAAGTGAATTAAATTGCAATCAAATTTTAAAGAATTTAACAACAAAAATTAAAATTCAACTGGCGCAGACAACAGGCAAAGTTTCCCTCACGCAATTTGACTGAGAACTTGTCGGTAATAAAAATGCGAACGCGTGCCGTGTGAAAAGCGTCGCGAGTCCCTTGGAAAATAGACTAAATCGGGTGAACATGGGCGACACATTGGATGAAAAGCCACCGTCGCGACGTGATAAGCCGCAAACGCTGAACGTTAGCCCCGCTGAGGCAGCAGCAGCAGCAGCAGCCACAGCTGCTGCAATAAGCCATACGGCGACCGATGCTGCTGCGGCGAGTTATGCGCACCCGCGATTACATAGTGAACCGGTTCGGGATCGGGCACGGGAACGTGATCACTCCAGCGACGCTCTGAGCTGCATGAGTATGCGCCATAATGAATCTGCAAACCCAGTTGCACCACCACCACCACGTCGCGAAAGCCTCAACAGCTGCGACCTGCAGCAGCAGCAACAGCTGGCGAGCAGTCCTGGCGGCACCGGTCTACACAAGCCACTCGGATCGAGTGGTCGCTCGGCAACAGCAGCGGGCCTCAGTTCACGGTACTCGTCCAGCGTTGTGGTTGGCGGTGGCATTGGCAATTTGGCCGGCACCACAACGCGCAAGTGCGTCCTAACGCTGGACGGGTACTCCTATGTTATAGGTAAGCTGACAACTGAGAGCACAATAAGGCTCAGAGATGCTTTACTGCCTCCAATCAACGGGGGTAACCTTGAGGTTGCTTCTTAAATGAGCTCTTGCCCTGCTTTTGACTTTTAATTCATAAGACCCTCTACTCTATCGAATTAAGTGCTCCTGGCAAACGCATAAAATAATATATATGTATCTATTATTCTATCATTTCGTTGCAGGTAAGTCCATTGAGAGGGCACAGAAAGTCAAAGTCAGATTGAAGCGACGGCCCAGGTACGTGGCCCATTGCAGCATTAAATTGAAAATGAAATTGAATTTACTTCCACAACGGGCGCAGGGTGGGAGAGAGAGAGGGCAGGTGTGCGCGGATAGCTATTATAAAACTTGACTGGCTCAACCAACCTCCTAACCGTATCCCTTCTGCTAACCAGCACAACAATTCATTTTGAATTGCTGTTGGAAATTTATGAGAAAGCTTTTATGCTCCTTGCATATGGCCCTGAACGCTGAAACAATCCTGCAAAGCAGCAGATTGCGTATACGACACGTTGCATGGGCAAACATTTTGGAAAATACGCAAAACAAAATGAAAATGAATTTTCAGCCGAGCTCATAGTTGGTTTAGTGCCAGCTACGGCTTCAGTGACAGCTTTTGAGAGCTGCCTGTGCCTGGGCGCCTGAACATACGCATGTACATTTTGTTTAGTACTCTCTGCATGCCTTTGTCCACTTTGCCTTTTGGGCATCGTTTACATTTTTGTGGTTGGCCGACAGCACACACAGCTACACACAATGATCGAAATAGATGGATATTGGCCAGTTGTTTCTATGCTAATACACTGACACTGACCACATTGATTGGATTCCAGTGTGCGTCTTTCTGTGCGTGTTCATTTAAGATAAAACTCAATGAATCAAATTTAACCCCAAATCAATTTTAAAACGAGAATAATCACTGAAATTTAATTTATATTTGTGGTATTTTAAATGGAATCACATTTGCAAAACACATTTATAAACGAAATTTAATAAGCGAAAAAGAAAATATTTTTGAGTGTTGAATTAAAAGAATTTATGCGATTGTGACTAAATCAGCAGATTATATTTTTATATTAAATCATACTTTTGCGCATCATATGTTATGCTAATCTCAGAAAGGTGACTACAGTGACTGACCAATAATAAAAATTAAAGTTACGTAATTTGAATTCATAAACAAATCCAATTTCAAATCATTTCTCTCTCTCTCTCTTTCTCTCTGTCATAATTTAAACAGCTAATATTTTGCAGCGATTTGCAAGTAACAAGCAGATCGACTTTCCAGAAATATATTAAATTAAATGCAGGTCAAGTGTCTTCAGCATTTTGATGATAATCACATATTCGCTTTTGATTTCGCATCTCAATACACAAAATGCTAACAAAAAAATCGAAAGATCGGCGAGATCTCACTGCTTATACTACATACAGCTGATAATTCTTGCTTTGATTCGCAGTAAATTCTCAATTAGTAATCTGTGCAACAGTCGCTAATCAAATCGCGAATTTTATTTACTATATGTATATATTCTTCAGAATTTTTGCAACGATATTAAAAGCAATTATACTGAAGTCAGTTGAAGTATCCAATTGAGATTCGGAATGTCTAATTTGACATAAATTTATATACCAAGTTTCTTAGCTGATATTGATGAAAACTTTGAAAGTGATCATTGTACCTTCAATGTAGATAGAGGTTTAAAACTGTTGATTTTATTTCAGATTTATTTATTTGATATTGGGTACGAGAGAATTTACATTCCACATTAAAGTCTCTCGCAGTCGGACGTGGCTAAATCTACTCGGTTGCTGATGTTGATCATCAATGCTTATACCTTATGGGGGCAGACAAGCTTCATCTTCCACTTTTGCTGAAGTTCACGCGTACTCGCTTTTACCCATTCCTAATGCATTTAGGAATGAATGATAAATGACACCAATTTGTTTAACTGCAGCAAATTCGGTAAGCCAGATGGACTGTGCTCAGTTCGGCTAACATTGCTGCGCGTCACGTAGCTGCCACAAATTGTGGGGCCGATTTAAGGCAATGGTGAACCAAAGGCACGAGCCAAGCAACCAAGCTGCGAAGGGGCCAAGTGACAATGTGGCGCGTCCTTTGGGGCTACAATTTATGGGCGCTGCAATATTTTGCAAATATCCGTAGCATATCCTGCGGCGACAGCGCAGACAAACAACAATGCAATAAATAGTCAAGTGCTTGTTTTTGTGTTCGTTTTAAGCTTGTTGTTGTGCGACAGACTGGTTCAGTGTGTGTGTGTGTGTGTGTGAGTGAGTGTAGTTGTTGTCTTTGGAAGTGTGTCCTTCAATTGACATATTACACTTGTTGTTGGCCCGGTCGCGGGCGCTTTCTATCGCTGCACGCCGGTGGTTGTCAGTCGCAGACAAAGGACTCAAAAGAGTTGGAGGCAAAAAGGATGCGGCCATCGCCGTTACCGCCGTCGGGTTTGTGTCTATCTGTCTGTTTGACTGTCTGGCTGCTAGTCCAGAGCTCCGCTTGGCTGACCAAGCGGTCACCATGGCAAGTTCAACTTATTGACAGCAGCACAGCGAGCGGATGATGCGGGAAAAACCTCCAACTTAATTGATGTGCTGTGTGGAAGCCACTGAGATAACAAGTCAAAGTGCACGACAAAGAGATATTCTACAAGGAGATATTATGCACCTAAAAAAATATGAATCTCGTTCCTAACATCACGAGTTATCCAGCTAATTTATGAGTATTACGAATCATTAAAAAGAACCTTAACTCCTCGTATCTGTAGCTTAAAAAGTTTGCCGCCATATTTAATAATTTAATTATCTATATTTAAAAATCGATTTAGTTATAGATGAATCGAATTAAACTTGATCTACTCAAGAATATATGTACATATGTATATACCTACGCTATGCTCGATTATAAGCTTGCCACTCACACAAACTTGCCTACCCACTTCTAGCGGCTACAGGGTATGAAAAGGGTTAAGTGGCCAATTTGGCAGTGGTTTAATGAATCTTGAAATATGTCTCCCCTAACCTAAAAGTGGTTTTTTGAGTTAGATTTTTAAAATGAATTTCGAGGGAAAATCGCTTCTGCAAATTTAACCAGTGCATCAATGCTTTTTACTGGGGAACAATTGGTAAGTAAATTTATTTACTAGAGAAAAACTAGAAGAAAAGGTTAACTAAATTAGGCGATTATAGAGGTCTAAGACAGAAAAACATTTTTAAGTTAGCCGCCTACTTGTAGTCGCGCATAAATTCACGATTAGGATAAAGCCAACTCGAAGCACATACATAATTCAAATGCCCTTTGCTTTTTACCTTTACCTGGGCTGAATTTGACCTTCGTTTGGTTTTGTTTTACCCATTGTTCAGCAAGCAATGGACATTTGCATAAAGTCCAGTCATTGACTTAAACGGGCAAACATTCCAATTTCGAGCTGGCACAATTTTTCGTGAAACAAAAAATGTTTGAACAGCTTTATTCAATTTGTATGGGGACGAGCTGAAAAGGCTTAATGTATGCAACTTTTTGCAGAAAGGTTTTTGGCTTAACGCCAGCCGCGCCTCAATTGCCAATCAATGTGGCTTTTATTCTCTGCGGACCAATGATGCCACCAACGGCTTTCAAGTGACAGTAAAACCTTAATAAAAAAGATATTTCGGGTGTGCTTTGAGTGAGAGACACTCTGAAACAAGATCTTTGTGATACTCCTTTTTAAATATAGATATATGGATGCATGATTTCGATAGATGTTGTTAAATTCAATAGCAAATTTTACACATAATCTGAAAACTTAAATTTAGACTAATTTTACTTATTATTAGCTCGAAATCAATTCATTAAAAACCCTTGGGGCCTGCACTCTCAATAACACACACACTGGATACGACATACAACAGATTATCTGGGTAGAATTTTTTTAATTAAAAAGAGTTCAAAGCAGACGCCATTGTCGCTGCTGTTTGGGAAACTTATGAAGCCCGCGGCTAAATGGCCAAAATGTCGGTGCCAAAAACAGAAATTACAATCAACACACGCACAAGGATACACACACACACACACAGACAATGGCAAGAGTATGCTCCCTAAACTTTGGTTGGCTGGAACCCCGCCAATTGCCTGGCTTATACCCTTTCTCATTTTCCCTCTGCTCCCCACCTATCACACACACTGCCGCTGGCTGCTGTTTGGACATCAAGCTGTACAGCATGTTTTGTCTGCTCTTCTGAGAACCGTTGGCAACAATTTAGGCTCAAAGGATTTAACGCATGCTAGTACGTGAGTGTCCTTGGAAATTATCAAAGACAACTGAAGCAGACATTGTGTCGTCATTTTCCACTACCTGAATACAAAGCAACCAATCGATATGTTTCGCATCAAAGGGCTTTGACCTTATTTCGCAAAATTTTCTATATAATGTGAACTAGATACTTAATTATAAAAGGGTTGGCAAAGATTGACAATACGAAACTCATACTCTTCAAACACATCCGATCGATTTAAATTTCGCTTACTTTCTTGAAATAACTCATCAATTGAATCAATCAATCAGATAAACTACTGCGAATATCTAAGTAACCAGCATCAAAATGAATTTGCAAGTTTGCGATCCGGTTAATTTACTACCAGTTGGCTGTAATTTTATTGGCATCTCCTGAGAGCAACAACGGCGATGCCAACTTCCGGCATCAGAGTGCCAACAAGGACATCCACTCAGTAGCCAGCAAAGCGTTAAATTTATACTTACAGCTGATGCTGATGCTCCCATCTCCTGTCCTTGTATCCGTCACAGTTCCACTTACAGTTGATATCTTCGTCCTTGCAGGATTTACAACGCTACTAGACGTTATCTGAATGAAACTATGGAAAACTTGTTCCGCTAACAAATTGAATAAGAATTATAGTTGACACTTGAGTTTTTTTTTGCTGCACTTTCAGCCATCGGAGCAGCGATAATATTTATGGCAACGGATTGACAGAAAGTGCATCTTGCTGATGCAATTAATAGCTAGAAAAACAGTTAGAAATAAATGAGTTTAAATTTATATTGATTTGTGTAATTTCACTTAAATTTTTAAAGCCAGAACTTGCTCGAGCTGCTTAATTGTCATTGGCACATAACAAAAAGCCCGATCGATCAGTGTTAATTACTGCCACCCACTTCGATTTCAATTTTCAGCACCACTTGACAGCGACGAGCGGAAGTTTAATTCGTCGTTGTGAAGCCGTATGACCACAATTTCGAACAACAGCCAACTGTTAATGGCATTTAAGCCACTGTGGTGGACTGATGATACTGCTGCTTATTTCGTTGTTGTTCGTTTTATTAATTAATTAATCAATCAGTGTGCGCGACAAATACTCAATACATCAAAATGGCTAATTGAAATTCACTTTAGTCCATTTGTGACGCCACAAATTGTACATTAAAAGTGCCACCAGTACCACATTGAACGACTTGATGAGCTGCCTAACCAGAGCGCGACGATGTGCACTGTGAATGAAATATAAAGTTAGAACCGAATTTAACAGTTTGTTAACTCCATCCTAACGAACCTCATGCCCGACTGCTTCTCGGTTAAGACAATGCCAGCAGAAGCTGAAAGTCGCAATTGTTGGCTGACACTGCGATTGTTGGCCAAAAAGATAAACGCGCTGAATTTACGGAAAAAAAGAGTTTACTTTAAAAGTTCGCATACAATGTGAAAGTGGAAAGCATTGAAAAAAGACAACCAATTTGCTTATGTTGAACGTGGCGTATGAACAATGAGCAGTTTAAGCCAAACAGCGAATTTCCCTTGAGATTTGTCTGAGTTATTTTATTGCCATATTCACTTGCCTACAAATACTCAAACTTGTCGTAATGCTCATTTTTTATTACATTTGATGGTTCATTATTTATAGTCCAAAGTTAATTTATAGTCTTTTGATTACCGATGGAAAATTCACAGTAATTGCTTTCAGAATTTAAGATTAGGGAAATTACTAAACTTCTCACGATACATATATGTATATATATAATCTGTATTTAGCTACAAGAAATATTACTCCTTGGAATGTGTAATATAAATTTGACATAAAATATATATTGCCATCAATGACATATATTGCTATTTGAACAGATACACAAATATATATTCAAATCTATATACCATAAATCTTAGCAAGCTACATTTTGTTAACTATTAATTTATGTACTCTTGGGATTTTGTGCAACAGAGCACATTTTATAAAATTTATATTCTCTAGTGGCTGCAGAAAAAGAAAAATATTTATTATGTTTCTATGCTCCATTCGATGTCGGGTTATTCAGCTAAAATATTATTGGCTTTCATAGAAAATTGTGCACCGATTCTGTGGACAAAGTTTGAAGAAAGTTTCTGGTCATGGCAAATTGGACAGCAAGCATTCAGTTATGAGTGACATTTTAAACTTTAAAAGTTTTGCATAATGTCAACCTTTATTTCGTTGTCGCCTTGTCGCCTTGTCCCCTTGCCCCCTTGTTCCCTTTTCCGACCCTTCCCTCGCTGTATACGTGCCCATTTACACTGCGACGGTTCACAAATCTCTTTGGCGTAGTCCATAAATCTTCAAGCTCGTGCATTCGTTCTCATGAAAAATTATACGAGCTGCGAAACAAACCAACCAGAAGTAGCAGATAGCCCCTAAGAACTGGACATTAAATACGCTTCTATACATCAAATTCTAAATTATTTACATAAAAGTAGTTAGACGATTTTTCAAATTTAGAAAACTATAAATTACGAAAGCTGTTTGATATCTTTTATGTGTGCAAACTGAACACATATCTTATCCTACAGGTTGCAGTCTAAATACATTTTTACAGCATCACATCTGTTATTTGTGAACCGACCGGTTAAAGTTTGAAGGCAACATTAAGCGTAGGAATATAAGAGACTGATTTACATAGATGAAATATCAAAGCAAATGATATATAATAAAAATAAAAACTCTTGTGTTACATCAACTATCACTATAGTATAATATCCTCAGATAGGGCATGGGACTGATGTCGATTACGCTTGGGCAAGCTGCCAAGGCGACGATGGCGACTATGTGGCCAGCAGTTTTATTCCGCATGTAGCATATAAAACCCCCACTCTAAATGCCAACGAAATTGAGAAACTGCAAATGGCTAAGTGAAATTTAATTCGCTTGCTGCACAGTGGCCAATTCATTAATTTTGATTTGAAGTCCTTTTTTTTGTTATATTTATTCAAGCCGGTGACAATGACAAGCGGAAATGGACACAAAGTGCGTTAATCTTGAGATTATGTGTCGAGCAGCTTGCAGACGAGACCCTCGTGAGCTGCCAGTGTTAAAGCGCTGCTAGACAGGGCATTTCTGTGGATGCAAGGAAATGCAGGAGATATATGTGATATACATGTGTATATAGGTAGTATGATATAGACTTAGGAAAGTGACAGCGAACTCACCCAGGCTCATAGCTGGAATCCACGCCTGCCACTTCCACAATCAGTTGCTGCGGTCGATCAATGAAGTCGGTCAGATTCACCAACTGTTCCTTGCCACTCACATTGATAACCACAATGATTGTATCGTGGTCCTTGAGAGTGCTAAATACCCAATAAATTGATCGTTATAGTATGTGGCATATTTTTAAGGTGCTTCTTTCACATACCGCTTAAAAGCAAACACTTCCCGGGATAAGGGTTCAATAGTGAATTTGCCACGTCTCAGAATCTGCAATTTTCGCAATTCAATCAGCGATCTGTATACCCTGTAATGACTCTTGGCAGCCTGCTGCTGCGCTTCCAGGTTCAGTTCCAGATAGTTGGGATGCACTGGCAGCCAGGTCTTAGCAGCGTCTGAGAAACCTAGGAGGGAAATTTAAAGTGATATGTTTGCAGTTTCTTACAATAAAAATAATGTATATACATATGTATGTATACATATATGAAATAAATGAATAAATAAAAGATGTTGGAAATCCTAAAAGCGTTCGATTTTGGTCGTTTGCTTATAATTTACCAACTCAGAATCTTTTTTCATCAAAGTTCTTTCATAAAATAAAAAAGTTGAACCATTTGTTGTTTCCAGACAATTTTTCAATTGTAGAAAAGTTACCAAAAAAAATATTTAATAAAATTTGACTTGCCTGCATTAGTAGCGTTGGTCCATTGAAAGGGTGTTCGCACCGGATCCCTGGAGACCTCCTTAAACTTGAGTTCACCCGCATTGCGTGCTGGCGGATCCATTGTATCCTTCCAGCTGATGTCGCGATAATCCTCCATGCCCAGCTCCTCGCCCTGTCAGAAAAACACAATACATGGGTAAGAAAGGACGAACTTTTAAGATAAAGACACACTCACATTGTAGGTGACCGCAACGCCGGGTAGCGTCATCAGCAACATGTTCATCGCATCGATGCTGGCCGGGCCGAAGCGGGAGGCGACACGGGGTCTGTCATGGTTGCCCATGACCCAATTGGCTGCGTGCCCGCGTGGCATATAGATTAGCCATTTCTCGACATTGTAGACAAAGTCACGGGCATCCGATTCGCCATTCACATCCGTGATGAAGTGAAAGTTGAAGGGCAAATGTGAGCCCATTAGACCGTTGCCATCCTCGTAGTAATTCATGAGCTCATTTAGTCCGGCATATGCCTCAGTCATCATTATACGCGTGCTATCTTCCGGATGCTTGGCAGTGTAGTCGTCCAGCAGCGTACGCCAGTGCTGCACCATGGTCAGCACCTCAGGCAAATCCCTGGTGTAGACGTGCTTGGTATAATCGTAGGACAATGGATCAGTGGACCGGCCGCTAAGTGGCTCATCGAGTAGGGTTTCATTCTCGAACAAATGATTGACTGCATCAATGCGAAAGCCAGCGACGCCTTTGTTCAGCCAGAATAGCAGCACCTCATCCATTGCCTGCACCACGACGGGATTACGAAAGTTCAGATCCGGCTGCTCCTTGGTGAACTGATGCAGATAGTATTGCTGGCGTTGCTCGTTCCACTCCCAGGCAGAGCCATAGAATACAGATTGCCAATTGTTGGGCGGCTGGCGAACACCCAACTCATCCAGCTGCCCATCTGCCCACATATAGTAATCCTCAAAGCCCGGCGCCCGAGCAGCAGACTTCTTGAACCACTCGTGCTGATTGGAGCTGTGATTGGGCACAAAGTCCAGGATGATTTTGATGCTCAGTCCCGAGGCTGTTTGCACCATTTCCTCAAAGTCAGACATGCTGCCGTATTCCGGTTGTATGGACTTAAAATCGGATATATCATAGCCAAAGTCAACCATGGGTGATTGAAAAATGGGACTTAGCCAGGTGGCCGTAATGCCCGTTTCGGCCAGATACGGCAGCTTCGAGATGATGCCCTGCAAATCACCTATGCCATCGCCATTGCTATCCTTAAAGGATCTCGGATAGATCTGGTAAAAGACAGCATGCTGCCACCAGTCAATAAAGTCATCCGTTTCACTTTTCAGCAGGCTGGTCATGCTCGGGCTAGGCAGCAGTAGGCTGCAAAGTAGTAGTAGAAGTAGTTGGATTGCTCCGATTATCTGATATCCTGGCCACATGCTGTCTGAGATTTGATGCCTTGGCAGCGACTACAGCCGAGACTCGGTTTCAGTTCTGTTTTAACGGGTGAATTACAAATTGGCAGCGTTGCCATCATTATAATTTTCACATCATTAACTCTTAATTACGCAACGCAGATTATTGATAATTCAAATTGGTAGCGCCTGACGAATGACAGATTCAGATTACAACTCACAAAACCAATATGTGTAAGCCAATTAATTTAATTCATTTAAATGCAACGCAAATAAATTATTTTTTTACAAAAGAATCTTTGTTTATATATATGTCATTTCACAGGGTATTAAAGTTGCGTTATTAAATAAGTAATGCATTGAATAAAGACCGTATGGCTTTAATAAATATAACTTTATCGATCGACTCCGGTTCACATAGCAATTTCTTATTTTTTTTTATTTTTATTCATTTCTTGATACACATCATTCTATCGCTTACAATATTTTACGAGAGTTCTTAGAATGCCTGAGCTTTAAATCGTCCTATCATCTCTACACTCTGTATTTTATTTTAACTCATCTCTTTATAAGCAGATTTCTTTCTCTCTTATATTTCTATCTCTTTTTGCTTAACAAAAGAGAAGGTAAGAGTTCTTCGAATGCCTGTGCTTTTCATCTTCCTATACTTTCGCTCTTTCTCTTCGTTGACATCATTTATTTGTGTTATGCATCTCATTACCTACCTCAAGTTCTCCTCGCAAGCAGAAAAACAAGAAAAAAAAAACAAATAAAGTGCAGCCCCAATTTCACAATAACAAACACGTCACGTCACCCACAGCTGTCGTGATCAACTAAAAAATGAGAGAGAGCAGCGTGCAACCAATAAGTTTGCCAATACATTTTTGCATGCTTAAAGTCCACTTAGAGTCCACATTCGTGCTCACAGCATCCACACGCGTTCACCAAGCAAGCCGGCGAATTTATGTTTATGTTAATTGAATTTCGACGAGCTCTAACTTAAAGTCAACTTTAATTTATTTTGCGTTGGCTGTTATGAAATATATTTAAGGGTGAGAGCGTGCAACAAAAGCACGTTCAGACAAAGGGGGTAACAACAAATGCTTTCACATTAATTAAAACGTCCGAAACGCTTTTAAGTGTAATCAAATTTTCCCATTACAACTAAATTGAAATTGAATTGGGCGTACAACTGTTTAAACTTATGAATTATGCTCGAGTTGAATTTGATAAATGGTTGGTCAATTGAAATTAATTAATATATAATAAATGATGATTCTTTATAAATGAATAACCCTCAATCAATTAATTTTTCTGTATAGCGCCAAAATATATTTAAAAAATTTTCTTAAGTATTGCAATTTTTGGATTTAGGGATTTACTTGCGGTGCTTCAGCTGTATAACTAAACCTTCATAGGGTAACAATTTGACCTCGGTGGACTTGAGACGCTCACCCACCCTGTACTGGGAGAAAATGCTGACAACCAAAATGGTTAGCTTATTGGGCATATCGATGAAATCACTGACATCCACTTGCTGATTGCGATTGCTAACATTTACAATGGTCAGCACGGTGGATTGACCCTTCAGTTCGCTGTGAATACAGAGAGAATGATTGAAGATGGTAGTTCTCAATTTGGAAATCATTGATCACTCACCGCTTGAATGCAAACACTCGCTGATTAAAAGCCTGAGCGGCAAATGTGCCATCCTGAAGGACTGGCGATTGCCTCAACTTGAGCAGCGATTGATAGACCTTATAGTGGCTGCGAATGGCCTCCTGCTGGTTACGAAGATTCAGTTCCGGATAGTTAGAATGCACTGGCAACCAGGTGCGAGCAGCGGTAGAGAAACCAGCATTCTCCTCATCATTCCACTGCATCGGAGTGCGTTCGGGATCGCGTGAAATCGATTTGTAGTGTTCGGGACCAGCGGCACGGGCGGGCGGGTCCACCGTTTCTTCAAAGCTAATGTCACCATTATCCTCCATGCCCAGCTCCTCACCCTGCACAAGAAATTAGATTGAAACTAGATGCACAGCTTGAGATTGTTGTCCACTTACATTGTAGGTAATGCCAATGCCCGGCAGGGTCATAATTATCATATTCATGGCATCTACTCTCTTGACCCCGTATCTGGTGGCCACTCGTGAGTTGTCATGATTGCCAAGAACCCAGTTGGCAGAGTGTCCCGGCGGCATGTAAATCAGCCATCTCTGAATGTAGAAGACAAAATCCTGAGCGGTAGATTGTTTATTTAGCTCAGTAATGAAGTCAAAGTTGAACGGAAAATTGGAGCCCTGTACACCATTTGCATCTTCATAGAACTCCATTAGCTGGGATATATCACCATAGGCCTCGGTCATCATAATCCTTTGTGGTCCCAAATTATTTGCCGAATAGTTGTCGAGCAGCCGGCGCCAATGCTGGATGAGTACATAGTTTTCCGGCTGATTTCTTGTGTAAATGGGATTTAAATAATCAGCGGAATTAGGATCAGATGTGGTGCCACTCAATGGCTCATCGCGCAGCTCCTTATCCTCATAGATGTAGTTGACGGCATCGACTCGAAAACCGGCAACACCTTTCTTCAACCAGTACAGTAGAACCTCGTCCATGGCATTCCGCACGGCAGGATTGCGATAGTTAAGATCAGGCTGTTTCGTGGTGAATTGATGCAGATAGTACTGGTTTCTGCCTTGGTGCCACTCCCACGCGGATCCAGAGAACACAGAGACCCAGTTGTTTGGTGGTTCTCGAGTTCCATCATCGTTTTCTATACCATTATGCCACACATAAAAATCTTCATAGCCCTCCACTCGATTAGCGGACTTTATAAACCATTCATGTTCGTCGGAGCTGTGATTGGGCACAAAGTCCAAGATGACTTTGATGCCCAGCCGATTGGCCTTAGCAATCATCGCATCAAAGTCCGAGAGTGTGCCATACTCATTTTGGATATCCCTATAATTGGATATATCATAGCCGAAATCGGCCATGGGTGACTTGTAAATGGGACTTAGCCAGATGGACGTAATGCCCGTATCCACAAAGTATTCCAGCTTGGAGGTAATGCCATTTAGATCACCAATGCCATCGCCATTGCTGTCTTTGAACGATCTGGGATAGATCTGATAGAAGACCTCATGGCGCCACCAGTTTTCATTATCCTGCTGCTTATGATGATCCTTATGTGCCAATCCCAATGAAAGGACCCAAAATAGGCCCACAACTAAGCTCCATTTGAGAGTCATCTTAACTCGTTGAACTTCTAACTGCTTTTTATGATTCCATATCGATTTGATCGCCTTTTTATAGTTCCCTTAATGCCGTTTTATTTACTTACTTTCGATTAGATTCAATATTTGTTCAGATGGTTCAAACACTTACTTCATTGTAAAGTAAATAAATATAACCTTTTTTTAATTGGCTTATACAATGGAGCTCAATGGCAAATCTTTCAAAGTTGATCATCTGATTAAACAGCGGAAAATGCATTAAATACATATTGACATTAAGTGGGGGCGACTAACGAGCCTTCTACACTGGACTGGGACAACAACTGAGTTGAATATTAATTCAGTTTTGCCCTGTTTGCCAATAGTTAAGATCTGGAAAACAAACACAGCACAGGAAGTAAACAAGTTCCGCTAAAAGTTCATAATTACACCTTTGATGGAATAAAGACGTGCAACAAGTTGTAAACAAAGTTATTTGCTCACATTTTACTTACCTTGCATACAGTTAAGTGCTAATTAATCTATTATTCAGCACTTTTGCTACAGTTCTGTTTATATATATAAAATCTAACTGTTACTGACATAATTATACTCTTGAAAAACTACAGTACATTATATTGGTTAATTGTTTGATGACCCATTTTTATTATGATTGAAATATGTGTTTCGCTGGTCAACCTGAAAATGGCAGAAGATATTTATATACGTTTTTAGGTTAGGTTAGTTTTTGAAGTTTCTTTTGGAAACTTAAATGGCTCCTTAGTTTCAAAGAGACAATATTAATAGCCACATCAAGCAATGATATGCCCGAATAGTGGGTCAACCTCCAATGTACCACACGAAGTGGCACAAACGTTAGCCACGAGCCACAATCATAAATTAGTGTTGTGGTTTTCCCATTAAACTTGTAACAAATTACACTCAATCTGCGAAAACTAGCCAAAAGTTACCATTAACACATTTGTATCGTTTTGGTTTAGAAAATGTGGAAAAATGTCTGGAAAAATAAACCGTAATTTATGCGATTTTCTTTATGGGGTTTTGTAGCTGTTGGTTCCTGTCTGTTGGACTGTCACCCCGCACACAACTCCTTCCGCACATTTCGAGGCACTTTCATTTTGTTCGGTTGCAACCACAAACTTCCGCTTCGTGACCGTGCACCAAAATAGAAACCGGTTGCAGCACTCTTTCAGGTGAGAGAGATGAGCAGGGCAGGGCCCACATGCCCCACGGCTAGGACTCTTGCATGTTGCATGTACGACGTCAGGTTGGCTAATTAAAATATTTTGAAAATTATTGTTATACAGCTGCTGTTGTTTGCACTTTGTACAACGCACCGAGAGTTTATGGTATAATATATTTAGTACAAGGTGCTTGCAACACGAGTGTGTTTATGAGTACGTGATGCTGCCTGCTCCTGTCAGCCAAGGGGCTCACCACACAACATATTTCATCATTCTTGCGCAAATATATGCAGAGAACTTCATGTGAAACTTTTGGAAAAGCTAGCAAGCCATCTCGGCATCATTTTCAAGATTTTCCATGGCAATTTATTAAATTCCGCTGAAGCCGGGCATGTGACATGAAAAGGGTTTGGCATTTGATTGGGGAGCGGAAAGTTTGTAAAGGCCCCTTGACTCAAGTGTTTGGCACTTGGATCTGGGGCTCTAAAAATCTAGTATTGAAATTCCATTCGATTAGGCAACTTGCAACATACAGTTAAAGTTTAAATTGTGGCCAAAAGCAAACAAAAAAAAGCTATCCATTTTTTTCGGGTGCAACTTTAAAACGTGCTAATCCGCCCAGTCTGTCCGTCCATTTGTCTGTCCCTGCGTCTGTCATCCTGTCAGGACAGGCAAAGGCCGAGGCTTACCTTTCATTTTCATGTCGCCCACTGATTGAATTGCGTCGGAAACGCCAAAAAGCGTTGTTGTTTGTTGGGGTCGGACCCTCTCCAAGGAATTTATCCATTTTTTTTTTTTCGGTGGTCTCAACAGCAGCAGCAGCAGTGGCAGCAACATCAGCCGCCACGGCCACATGAATAAATATCAGCCTAGAAGTACATATTTTAATATGTAAATATTTAATAATATCAAAGCAAAGCCAGCTTAGCATATTAAAAAAACAGCTAACACCAAACACCGAACAGAAAAAAGACGAAGAAACTTGACTGATTAACTCGTGCCGCAAATCTGATTCAAATTGAATGCACACACTTGCAACATCCGTTTGGGTCTACATTTGTATACCCTATCAAAGTGGTATTGTTCGTTTGCTAAATATTCGTTCGTACCTTAACTGAGAACTTAATTATGTTTTGCAAGAGTATCACATTGTCGGCGACCATCCAAAACTTTTTCCAACTTTTATTTTCCATATTTACGTATGAGTTTGTGCAAATGTTTACCCTCATTTTTGTTAACCTTTGGCAACCCTAAAGCGCTGGCAAATTGGTTCGGTGCAATTCAGAACAAACGATGGATTCGTGATTTTGATTGCTATTTGCGTTGCCATTTGATGTTGTGAATACGTTTACGCTTATCAAATACTTGTTATCAAAATCGATTACAACAACAATAATCAAGCTGCCTGCTTTGTTGTCACTCGTCGAGATTGTCTACTTGTACTATGCAGGGCTTTCCATGCATATTAAATATGAAATAGTGAGATGGCGGCATTCAAAGTACCTAATTATTAGTTATATATGGTCTATGTCTGGCCAGCAATGAGTGAGTAGGTTTAAGCTTCATATTTTATCGAGATATGAGTGTAATCTGGGCGATTTGATATTAATACATAAATAAATCGGAGCTTTTAGTGGCTTTCTTACTGAGTTGCAAAATGCCAATAAATAAATATGCATATTTATATGTTGTATCAGTGAATATATTAATATTTTGTTGCTTTCATTAAGACAGTTATTAATCGAGAGCTGTAGTGGAGCATAACACTTTTTATCTGGGCTCCAAAAAGTATGCAGCATCGATGTGCTTGAATTATTACTGTCAGATAAAATGCAAAAGACAAGATAGAAATCGAACTCTCGCCGAACATTAAATGCGCCATAAGAAACAAGAAAGAAGCCGAAGATTAAATACTCTTTTAAATTATTGAATCTAAATTGCTTCTAAGCTGATATATGAAAGACTTTGAAGCATTGCAAATCGAAATACAAAATTATAAATTACCCGCTACAAATGCCTAATAGTATGAAAATCATTGACCATTATGCTTAATCGCTAAGGAGCACCAAACCTCAACGCTTCTGTTAATCATCCTGATGGAGAATACACAGTTGAATTTCAAAAGCCCCGTCATTGTATTAGTTTGCTGCTTAGGCCGGTTGCTGTTGCTGTTTTGTGGCTGTGCCTTTTGACCGCTTGTTATTTTTACGGGTTTTTGTGCTTCTCCCACAAGCAAACTTCAAAATGCCATAACTTCGTCAAAACTCAACTTATCTTCAAAAGCGAAGGCTTTTTGATCATAGTTTTGCCCCTAAATCAATTGTACATTTAAAGTTGAAAACGAAATTTGAGGTCGGAAGACAAGTAAAAATTATAGCCTGAAAATCGATATATCAGTGTATGGGCATAGGTCGAAACTTCAAAATGCCATAACTTCGTCAAAACTCAACTTATCTTCAAAAGCGAAGGCTTTTTGATCATAGTTTTGCCCCTAAATCAATTGTACATTTAAAGTTGAAAACGAAATTTGAAGTCGGAAGACAAGTAAAAATTATAGCCTGAAAATCGATATATCGGTGTATGGGCATAGGTCGAAACTTCAAAATGCCATAACTTCGTCAAAACTCAACTGATTTTAAAAAGCAAGGGCTTTTTGATCATAGTTTTGCCCCTAAATTAATCGTACATTTAAAGTTGAAAACGAAATTTGAGGTCGGAAGACAAGTAAAAATTATAGCCCGAAAATCGATATATCGGTGTATGGGCATAGGTCGAAACTTCAAAATGCCATAACTTCGTCAAAACTCAACTGATTTTAAAAAGCAAGGGCTTTTTGATCATAGTTTTGCCCCTAAATCAATCGTACATTTAAAGTTGAAAACGAAATTTGAGGTCGGAAGACAAGTAAAAATTATAGCCTGAAAATCGATATATCGATATATGGGCATAGGTCGAAACTTCAAAAAGCCATAACTTCGTCAAAACTCAACGTATCTTCAAAAGCGAGGACTTTTTGATCATAGTTTTGCCCCTAAATCAATCGTACATTTAAAGTTGAAAACGAAATTTGAGGTCGGAAGACAAGTAAAAATTATAGCCCGAAAATCGATATATCGGTGTATGGGCATAGGTCGAAACTTCAAAATGCCATAACTTCGTCAAAACTCAACTGATTTTAAAAAGCGAGGGCTTTTTAATCATAGTTTTGACCCTAGATCAATCGTACATTTAAAGTTGAAAACGAAATTTGAGGTCGGAAGACAAGTAAAAATTATAGCCTGAAAATCGATATATCGATATATGGGCATAGGTCGAAACTTCAAAAAGCCATAACTTCGTCAAAACTCAACGTATCTTCAAAAGCGAGGACTTTTTGATCATAGTTTTGCCCCTAAATCAATCGTACATTTAAAGTTGAAAACGAAATTTGAGGTCGGAAGACAAGTAAAAATTATAGCCCGAAAATCGATATATCGGTGTATGGGCATAGGTCGAAACTTCAAAATGCCATAACTTCGTCAAAACTCAACTGATTTTAAAAAGCGAGGGCTTTTTGGTCATAGTTTTGCCCCTAAATCAATCGTACATTTAAAGTTGAAAACGAAATTTGAGGTCGGAAGACAAGTAAAAATTATAGCCTGAAAATCGATATATCGATATATGGGCATAGGTCGAAACTTCAAAAAGCCATAACTTCGTCAAAACTCAACGTATCTTCAAAAGCGAGGACTTTTTGATCATAATTTTGCCCCTAAATCAATCGTACATTTAAAGTTGAAAACGAAATTTGAGGTCGGAAGACAAGTAAAAATTATAGCCCGAAAATCGATATATCGGTGTATGGGCATAGGTCGAAACTTCAAAATGCCATAACTTCGTCAAAACTCAACTGATTTTAAAAAGCGAGGGCTTTTTAATCATAGTTTTGACCCTAGATCAATCGTACATTTAAAGTTGAAAACGAAATTTGAGGTCGGAAGACAAGTAAAAATTATAGCCCGAAAATCGATATATCGGTGTATGGGCATAGGTCGAAACTTCAAAATGCCATAACTTCGTCAAAACTCAACTGATTTTAAAAAGCGAGGGCTTTTTAATCATAGTATTAGTTTGGGCTTAGGCTGCGCAGTGATCACAAATCCGTCAGCACAAACAGTTTATATATGTATATGTGTGGTTCTGATAAAAGCTGCCAATTAGTTTTCATTCCCTAAATTCCCCAGAAGCCAACCTGTTTTTTTTTTACTATTTTTCAGCTATTGTAAGCAAGAGATACAAGCTCGTGTCATCATCAAACTCAACATTGTATTATCTTTTTAATAACATTCCCTTCATACAACACAACTGACAGCTTCCTGTCATAAAACACTCAAATGTACCCCCGTTATGTTTGTATATTTGTTGGTTGTTGGTTTGCCGAAAATGTTGCATTTATACTTGTTGGGTAATTTGACATTTTTGTTGCACGTGTTGCGATTCCATCAGCAAAAGCGTAGCACAGTTCATAAATCAGTAAGCCCGTAACTCAAATCGGGAAGCGGTTTCGATTAATTATGCACAATTTGATCGATGTGCGTGAGGTGAATATTTAAATGATGTCAGCATCGGGTGCCTCCATCAATGGCAACAAATTAAAACGAGCTCAGACCGACTTGATGACGTTGTCATTGTTATTTTTTAATTAGCATTGAATGGCACTATTTGCATACTGTTCTGTGTACCAGACCTATATATATATATATATTTATATGTATATATACTCTGGGCACACACATTGTGTGTCTCTCATTGTAATCGAATTTGTTTGTCATCAATCAACCATTCACATCGATAGTAGACAATGCATACGAAATGTAGCAATTAAATTGCTATAGATTTTAAATCGCTTTTAAAGTTGTCAGAACATTATATGTGTTCATCTTAATTTCTTTAAGGTTTCTGGATATATGACCAATATTTTCACATACCTATGTAAATTTTAATTCGTTTTACAAACCATTTTTTTCTTTAAGATGAGTTCATGAGTACAAATTTTGTTCAATCTTTGGCAACGATTGTGTAAAGTCTAAAAATCAATACATAAACTTGAAAATATTTATTATAATTGAGTAAGAATCATATTACAAAAATCACAAATAAAACAGTATTATATTATTATTACTTGAAATATCAATTGTCGCCCTGTTTTGCCATCGTCAGTTTAGCATGGACCCATGTTGCGAATGTTGAGTGCTCGCCCCAGTTTCTTGTAATCCCGCTGAGTACACTCGAATTCACAGCGATTTACATAGGTAACACCATTGGAGCCGCACACCTGCCCCTTCTCCTTGAGATTGCAGGGACAAAAGCTGGCCTCGGCTTGACCCAACCAAATGGCAGCCAGCACCAAGACGACCAAAGCAAACAAATTCAAAGACTTCATCTTCACTTGAGCTAATTAAAGCGACTCCAGCAACCTGAATGATTTATATATATGTGTATATATATATATATATAAATATATATTTAAAGTATTATCAGCAAGATGCTCTGAGATTCGTTGAGATGCGTTGCAACTTTGCCCAACAAGCGGTGAATTTGCACTGAGCTTCAAAACGTATAGCTTCAAGTGCTTGTTTGTCAAATTGTATGGTGTTTGGGGGGAGGGTTGGGTTGGGGCTTGGGGAATGAACGTGTACATAAGTACTATCTGAGTATGCGTCAGGTTTGCTAATTAGTCAACAAATCGCTGACTATTGCGCGGCGTGTTATTGTCTGTGAGTGTTTCGACTTGAAAACAAAAACAGCTGCGTTTCGCTCTTTTACGCTCAGCTCATCTTGCTATTTCCATGGTTTTCATTGCTTTTCTCATTTGCTCTGCTCGAATTGTGAAGTGCTCGGCAATTTAGAAAGCGGTTTATTGATAGCCTGCCCCAAGCAGCTGCAGCGGCAGACCCAAAGACCATAAATGCTATGCCAATTTTGAAACTAAGTTGGAAAAGTTATCGTGTGCTTAGTCTAATTTCCCCAGTGACTTGAAGTTCTTCAAATTGACTGAATTACTTGCCAAGTACTTAGTTAGACAGCGAAAAGAGTGCGCCAATTTACTTAAACAAGCAGCGAGCAAATATATATATATATGTATATGTATGTATCTGAGATGGCATTTCATTTATTGAAATTGAAATTGAAATGGAAATGAAAATGAAAATTAAAGTGAGTTCCTGGGCTATTTACGACGACAACAGCAGATGACAAACGCTATTATTTTAGGCCAATTACTTTTGCCACCTGCTGGATTATCAAGGGCTCAGAACCATCGACACATCCAGCACGAAAAGGTGGCCAAGCTGATAAGAAGAGAGGCAGTCACAAAGAGAGAAAGAGAGAGAGACAGACAGTGGGAGAGTGTAGCTTGATAATAGAGATGAGCGCGTGCTTTACGTGCTCGAGCACGAAAATCATATAAAACTGTTCTCAACAACTGATTGAATTGAGCATAAATATATTATGAGTAATAAGCTTCTTTCATTAACCATTTATTATTATTATATATTTAAAGGGGACTAAAAAAAGGCATACTTATTTACTGAATGTGCACAAGCAGTACAACAGTATAAACAGTCTAACATATTACAAAATGTATTGAAACTGACAGCCAAATAATCAAATGCCAATAATATACGACTACCTTCGCTAATCTACCTAGGTAATTATATAAACAACAACAAAAAGAAAAAAAAATAATCACCACTACCACTAGTAAACACTTGCGATAAGATAGGAACTCATGTGGAAAATCGAACTAGACTAGCGCAAGTAAGGCAGTGACAGTCAGTATCAATATTGAGCTGCTTGTGGATTAACCTACGACATATAACAACAAACGATGACAACTACTTGGCTTGATCTTGGCGCTTTGCCTGCTACTGTCGGCATTCGTGAGCGGCCAGCAGGATGAGGGAAAGGAGATACCAAAAAGGACCTGCCCCTGTCCACGCAACTATGATCCGCTCTGTGCCAGTAATTCGATAACCTATCCAAATCGCTGCGCGTATGATTGTGCGCGTCGTGACATGGAGCGTGCTGGACGCAGCTTGAACTTAGTAAGATCGGGTAGTTGTTAAACCGATATTTACAATATCTACAATACTTATGGAGTATATATTCTGATGACAAATAAATAAAAATGAACACCAAATAATAAGAAACTTGGTTGAATCATCAATGCGTATCTACATATATATGAATGAGTATCTGGAATATTACTTGCTTATCAAACAAAAGCATTCAACTGATAAATGATAAAGACTGGGTAATGGGGAACAAGCAAATATGCCTCGGTTTTGGCTTTGATTCAAGTGACCATTTTCAAATCAGTCAATAAGCTACTACATATGTCATATGCAGTATTTACACTGAGCGAACCAATCTGCATCTGATATTTTACTATAACAAGCATAAACAAATGAAATCGTTGCAGTCGAGCGTAATACCATATATTAATATGTACCAAAGAACAGAAGAAGTTTATCCAACAAATACCGATTTTTGAAGGATGTTCCTAATAATCTATCCTCCAAGTTTATCTTTAAAATTGCGGTAGACATAGGGGTATTGGGCGTAGCTTGATAAAGGAGTTTCCTAGTAATCTGTCTTCGACGTCTGGTAAGCTTAGTTCTAAAATTGCGGTAGATACAAGCTTTTCAGCGGTTGTTGGGAGCGGTAGTAGGCGTGACCAAAAAAATAAATTAGATTACCTTCGTCTAGAGAACAAAAACCGAATCTAATAGGTAATTATTGAAGGCAAAAAAGCATTACAACTACGAAAAACTTGCTATAAAATGAGAACTCATGTGCAAAATCGATCCAGACTAGCCGCAGTAAAGCAGAGAGCACGGTCATTATCAATATTGAATATTGTGGATAAACCTGTATCATATATTCAAAACAATCGAAGTTACTAGGATTGATTTTGGCGCTGTGTCTGCTCCTGTCGGTATTTGTGTGCGGCCAGGAACCCATCCAGGAGGAGGGGCCAACAAACACAACAATAGTGGAGCTGCGTATGTTCATTCTATGAAGATCCGGTCTGTGCCAGCAATGGGATCACCTATGCAAATCCCTGCAATTTTGATTGTGCGCGTCGGAAATCGGAGGAATCGGAGAGTTCTGGAGGCAGGTTGTACATAGTACGAACGGGTAGTTGTTAAACGAAATCTACAAGATCTACTGGTGCAGATATTTTGAATACAAATGAATAAAACTGAATACAAAATAATAAAAAATTTCATTGAAATATCAATGGCTATTGGTATATATGAATGAATATCCGTAAAATTATTGCTATCTATGAGAATGGGGAAAAAACCATATCGGGAAACCTATTCAAATTTCAGTTAGTTGGCAACGCGGAGATGCTTTCAGAAGCAATAAAAACTGTCAATGAGCTGCATCTCCATTACAAATATTTACATTCAGCGTAACAAAGCTGAAGTTGGTGTAACCCAGGAATACCGATCTTTGAAGGAGGTAAAACTGCGCGATAGAGCGTTGCCGGAGAATAAGGAGTTTCCTAGTAATCTGCTGTCCAAGTTTGGTAATCTTAGCTCTAAAAATATAATATAAGCTTTTCAGAATTTTAGGGGCAAGAGTTGGCGTGACCGGAAAATAATAAATTGGATTACACTTTGTATCAGAGTATAAAGCGAATCTAAATAGGTAATTATTAAAAAAATTAACACTTGCTATAAAATGAGAAGTCATGTGCAAAATCGAGCCAGACTTGGTCGAGTAAAGCAGATACCACCGCCATAAAATATACCTAAAAGAATGAAGTTAATGGGATTGATCTTGGCGCTGTGCCTACTACTGTCGGTGTTTGTCAGCGGACAGGAGGATTCGAGCTGAGGCACCAAAAAGGAAGTGCATCTGTAAATACCGCAATAATCCGGTCTGTGCCAGTAATTCGATAACCTATCCAAATCGCTGCGCGTATGATTGTGCGCGTCGTGACATGGAGCGTGCTGGACGCAGCTTGAACTTAGTACGATCGGGTAGTTGTTAAACCGATATTTACAATATCTACAATACTTATGGAGTATATATTCTGATGACAAATAAATAAAAATGAACACCAAATAATAAGAAACTTGGTTGAATCATCAATGCGTATACATATATATGAATGAGTATCTGGAATATTATTGCTTATCAAACAAAAGCATTCAACTGATAAATGATAAAGACTGGGTAATGGGGAACAAGCAAATATGCCTCGTTTTTGGCTTTGATTCAAGTGACCATTTTCAAATCAGTCAATAAGCTACTACATATGTCAATTGCAGTATTTACACTGAGCGAACCAATCTGCATCTGATATTTTACTATAACAAGTACAAACAAATGAAACAGTTGCAGTCAAAGAACAGAAGAAGTTTATCCAACAATTACCTATTTTTGAAGGATGTTCCTAATAATCTATCCTCCAAGTTTATCTTTAAAATTGCTGTAGACATAGGCGGATTGGGCGTAGCTTGATAAAGGAGTTTCCTAGTAATCTGTCTTCGACGTCTGGTAAGCTTAGTTCTAAAATTGCGGTAGATACAAGCCTTTCAGCGGTAGTTGGGAGCGGTAGTAGGCGTGACCGAAAAAAATAAATTAGATTACCTTCTGTCTTAGAGTAACAAAAAACCGAATCTAAATAGGTAATTACTTTGAAGGAAAAAAGCATTACAACTACGAAAAACTTGCTATAAAATGAGAACTCATGTGCAAAATCGATCCAGACTAGCCGCAGTAAAGCAGAGACCACGGTCATTATCAATATTGAATATTGTGGATAAACCTCTATCATATATTCAAAACAATGAAGTTACTAGGATTGATTTTGGCGCTGTGTCTGCTCCTGTCGGTATTTGTGTGCGGCCAGGAACCCATCCAGGAGGAGGGGCCAACAAACACAACAATAGTGGACTGCGTATGCTCATTCTATGAAGATCCGGTCTGTGCCAGCAATGGGATCACCTATGCAAATCCCTGCAATTTTGATTGTGCGCGTCGGAAATCGGAGGAATCGGAAAGTTCTGGAGGCAGGTTGTACATTGTAAGAACGGGTAGTTGTTAAACGAAATCTACAAAATCTATGGTGTGGATATTTTGAATACAAATAAATAAAACTGAATACGAAATAATAAAAAATTTCATTGAAATATCAATGGCTATTCATATATATGAATGAATATCTGTAAAATTATTGCTTATCAATGAGAATGGGGAAAAACCATATTGGGAAATCTATTCAAATTTCAGTTAGTTGGCAACGCGGAGATGCTTTCAGAAGCAATAAAATCTGTCAATGAGCTGCATCTCCATTACAAATATTTACATTCAGCTGACAAAACTGTAGTTGGTGTAACCAATAAATACCGATCTTTGAAGGAGGTAAAACTGCGCGAGCGTTGCCGGAGAATGAGGAGTTTCCTAGTAATCTACTGTCCAAGTTTGGTAATCTTAGCTCTAAAAATATAATATAAGCTTTTCAGACTTGGCGTGACCGGAAAATAATAAATTGGATTACACTTTGTATCAGAGTATAAAGCGAATCTAAATAGGTAATTATTAAAAAAAAAAATTAAACTTGCTATAAAATGAGAAGTCATGTGCAAAATCGAGCCAGACTTGGTCGAGTAAAGCAAATACCACCGCCATAAAATATACCTAAAAGAATGAAGTTAATAGGATTGATCTTGGCGCTGTGCCTGCTACTGTCGGTGTTTGTCAGCGGACAGGAGGATTCGACGACTGAGGCACCAAAAAGGAAGTGCATCTGTAAATACCGCAATAATCCGGTCTGTGCCAGTAATTCGATAACCTATCCAAATCACTGCTCGTATGATTGTGCGCGTCGTGACTTGGAGAGTGCTGGAGGCATCTTGTCTATAGTAAAAAAGGGTAGTTGTTAAACCGATGTCTACAATATCTACAATGTTTGTTTTCGGCTTGTAGATATTCTAAAGACAAACAAATAAAAATTAATACAAAATAAAAAGAAATTTCATTGAAATATCAATGGTTATGCATATACATATATGTAATATTATCTGTATATATATTATCAATAAAAGCATGCACCTGATAAGGACTCACTTTATCTTGCCACAAATAGCAATAAATCAGATGGCAAAACACCTAATTTGAGTGTTTGCTTGCGTAAAATTCTGACTTCGCTTCAAAAAAATATATATTCTATATCATGGTTTTATACATGGAATCCAATTATAAATAAAGAACCCAAAAACTAAGCGATCCATGTTCTACAAATAACTACGCAAAATAACATTTTCAAATACGCAAATGTCAATATTTTTTAATGTTGTATTTAATAAACATTTTTTGGATAAATATACACAGCATTGTGCTACTTATTTGTCATTTAGCTCATTGCTAAAAACTGTTTGTTTAATTATGGTATTTTCCAGCTCTGTCATACACCGTTTACCATCATTTAATACGCATATAAACCAAACAACTGTGTAAACATCACTTAATCTTTTATTGTAGTTGGCCAACAAGCTCCAATTTTAACTGGGATTGCACAAAAAATATTAAATATTTCGCATGGTGGCGTTAAAAATGTGAATTTGCCACAGCTACACTATTTATTGAACATATCATGCAGCTAGATTAGATCCGCCAATATTATAACAAAGCTTGCAACTAGAAAAATGCTCAAGTACAGCAAAACTAATTACATACACTGCGAATAAAAAAGTGCATTTGAAGAAATGAATCTGCTGCATACCCAAATTTTGTACAATTGTTATTCTGTGGACTCTCTATCTACTTGAGTGGTTTCAATTCCTGCACTCAGCCAGCTCAGGTATAACGTTTTGAGCTCACACACTTTCATATAATAAGTAACATGCAATTTATATTATTAAATCCTTTGTGATTAATTAGCTTATATACTATATATATTCTAACAATACGCAACGTCCGGATTTGACTTTGGTAAGATTGTGTCCGGCCAGCACACAGGGATTCTGATAGGTGATGCCGTCACTGCCGTATACCTCATCTAAAATGACCGGACAGCTATAAATGAGCCTCATACTAGAAGAAGAAGGGATTGTGAATAGAACTTAAGGAATCGTTAAGACAGACTGAAGATTTAAACAATTTGTGGGTTTATATATCAGCGACTAGACAATAGCGAAAAGCCTATTAAATCACCAACATTAATGTGTGCGGCAAATCGTATGGACGTAACTAATTAGTTTATCTAGTAAAAACAATAATCTCAAGATTGTAAATTGTAATGCGATCATCACAGCATATGCTCCATACGGCAAAATAATTTTTTAGGAGTGCCTCCAATTGCTTACAACCAACCAACCAGGTTCTCGACTTAACAGCCAGCTCTGCAGCAGATTGTTGGCCTTAGCGAAATTGAGAAAATCATATAAAAGGCTTTTGCAACGGCTGGAAAGCAATTTCAAATGGAATTTTTAGTCATACAATAACCCGACCGACGGGAAAGGTGGAAATCTACAGCAAAATAAAATTAGAAATAAAAAAAAATAAAAATGTGCTTAGGATGCTGCTTAGATACCCTTCACAAAGTATTTGATAGGTGAAAAATTAATACAATAAATATTAAATGAAATAAATATTACAAAAACATAAAATGATACTGATAATATTTGAATTCAATTTAATTTCTTGTATTCATATTTCATATGTTTTGAATAAATAAATTAAAACGAATATACAAAATGCAATTATTCATTAATTCTTGTAGATATTTATATATATATACATTTATATATATGTATATATGTGTATGTATTAAACTTTCTTTTCCAATAGATGAGAGTTCTAGAAAAATCATACAGATAATTTTAATCAGTGAATACAAAGTTGTGAGTCATTAAATATAATAAAATATTTCTTCTTCTAACTGATTAGCAGTGAAAGCATTTCAAAAATGGTGCAAAAAAAAATAATCTAATCACTTCCTTAAGTTGTCTGCGATAAAATCAACTTAGTTCAAATATAATTAATATTTATTTATTTTATATATTTAGGACATTTATTTAAGCAAAATCCAATGAAACACAGCTCTTTAAGAGTCTCTCAAGGAGTGGAATAAATTGAAACTATGCCCCAACTATTCATGCTGATTAAATAGTATCTATATACCTCTTGATTTATATCCATGTACCTAAGTATGATTTTGAAGTATTCCACTGATGAGCCAGTTCAACACAAAGCTCATACAAAATGCATAGTATGTACTCATACTACTTACTACCCTTTCGCACCCTCTGGCGATGGGTTATAACAATACACTTACTCAAGTTTGCACCCCTAAAAGTGTTCATTTATGCAAGGGGCAGCCGAGGACCTTTGGGCACTCAATATATATATGTATATAATATATATATACATATACATATATATACATGTGTGTATATGTGTATGTACGTACATATGTACACGGTTATGCTGGGACCTGTTGAGAGGCTATTCGTTCACACACACATATACAAAATATATATATTTACAAATACACAAATTTCTAACGGCATTTTGCATCTAATTTAATGCTTACAGTTGCCAGCACGCCGGAGACTCTGCCAACTAAACGTGAGGAGGCGAACGCGGGGGCAGGTGCGGACAGCGGTGGCAGCAGCGGCATTGGAGCTGCAGCAAGCAGTGGTGGTGCAGCATCATCAGCGGCTGGAGACGGCGCAAGTGAGCCAAATAACGGCGAACAGAGCCCCACAAGCTGTGAATTGGGCAGCAGTATTCAATGCGCCAATGCGACAATAAATGGTCAAGTGGCAAGTAAGTAAACCTCAAGCTATACATTTTTCAGACACCCAACCACACACGAGCGGAGCGGGACGGGGAATTGGTAGCTGACACTCTCAGAAAATCAATAGAGATGCTTGTACTCAAATCAAAGTCGCTACACTCACAAAAAATATATTGTACTGTAGGCATTTGTGAGCGGCGAACAGGATAAGCGTCCTGGATGCTGCTTGGACTTACTTAGATCGGGTAGCTTGCTCAACTAAAAATCTATACCATTATGAAGACAAGTAAATAAAAATGAATACAAAATAATAAGAAACATTTTTGAATCATGAATTGGCATTCATATTTATGTTCGAGCATCTGCAATTGATAGAGTTTGTTTATCGAACGCAAGCAAAGTTAAATATTATATTTATTGTATTATAATTGATTATTATAATTTAAGATTATTTTATATAACAATCAGTAATGAATAATAAGAAATGGGAAAACCAAACGCGAAAACTTCTAATCCAATTGTTCAATTCAGTAGACTTATTTTCTCTGAGTGCAATCAACATTTTCGTTTGCAGGAGTAAAAAGCGAATGTTGCAATCCCCAAATGAAGACCGTATAATTTAAGAATTTAACAAGAACAGCAGTCTGACCAGATTTTAAGATTAAAGGACATATCCCGATTGAGGAGGGCTCACCTGTTCGTAAATGGGGCAACATTTTGCACACATATTGTGTTGCTGCTGATTTCTGGCATGTTTAGCTCATCAAAATCGTGAAGAGTGGCCACTAAAAGTGAGCATAAAACATTTCATCAGTCCGCCTCCAAGTTGATGGCTAAGATTCTGACAGGCGAGACCCGCAAATGGAGACCCGATAAGCGGGCCACGGTAACAACTTAACAAACGATACCGTTAAGCAAAGGAATCTCGAGTGTAACATAAATTTAAGTGCTGCATTAAAGTCAGATTTTACGATAGCGAGCTGCCAGCCAAGTAAGATTACCTCTCCACCTGGGGTGGCAAGCGATTGCCTGTGGCAAGCTCCGCTGCACTGCCAAAAATAAATGCAATGCATTTAAGTGTTGTTGGTGTAGATGTTGCTGTTATTGTCCTTGTCGTTCACTTGCCGCTTTGCCACATTGCCGCCTCAGGAGCTGAGACATTTCGTGATTTTCCCTTTGTCTTGGCCAGCTGTTAAACTCGCAATGCGCCACGCTTGGCAAATAAATAAATCCTTGGCAATTTACTCGCTAGCATCTCTTGCCATCCACTCTGGTTTGCGTTGCCTTTGTCCTTGTCACAACCGGTCCAACATTTGCGCTTCGGGTTCAACTGAATAAAGTATTGTGTGCCACAAATATCTTAAAGTTATTCTATAAATTATTGATTATTTTTCTGCTAAAATGTGAGATTGCGTTTAGCTTAAGGGTGCAATAGCAACAAACTTTTCTGTTTTTTTTTTTCTTGTATATTTTCTTTCTTCTTTTCATATTCGAAAATTTAGAAACCCATTAAATTTAGTTAGCGTTCTTTTGAAAGTCAATTAAGTTTGCCTTGCCCTTCATTCTTATATTTTAACCTATTTAAACTTTAGCTCGGGCTAAGCCCCAAATACTTTTCAGCTTGTAATTTTTAAGCTTTATACCTTTATTATACCCTGAACCTATTGAAAAGAATAATAAAAAAGGGTCAAATGGATTTGAGCAAATTGGAAAGCAACTTCGATCCTATAAAGTGGATATCAATCTCTGAGACTATAAGAGCTATAAACTTCAACTTCCGCGCAGCTCAAGTTTACTTTATTTTTCATTATCGATAACTGTTCCTGCTTCGAAAATATCAATATATATTTATCGATTTCCGATAGCAACAAAAGCCACAATCTTGAGGGCAGAATAATTCGATTTGATATATATTATACGTCGACATATAATTGATCGATTCAGTGTACATCGTCGAGCTCACTCGAATGCAGCACTTGTTATTCATATTATTTTTATTCAAAAGCAAACTTATCATATTATATTACATCAATCACGACAAATTGAGCAAACATTCGCTGAAATGTCAATAAGTGTCAGTTATCGTTTGCGTCAATTTATTTGACGAATGAATTATGGTTTTTTATTATCAGTTTCATGCTTTTATCTAAACATTCGTATACCAAAAAGCAGGATAATAATACATTAATTGTATTTTTGGAGCATGTTAAATGTTTTCATTCGTCTCGGCATATTTGACATATATGGTGTGTATATTGAATTCGTGTCGGTTAAATCAGTCAGCTTTGGGGAAAACAAAACTCAGTTGTTTTGCTACATATAATCACAAAGTGTGTTTCTCTGTCCGAAACTGTCAACTGGCATAGTTAAACATAATTATTGCAATCCAAAAAACAACGTTCTCACTGTCAATGCCATTTTAAATTGAAATATTTGCAGCGCACGGCTCACTTACAATTGTACGGCGTTCGAATAGTCGCAAGAGCTTCGCACAGATCGAAGGACAATCGCAAACAGTCGGCTCGCCCTCGTCGAGCAGCAGTTTCTTTCAGACGCCGCTCAGTGAGTCACTCGCCGAGCGTCTAACTGGTCGGGGTAGCAACGGAACTGCTGCGTCATCGTCGTCGTCAACGATCGGCGAGAAACGTTCGATAGATAGTGCAGCGAGGAATCTGAACTCTGCCGGCAAAATGCAGCCGTCGTCGCCGAATAAAACAAATTTCGCAACCGATGCGACATCAGCCGCGTTCGATCGAAACACCGGCGACTACAGAGTAGCTCGCGAATCTGGCGAATTTTTGAATTCGTCTACGGGCATCGATCGAGAAACGTCGGATCAATCGATAGACACGGGCTCAAATTTATCGGTCGCCGATGCATGGGAAACGGAAACTTTGCCACCTGTTGATACGCCAGATGCTCTCAATAAAGCAGCTGTGAGGTGAGTCTATTATTAAGAACTAAGAAACTTTCTTTTCCACAAGTTACAAATAACACGATAAATGCCAAAATATTTCCTATTCTACTAACTACTTTTAAGTCCAGCCCAAATTAATCGCTGTCTTTTCCTTTTGCAGAATACGCAGCCTGCTGCGCCGGATGGATCATGAGACCGTTGCCTACGAGGATATGCATCGCAATCTGCATTATGCGGCACGTGTCCTCGAAGCTGTCTTCATAGACGAGTCAAGGTAGGTGCACGGGTTGCATGTGGTTCTTTTTTCTTATACACCTACTATTTGCGCCATTTTCTAACCAAAAGTCTAACCACGAATCTGGAGAAAAAAAATACCAAAAACAAAAAGAAAATTGTAATTTGCTGGCGCTTTCGGAGATCGTACATTCAATTGGTTCAGGCTTTCGCGTATTCCTAGGTCTTTCCCATTGATTATGCTGCGTAGCTCGAACATTAAAAAAAAAATAATAATAATTGAATTTGCATTAGGATTGCACACAAAAGGCGAGCTTTAAACCAGACCCATGAATTGTTGTGCTCCATCGGAGTACATTGCATACTACTACTACATTTATACTACTATATACATTTACTATATCATTATAATTCATCTATCGCATACTTTTAGCTAACGACCACTTATTTTTATTGTTTTTCCGTTCACAACTTTCACACGATTTTTATATATATTTTATTTCTTTTTATATCTGTGTGTGTGTCTATTGTTTGAGCAGAAGCCCCACATCAGGTAAAAGTAAATTGGGGCAGATTGCGTCTTCATCCGTTGAGAGCGAAGAGTAAGTCATTATAGAGTCAACTTCCGATTTGGTTTTTTGCCGTTAACTTTGTTGATTTTTAACTCTATCTCTCTCTCTATATATATATATATATCTCTCTCTGTTTTCCCACCCGTCCACCTCTAAAACCTCAACCGCGTGCTCATATCAACTATAAAACTTATTTACCCCAAACACCACAACAACAACAACAACAACAACTATCTATTACAATATTCATATCATCACCTGCTCTCTTTCTAAATCCTTAAAACTCTATTTCTAACTCTTTAACTTTCTATCTCTCTCATACGTTGTAGTGCTACTTTTCTGTTCATGTGTCGAGTATACTAAATACTCTATACAATTTATTAATGCCTTGCTCTGCAGTAAGTCTATCATCTCCACTATATATCATAAGATCATCTCATGTATCTCATCAAAGAGTAAATGCATTGTAAACAAAAATCAAAAATGAAATAACGCGTGAATTTTAGCTAGTCTAGTCAAGTTTAATTAACTAACTAACTGTTACTACCAATTCGGAACGTGTAAATTTCTCCCCCTTCGCCATCAAGCACCGTATTACTGAAGAACTTTCTCACGCTATCTCTCTGCTTTTTTTTCTTCTCAAATACACTGTAAACTTTTGGTGTATTTATTATCGATGTCTTTACTTAGTAATCTTGAAGAGTTTGTTCGTCCCCCCCGAGTGCGCCAGATGATCCATCATCTATTTTTCGCATCTTCTGACCCTATCTGACTATCATTACTTGCAAATATCAACTATACCGGCTCTTTGCGAAATATTGGCGAGCATTTTTGTGTTTTTAAATTAATTTTTAAAAGTCGATTGTTGGGAAAAGGCAGTTGTACAAATTGCATTTTTATTATTTACCACACTCACACAGGACCCAGACTTCAATTAAAAGCCCGAGTTCCCAATGCTCCTGTCACTCACAGGCGTATTCATTTTATATTTGCCCTCCTTGTAAATTATTCAGAAGCTCCTGACACAATTTTCGATTTACATAGCCAAGTGTGTGTGTGGGTTCGTCACATACCCAACAAAGTTTCTCCACTTGCAACTCGTTGGAAGTATGCAACACTTTGTACGTGGCCTGCATTCAAACAACGAGTGTTTTTTCTTTCTTCTCTCTTTGTCGAGCTTTGTGCTTTTAATTGCGCGCGTGCTTTTTGCAGCTTTCAACAACTAATCCAAAAAATATTAAAAAAAAAAAAAAAACAAAAACCAAAACAAAAACTTCAACTGATGTACTTTTTAATTTTTTCTTTCTACTGCCAACCATGTTTTACAAAAAATTCACAAAATCATGAAAATTACAAAATATATAAAAATATATATTTAATTTGTATGCCAATCCACAACGAAACGTACCAAATATATATTTGTCGTCTGTACCGGTTCGCTTTAACTCACTGCCAACTGCTGTGCAAAAAAACACTTGACCCTGCCCACCGCCCACCAACCTCCCCGCCTACTCTACGTCACAAAAAAAATAGTGATAATGCTGATAAGCGCTGCAATGGCAACTGTAAAAATCTGAACAACAACAACGCAAACAGCAGCTGCGGCCTGCATAAAGCAGCAGCGGCAGAGGAGCAGTCGTCGGACAATCAGACGACGAGCATCGAAAGTCGCACAAAGCGCGTTTCCCTGGCGCCGCAAACGCACAGCGGACCCACTGGGCCGCCGGAAGCGAGCAAAACACTTGAGTCTGTGCAAGAGGAGCAAACAACTACGACGGCGCCAGCGACGACGACGACGACGACAGCGACGACGACAACAACAACAACACCACCAGAAGTCCCAAAAGCGAGTAATGCAAGTGGAACAAGCGGAACGAGTGAAACGAGTCAATCTGCCGGTCAAAGTGTTTCCAGCAGTAGCAGTTGCAGTAATAAAGCGACCGTTCAGCGACAAAGACGCCTGCGCACACCGGTCTGGGCAAGATCAATGTCAACGAATAAAACGTACTTGAATAATGGTTTTATACTCTGCATTAATTAGCGTAATTTCGATTTTGTATGCGATTTTCAGTTAATTGTACAATATTTAACGTTTACGTTATGTTTTACGTTGTTACGTTACGTTAACCAACACAGCTCCAAAACAAACAACTTTTTCTCTCTATCTCTACCTATCTGCCTATTTCTCTGTCTGTCTCTCTTTCTCTCTCTGTCTCTGTCTCTGTCTCTATCTTTATAACCAATTACTGTCTTTATATTTACCTTGAAATTGTCTACGTTATCCTTCACTGCTGTAAATATCGTCCAGATACTATTCCCCCTACTCTGATTGCTTTAACTTTCAACCTATATGTATATATATCAATATAATGATTCCCACTTTTTGTACCACAAAGTATTCCCCGTTACTTCGTACCAAATACCCCGAGCCCTTGCATTTTTACATACATTTTGTAAATGTTTCTTCACATTATTGAATTCATGGCATGTGATATATTGTCCTAATCATAATTTCAACTTATGTATAATACTATTGTTAAATTGTTTAAATTGCTTGCGCATGTGTAAGCTCTGTTTGCGCCTCTTGAATAAGCTATAACCCAAAAACTGATCTGAGCAAACCACAGTTTATTCCAATTCAAAAATCAAAAGTCGGCTAACGTTTTTCTTCTAGCATCGATTGCATTAATCGACTCGCGCTTACGCTGTCTATCGATTTCGGCTTATGTTAACTAACAGCGCGAGCGTCGAAAATATAACAGCGCTATGGCACCGATCGCGTGGTGGCAACGCTGCGCGTGTTTCTTGCCGCCAAAAGTGAAGAAAAAAATCATATTTGTTGTGCTTAAATTGTTTTTTTTGTACATAATATAGTTTATTTTATTTGCAACACATTGTGTGTGAAGTGAGCATGATCACCGACAAAGTGAAAAACAGCAACGAGCCCGATGACTCGAACGAATCGTGCGACGTAAGTTGGAAATTGTCAATTGCAAGCATAGTCAAAATCAACAAATTAACAGCAACAATTTTCGCTTGATGCATGCAGGACGAATCGGCCAGTTTCACAACGAATAGCACCACATCGCGCAGCAAGTCGCCAGCGTCGAGCACGCGTAGCAAGCGACGCGGCCGCCGCAACACTAAATCAAAGAGAAAAACCGGCGCCGCCTACAAATACGAGTAAGAAAAATATCATGAAAAAAAAACAAAAAGCGAAAGTGAAAGTGAGTCAAAATTTAACGATTTGCTTACTTTAAGCACACATGTCAAGGAGAATCATGGCGCGAACATTTTTGGAGTGGCATTCAACACGCTGCTGGGCAAGGACGAGCCACAGGTGTTTGCCACAGCAGGCAGCAATCGTTGCACCGTCTACGAGTGTCCACGCAAGGGCGGCCTCACCCTCCTCCACTGCTACGCTGATCCGGATGTAAGTAAAGAGAATAGCCAGCAACAAGCCAGCAAATTCGAGTTAATCCATTCACATTATTCGATGCCAGCCGGATGAGGTTTTCTATACCTGCGCCTGGTCCTATGATCTGAAGACATCGGCGCCACTGTTGGCGGCAGCCGGTTATCGTGGCGTTATCCGCGTCATTGACATCGAACAGAACGAGGCGGTGGGCAACTATATTGGTCACGGCCTGGCCATCAATGAACTCAAATTCCATCCACACAAACTGCAACTGCTGCTCTCCGGCAGCAAGGATCATGCCATACGGCTGTGGAACATACAAACGCATGTCTGCATCGCAATCTTTGGCGGAGTCGAGGGTCATCGGGATGAGGTGCTGTCTATTGATTTCAATATGCGCGGCGATCGCATTGTCAGCAGCGGAATGGATCATTCCCTGAAACTGTGGTGCCTCAATACGGCAGAGTTTCAGCACAAAATCGAGCTGTCGCACACGTTTAGCCAGGAGAAATCGACACTGCCGTTTGCCACAATTACCAAACACTTTCCGGACTTTTCGACGCGTGACATCCATCGCAACTATGTCGACTGTGTGCAATGGTTTGGCAACTTTGTCCTGTCCAAGTCCTGCGAGAATGCCATCGTCTGCTGGAAGCCCGGCCAGCTGCATCAGAGCTTTGAACAGCTCAAGCCGAGTGACTCCTCCTGCACCATCATCGCCGAGTTCGAGTACGATGAGTGTGAGATTTGGTTTGTGCGCTTCGGTTTCAATCCGTGGCAAAAAGTCATCGCACTGGGCAATCAGCAGGGCAAAGTGTACGTCTGGGAGATGGATCCCAGTGATCCGGAGGGCGCACACATGACCACGTTGCACAATTTACGCAGCGTGGCGACCGTGCGGCAAATTGCCTTCTCGCGGGATGCCAGCGTCTTGGTCTATGTGTGCGATGATGCCACAGTTTGGCGCTGGAATCGACGACAGGCGGCCGCTCTTTGAAATAGCAAACAAACAAAAAATAACAAAACAAACCACAACCAAATCTCACGTGGCCAAAATTGCAGCACAACATGTATTTCTCTGCGCCTAGTTCCTAGTTGTTAGTCATTAGTCCTTTGCCTCAATTAAATCTATTTGCGTATCTTTTTAACAATCACGTCTCAATCAATAATTTCATTTATGCGAGCAAGCAGAAAAATAACTTGATTGGTTTACAGTTATATCATCAATCGTTGCATCGACTGTTGTGGCAATGGCAGGTGCACCCCAAACTAATCAGTTAGTTAATTGAAAGCGCAGTCAGCTGCATGCTACTGTATCCGGAAAAACATAATTAGTGTTGTGTTGCAGTTGAAAGCCTGGCTTGCTGCCACAGAGCTGTTTTCCCCAGTGGGCCATTTTCTAATGGAAGTTTGAAATTGAACGCCATTTATATGCTGCTGCTGCGCTTGCCACAAAGTGGATGAGATGATATAAATTCCCTGAAATTGAAACTGCAAACAAAGACTCCTTCATCCACTCAGTCAGTCAGCGAAGCAGCCAGCAAAGGATAATCCAAGCTGAGCAGCAGCCCCATAACAGCTCCCAACTGTCTTATTAAGCAAACACAGTCTCGCATCGCTTTTCTTTACGCTTGCAGCAAAAGGGCAAACTAAACGAGAATCTTAAATATCGTAGATGCATAGTATTTTATATCTACGATATTTGTTAGATATATTTACATATTTTTTTTTGCATTTTTAAAGCCAACCAAGCACAGAAGGTTATAAATATTAAATTCATCCAGAGCAATAGTTAAGTAGTTTAGTAAATTATATATTTATACGAAATAAACTCGGGTATTTGGGAATCTGCAGCGGCATTCAATTTTTTTATATTGCCAAGCGCATAAAATTGTCTAGTCGCAAATTTATTTGCTCTTTGTCTTTGTTGCCGGCTGCTGATTGAGTTTTTGCATCGTCTCTTTGTGCGATGTTCGTTCACCAGAAACTAATCGAGTAGCTTAGTGGAATGTGCAAGTGTTTTATATTAATTGCACTGTTAGCAGAGCATTGCACAGTCGGCTAAAGCCGACGATCGTACTTTGGTGTTTGCTCTCTCCAATTTGGATGTGAGTAATTAGCAGCAGCGTTTTGCCTGCTGCTGCTGCTGCTGGCATTAAGCTGTCAATGCGAAGCGCAGTTGACTTTTGGCCTTGACACGCAAAGTCATCCGCCGCCTGCCCTGCGGGGGAATATTGGGTGACTCCGACCGACATACAGACCGACTAATCCCAGCCATTTTGCCGCATTTCTTCCAATTGATTGCACACTGTCGCTGTCCTGGGAACCTTAATCCTTTGCACCACAAATCGTTGGTGGCGGTGCGTCATTTCCATTTCGTCTCGTCTGGTTTCGTCCCGTTTCGTTTCGTTACATTTACAGTTGATATTTTGTGTGTTGATTGTTATTGCTGTTTTTTGTTGTTCTTCTCTCGTATTATTATCGTTCTCATCCAGATGCAACTCAGCAAACCATTCCATATCGACCAACACCAACGACTCCGTCTGTTGCAGCAGCTCCAAACATGTCCTGCGCTATGCTCGCCATAGCATAATCAGCTTCAACGAGAACTACTGCAGTAGACGAATCACACCCCTTCGGTTTGTCACTCCTACTCCCATCCCGATTTTTCGTGTCTGTGATACATATTAAATGTGTAGAGTTTCGCTGCTGCACTCTTCAAAATTACAATTACTCGCACCCTGCAAAACACAATGCAAAGCAGAGCAGCACAACAGCAATGATTTGCGTCTTTTAACACGGTCTCTCTCTCTCACGCACTAACATTCTCACTCCCTGTAGCTCTGTTGCGTTCGCACTCGCACTGTGTGTTAGTAAGCACTTGTCAGCCAAAAAATTAATCAAGTCATCACCGCAGGACAAATCACTTGCGGGCGTCTCCTGTCACTTGAAATTCGTGTTTAACATGTGCAGATGACACCAAAAATTAGTTTAGCATGTCATTTGTCGGCCACAAAAGTAGCTGGCAGAGCCCCATCATCTCAAAAGTCATCATTTAGCGACAGACTTCATAAGCCGCTGGCAGTTTAAGTGCGTGGCTTAAGCTTTTATAAGATTACGAATGAAATATATTGAAGTCTGTCGTGCATTTAATTTCCGCACATGTATGTCTACACAAAGCTTAAAGCTGCCATCGAGATTATAAGTGCAAGCTTCTGTTTGTAGACTTTTGATCAGCAAATGGACAATTCAGTCATTCATTCAATATGAACCAGTTGCAACTGATATAAACTTTATATCAAAAGTAATTTCACCAAACACACATACAACACTTAAGGTATTTGCTGACGCAACTTTTCGCTTTATATACCTATGATAAAAAATAAATAAGTAATAATAACAATAAAATGTCAAATGCTACAAAAAAAAAGTTTTAATTTCTGTAAAATTTGACGAAGGTATTAAATTTGATCTATGTATGTGTGTTTGTATATGATGAAGGTCTGTTGTTGTTACCGTCGATATCAATAGTACAAAATTCACAAATTAAATACCATTTGCGGCTTCATTCATGTCGATAAGGGTGGAAATCATTTTAATGTGTTTTCAGTATTTTGTTTAACGCACTCGCCGACGCTCGTGAAAAATGTAAAAACTGTGCAGGAAAAAGCAAAAAACTTTACGCGCATTTCAAATAAATCATAATTAAAATCGCAAAATTTCTGTCATCATGCTGCCAATGCCGAAAAAGTAATTGCAAATATGTCATTAATTCCAATTAAATTAAATTAAACTATGCAAATCATTAAATATGCCAATGAATAATTAACTGAAGCACAATACACAAGCACTTCCAAAATGCAAGCAATTATAATGTGAATAAATTTCAATGTGCTAAAAAACCCAAACTCGCACAGAAATAAATTGGGTCAAATTGGGAAGACGCAAGACAAGTTGAAGGACCTTGATATGTATATACATGTATATATATATGTATATATCTATATATGTTTATGTATTACATATAGCTCTAACTGCTCTATTGTATACAAACGTTACAGTTAGTTAGCAAATTGAGAGTGGTACAATTTATATAGACAGCGGGTCGCAATCATCAATCATCTTTTGCGTGAAGCGTTAGACCAGTAGACGGGCCAATACGATTAAGTGACCCAAAAACGCTGAAATACGAAACGAACCCAGGAAAATAATAATAACAACAACAACCAGCCAACAACCCACTTCCCCCCGCGCGACCCCTCGCCCACATTGAATAGCCCAATGCAAACAGAACAGACGGCGACAGACAGAGTTGAGGCCCATTGCTTTCGCTGGGGGGGGGGGGGGTCTCCAGCTGAATGTCACAATAGGAAAATCAATAATAAATGATGTTAACTGCCAATTTTTGCCACATAAGCATAGCCCCACTACTAAAATAGGTGCATCAAAATTGAAGATACCTTCTGGCTGATGTCCTAATGCCACTATTGCTGGTATTAACAACAATACACAATGCCAGAAAACAACACACAACGGCGAACACTCACTTTAATCAGTCTGCCCTTGGGCGGCCAATGCGAGGGTTTCTCAACTAATTTCTCTTCAAACACAAAGACGGAAATTTATTGTTGGCATATAAGAATTAAAATTTCAGTTACGCTGGTCTACAATTTAAAATGTTTTTACTTTCTTAATAATTGAAAAGTGTTTATTTTTAATTAATAATTGAAAAAAAAAATTGAAAATCAAATTCTGAAATAATAATTGAATTTATCTTAACAAAACTTTTATAGATTTAAAATTAAAGAATTTTCTATGCTCCCCACAAGCCAATACCAATTTAATCTTCTTAAGTTTTCCAAGCAGAGTTAGGAAAAAAATAATTTCTTATAAATCAATTGAGAAAAAGTTCGATGAGTATTCTCAAGCAACGCTCTCGCAGCATGCTCAATATTTACAATCTAATGATGTGGCGCACGCTATGCGTTTGTTCCTGGATTTTGTGATGTTGCACGCATGTGGGATATGTATGTGTGTAGCGCCTCTGTTGTTCAGTTTACAAAAGCAGCTGGCTTTCGAAAAATCATTGAAAGAAAACAATGCCGTCAATTTGGCAGCAATTTCCCTTGAATTCGACTATGGCGGCAATGACAACAGCGCCGACAAAAGCGCTTCAGGCATGGGGCACAGGAAATTGCAGACATAACTATTAAGTGGCATACTTTCCTTGAATATTGCGTGGGTGGGCCTTGCTACATTATCATTGGTCCTGTCAGCTCCATTGCCGGCCGGATGTACGGCCTGGCCTCAAATGAGCCTTAAAATCAAACACAAAAACATAAACCAATAAAATGCCCTGCTACGCATTGGCCCTACAGCTGGGTTGCTACTCTGGAATGTTCATCAAAAGTTTCCATTTTCTTAGAATAGAGAGAGTATTACGTTCTCTTGCCAGAACTATTTATTTATATAATAAGCTATTTATAACATTTAAGCTATTATAGTATTCAGCGCAAAACTGACTGAAGTTGAGTTTACTTTGTTACTCACTAAACTCTGCAATAGAACACATTGTTTTATTATCAGTAATAAACTAAAAACTCTCCGACACACACACACACACACGCATTTTGAATGTCCGCAATTAGCAAGCTTTTGATTTGACCTGTTGCCGTCTTCAAGGCGCTTGCGTGATTTGTAACAAGCATGGGCGAATCACGCAAATGTGGCAATTTATTATGGAAGAGCCACGCATGCCACAACGTGGTAAAATGCAATAGTTGAAATAAACAAAAGTGCTGACGCTCATTATGAAGCTGCTTGGGAAATGGGAATGGAAATGGTAGTGGAAAGGTATTGAAATTTGTATAACAGTTACTTTTGCTACCTTGAATGCTGACCTCCCAGCAAAGAGCGGCGATTCCCTCGACCACAATCAACACAGATACTCAGATACTGAGATACTTGCTGGCTGGCATGCAAAGTCATTAAATATGTTGAGGCAAACGGCAGGACTTAAGAAGGAAGTTGCTGGCAAAGGCTTTGCTCGTGACGTTGTCGTGTTTATCAGTCAGCCAAAAGAGCCAAACAGCCAGGATACAGCTATAGCTATATATGTATGTAGCTATACAGTTATTGTTGTTGCTCTTAGCATTTTGTGTAATTGTTTTGTGGAAACAAGCAGTAAAAGAAATATACGACGCTGCTTTTGTATATAATAGTTGCGAAGTTGCCTGCGCTGTCTAAAGAACGACTCAAGAGTCCTTTCTCCACATATTCTGTTTCTAATGCGAAAGGAGCGGGTATATTCGTTTTATGAAAAGTTCTTGTTTCTATGCAAACTGTAAATTGCCTTTAACAATGTACAACAAATAACTTGAATAGTAGTTAAATCGAATATAAAATGCTTAATACACTTTAAGATTCACAAACTCCACTAATATATCTACTAAAGTTTGAGCAGTGTATTGCTTGGTCGAGTTATTCCCATTTCCCATTTGTTTGCTGTTGCTCTGTTGTCATAATTGATATGCTCTATCTGGTTTTATAGTGTGATATGACCTGCCTGGCGTGCGGCCGGAATTACACTAGTCGTGGTGTATATAGTACATAAGAGCTGCACGCACATTCTCTGTTGGAGTAGGTTGTTTCCTTGAGCCAAAGCCAAAGCCAGAGCCGGAGCCAGAGCCTGGGCACGCAAGCAGCTCCAGTTTCGCGACGTTGTGGCACTTTTGCGCGCGGCAGCCGCAACATTTAGTTTAAATTTAACTCGCAACGAGCCAACTACGCGCGTCGCAGCAACTACTGCCAAAAAAAAAGGATTAAAATCCGCCACGCGCAAGCCAAAAGAGAAATAAAAATATACAAGTCAATAAATTACGAAAAAATTAACTGTATAAATATTTGCAAAACGTGTTTATTTCGGTCTCGCTCCTTCGCTTGTTGTCATCATTAAAAGCGCATTTGACGCTAATAATATCTAGCGCTCTGCCTCTATCTCTCTCGCAGCTGGAACAGTGATAAATTACAGTTAATTTCAAATGTGCGAATGCGAGCATAGATAGAACAGCTAATTAATAGTAGTTGTAGTTGTAGTTGACATTGACATTGACGCAAAGTCAATTTATTTGACGCCTCTCCATCGATGTATACAGCAATAACAACAACAAGAGGAACGAGACCGAGAACACCAAAGGAATTAAGCACATTCCGCCCGTGATCCTCAGGATGAGTCGCCTGAGGCGTGAAAGCAGCCGTCAAAGCGTCATAACAGTTGAGCTCATACAGTTCATAATTCAGTATAACGCACAGGAGACACAGGAAAAGAAGAAAAGGTGCGACCAACAACATACTCGCATTAAACAGTGTTAAAAAGTTTTCCAAATTTTTAAATAAAAACAAAAAAAACAAAACCTTCTAAGAGTAATGTTTTGTCACATTGATGCGGAGCGTTCCATGAAAACGGACTGGTATTACATAAATAATTTCACGTCAACACTGACTCTGCAATTTATGAGTTAGCAAAAAACCAAAACAAAACAAAAAAATATGAATACAAAAGGAGTGAAGTAAATATGCAATAAACATTGTAGAACCTGTCACTCTTCCCTTAGGAACTGCACAAGGACCCACACAAATTATGCGATTCAGCGGGTGGTTTGGGGGGATTACAGTTATGTAACGTTGTCAAAAGTATGTGCGAATGTGTGTGTGTGGGTGTGTGTGCAACTAGCAAACTATTATTTGAGCTACATATTTGCCAAGAGTAAAGTAAATTAGAAATTTCTAGAGAATTCAGTTAAGCTTCGGAATGCTCGAGTGAATTGTGATTTTTGGTAGGAAGCCAAGTGAGAAATGATTTGAAATGCAATAAAGTTTTGCAGTTGTGCGAAGGGAGGAATCTGAGCAGACTTCTGTAGGAGACTTCAGGCTTTGAGTACATAATTGAATATGTGTCATTTACTTAATACTCGAATATCAAATCCGATTTATTTTCAAATATTGTGTAATCAGTTTAGTTGGGTTTTTGTGCACAGTATCTAACTGGAAATTTACGCAAAACTTTTGTATTGCAAACATTTTGCACCCATTTGTCCACACAACACTTTGGCATTTGGTTTGCCCAAATTATTTGACCTTTTGCATATTTTATTAAAGGAGGCAGCTGTTCATATTTATATGCACTTTATGTATATTCAATAAGTCAATGACAGTCTGCCACAGCAATTTACCATATATATTTCGTTTATGCTTTGTTTTCTATTATTTATGCTATTTAATATCCTAAAAGTTCACCAGATGTTGAGGACGATTTCTGAACATTAAACATTAATACTCAATTGAACATAGCTGCCTTAGCTAACATAAAGTAAATATTATAGAGAATCTTATACCTATGATTAGTTTACAAATAGTTAGTAGTTTATTCAAGGACAGCACATAGGCAAAAGAGCTAATATTTTATAAAGTTTTTTAACCAAACTAATAATAGTCAATGGAACGATGCTGTCCTATCGCAATTGAACTAACAGTAAAGTACATATTAATAATTATATAGCTTTCAGTATTCTGTATGATTAGTTCACAAATAGATAGCAGCTATTCGAGAGCAGTACTTAAGCAATTTGAATGACGTTGAACCGCCATGAAGCAGCCCTAACTAAGTAGAGTCATAATGCTTACTAATGTTTCGTATTATCCAATGCAATAACCCCGTTACCGTTACTTAAACCCAAATGGGGGAATTCAGTTCGCTCTCGCGCAGCACTGCGACTAATTAACCATAATTGAATATGGCGCTAATTTGCTTTAGTCATTTTGGGGGCTCTTCGGGCGGGTTTGCTTAAGTGCTTTTTAGCTTTCTGCCATAACGAGCCAAGTATTTTTTTTTATATATATATATATATGTATTTTTTTTTTTATCTCTTGTGACATTATTTGTATATCTTCTGGGTGTGGGTGGGGGGGGGTGTGCTTTGTGAGGTTTGTGCTTTGCTGCGGAGGTTGGCAAAATGTTGCCATGGAAATGCACTGATGGAGCCTCCAAGCAGATTCGCATCCCTTTTTACCTTTAACGCATTTTTAATTGACCAATTAGTCTGGCATTTCAGTGCGTTTTCAATGCCAATTACGAGTACGTAATCAAATGCCAAAGAGGCCCAGTTGGGCTCAATTTCTTTACAAAAAGTTGTAGCAAAACTTACAATTCTTTTTGCTGCACGTTGCACGTTTGCTGTAGCACTTGCAAAAATAAAACAAAAAACTTGGCATGCAATTAGTGATTTCGTTTAGTCAACATTACACACACTTAACACACACACATACACAAATACAAGCATGCACTGCCTGATCAGCTCTTTTCGTTGCCTTTTAGCCTTGTAGTCAAGTTTGATGCATCCAGTTTACATGTTCCAAATTGTTTCTATTCTCAAATCTTCTTCTTTTCGTTTCCCTTTAATATTCTAATTTAACTTTAACACTAATGTGAACAATAAATTGGTTTTCAAAGCACTCCTAAAACAACACTTTTCCCCGCTCCTAACACAAAAAAAACCGTTTTCGTTTTCATTTTCTGGTTTGGTTTTTCATTTGGTTGCCATATATTTTACAGTACATTTTCTTTCTGTAACTTATAGCTTAACACCAATCGCAAAAAAAAATTTATATAGAATCAAAAATACAAACAAAAAATGACAACAAAATTGCGCTATAAAAATTATTTGGTTTGATTTTACCTTATTTTGTTTAACGTTTTAGTTACGCGTTTTGGCATTTTTCTTTACAAATTAACAAAAAGTAAAAAAAAATATATAATTATATTTAATAAATAATTACGGAACTGTTCTAACAAATTGCTTTTTCTCCAACCCCTTCTTTTCCCAAACAAAAACCCAACCCAACTCCCTATAGGCGCCTGGCCGACGAGGATGACGAACTGTCTGAGGTGCAACCGGATGCTGTGCCACCCGAGGTGCGCGAGTGGTTGGCCTCGACTTTTACGCGCCAAATGGCCACCACTCGCACCAGGAGCGATGAGAAGCCCAGATTCCGATCGGTGGCCCACGCCATTCGCGCCGGCATCTTTGTGGATCGCATCTACAGGCGTGTCTCCAGCTCGACCCTGATGCAATTTCCACCCGATGTCGTCAAGCTGCTCAAGGTGAGTGTTAGCTCTTGCAGGATTGTACGATAGTTGAAAGGTGCCTGGGAAAGATACTCACATGACAATTTAAATTGGTACGGATTAGATATTCGTTGAGATAATTAGAGATTGTAACAGGAATTCAAAAATAATATATGTATTTCCAAAATTAAATATATAACTATAAAAAATTATATTGCCTTGTCCGAAAAATCTTTATGTTTTATAAAGTTATTCCTATTAAATAATATAACTAAAATAACAAGTTTTTACCTATATAGTTTTGAATTAGCTAATCTGTTATCTTGCCTATATTCATATATCATTTACTAGAACCTTGATGAATGGACGTTTGATGTGTTTGCATTGACTGAGGCAGCCAGTGGCCAGGTGATTAAGTATGTTGCCTACGATCTGCTCAATCGCTATGGGGTCATGCACAAGTTCAAGATAGCGCCCGGGGTGCTGGAAACGTTTCTGCATCGCGTGGAGGAGGGCTATTGTCGCTATCGCAATCCATATCACAACAATCTGCATGCGGTGGATGTGATGCATACGATGCACTATTGTCTGTGCAACACGGGCCTGATGAACTGGCTGACGGACTTGGAGATCTTTGCCTCGCTGCTGGCGGCACTGCTGCATGACTTTGAGCACACGGGCACCACCAACAATTTCCATGTGATGTCCGGATCGGAGACGGCGCTGCTCTATAATGATCGGGCCGTGCTGGAGAATCATCATGTGAGCGCCAGTTTTCGCCTGATGAAGGATGACGAGGCCAACATCCTATCGCATTTGTCGCGCGAAGAGTACAAGGAGCTGCGCACTCTCATCATTGACATGGTGCTGGCCACCGACATGACCTTTCACTTTCAGCAGCTGAAGATAATGCGCAACATGCTGACGCTGCAGGAGCCGACCATTGACAAGTCGAAGGCGTTGTCATTGGTGCTGCACTGCTGTGATATTTCCCACCCGGCCAAACATTGGGATGTCCATCATCGCTGGACCATGCTGCTTTTGGAGGAGTTCTTTCGTCAGGGTGATCTCGAGAAGGAGCTCGGTTTGCCGTTCAGTCCGCTCTGCGATCGTAAGAATACGCTCGTCGCCGAATCTCAAATCGGCTTCATCGATTTCATTGTGGAGCCCAGCATGAGCATCATGTCCGATATGCTCGAGCATATTCTGGCGCCCATTGCGCCGGTGATTAAAACCAAGCCAGCGCCACTGGCAGAGGAGGTGGCCGGTGTCGCTGAATCGGAGGGCGATGCTGCGAAGCAATCAACCACAAGCCCCATGATGCGCAAAAGCATTGCATCCTCTGCCACCAAGTTCACCATTAACAAACCCTGGCTAAATTGTCTCACCGAAAACAAGAAGATCTGGAAGGAGCAGGCCATCAAAGGTACGCAGCAAAGCTAGCCAGCGTAGAGCCTTTAGCTTGTAATTTTGCATAATTTAATTGGCTTTCGCTTAGCAGCATTTTGTGGTCAAATTAGGCCAAGGCTTAATTGAATTTCATTGTCATGCTTTGCCTTTGATCTGTTGCCAACTGTTATTAAACTGCTAATATTAGTTATTATAAAACACTCAAACCTATCACGCAGAGCTCTTAGATCGACGAAGAAAGAGTACGTCGTAAAAGCAATCTATACGAAAAGAAACTCCATTGAAATGTTTTAAGCTACGTAAGTCGGCAAGCAGCAAATGAATTTTAAATATTAAAAGGCCAGCAAAAATACATTTTGAAGTTTTCCATTTATATGCACAAAGAATAACATGTTTTCACATAAAACCAATTTTATTAATCGAATGCAGTTGGCAGGCTTAACAACCAAAACCGATGCATCGATAATAAATCGCAGGCAAAAGCATCGATTAATATATGCATCGATGCTTTTGACGTAACTGTTACTCAGCACCTGACTGATCTCTTACATTTTTCTCCACACAGATGCCGAGGCACGAGCGCTGCTCGCAGTGGCTGAAGCTGCGACCGAAGGTGCAGCCGATGATAATAAGCCCGCCGCCGAAACCGAAGCTGGCGAACAAAAGGAAACGGCAACAGAGGCCTCTGCTTAAAACTAAATGTGGCAATGACAAGCGTTTAACTAAGTAGTCTAATACAAAAAACAAAACAAAAACAGATACAAAGGATATACATATATAGATACTTACAATCTCTGCACAGATTATAATTAGAACAACAACAAGAAGAACTATGTAGGAACATGTACACATAAATATCTAATTTGAAAACTGTATAAAAAAATAATATGTTGATAAGCAAAATGTAATGGTAAAAACAACATAAAACAAATCGGCTAATTGCGCAGCTTCTTAAGCGCTATATTTTCATGTTAGTAGCTGATCAATCAAAAAGCATATATAGAATTATCCATGCAAAAATATGAATATTACTGAATGTGTACTATTTGATATATAGTATAAACTGTTGTTGCAACTAGTTTGTTAATAATGCTAAGCAAAACTGAAAACAAAACCATAAGAAAATATTAGCGCAGTGCACAATTCGAGAGCATTTTTACTTTCCGGTGTCATATAGAAACAACAACAAACGAAAAACTCTGTAAATAGTTGTTGGCATTTGTATGAAATTGTCAACAACAATAATTGATAAGCATTTACTTAGCTTAGTTCATAGATTTGAAATATTTACTTTAACTGCTTTGAAGCAAACTCTCTACTTACCCTTTATGTATTTGTATATTTTCTTAAGTTCTTTATATAAACCAATTTGGAATTTATTATACGATTATGTTTTTATAACTTTTCTGTATGCAACAATTTTAATTAAATCATATTCTTTTTATAATTCTTCAACTAGTTTTTATTTTGTATCTATTTGTCTATGGTTTTGCCTTACACTAAATTGCTCAATTGCTGGATTGCAAGCGAGGACACCTTGGGCTGTCTAGATGTTAAGTACCTAACAAAACAAAGAAAAGTAAACCCATACCTGAGAAGCAAAAATTGACTAGTTATACAATTACTGTAAATATCTAAAGGACCTCTAACAGACTTTAAAAAACAAAAAAAAAACCCAACAAAAGCAAACTCTATTTACTTGAATTTTTCCACTCTACATATGCACATGGCTACCTAATCGATGCATACCTCTTATCGTATGTATTTAAATATTAAGAATATTTATATAATAATGCATACATACCTAAACCGAAACTCATAATTATAATGGCGCACTACATCCAATAAGTGTTGTTTAACCATAAGCATATTTATTTTTATACGTGAACAAGGCTACTGTTTACAAAAAGGAAACCAAAAACCAAAAAACCAAAAACCAAAAAACCAAAAACAATATCTATAATAATTTATATGTTAGACGATTCTTTTCGTTGAGTTCTTGTGCGTGTTTTTCTCGTATTCGAAGAAGAATTCAAACTAAAATGTTTTAAACGTTTTTCAAAATGTCTGATAGCGGGACCATTCTTTTAAGATTTACCACTGCTCTTACCACACAGCGGCAGGCCAAAGCGTGAGGTTGGAGAGAGAGGGAAGAGAGAGGGTTCGATGGCGACGAGCGAGAGACGGCGATATGATCTGAAGGATATTTCCCATTTGTGTCTGTCTAGGCAACGCGTAGTCAGGGGCGCGGAGGGGCGCGGCAAAGAGCAGTGGTAAATGTGCTTAGCAGTAAGGTACCAAATTATCAGCTGAAATTGGGATCATAGCTTTATTAAGGTAGTAAATACTCGTAATTAACTACTGTAGTTGGTTACAATGCATGTAGTGCACACATGCATATATGTGTATAAATACATGTACGTATATGTATATGCATATGTATGTGTGTGCTAGCCATATGCCGTATAAGCCATATTAAATCATACAAATATACAAATAGTAACTTAATCTCATACATATTATGTGTAGCTACAGCAAATATAATCGCATAGCATATATTTACCATATTTACATACCATAAACAATAAATACAAAAACACATATGTATTAATAATAATAATAATAATAATAATAATAATAATATCGTTAACAAATACAGAAATACATATTATGTATATATAATGGTTAAGAATATGTGTGTGTTTGAACGCTCAAAGCGATTAGGTAACGCACAGCTATAGTTGGCTATAGTCCGTATCTGTATATGTCTGTACAAAATTGAAACTGAAAGATTTGGTGAACGCTGTTGAAATATAAAAAATGTGTAGGATTTAGGGCACTGATCTCTGTGCACATTGGATTCAGTTGTTTGGCTAATTGGTAGTGGAGTACATGAAAAATCCTATTAATTGACTAAATTGTTATATATATATATTATATGTATGTAATCTCTGTTACTACTAACACATAGCAACAAACAGTAAATTCTAGCATATGTCTTAACGTTATTAGCGAATTGTAGTGTTGTAGCAACAATAAATATTTACCAAACATATACATATATGCATACATATATTAAATGACTATAATACAAAACAGCTCCTGACTATATAATAATACATACATACTTACATATGTATACTTATGCACGCATCTTCATAACAAGAAACTAGCTCAGAAATATCATAGTTGGAAATCTCTTGTGTTTTAAGAAAACGATAAGATTACAATTTACTATCGTTATGTCTTATTAACTTTACTAACAGTTTCGACCGATTTTTACTGATATTTTCCGCTTAAAGTTTCGTCACAAGTGCAAGTCAGTTATAATAATAATAACAATATATGTATAAATATATGAGTTGAAAGCAATCATTACATTTAAAGAATAAACTATTATAAAACATATGTAATACTTAACCAAGCAAATTAAGGCAGACCCAACTAACAAACAAAATGTGTGAGTTTTGTGGAAAACAACAAAGTGCACAGAACATCGCGCAAATATTGAAAATAACCTATTTTTAACCAGCACAACACTAAAACACTCTTTAAGCAAACATATTTCACTATAAACTGTAAATAATTTTCTTTTATTTACGACTAAACAATGCATTGTTTATTTAGCAATTAATTATGAACTTAAAGGTTTTTCGCAAAAGCGCCTAAAATGAGGTTTATCAAAGAAGTCAAGTTTTTCATTTTCCTAATAAGTTGAAATCAAAAATATAAAGAATGCATACTTATTGGCTGGTTTAAAGTGTAGCAAGAAATGTGTGCTTATTACGAAATACCTTCAAGAAATTATAATAACACCATATGACTTTTAATATACTAATAAAGATATTAAACCTATAACGTTTATCTTTTTTTAAAGGCGTCGATTACATGTTTTGATTTAAATTGAAAAATATCGATATTTCAGGCAGAGCAACTCGATAAGAATAACAGTCTGTTAACCGCCAGCATAACACGAGCTGGAATGGCCAGCCTCTGAACAGCTGTTTAGCTGTGAGCGTAACATGTGATTGGTATTGTGTACACGTTGCGTGCTGACTGTTAGTTTTTTGTAAGTAGCTGCACAACAGAAAGTAATTTTCTCGCCCAGTGTTTGTATAAAAACGTTACAACAAATATCATACAGCCGCGTTGCATTGAATGAGAAATGTGTAACAATTTCGTCGCATTCGCAAATAAATGAAAGCAATATCAATTAGCAAAGCAACACAGTTGTCTGGGTTTATGTGTGCGTGTGTGTTTTGTGTGTGTTAGTGAAGTTTTTTGCTCATGGCGTTGCCATGCAGGCAGCGGCAAGTTGCAGATAGTTGTTGTTGTTGCTGCTTATTTGTTATTTGTGAATAAGGCCATGATTAATGTGTGGAAAATGTGTGGCCAAATCGTTTCGGTCAAGTGACAAAGTGACACACTAATCTAAAACAGGGGCTATCGCCGTCAAACCGTCGTCTGACCATAAAACGGGCCCCGCCCCATTTGTATTTTCATTTTATTCCCCCCGTTTTTTTTTTTTGTGTGCCAAAGTTGAGTCTAACCAAATTAAGCACAGCACGTTCACAAAATCACCTTGGCGCGCCTTGACGCCGGCAGCCCCCTCCCGCCCCCGCCGTATCCTCCCCATGTGTTTGTCGTGTTTGGGCTTAATTAATTTTGCACAATAATCGTAAGCAGCTTCGCTATGTAAATAAACCCCAACCCCCAGTGGATTCTTATCGTTGGCTCTTTATCAATGGCTCTTTTATTTAAGATAAATATGAAACGTAACAGTAAAATATGAAGGTATAATTAGCTATAGACCAATTGCAGATCTGATATAATAATCCAACTTCCAATCAGCTGCGTTTGCATTCTTCATCTGCTAGAGAAGTGCAGTTGACAAGTATTTTATAAAATTTGTGCAAGTTGAAAGTTCATCTCTTTTTCGCTTGTTAATTAATTTGCTTATCTCTTATACGACTTTAATTGTAAAAACAAATACATATCAGTTATCATGTTATGTTCACATTTTGTTGTTGTTTTTTCTTCAGGCAGCAGCAGCATTTGCAGCAGGTTGTTGTTGAAAGATACGCCAGCGCCATGCACATAGAAAACGGCTCGAGTAGTCAACCAAAACGATCCAGTGCCAAAAATCGCAGCGAGTTAAAAGCGTGAGCACCCCAAAATCCTGTCCAGATCAAATGCGGCAAACGCAACAATTGGCCAGCATATAAAAAGACACTCGCCACACAAGAGAGCTAAAGATAGATACAGGAAGAGAGAGAGAGAGAGAGGAAGGAGGATCCCCAACTAGTCAGGCGCTAAGTAGTTGCATTTATTTTCGATTGTAATCCATCATCATCGTCGTCGGGCAACATGGGCAACAAGAACTCGTGCTGTGCTTACTCGAGTCCACAGTCGGATCGCAAATCGAAGGATATACCGCCAGTGTTCGAGGAGCGGCATACTGTGCCGCATTCATCGCAGCATCAGTTGGATGGTCATCATGGCTCCGGTGGCGTTGCGATGTCCGTGCATCATCAGCATCATCAACATCATCATCAGCAGCAGGGCGGCAGTGGCAGCAACGATAACTTTGAGAATCAACAGAATCTGCAGCACATCTCAGAGCGTGAGGCACTCGAGGGTGAAGAGGATCCCTCGGTGGATCCCACTGCAGCTACAATGTTTCTGGAGCGCTCCAAAGTGGAGAACGGTGGCATGTCCCGCAAACGTTCCCAGCATCAAATCGCACAACAAAACAGCGGAGGCGGTGCCAACACTCCCGGTGCGAATAGCTCGGGTGGCGGCATCGGCACTGGTGGTGGCCTGAAAAAGAGCTCCTCCTGCTCGACAATCTATTTGGATGACAGCACCGTGTCGCAGCCGAATCTAAAGAATACGGTCAAATGCGTTTCACTCGCAATTTACTATCACATCAAGAATCGTCAGTCGTATCGACGTCTGGACATCTTCGATGAGAAGCTGCATCCGCTGACGCATGACCATGTGCCGGAGAACTATGACACACAGAATCCGGAGCATCGCCAGATCTACAAGTTTGTCCGCACACTCTTCAATGCCGCCCAGCTGACGGCCGAGTGTGCGATCATCACGCTCGTCTATCTGGAACGCTTGCTCACCTATGCCGAGCTCGATGTGGGGCCATGCAACTGGAAGCGCATGGTGTTGGGTATGTTGTAATATTTGAGTTATGATCTATGATCCACTGAAATTTATGTTTATATTAATCAATTTTCCTTAGATTTGTTTCATGTCTATATGTACACCTTATTAATAGCATTTGTTGGGCTTTGCAGGTGCCATACTGCTTGCCTCAAAGGTGTGGGATGATCAGGCAGTGTGGAATGTTGACTACTGCCAGATACTCAAGGATATTACGGTCGAGGATATGAATGAGCTGGAGCGTCAATTTTTGGAGCTGCTGCAGTTCAACATCAATGTGCCCTCGTCCGTTTATGCCAAATATTATTTTGATTTGCGCACGCTTGCCGAGGCGAATGAGCTCAATTTTCCCACAGAGCCGCTGTCCAAGGAGCGTGCCCAGAAACTGGAGGCCATGTCGCGTGTTATGCAGGACAAGGTCACAGCCGAAGCGCTCAAGAATGGCATCAAGAAATGGTGCTCGATGGACAACATCAGTCAGGGCGGTCCGCGGCGCAGCGTGGCCATATTATCGTGATTTATATTAGCTTATTAAAAACTAAAAACAAGATGAAAACAACTGTATTCTATTCTGTAGACGCCGTAGCGGTTCCATACTGTCCTTACCACAAAACAAAACAAGAAAAACTAAAATGATCGCCTTTAAGCGTAACACGATCTGAATTTAATTAATTATTTAATTTGTACTACATTTCGACGAAATTAACATATTTAGACACTTCTCGCATAGCTTACAAAAAACCAAAACCCAAAATTCACTTTTGTATAATTCAATTACATTTAATTTAAGAAAGTTTTCTTTTAGGCAATTAAACCGAATCTAAATGAAGACAGACACAAGCAAAATTTGAAAGTTTTTAACACACACACACACACACACAAGTCTCGAATGAAGGACCACTTTTTATATATATACACAATGATATACATAGCTTGCATAATTGTATATTCTTGGAAGCGACACTACCGATTGCCGTTAAGGATTTGGATGTTTTTAAAATATATATACAACTTCAACAGCGCGTAACCAATTGCCAAAAACAAAAAAGAAGAAATCTATTTAAAAAACCAACAAAACAAGAAAGAAAATGAAATGAAAACGAAAACGAAAAGTAAATCATAGAAAATGCACTGTATAAAAAGCTTGAAAAATGAACATTGTAATTTTTAAATTTTGATTTGGTCGACAAACAATTCAAATTAATCTCAATGGATTCCAAAAGTGACTAAATCTAATATGTATTTTAACAACAACTGCGCCCCAAAACAAAACACAAAAACCATACAAATTTCTGTACATTTGTTACGAATTTAATCTATGTTTGTCCCCAATTACATTTATGTGATTTTTGATAGTTTCATCTGAGATCCCATGAGTAATACGTATGCATAGAAGGATAGCTTCCTTATCGACATTGCTTGAGGGCGCACCACAATTATGGGGGTGTGGTCTGCGCCAAATTAGATTGGTTTTGCTTCATAATAGCATTAAAACACAGCGCAATATTAACCCAAGATTCGTGAGTAAATTAATATTTAGTCATATAAGGATACGAATTATATGCAAATGTATTTTATTTTGTAATTTATTTTACGATAACGCGAAATAAAACAAATCACAAACTAAATGGCTCAGTACTTCTACTATTTGACTTTGATATAATTTATTATTTACCAAAGACTTTAAAAAAGTAATGCTTTGAGTTTTTAAAAATCGAATCTGCTAAAATAATTATAATAAGATCATTAATTGGTGCGCGCGTATAGTGGATACCTATTTATTTAAACAGCAAAATATTGATTTTCGAGGTTTTGAATATACCAAAGTCAATCCTATTTACTCGTTCCATTCCTTCCTATGTTTTGTAAACAAATCAAACCAAACATAAACAGATGAATGAATGGGCCCGTTTTCTAATTTTATATTTATACGATATTATTGTCCTATCGATATAAGTGGCTTATCGCGTTTTTGGATTATGACATCGATATTTTTTGATATCCTGGCCATCAGCGGTGACAACATAGCCATTTTCCGGTCGGTGTTGGATATATTAAAAATAATACGCTCGCCAAAAATAAAACGTCATTTTCATTTCTTTTTAACATGATATTTTCTAAATTTAATAAGTCATTGTTTTGGAAAGGAACAATTGTAGGACTTTGTCTTGATTTTTAAAATGTTATTAATTGGAGTTATTTCAATAGTATCGATATCACTCGATTAAAACTAAATATCGTACAAGATGTATCAGGCATGCATAGTGAAATATCGATATGCCGCTTTATTATATCAACCCTAGTTCCGATCTCCTCGCTCCTCATTTCTTGTGCACAAAAAAGTGCATTTAAAAGTAAATACAATTGTGTTAAAAAAAAACTATGCGTGAGCGCGATTGAAAATGTGAACTAAACAAAAAAAGCCAAAGTGCGTTCGGTGTGCAATTTTATTCGGTGCAAGCCTATAGCCAGAATCAAGATTTTGTATGTGTCGCGGTGCGGGACGCCTGCTGCTGCTGCTGCAACATACACAAGCGTTGAAGAAAAAAAAGAGGAGTGGTGGGCCAGTCAAAAGAACTTGGATTTCTGGTCTAACCGCTGTAAGTACATTGTGCATGTGTGACTGTGTGTGTGTGTGTGTGTGTGCATGTACATACACACACTAACACTTAATCCGAATTGGGCATCAATTGTGCTATTCTTATGGAAAAGTTGTACAACTTCGATGCTGCCATATTTATTTAAGCTGAATAATTTTACCGCCTTTTTATGCCAAAGCACAAGCCCCGAAAAGCAGCGCGCAGTCATTCAACGCCAGTCAATAAGAACAACGCAATCGCTCACCAGCGCACGCACACACACACATTCACGCACTCATGCACACGCACACACACATATACGACTCACAGTTTCTGTACTTCTCTCGCACTCGCTCTCTCTCTCTTTTTGTTTCGCCTTGCCTCTTTTCTGGCTCTCCCACGAGAAACAGGAACATCGAATACGAAACAAGAGCTCTGCACGAAACACAGCAGGGGCAGTTTAAAACCATTCAGAATATGAGCAATAACAAATAAAATAAATATTCTTTAATTATTAAAAAGGAAAAACATATGCAGCTATCATAATTTTACTTGTCATATTAATTTTTTCAATATTTGATTATAGCATTCTATTGAAAAATCTTAAGCGTCTGATTCTACTAACTGTACTGCTGTCAAAAGAGTTGCTTAATTCCATGAAAATACGTTCATTGTTAATTATTTTATTTTTTATTATTATATAATAATTATTGATATAATTTTTTTTGTATATTGTATATATTTATTAATCAATATTATCTATTAAGAAAGTCAATGTTTTAAACCTGTTGGGGTAGCCAAGAAAATAATGCGAGCTGATGGAAACGTATTGGAACTGTTCCGTTTGCATGAAAGATGCACGTAGTAAGTAGTATGTCAAATGTATGTGCTCACTGTGTATTCGTGCAGGGCACGAAACGAAAGCGCCTCACGAAGAACTTTACATCGCGCTGCTGCTGCTGCTTCTGCTTCTGCTGCCTCCGCGTCTCATTCAATTTTCAGTTTGCTTTGCTCTGTACACCGTACACCACCGCCTCTCACCCGCGCGGCGATTTGATTTTTCTACTACTACTGTTGCTGCTGCGCTGCTAAAGTTTTTTCACACTCACACACACGCACGCACAACTGCCACCACTACAATCAAGTAATTTTTATACATACATACATATAATGGCGTCATAAGAACATATTTTTGCGAATGTTTGTGCCAAAATTAACCACTAGTAATTGGCGGGGGTTGGGGTGGGAGGCAACATAGTGAAAAGTGCGCTTGTAAGCGAATCGAAATAATCTAATTGGAAAAACCGTGTTCATTTATGAAATTCTAATACAATATTATCAAATGACTTTGCGGTCGACAACTGTATGTGCATATGTGTGTGTGTTCATTCGAGAGTGAGCGATATATTCATGTGCCTATGTGTGTGTGTCGTATGTATGAGATACGTGAGCTACTGTGTGCTCAAGTATTGTATCTGTGTGCGTACGTAATAAATATACACACACATACCGAGTTCCCATTAACGTCATCATCGTGTCATTTTCTTGTTTGCAAGGCGGCGCAGGGTTGCATTTTCGAAAAAATGAATTTTTCGTATTAATAAATGCAAATGCAAGTGAGAAATTGTTTGTCTGTGTGTGTGTGTGCATATATCCATGTATGGCAAATATGACATTTTGTGTATATGCTGCCCCTCTCAGAAATTACATTCCTCAAATTTAGTTGGCTACCATATGTTACATTAAACTCAGATCTCCTATAAGAAAATACAATGAATTGCATTTTACTTTATAATATGGCGGTCTCTTACTGTCTTTTTCTGAACGAGTATCGTTTAGTTTATTAGTTGATATTTTATTAAACAATTATGAAATGCACACTAATTGCTTTTGACGAAAATATGTCTCTCTCTCGCATCTCTCCGCTCAGTGCAAAAATATTGAGCGACAACCAAACAAAATTAAAAATAAAAAAAAGCGGAGAATCGAGGCAACAACGGCAGCAATAATTATAACTATAACTCGAGTTCGGCATAGAATGTGGGCAAAGCGCAAAACTTGCTTGTATGCGCCGCCTGTACTGTTGTTCGCTCGCTCTCCGCTTCGGTTCGGTTCGCTCCGTTCGTCGCGCCCGCCTTAGCTTTCATTTTTTCTCGTTTTGCCAGTGCCAGCCTTTTTCGCTTTATTTTGTACTTACGCTTTGCGATTCAATTCGTTTTTATTGGTTTTCCGCTTTAGGCGGTTGGAATTGTACGTAGCGTCGTCGTCGTTGTTGCCGTCGTCGTGCAAATCGTCAGAGGGGTGTGTGTATGGGGAAACGGGGGAGAGCGTTGTCGTTCAATGAATAATGAGAGGCAATGTAAGTATGGCAGAGAGAGAGAGAGATTCGGAGGCAGCAACAGCATATGAGAGCGAGAGAGCGGGCAGCGAATATAGTGTGAGCGCGGAGAACGAAATAACAAATAAAGCAAAGCATAAAAGTGCACAAAGCAAGGAAGAAAAGGCAAGGGCCAGGCAGGCCACACAGTAAAGAGACAGACGACCACAGGCCGAGAAACCAGTGACAGAGCATAGGAGAGACAGAGAGAGAGTGAGTTAGATGAATTAGAGAGAGGGGGGCGGCAAGCACAACTTTTTGTTTTTGGCGGAACAGCCAAAAATGAAGCAAGACAGAGAGCTCCAATATCTAAAAGACGGACGGGCAATGCACGCACATACCGCAATAGATAAAGCACACATACACAAACTAAGGTATATATATGTGTGTTTGTATCTAAATAGAAACTTCTTACTTGTCGCAGTAGTAGATACAACTAATTTGATTTGTTAGCATGTTATCGCAATTGACTGATTTTTAGATAGTTACAATTTTGAAAATGTTTACTAAAAATGTATTTGCAATAAATGTATGTAATGGTATCGGGCTCCAATTTCAATAGAGTTAGCAATGCAAATTGTCTGTAGCTCCCCCCTGCCCATTAAATGCGTCGCAGTTTTCAAGTACAAACACACATGGAAATGGATTTGTATTTGTGCTTTTGCATATTGACTGCAAATAATTTTCACTTTGCCCCTCCCCTTCGACTCCTCCACTGCTTGCCACTGAGCTTGGTGTAGGCGGCTATCGTTAATAAAGGGCCGTGGTTGGGGTGGTGGTAAAACTGTACCGTGCCGCGGTCCGTTTGATAATTTCGCGTAAACATAAACACAAAACAAACTGTTGCTCACCGCTGCTGTTATCGTTTGCTGCCTTTCTCTCTCTATGCAGGTGGCCCGAGCGTATCGAAATAAATACTGATTGCAAGTGCATACAGTAGCCTGTTAACTGTAAAATACATTTGATATGCCTGCTCTCAGCTCCGCCTCTTCTTTCTCTTGATGAGGCAGCAATACGATGATGATTATTAAGGCCAAGCATCAACAAAAGATTACATAAAAAGGTGAGTATCGGAGATGTGCAAAAAGATATGCAGTTAACAGAACTTTAATTCCAATTGGATTCATAGCTTTACTATTTTTTGATTATTAGCTTAATCATTTGAGAATTTTTTCTAACAGAAATTCCCTAAGAAACTAAATCAAGTTAAATAAAATATATAATATAATAACATGTATAAATTGATTAGACTTGTCAAAAAATTAGAAACGTAGTTTTTCATGCACTAATCTCAATATAGAGAAATATATTTAAAATATCTAATTAAATTAGAATTTAGTGCAAATATTTGAAGCCTGAAAATAATTTATAAATGCATTTCACAATTTAAAAAAAAAATATAGTTTCTTATATTTGGCAATAAAAAGTAATTTTTTGAAGTTTTCTTGTGCTCTTTCCAAATTTTATTTGTGCTTAGCCTTATTAGGATTAAGTCTGCTCCGCTCATTTTATTTGCCCGGGCCCAGCAGCTTAAATGGGAGTTATACACAATAAAATGTATATGTATTACATATGTATATGTATGTGTACATATATTCTTCCTACCTCACCATATAAAAAGTGGCGCCCTTTTTGTGTGTTACAAGAGCTTCTCTCCACACACCCCATCTGATGTTTCTCTTACGTATTTGTATTTGTTTTGTGTTTGTGTGTCGTCTGCTGAATTATTTGCTGGGCCAGTGAAACAATCAAATGTTGTAAAGCCTGTCAGGAAGAGAGGGAGAGAGAGAGAGCCTGATACGAGAGCGCACGCAGCTTCGGAAGTGATATCGGGAGAGGGGAGTATGCTGCTTAAGCGCTTACTACATCTCTGGCAGGACCTATGCAAACAATTTAATACTCTTCTCTTCTCACCGCTACCCGCTAATGCATCCATCCAACCCCCACTCGTGCGCGCGCGCTTCGTTTCTCTCTCTTTATGCTTCGCAGTTATTTAACCCCCCGCAGGCAGCTCTAGTTTTTCACACACATATGCAAACACAAACACACACACATGCAAACACGCGTTGTCTTTAATCGATTTGTACTTCTTGATATTTACATCAGCCGCCACCTGCCTCCTCTCGCACTCTCACTTACACATTGACAATTTACTACCGCCTCTCTCTCCACACGCTCGCTCTCAACACACACGCACACACACATATATATATATACATTCTATCAAATGCTTACATACTCTGATTGGATATCTAAATCCTGAATCCTGGTAAGGCGAGGCATCGACTGCTGCGGCTCACTTCACACCCATCTTAGCAGCTCAGCTAAGCTCCACTCCCTTTTTGCTCATGTCTGCATCTACACTTGTTTTACGTATGTTTGTGTGAGTGTGTGTGTTTTGGTTTTACAATTTATACAAAGTTATTTCATTGTGAGTGCAGAACTGTAGAACGCTCTTCGAGCTTAAATACTCTCTTTGCTCTGCTGCTGCTGATGGATGGATGGGCCATTTATATCATTTTATCATCATAAAATCAATAACTGCCCAGCAGAGTTTTTGAACATCTTTACCACATGGCAAACTAGTCACTCATGTATGTAAATATATATATAAATATATATGCTGCTCAACTGTACTTGTGCACGTCTCATTGAAAAGGGTTAACGCTCGCCAGTCAATGCACCAGTTTTACATTTGTGCAGTTTTTACAACAACAAACAGCGACTATAAAAAGCGATGCGCCCAACTAGCAAAATGTTGTCACACTGTTAACTGTTAACTGCTCTTCTGTTATTTGTTTTCTAACACTGTTAATCTTAACATGCTAGCGAAATCATTTGATAACTTAGCTTTAATCAGAGAAGATTTCAAGTTATTTATAAATATTTTTAGCTTACATTCTTAATTTTTTGTATCTCAACAATGTTTACTTGTTGCAGGTGAAACCACTGGAAAATATATATATGGCCTGCAGTCGGAAGTAAAATCGACCAACTACAAGAATTGGCCTATAAGAATAGAGAGGAACAGAAGAATAAAGCTACATGGTAATTTGGCCAAGAGCTCCATCACATTTTTGATACACACACGCTATAAATGTGTCCAATTTGAATAATCCGAGACAATAAATTCCACTTGACTTTTTGTAGCAACGACGGCCAGCAGCGAAAGCAGTCGACAGCAGCAACAACAATATGTAGACTGCAACAGACAACAGCTACAACAACAAAAACAAGAACAGCAATTCAAGAAGCAAGAAGCAACACAGTAAACACCAGACTCAATCAACAAGAATCATAATATATATTTGTTTGTACAAGAGGCGAAAAAAAGCGGCAACAAGATTGCATCGTTTAGTTTACTCTAAATGCAGCACGTGAGCGCTGCCAGTTCGGCACCTTCGGTGGTTTCAGCACCGGTGGTGACCACTGGCGGTGGCACCACCATCACCTTGGGCGGACCGCCGTCATTGTCCGGTATCAAATCGGCGGAATCATCGCATAAAGAGGACGGCAGCAAGCAGCCGCCACACGGCATTGAAATGTATAAAGTGAACATTGAGGATATATCACAGTTATTTACGTATCACGAGGTCTTTGGCAAAATCCACGGCGATGTGGTTAATCATGTGGCGGCGGTTCACGGCAGCCAATTGCCACCGCCGCAACTGCCACCGCCGCCCCCCTTACCGCCACAGACAACGCATTCGGCAAGCGCAGCTGCAGCAGCAGCGGCGGCGTCCACAAATAATGCAGCGGTTGCTGCTGTAATGGCCTCGGCCAATGCAGCAGCAGCGGCTGCAGCAGCCGCATCAGCAGCGGCATCAGCACAACAGCAACAACAGCAACAACAACAGCAACAACAGCAACAACAACAGCAACAACAGCAGCAACAACAGCAACAACAACAACAGCCAGCGACAAGCACAAATGCTGGAAGCCAGCAGGGCAGCGCCACGGTGACAACGACCAGCTCGGGCAGCAACGGGGGTGGGAACGGGGGCAACAACTCAACGACAACGACGGGTGAGTTGCTAATGCCGAAAATGGAGGGAGGCATCCATGGCGTTGATGGTCAGTCGAGCGTTGCGTTGGCGCCGGATGGCACGCCCATTGCGACTGGTACGCATGTGTGCGACATTTGTGGCAAGATGTTCCAGTTTCGCTATCAGCTGATTGTGCACCGCCGCTACCATAGCGAGCGCAAGCCGTTCATGTGTCAGGTGTGCGGTCAGGGTTTTACCACATCGCAGGATTTGACCCGTCATGGCAAGATCCACATTGGCGGTCCCATGTTCACGTGCATTGTATGCTTCAATGTGTTTGCCAATAATACGAGTCTGGAGCGCCATATGAAACGGCATTCAACGGACAAGCCATTCGCCTGCACCATTTGCCAAAAGACTTTCGCACGCAAAGAGCATCTGGACAATCATTTTCGTTCGCATACGGGCGAAACGCCGTTCCGTTGCCAGTACTGCGCCAAGACGTTTACGCGCAAGGAGCACATGGTCAATCATGTGCGCAAACACACGGGTGAGACGCCACATCGTTGCGATATTTGTAAGAAGTCCTTCACGCGCAAGGAACACTATGTTAACCACTACATGTGGCACACTGGTGAGTGTGATTTGGTGACCGGGGGCGGACAATGCGAGCGGCGAGCGCCACGACCACAAAAAACAGATACCAAAAAAAAAAAAAAAACTAAAATACCAAATTGCAGTTCAAACTCAAAAAACAAAAAGCAACAAAAAATTTACCAAATTAATGAAACTATCAAAATCAAGCAGAAAATCGATAACCGATTACCGATACCAAAATTCCTGTAGAGTACAAAAAAAAAGAGAAAATTGACCAACCAAAATCAGCTACAGATATATCAACAGCCATCACATCACACCAACCAAAATCAATATCAATATCAATCAATTGATCAGTCAATCAAGTAACCGCAACTGATCCTGCGTACTTCCTCTCGTCTGCTTCCTGCTCCTATCCAACAACTGTCTCTACATTGCCTATGCTTCCTATATATAAGCCTTCTTATATGTAGCCTTCCTGCATTTTGTACTCACCAACCACCTCACCACACCACACTCACAAAACGATCCCTATTATTACTCCTGTTGCTTCTGAAATGTACATTTTAGAGCTGCTTAACTATCGATAGTAAACACCAGTCGATATCGATCAATTCGATAGAACACTCTAAATGCTTATAAACCATATTAAGGTGTTATTTAATGATGATAAAATCAAAGCAAATCTATTAGATTCTGCTAGTTTTTCTAACTTTCAATGAAGTTTTTTTCGAAATACAATTTTTGAAACTTTGAAAAGCTGTTCAGTGATTATCGACTTTAAAGTCGATTGCAGTCCAAATTAATGCTTTAAAAAATTTAAAATCGATATATTCTATAGAAATTTCATTTGCTATCGATACACTAGTTTAATGTAATCGATTTGGATAGCTTGCAATTTATATTTAATTAATCCTGTCGATTGCTGTTCAGTTCCGTACATTTTCAACTCTCGCTCAATACTCGCTCATACCGCTCATAACACTCCCCCCCCCAAGCCAACATCACACACACACTCACAAATCACAACCACTCATCATCCATCCAAATCTCCACTCCACAACAGCTACAATTGCACTCCTCTCAACCTGCGCTCTCTCCCGTTTTGTTTCGATCGTCGTCTTCATTACGATTTCTGTCTATTCGCCTATTCTTTTGCGTGCAGTAGTTTGCCTGTGTACCCGTTACCCAAATTTCTTCCCCCCATTTTGTCAACGCTCTCCCTCTCTGCTGTACAGTGTGACAAAAAAAACAAAAAGAATTTATATATATATACATATATGTATATATATATATATATGTGTATATATAGGGAAGCGTTCGTTGTTGCTGCTTGTCGATTGCCAACGTCCTGTGCCTGTGCGACACACGTGGAAACACCCACCACCCACTCACACATACAAACACGCATACACACACACGCTGCACACCTGAGACAGGTTGAGTGAAGTGAATTTCGTGGAGAGCGGACGTCAATCAAAAGTGGGGCTGAAAAGAATCCCATTCTACTCTCCAAAACACACTCATACACATGTATTCAAACTAGGCTTAGTTTTGGCGTCGAACCCGATTTTCATTCAATTTGGCGAACTTTACGTTCTCACGCACACATCAGCATATATCAGCATAGCGCTAGAACTGGAAACTATAATTAGGGGTATTCAGTAGCTTTCGCACTGCTATTTATTCAATTTGAATGTTTAAACAATACATTTCCAGCTCTAGGCACTCACACACACAAACAAACACGCACATACACACACACACACATACACACCTCAAATCCTCATACACATACACATACGCTTCATATGATCCACAAAAAAAGAAACACAAAAACCACGCCCAACGCCCATGCGCCACCCATAAAGCCGAGCCTCCGTTCGCTTCGTTCGAACCCAACGCAAGCCACGGCCAGTTTCACACACACATAGCGGTGCCGGGGGTTTCCATTATTTGATTTTTTTTTATTTTTCTATTTATATTAAATTTGTTCTTAAATGACATTTATTTTTAAAATTTCGTTATTCATATATAAATATTTTTTTTTTATTACTTGGTCGGGTTAATTTGAAATTTTGCAACAATTATTATGTTGAGAAAAGAATACGAGAAAATGATCGCAAAAAAAGTGTTTAAAATGCTTGCGCTAACCAGAAAAAAACTCCCTACCCTATACTTTCTGTTCTCTGTTCTCTCTGTGTACCACAAAAAAAAAAAAAAAAAAAAAAAAAAAATACAGGTCAAACACCGCATCAATGCGATGTCTGCGGCAAGAAATACACGCGCAAGGAGCACCTAGCCAACCATATGCGCTCCCACACCAACGAGACGCCGTTCCGTTGCGAAATCTGCGGCAAGAGCTTTAGTCGCAAGGAGCACTTCACCAATCACATACTCTGGCATACAGGTAAAGAGACAAAACAGAATCAAACCAAACCAACCACAACAAACACACAAACCAAGTCCAAATAATTATATCAGTCGCACTAGAGTCCAAAACTGGAGAGGGAATCAATTTCCCACATAAAAAATTACGCACACACACTCACACACAGTCAGTCGCACAACAACATAAACACATGCGCGATTGGTGCACGAGCAGTGATAACGAACTCGCGAAGGGGCAAGGGATGGGCGTGTTAAAAATACAAAAGAATAAAGATAACGGCTTTTAATCAATGCAAAATTCGATAGGGTTTACTCATAGACTATTGGAACTTATGTATAAAAATGAACTAGAAATAATTCTTATGAATACTATGATTGATTTATAATTAAATTTGAATATGATAGGTATAATTGAGTTGTATAACTATTTTGAATACCTTTAATATCTGTACAATGAATATTATGATATAATTTAAAGATTTGCTTTTTTTATGAATCAATCCTCTACACTTTCAAAGTGGGAGCTATAAATCAGAATATGCAGAGGTATTCTGGCTGAACAAATTATTCAAGATTATTAAATTGGATATAATTTAAATGTAGTAAATATGCAGAACTTTATGGGATGTTTTAAATAACAAAAGAGAATAGTTAAACGCCCATCCCGATTGAGAAGGACAAGACCTAGACCCCTAGACTAAAGCGGACCCAACTATATAGAACATATTGTATAGCTTTGAATGAATGATTACTAATCTGTAATGTTATTTGTACGATTCTTACATTTTACCACGCAAGCAGGTGAGACGCCGCATCGGTGCGACTTCTGCTCCAAGACGTTTACGCGCAAGGAGCATTTGTTAAATCACGTGCGCCAGCACACGGGAGAGTCGCCGCATCGCTGCTCCTACTGCATGAAGACGTTCACGCGCAAGGAGCATCTGGTGAATCATATACGCCAGCACACGGGTGAGACACCGTTCAAGTGCACGTACTGCACGAAAGCGTTCACACGCAAAGATCACATGGTTAATCATGTACGGCAACATACAGGCGAATCGCCGCACAAGTGCACATATTGCACCAAGACGTTTACGCGCAAGGAGCACCTCACCAATCATGTGCGACAGCATACGGGCGATTCGCCGCATCGCTGCTCCTACTGCAAGAAGACCTTCACCCGCAAGGAGCACCTGACGAATCATGTGCGCCTGCACACGGGGGACTCGCCGCACAAGTGCGAATACTGTCAGAAGACGTTTACGCGCAAGGAGCATCTCAATAATCATATGCGCCAGCACTCCAGCGACAATCCCCATTGTTGCAACGTCTGCAACAAGCCCTTCACACGCAAGGAGCATCTGATCAATCATATGTCACGCTGCCACACCGGCGATCGTCCCTTCACCTGCGAGACTTGCGGCAAATCCTTCCCACTCAAGGGCAATCTGCTGTTCCATCAGCGCAGCCACACCAAGGGGCAAGAGTGCGAGCGTCCATTCGCTTGCGAGAAGTGTCCCAAGAATTTCATATGCAAAGGTGAGTCAATCACTCAGTCAGTCAGTCAGTCAAACAGCAGCAGAGTGTAGCACGCGAGACGTGGCGTCAGCATAGTAGTCTGCCCAGTCCAGCCCAGTCAACCACTCAATCAACTATCCAACTCTCCCCAAACCCCAATCCCCCAAGAGCCACACAGTGCAGCGAATAGTCTGGGACAATAGTCAAAAAGTCTAGTTTTTCAATACTTTAGTTTATTTGTATTTATTTTCTTATATTGAAATATGTTTACGAGAATAACTGAAGACTGTAAGTATTTGACCAAATTTAACAAATATTTTAAAGTGCAAGTGAAATTTTTGTAATGAAAAAAAGGCTTCATTATTTTTTAAGGTAAGCTAAATCGATTCAAAAGTTAATGTTACATAGTATTAATAATAATATTATTTTAAATTAAAATCCAAGCAACTATAAAATTTGAACAGACTTTTGTCCAATATTCGCTACACTCTGTTCGTTCGGCTGAGTAGCCCCCATTATAATCCACCATATCCTTCGCAAACATAAAAAGAAAGAGAAGAAAAGTAAGCGAAGAAACCACCGCCCACCCGCCCGCTCGCTCGCTCGCCTTTGGTTCGACTTGTCGTCTGGCTGCCCCACACAGGTCAAGTCGGAAGAGTTGGCCCCCCTCAACCCCTACAGAATGTTTTTTGTTTGTTGTTTGTTGTTGTCGAAATTCGATAGAGATCCTTGTCGGCAGATATCTTCATGCCGCTTCCATTGTCCGTTTCGCAGGTCACTTGGTTTCGCACATGCGCTCCCATTCAGGCGAGAAACCGCACGCGTGCACACTGTGCAGCAAGGCGTTCGTCGAGCGCGGCAATTTGAAGCGCCACATGAAGATGAATCACCCGGATGCTATGATGCCGCCACCACCCGTGCATCCGCATCCGCAAATACCGGCTGGTGTGCTGACCCAAGTCAAGCAGGAAGTGAAACCGATCATAAGTGAGTCGGACACAATTTATACAATTAATAAGAAGACACGCGGCATGCGACGTGTCTCCCACAAATACGCTCGTTCAATAACCAAACTAACCGACTCTTCTCCCCTCCTCCTACTCCCCCGGCACATTACAGTTCCCCATCACTCGGCGACGACGACGATGCACACCATACAGCAGATAACAGCAGGCGCCGCAGCGGCGGGTGCCGGGGCCGTCCAGTTAGCGCCTGGCCTGGTGCCGCTGGTCACCAGCTCGCTCATCTCGCACAATGCGCAGCAGTCGCAGAAGCAGCAGCAGGCGGCGGCAGCAGTTGCCGCCCAACAGCAGGCGGCAGCAGCAGCCGCTGCCCAGCAACAGGCGGCCGCTGCGGCGGCAGCCCAGCAGCAGGCGGCGGCGGCAGCAGCGCACCAGCAGCATCAGCAACAGGTGGCCGCACAACAGCAGCAACAACAGCAGCAGCAGCAGGCTGCCGTCGCTGCACATCAGCAGCAGCAACAGCAGCTGCAGCAGCAACAGTTGCTCCAATTGTCCATACAGCAGGCGGCCCACCATCATCAGCAGCACCAGCAGCAGCAGCAACAGCAGCAGCAGCAGCATCATCAACAGCAGCAACAGTCGCATCCGCAGGCACCGCCACAGCAACAACAGCAGCAGCAACAACAGCAGCCGCCGCCACAGGTGCCGATCGCATTGATAAGTGATCCGAGTGCGCTGGCACGTGCCGCCATGCAGCTGCAACATCTGCCCACAAATGTGGAACAGCATCCGGTGGTTTACTAACAGTAGCCCCTGCTGCATGGCTACCCAGCGACGGCGGCGGCCACAACAGCCACAACAACAACCACAACACAGTGGTAAAGGAGCACACAAAATCCGGCGGCCAATCGAAGCAACTACTGAGAAACAACAACATCAACAACAACCCATAACAACCACAACAAGCAGCTAGTTAGTTATATGACAACAATATAAAGCGTATACATATATATAGTTTTAACAAACAGCGCGCTGGGTACGCCTTGAACCCGAATTAATGTCTCCCCCTCCCCCCACACACACACACTACCCCCCTCTCTCATCTCATCTCGTCTATCAGCATCCTCTTCCCAGCCTCTGGCGACCACTTGCGCAACGTGCAATACAAGAAAAAGAAGAAAACATCTCATTTTATTTCCCTTGCAATTGTTCTCTTACCGATCTTTTTTAGACGCTTAGCGTCTATATAATCTTATGTATATATTTATATATATATATATGTGTATATTTTTCACGTCCCTGTTACATTTATGAAATGTACGCGCAACGTCAGCGATGGGCGTGGCTGTTAGCTGTGCTATCGGCCAAGTCAGCATTCAGAGAGGGTAGTTCATCAAAATTGGGTTCCAACAAGTTGGTTTCGTAATCAGTTCGATTTTTATTCGTTTTCGGGCTCCTGTATTTCTTATATTATTATTATTATTATTATTATTATATTTTTCTTATTAAGCTATCTATGCGTAGGAAGTGAGAGAGAGACATTCATATATATATACAACTTACAAGGCATCCTCATATACCACATACAACAATTATCATAAGTACATATATATTTATGTATACACATACATATTAACTAACATAAATTACATATACTTTGTATATAGAAAGAAAACTGCAGCAAAACTTTGGAAAGTCATTGAAAAATTAATGTATTATTTTGTGCATTTTGTAAGGCAAAGTATGTACATGAAAAAGCTTAGAAAAGCTAAACGCATACATACATAGAAACTACACATAACATCCATACATACATACACACATACAAACATACATATTATGCTAATAGCAGCGCCCAGTTAATATAACAAACCGTCGCCGCCCCCCTCTACCTTCAAGTCCCGTTAACATTTAAGTCCGACAAATTGTTGCTTGCTTATCCACCACAAATAATTGAGAAAGCGAAAATGAAGAAAATAACCTGCTAAACATGGGGCAAGGCGTATTAGAACAGTTAACTAACGAGCGAAGGAAGAAGCAGAGGGAGAAGCGTAGGTTAAGTCGAGAACTAACGAGAGTTGAGAATTCATGTAAGAGAAGAAGTAGAAGAAGAAGATAAATATATATATATATATTATTATTATATTTAATGTTAGTTGAACTACTAAAAATGATTAAGATTGATGATAATGAGACGGAGAACGAAAGTGGATTAGTTTTTAGTTACATCTACGAAATGTGTGTGTGAATCAGCGCACGCGCTATCTTTATAATTACGATTACGATATATGACAACAACAAAACAACAAACAAAAGCGAGCAAAATAATAAAAAACAAAACTAAATCAAGAAGTTATAACCCTCCTTCCCCCCCCCCCCCCACACACACACACTATTAAAGTTAACAACAATAATAAATATAACTTGGCACAACTCACAATTAAATATAACAATTACTGTGCTTATGTTGAAAACAGCAACAATATATAAAAGAAGCAAGCCCCAAGCGCCACAAGCAACAACATATCTGCTTTAAATTTTACAAAAAAAAAAAAAAAAAGAATAAAGGATAAAAAAAAAACAACTATTATTAGATGAGTCAAGTTTATTCATTTTTAAACACCACACACATAATGCTTCCTTTTAAATGCAACATTTTAATAATTTAATATTTTAATTAAACATTTATAATTTAACAAAAAAAATGAAAATCATTGTACATGTACACAAATAAAACAACATACACAAAAAAATTAAAAACAAAAATAGTGGTTGGTTTTGCTTTGATTAGTTCATTCTGAAAGAGTAAAAAAATGAGAACCCATTAATTATTTTCAACACATTTATTGGCGGCTAAAGAAGTTTTATAATATGTACTAAGAATGCAGGGAACAATTGAAAATTGTAAAAAAGAAAACATAAAAAAAAAAAAAACCAAAAGTAAAACAAATGTTGTGCGCATAAATCAAATTGTTTAATCAAAGGAGAGAAAACACCAATTATTGCGAAGTTTTAGCAGATTTTTGATTGTATAACGAGTCGCTTAAGTCTTATGTATTTTTATATCGAAAAAAGTGCAGCTAATGAATTCAAAAATTTTGAAAACTTCGCATAATTGTAAAAAAACAAAAAACAAACACACACATACAAACAATACACACACAAGCATACATATTTATGTAGTTGTTTTAACCGTGTTAGTTTTTGGTGTTTTTAAAATAGATTTGGTGATGTGTATAGTAGGAAGCAGTATATAAAAAAATATAGAGTATATATTGTACGATTATTAACTTATATATTAATTGATTAACTGTATCCGTAGCAAGCGAATGGCAATTTTTTAGGTACACATGTACTAACAACAAATTTCAATTGTGTTGCAATATTTAAATAAATTAAATGTTAATTTGTAAGTATAAAAACAGACACACACACACAAACACCACCCACACACTTACAAATACACACGTAATAATAATAATAATAATAACAATAATGATTATTATTAACAATAAGCTGCTGAGTCGCAAAATGATTCCTAAAACGCCTGGCAGCCAATTAATGCAACAATAAAGAAAAACAAAAGTAAAAACATAAATCAGTAACAATACTAAGTAAATAGAAACAATAATGTACTATAATGAAGATACAATATATACACTATATATACCTACAATATATGCCTATACCGACAAATGAAATTGGATGAATAATAATAAAACATTATAGATACAACATAGAATATATTGTAAAAGTTAAATGTAATTAAATACATACAAATTGATGACGTAGTAAGCACCAAACAACAAATAAACAAAAAATGAACAAAAAAACAAAACGGTAAATAATAATAATAACGAAGCAACAACAAAGCGGAACCTAAGCCCATAACAATAATTAAAACAAATTTTAAAGGTAAACTCGAAAGTTTGTAGGTTTTTTTGCAGACAATGCGCTCATTTCTGGGGAAATACAATAATAAATATTATGGACGTAAGGATATAAAGGATTCGACGATATTGGGTTGTTCTAGGTAAACTCTTTCGAGAACTACTTATTTCCTTTTACCTGATGTAACATTTACAGCGGCGGATCTGATTTTTACATAGTTGCTATCATCTGTGGCTTGGAAAATAAATATACTAATAGGTGGCTAAACATAAGTATATATATATATATATATATATATATATGCTATTTGAAAATGAAATTTTATTTTTATTTTCATTATAGATATATTTTATATTCATATAGAATATATCCATATTCATGTGTAAGAAATACAGTACAAAAAAAATTCAAACAAACGACTATCGGCGCTGAAAGTGGCCGATAGTCGAAATAATCGCGTGGCTGGCTCTGGCACATCTCTAACTGAAGACGGCAGGTAGGTGGATGCCGATTTGCCTGGAAATAACCAACCCTAAGAGCAGTCACGTTTAGGTAGGCAGGCGTCTGAAATTATGGAACCTAGACAGCTGGCGGAATTGCATTTATTCGGCAGTGTCTAAAATGCGCTGCGACTGCGAACAGCTAAACAACAACGGCAACAGCAGCATTCCAATTTCCAAGCCAGCCCACAGATGACAACAGCAACAATAACAGCGCAATCATCAGGTAATTTCGAGCGACCTTGAGCATATAACCACCCTAGAATGGCAAACAACAACTCACTTCTGCATCTTAGAGCCGAGACGGCCCCCTTCGCTGCTGCAGCTGAACGATGACGTCTTGGCTTTGATACTGACCCAGTTGAGTGTGTATCAACAGTTTGAACTGACACACATCCACAGTCGCCTGCGGAGCATTGTCCAAACGCTGTGGCGCACGCGCGTCCACAATGTTGTGCTGCACGATGAACAGCTGTGCCGGGCCTCATCGCGTCAATTTCAGAGATTCATGTTGGCCCTGGCGCCACATCTGGAGCGGCTCAGTTGCCAGCAGCTGGATGTGCGAAGATTGCGTATGCTCAGTGGGCATAGTTTGCCGGGCGTGAGTAGCCTCGAGTGGTTGGGCAGCGAAGCGCAGCCACGACGTGGACGTGTCCGTTTTGTGGATGAGGATGTGCGGCTGTTGAGGCGCGTCTTTCCATCGCTGCGCAAACTGAAGCTGCGCGGCGCCCAGGTGACTGGCAAGTATCTGTGTGAGCTGGAGCTGCTCAGTGAGCTGTGCCTGGACGAGTGTCAGTATCTGGAGTCGCAGCACTTTCGCGACATATTCCGGCAGCTGAAGCTGCGCACATTTGACATAATGGAGGATTGCGATGAGGTGAACTGCTGTGATCTGGTCGATGTGCAGCTTTGTCCCACGCTCGAGCACATCAAGATTGCCGACTATCATCTGTGCATGGAATCGGATATAATGCAACAGCTGCTCCAATTGCCCCGTCTGCACAAGCTCTCCATCTACTCAAAGAACTTTGTGTTCGATGTGCTGGCGCGCATAGCGCGTCCCAGCAGTCCAGCCACAGCTGGCGGCACCAAGCAAATCGAGGGCTTCTGCTTCAGTGGACTGCTCCATGACTATGATCGCTTCTTTCGCGAGCTGAGCAATCTGCGCCAATTGCGCCGCCTTGAAGTGCACGGCCAGTCCAAGGATGCGGGCCAGCTGCAGTGCCTCAGTGACCAGATGCTCACACAGTTGGCCGTCCAGCTGCCCGAGCTCTGTGAGCTGCACCTGTGTGGCCATCAGCTGGAGAGTCCGGCTGGTCTGCTGCAATTCGTTAGCAACTGTCGCCAGCTGCGCATCTTGGACATGACGAGATCGCGTTGCATTGGTGACGCATTCATCGCACGCTGTCTGACGGTGCTGTCCAAGCAAAGCTGGCGCACCCAGCCATTGGAATTGTGGATTCGACAGAGTGACATTAATCCCAGCTGTGTGCAAGTAGGCGTGCAAAATACTACCTGATCTCACTATTGACGCCTTACTAATTTCCATATTCTGTTTTGCTTGTAGAATCCGCGATATTTGATCAGTGAAAGATGGCTGAGAATTGATACCAAAAAGATGACGCCCAATATGGATTATGTGTCCGGTGTGCTCAAATTTAGCTTTGTAAGATTGTAATTGATGACCTGCCCCAAACTGTGCCTCACCATACAATATTATTATTAGCCCTGTATTATAATCTAATTAAAAATTGCTCAAGCACTGAATTAAATATTTAAATTTCATTTACTCTGATTTATTGCTTTTTATTTAGCTCAAATTATTTATGACAGCTATTTTTACTTACGAAATAAGTTTTTTTTAAGAAGTGAATTGCCCTTCTTATAACTTCATTTCAGTATTTTCAAACTTCATTATAAAAATAAATTCGTACAGAAAAAATCGGCCTGAATTTTAGAAATTCGTCATGCTTCTAGCTCCGAGGACAACTCATCCTGTTTGTCGGGTCTTTCTAAAAATCAAAGATTTCCGTTCCTTAAATTGAGTGAGCATTTTTCTAAAAAAAAACAAATAATAAATTAAATAAAGTACACAGAAATTCTTACATGATCACATTATTTGTAGCTTATATAAATATAAACATTAGAATTTCGAAATTTCACATATAAAAACCTTTCAGAAAGTTTATAAATTCATATAATTAAATCACTTTTGATTTTAAGACGATTGATTCATTACTTTTTTCTGAATTTCAGTAGTTTTTTTCTTGAAATGAGTGTTCGCATTTCTTCAATCTAGACCACTACTTTTTTTTTAGAAGATTTTGGGCAAAGTTTTCTGATTCTAAACAAATGTTACCGTAAATTTAGAAACTTGTTCTACAAACATAAAAATCGTTCTAGTTTTCAAGTCGATTTTCTAAACTTCACTAAAACCGATTTTACAAAATATTTGTCGAAGTACCGCTGAAATCTAAAACTAATATATTTTCAAGCCCTTCGTCTGAAATGAATATTAGAAATTAATAGGTACTTAGATCCGCAATCTTGAATATATTGTGAATTAATGGAATCTGTCTATTAAGCGTGAATAAAAATAAATTGTAATTTATACGAATTTTGATGATTGATGAATTAGCGATTATTGAATACTATATCAATGTATCAATATAGATGTTTAACGTCGTGTTACAGTTCATCTGAGTCCCAAACATATGTAAACACACATATATGTATGCAACTATACACATATATATATATATATATATATAGTAGTTGAATGTTGTTGTTGCGGTTGTTCAATTTTATCACATCAGCGCCATTGCTTATTAGGTCCAAGTGCGATTGGAACGTGGCTCTGTCAAGTATTATCAGTGAACGCATGGAAAATTGGAAAAACACGAAAATTTTGTAGATTTAGTTGGCTGCAGCTCTGTTGCCCAGTTGCCGATGTTGTATTTTGCCGGCCAGGTTAGAGTTTAAGTGATAACGCATGAGTACGCAGCGAGTGACTGGTTGTGGCACTTATATGGTGCCCCCATTTCGGGGTAAATGTTGCCGCGTCTGCTCCGTCTCCGGGTAACTCCAGGCCACCAAATCGTTAAAAGATAACCTGCACCAAGATTATGGATCGGTTGAACCGAGTCGACCATTAAAGCAACACTAAGTACTGAGTGCACAAGCATTAAACACAATATTGAATGGCAAGTACACTGCACAAAATGTACTTTCATTATGTGCCCAACATCATCAAGTCATTGACCGGTCTAGACAAGCTGATTATTGCATTATCAGGCTGAAAATGTTGTCAATTCGATGGTCGTCGGTTGATGTGCCGAAAAGTGTGCACATTTATTTTGTGCAGTGCATCAATGAACTTTCTTTAGGTTCAGTATCAATTCGTTGCCTGCGATCCCATTGCAACGCCGCATAATAATCGTTTTGAGTTGAGTTTTCTTTTTATTAATATTTGTTTTGTGTGTGTGTGTGTGTGTGTGTGCATGTGTGTAATTTTTTTTTGTTTTTGTTTTTTTTTTTCGACATGTACTAAAGTAGCAGCATGTTTCTTAAAGTAGTCAGTCGTTATCAAGTCGGCACTTAAAGCGCTTCGTAGGCGTCTCGAGAAACTGGAAAATCGTTTGAGCACCGGTTTAACTTGCAGGATTCAAACAAAATAAAAATAAAAATATTGAGCCAGTGGCTAAGTCAACGGTATTTGTGCCATTATCAGTGAGAAAAGAACCCGATGTGCATTATCAGAGTTGAGCGACGATAACCTATATGGACCTTTGCGTCTTGGGCACGGCATTAACAGTAAAAGACAATTGAGAACAGGTGTTTATAGCATATAGTGATTAATTTGTTCTGTGCCGTATCATTGGAAAGGTCATCGAAATCAAATTACCGGGGTAAGTCGTCGCCTTATGGACCAGTCAACTGGCTAATTACTTAATTATAGAGATTTTTGACACACATTAAATTATTTAATTGTTCAGTCGAGCTATTAGGATTATATATCCAAGGAAAATGCGACACTCAATTGACAACGACGTTGCTAGAATTATTAAAATGATGTGCGCAAAGCATTAAAGCAAAGCAAACCCATACAGTATAATATTGAAATTGATAGCTATTTGACTATCTCTCAGTTTTAATATCTCAGCGCAAACTTATCTATCAGTTTTAAAACTATCTTGATGAAAGTTATGTTATTTCTGTCGGAGTCGACGATTGTGAATCCCCTATAAGCAAAGGTTGTGTACAAATGATCAGTCAAAAGTTAAGAGCCCTCGTTGTATTCCAGTATTTCATAATCAAACTCACTTCTGGCACATCTAATCATGCTCTTAATATTTTAGTTTATTTAAGTTTAAGTTTAATTTAAGCATTGGGGTTCTTTTTACTTATTTGTTTATATTTATTTACTTTTTTTTAATTTTCAAAATAATTTCTTAAACATTTTAATTATAATTTTTATTTACTTTTGATTTGTTATTAATATTTGTATACTCTTCTTTATTTATTAAATTCCACACTCAAAAAGAAATAAATAAAATAAAAGAATTAAACATATTTTAGTTGTAATGCCAAATTCCCCTTTATTACTTTTGGCACATTGAAATGTAAGCAGGATTGCAATTGCTCTCATTTTTTACGGCAGGTACAGGCACTGAAGAGTAAAAAAATCGAAGGCAGCGCATATATTTATTTATAAGCCCGAACTGGAGCTACCGGCTTGCGGCAAATGCGTGTAAATACAAACAGACATACATACAAAAGCACGTACAGCCATTCGGCGATAACTGCATTTATCGATTATCATGCCATCCCTTTTTCACACATGCACACGCATATTTAAGAAAACAGAAATTGCTTGCACCTGATAGAAATGAGATCAATATGCGAATATATTTTTGATTACAACTTGGGTGTTTCTGAATCACTATGTTAATTAGGATATTATATTTGATTATTCTACGAGAAAAAGGTGTTAAAGTTAGCTTGTAAATTTTCAATTTTATGATATTTTTAATTAATGTAAAATGCTCGATTTGAGAACTGATTACATGGTGTTTAAGCGTGTGCAAGCAATTGATTCAATAGTAACTACTTACAATTTGAAATATATATTAAAAAGCAAGTATGTATATATCAATAACTGAGCCAGTTATAATATTAATAAGGCTAATAGCTACATGAATTAAAAACGTACCTTGATACTAAATTCCGGTTTAATTGCAGTTTCAACCATCGTGCTGTGAGTGACATGATTGCAAAAAATCGGATTGCCTTGACCAGTCTGGTGGGTGTTGTGCTCGCCTTGTTGGGACTCGTCTATGTGCTCAACCTTGAGCGCATACAACGTCGCGCCCTTGAGTGGGTAAGTACAGCAAGGACGAACGGATTATCCCTCAGCCAGGCCTCTATCAATAATCATCTATATATATCAACAGTTTATGGTGCTCAAACCCAATTCGATGCTTACCAATCTGTGGCAGTCACCCAACTTGAGCATGGCGGTAAATATCTACATCTTTAACTGGACAAATTCGGAACACTTTGACGATCCGAATGTGAAGCCACGCTTCGAGGAGCTCGGACCCTATTCCTTTACGGAGACTCAACAAAAGCTGAATGTCGTCTGGCATCCAGAGAATTCTACCGTATCCTATATGCGTCGCAGTCTCTTCAACTTCAATGCCACGGCCAGCAGCGGAAAACTGAACGACACCGTTGTATGCCCCAATACTCTGATCGTTGGTCTACTCAATAAAATGCGGAACTGGAGTCCGTTTCTGCGCACCCTCATGCTCATGGCCATAAACATGTATGGAACGGAGGCGACATTCAAGAGGTCTGCCGATGACTGGCTATTCAGTGGCTTCGACACGCCACTCATAAAGATGAGCAAAATGGTTCCCACCAAAATGATACCCGATTTACATTTTCCCTACGAACGCATTGGCTACGGCTATCCGGTAAGATTGATTCTATGTAAGGTGCAACTCTTTGAGAGCTAACTTTAGTTTCGAAGATTTGACAGCAGTCAGCTTGCTGACTTCTAATTTGAATAGCAAAATGTTTGAACATCTGTTTAAGTTGCTTTTGAATTAACAACAGCGTGTTTTTCTGAGTGTACTATTTGTAGTTTTGCTTTGCCCTCATGAAAGTTTCTCACTCACAGCGCAATGGCAGCACAGAGATCTATGGTCATTTTAATGCCTACACTGGCCTTCAGGACTTTAGTAAATTGGGTCAAATTGCGCGCTGGCGTTACGACAATGTGACCAATGGTCATCCCAAGTGCAAGCTGAATGGTAGCTTGGGTGAGTTCCATCCGAGTCCACTGCAGCAGGGTGAGCCAATCTCATACTTTCTGCCCGACCTTTGCCGAGAGCTGAAAATCGATTATGCGGGCACAACGGACTTTGAGGGTGTCGAAGCCTACGTCTACAAGGGCTCGGCGAGAAATATGGCAAATGGTAGCATAAATTATAAATAAATAATTCAATGAACCATTCATTGACCAATCATTGAAATTTCAGGAACTGATAATCCAGAGAACAGCTGCTATTGTACGGGCAACTGCCGGGAAGTGCGGTCTGGTCTGTTGAACATCTCCACCTGCTGGTATGATGTGCCCGTTTTTGCCTCGTCGCCACATTTCTATAATGCGGATCCCTACTATGCCGATGCAGTGGATGGCATGAAGCCCGACAAGGATCGCCATGAGATTATCGTTATACTAGAGCCCAAAACTGGGATGCTTTTGGACATCAAGGCGCGCCTGATGATCAGTCTGTTGGTGGAACCACGTCCAGAATCGTAAGTAAAGAGTACTAATCTCTGAATTGCATAGGAAATAATAATTATTGACGATGTTATCATGTGTCCAGCGTGTTTCGCAAATCACGTCGCAATTTCTTGCCGCTTGTCTGGGCCGATTATAGAGTTCGCATTACACCGGATCTGTTATTTTATTTAAAACTCGTACCGATCTCTGCGATCGTCGGAAAGGTCTGCGGCTTTGTAGCCATAGCCTTGGGAGTTATGATGGTACTCTGGTATCCGCGACAGATGCTGTTGAAGAAACATTTCATGCGCAAGATAGATATTACCAGCTTGGAGACCCGCATGCAGGCAGCCACAGCGAATACGGACCACAAGAATTATGCTGTGGAGGACTCACCACTGCTCGTTGGATTACAATTTGTGGCGGCATCGGATGATGCCCAGCGTGCCAGTTGAGAACAAGTGTCATATTAATAGAGTTAAATGTATTGTGATAAGGCGTAGTTTCTGAACTTGAATATGTTTGAGTTTAAGTAATATTAAGTACATACAAAGTAAGACTGTTTGTGGTGTTTAAAAAGTAAGCTAATAAAATATCATATGTTTCTTTTTTAATGTTTGCCCTCTTAGCCAAGTCTCTACATTTTTCAAATTATCTACTCGCTTATTTCATGATATGTGAAATGGAACTTTATGAATTGGAATTTTATGAATATAATTGTAATTGAGCTGCATTTTAAACTTGCCTACTCGCAGTTTGCTCGGGTATTTTTTTAATTTTGCTATGAAAATTGTCTTAATCACCAAACTCAAAACCTCGCTTATCAATTACTGATAAGCATTTCCAAAGAACATATACGTATGTGTATATGTATATATACAATCTGATAAATGCTCACATTCCAACATTCCATTTTATGCTGAAAAGGGATCGAGTCTGTTCAAAATATGAAATTAATTATGTTATTTCCGTTTAAAACTCACAATAAGCCTTTTGAGCAGATGTATACCCGTTTCAGAGAGATGGAACCGGTTTTGCCATGAATGGCCAAGAAGTACAGACAGAGAGCGACGGGAAATGCAAAAAGATAATGTTGAGAGAGCGAGAGCTGTTAAACAATACGAACGCTCTTTTGCTGCTGCGACTCTCAATTGCTGTGCGCATACCCTCTCGGCTGCAGAAATACACCGATTCCTGAACGTTTTATATATTGAAATCAGCGTTGCATCTACAAATTACACAGACAAACCATCAAATTATAGAAATAATTTCAAATTCATTGAATGTCTAAGCAAGATTGAATTGCGTCAAATAGTATACCAATTTGGAATTTGACAACTAGTGGAATACTGGTGTAGGGTATTTTTAACGTCGACGAGCTGCTGAATAAACTGCTACTACTTGCTTTTAATGAAAAATATATAATTGCTGCTTGGTGGCTTTTCGAAAAATAAAATTGTTTCAGTCACAGAACAGGCGCACTGCCGCTTGGACATGGTGATCTTGTGACACGTGGTTGTTTGGCAGAGTTCAAGATCAAGTTAACGGTGCGTTGTCGTCTGGCGCTATTAAAACAAACGCGCGCGAGTGAGACGAAAGTATACAAAAAATAGACGCCACCAATACAAACACACGTGCATTGAAAACACAAAGTGCATTTAAAGAAACGTTTTTATTTACTGTGGTCATGAATATTAATGGAAGTGTAACTAAAAATGAAAGAGTTTTAAAAAACAGCATGTAATTTGAAAAATAACAAGAGGAAGCTGTAAAAGTGACGAGTGCAAAAGGTATTAACTAAAGTCGTAGACGTTTAAACCAAAACAACGCTTAACAGCTAAAAAGTAAGAAACAAAAAAATCCCTACGCACATAATTAAAAAGTTGTTGTTCAGAGTACGCGAGTGTTCTGTGTATGAGTGTGAGAGAGAGCACAAGGCGCGGGCGCTAGAGCGTTAAGCCCGCAGCTGAATACGAATACTGACTACGGGTACGATTCGCTCCTGCTAATTGTATATAGCTGATAAAACAGTAAACATTAAACAAATATACCAACACGCTGCCATTTTGTTGGGGTTACGTTTCGCAAATTATACTATGACGCATCGTGCTTGAGTTTGCAAATTGAGATTAGCACTACAAACAGAGAACATATAACAGTACACAAATGTATGTATTTATGCATGTATGTGTATATGTTCATTTTGGCACATTGCACTGTGTTTTGATCTATTTATAGGTGTATCAACACACACAGCATATGATATGAACATAGTGAAAGAGCATAATATGTCAACAGGTTGTGGAAGTGACGCGCAGCAGAACAACAACTGTTCAAGGATTTCTGTGCAAGTAAAATAAAAGAAAACCTTGTATTTTTATGTGCATCTCATACAGTAAACCCCACTAATGTTGGTTTTAGAGTTGTTGTTTTTTTTTTTAATTGTACGATGCAAAGTTATTGCCCCCAATCCATGACTAAGTGTTAAATTCGCGTGCTTAATTTTATGTGTCTGTGTCAACAAAGCAAAGTTAAATAATCAGAGCACTAGGCAAAACACTGGCTGAGGCTGTGGGCGTTGCTCACAAGTGTGGCTAGTCAAGTAATGGAATACCCATTTTTTTTTTAAAATATTATTTTCAATATTTATTTAACCTTGCTACGTGTGCATCGATTACAAAGTAAATACACGTACATTTGCAGCACATATGCCCAGGAATGTTGAAGTGCTTTTAGTGCTACATCAACAACAAAAAAGCCTAAAAAACAAAGGCCGAGTAACAACAATAACAATGTTTTACTCCCACTCCAACTGTAATCGAACCGGTTTTTAAGAGCCGGGCTTAAATCATGAGTGGGGCAAACACATTTCAGTTTTCTATTTAATTATATATATTTTTTGCTTTGATTATGAGTAGTTTGCATTATAGAAGTGCAGTTTTTAAATATATATATAAATATAATTTGTTAACATTAGATTTACAATAACGACGCAGTAAAGCTTCGCTGCGCTTTGGCGCGTGATCCGTTTTCAATTTTCACACGCTCTCTCAGCCGCTACTGCTCTCGCAAGTTCATGTACAATCCCCGATAACGATAAACCGATAAGGCTCAACTCGCCTCACACATGTGCATATATATACAATTTACTGACTGGACTTTAATGCTTTTTCTCTCTCTCTCTCGATGTGCTTATCTGTTATTGCAGGCAACGACTCCAACGACGCCGACAACAATACAGAAACGCTTAGCCGCCTCAGTGCAACATAGGAAGAGCAAGAGAACAGGCGTACGAAAAACTAAAAAAGCTTCCTGCCCGACACCCACAACAACAACAACGATAACGGAAGTAGCCTCTAATACGGGCAAGGCCAGAGACGTTGTCGGTAATCGTCATCGAAAATCGCAAAAGCAATCGCAATTAAAAGAGATGACATCACGCGCGCGTCTCTGCGCCTGGCGGCTGAGCATTTTCTTATTGGGCGCCTGCTGCATAGGCGCTGGCGTTTATCTGCTGCGCAACTGGATTGACATATTCACGCAAATCCGCGGCAAGGTGAGTGAGCTGCTGGCTGATAAAAACTGAACATGTTGACATGTTGGGATTCATTTTCAAATATGTAAAGTACATATATTTTGCAATTGGCAAGATTTAATAACAATTTACAATATTTTCCACCCGCCCTTCGCAAATTCAGCATATTTTCGCTTAGCGATTTTTTTTTATTTTTTACTGTAGTATTTTATGGAGCTGCCCCATATCTATCAGTTGTTATCTAATCAGCCACAGTTCTTTGCATAATTACATCAGTCTTGTTGCCATCCAGTCAAGTTCCATCTCTAGGGAGTCAAGATTCTCCAGCAGACAATTTGCCAGAACGGCGTTTGGGTCAACTGCACGTGAACCGCGCTCATTAGCATACAATTAGTGTGGCATTGGCGGATAGCAGGGAGAGGGGTAGGCTCGAAATGGGGGGACTTCACCAGTTGTCTGATTAAATATCAATTGGACTCAATTTTCCACAAAAAATACCTTAGACTAAGTGTGCTGCAGGTGTTCATTAAATGAAAAAATAACGAAAGATAAGATACATTTTTTTATATACCCTTGTAGAGGGTATTACAATTTTCTTATGATATGCGTCAAGCATTGAAGGTGACGTTTACGTCACCATTAAGTAAATTTATTCCTAATCAGCATTACATGCCGAGTCGATACAGCCATGTCCGTCCTTATGTTTGATTTCTCAGTTTTAAAGGTATCATGGAGAACATCCTTTTTATATATCCAATCGGTCGAAAGATGAGTTTTATTTTTAGTATTTAGTTCAAAGCCAGTTGTAAAACAAAAAACATTCAAATCCAATTTGTTTAAAAAGTACACAGGCACGAACTCTGAATTTCAATTTAAATGTCATTAGCTTACTTCCGGTCTGCAAGGGTATACAATCTTCAGTGTGTCATTATTACTTGTCTCACATTACATGGTTATCTATATTTGGCCACTGACTAAGAAGTTTTGCCTTAATTCAGCCAACTGATAGCTTTCCCGCACAATCAATCTATCGTTGGGACATGAATCACTGGAGCGAACAGCTGCAAGGTTAATAGAATCACTGATCTATTTTGCAAACATGTTGCTATCGGAAATATATGTGGTTGCATTGACAAATCGCGTAAACAAACAATGTCAGTTTTCGCCCTAGCAATGACTTTTATCTTATCGCAAACTATTTATCATTAGAATTGAAAGCCATTGCTTGATTAGAAACGATGTCTGAATCGCAAACTCTATTTTAACCCATTTTTTTTTTTGTTTTTTGAATGTGTTGATTTTGCATTTCATGCAAGCCAAATTCATAAAAGGCTTTTGTAATTACACCTGTCTTATGGTGCGGACAGGTGTGTCTATTTGACCGAAGAACACCTGCCTTACTAACTCTGATATCAACCAATTTGCCGCAACCGCAACAATCTCGGAAATCCCATCCATTTCAACTAGGGCATATTTACACGTGCCGTTGTCTCACACCAACCGTGAACGTAACAATTATTTTTATCATTTAGCCATTATCTGGATTCAAAAAAAGTTTCTGCGAAATATAATATAAATATGCTTAAAATTTATGATTGAAAGTTAAATTTCAAAGGGACCACTACGGATTTATTCCAAGTGCTATACTAGACACCTAGAATCTAGCCAAATGATGAATGCATGCTATGATGGATTTTTAATGGGCCGCCGGGAAAAAAGGCTGATAACATGACGCTCACATGACATTTGACTGAACGCTCGCGAAATTACATAGATAGCGATACAGCGAGAGATTGACCATATGAGGGCTCTATAAAAAAATGTGAAAAACAGACAAACGAATGATAATAAGAACTAGCAATTAGTCTATTCAAGTCTATGCAAATTTATCTTAATTAGGTGGTAAAATAATTTAATGATAACTTATGAAATGTCATTGACAATTTCAGGAAATGGCGCTCAGTCCCACATCGCGATCGTTTGCGGACTGGAAAGTTTCGCCGCTGCCGCTCAACTTTGATGTATATCTATTTAATTGGACCAATCCGAAGGACCTTTACCAGGGCTCCCCAAGAAAGCCGCACTTTGTACAATTGGGACCCTATCGATTTCGTGAGAACCCCGACAAGGTGGACATTGATTGGCACAATCAAAACGCTTCTGTTTCATTTCGCAAGAAAGCCTTTTTCCACTTTGATGCTGAAGGCAGCAATGGCACCCTGAAGGATGTAGTCACTTCGGTCAACGTAGTGGCACACGTGAGTTGCAATCGAAAGTGGTGAACACATAATATCTTACTAAAACGCTATCGTGCTCTATTAGGCTGGTGCCCAGCGTCTTGTCCAATTGCCCTCATTCATTCGTGCGATAGCGTCAGCCGCGCTGAGCTCAGCACAGGATATGAGCGTAACGCGAACAGCCGGGGAGTGGTTATTCGAGGGATTCGAACATTCCATGGTCAATCTGGGAAAATTGCTCAATCCCTCTGATGTGCCATACGATCGCGTTGGCTATCTGTATGCGCGAAATGGCACCACCACTTTCGATGGCTACCTTAACATATTCACTGGCGCCGATGACATCAGCAAAATGGGCCAAATACACACTTGGAACAATTTGACGGATACGGGCGCCTTTGAGGGTACTTGTGGCAAAGTCATGGGCTCAATGGGCGAATTCTTTCCGCCCAACCTAAGCACCAAGGACAGCGTGTACATCTTCTTACCCAAATTGTGCCGCGCCGTTCCGCTGGACTTTAAGGAGGAGATCACAGTGCATGGCGTCAACGCATACAAATTCAGCGGCACCAGACACGCCGTGGACAATGGCACAATGTATCCGGACACCAATTGCCTGTGTGTGGATGGCAAATGCATGCCGGCGGGCGTTATCAACATTGGCCGCTGTTCTTTCAACTCATCTGTCTACATGTCATATCCACACTTTTATCTGGCCGATCCCAGCTATCTGGAGGCGTTGGATGGTCTACAGCCGGATCCTGAGAAGCATGAGTTCTACATGGCACTGGAGCCGAACGCTGGCGTACCCATGGATGTGGGTGGTGGCTTCCAGGCCAATTATCTAATGCAGCCCATTCCGGGTATTTCGTAAGTTAATCATACAGATCAGAGTCTCGAAGTGTTGATGACACCTTCTAATTAATATTTTTCAATTGCAGTCTCTATGCGCGCGTGCCGCGGGTACTGCTGCCAATGATGTGGGCCGAGGAGCGTGTGCGTGTCACCAAAGAAATCGCTGAGGAGGTTGCTCTGGTGCCACTCATTGTGATGCTGGGTCAGATCTTTACGGGCATACTGCTTGCGGGCGGTCTAATCTGCACCTGCTGGTATCCCACACGCCAATTGACGCGTCTCTGCCATAGCGATGATCCCAAGGCCAAGGTCTCCGTATTGCGCCCGCTCGCCACCTTTGGCGCCGCCACCAATGCGACTGGTGCGACGCCAACTGTGCAGCAACTACTTCGTCAGAATGCCAGCCACAATCAGCGGGTTGTCGTCCGTCTTTTGGACTATAAACGCAACTCGGGCATTGAAGATGACGATGACGAGTGCAACGCTGGCAACACTTCCACAGATCCGCTAATCGAGAGTCGCCCAGCAGATGTGATAATTAGTTAATATTTATATATATATATATTTTTGCATATTGCATATTCATTCGTTGTTATATATATTGTACAAACATACATATGTATATATATAAGGAGCCTTCGTCTCGCCATTAAGAGTCAAGAGGCTGTTGCCCCTAGCCGAGTTGCCTCATTATTAAATACATATTCACACCACTCATACACTCCACACACATGCCACTCATCCATACACACACATACACACACATATCATGTTCGCATGCTTTCCTCATCTCACAGCACCAGCATTTATATGCACGTGCCGAGAGTTTAGAGAGAGAGAGATTGATAAGATTATTTATTTAATAGTGCCAAAAAAAAAGAAGAGAATTGAAAGTCATTAACTAATTTAGTAAGTAAACTAAACATCTTAAGAGTGATTATTCTAGGTCCAAAGCTATCGATCCCCTTGTTAACATTAAAACTGCGCACATCCAAAGTATTTTTATATTATACTATATTATATAGATTTATAAATTTAATGCATAACGATATTTTTTAGTGATTTTTTTTATACAAGGCGGCAACGATTTGGTCTGAATTGAAATGAAGTGATAAACATCTAAAACGCGTATTCATCGAAAGTCCTCAACTGAATACATAAGAAAACAATTCCTTACATAGAAAACAACTGAATAAAAAACAAAACAAACAAAAAAATACAAACGAAGGAATAGTTTCTTTATACGTTCTTCAGCCAGCTGGAGACGGCCCAAAAACAGAGGCTGACAAAGCTGAAGCTAACCAGGGAGTTAAACGTACTTGCATTGCCCCCATTGCCCAGATCCAGTTGCGAAGACAGCTCCTCGGGGACATCCAAATAGACACGATCCAAGCCAAAGCCGAAGATAAGTTTCCGCAACTGAGCCACATCCACATAATCGTTGGCCGACGACCAAATGGTCAATGTGCACTCGTTGGTTCCATTCACGGCAGCCACCAGATTGTGCAGCCGCGTGGCGCTATTGGCGGCAATGCCGGCACGGACGGGAAATGTGATGGGCTGTCCGGTGGAGGTCACATTGTTGTCATTGATGACCTGCAGCATGGCATCGCACTGCTCCTCGGTATACTCGCCCTCGCGGTAAGTGGCACCCCACCTGGTCGTCCAGCCAATGGAGAGAACGGCCTGCTTGTAACGCATGCAGCCGGCAAAGAATCGCGCCGGATCCACTGGCACTGAGCTGGTTTGGTCCACAGGTCCGCTGATTATGTCGGCATTTATCCAAATGGGATATGTCATCTAAGCAAATAATAAATCCTATTAACAAGCAACTTTTCAATGGTCCAATGCTTTTGCCCACCTTTGGTATGGTCTCATCCAGAATTCCGAGGGAGCCCTCGAACACCTCTATTGACTTGAAGTCCAACTTGACACCCTTCTCGGCGCCCTCGTTCGCCTCGTTGTGAGCCTTAATTTGCTGCAGAAAGTCCTCCAGTGTTAGATCCGAGACTATTGCAGGCGGATGTGCCATCACCGGCAAGTTTGGGCCCGCGCCATTCAGTTTGCCCAGCACAATATCCGCCTCAATCATATCAATGTCGCCTTAAAGTGCCGTGAATAAGTGAATGAGTTAATGTGGCATTTGAGGGTCAAAAATGTTTATAGTTTATACTCACTGCTGAGTGACTCGGTGAGCAGCTGCTGGCTGTTGACGGCATGCGCCCAGGTGATGGCAGTCAGGTTGGTGGCCTTGACGGCGAGTTTGCCCTTGTCGAATCGCACCATGTCTACAATTTTTGCATGCTCCTCTTGATCCTGTTGCAGCACAATGTCAATGGGCAGATTTATCGCTTCTGACGTTCGCAGTGTGGCCAGTTCGTAATAAAAGGCGCTGTCGTTCAAAGTAGCTCCATTGATGTTGACCGCAAAGCTTGCTATTTTCAGACAATGTTATTCAATTAAATATATCATATAGGTATCAGCGAGAGAGAGAGAGAGAGAGAGGTGCAAGTATGATTGTATTTATTTACTACCTTTAATAATTCGGTATCGACGCTCACAAAGAGAGACAGTCACATGAAAAAATGTTTAGCCACAAATAGGGTTCAATTCTTATATCTATGAATACAACCACATTTACATTTTTGTCATTTTGTATATGTGCGTATGTGTTTGTATACATATATGTTTATGGGGTTAGCCAACAAAGAATGGATGTGTGCGAGTGTGTGACAATCAGTAACGGTTAATGAATTTTTGCTTTATATTGGCGGCGCTGCTGATGGAACAGTTTCACGCGAATGCCGCCAGACTATCAATAAAACTGCGAGCAACTTTAATTTATGAGAGAGAGAGATGCCAGTTGCAATGGGAAACAATGACAATGGCATTCATGGGCAAGCTGCAAAGTGCGCATGCGCAATGGAATGCAAGTGATGCGTATACGAAGAAGACGACGACGACGACAACAACAATAATAATAGTTCCTCAGATAAGTTGAGAGACTTTACCGAACATGCAAATCAGAATTGCAAGTGATAGTGACCCAGGCTGGCCACGAGCTGCGGTTGTGCTTTTAATTGCCATTTTAATGCTACAGATAATCATGTGAAACATATACGTTAATCAGGAAGGCAATATAAATTTGCGATAAGCATATCAAGCGTTTAATATTAAAGTTTTTTCTTCCTTTAATCGTTGACCTTTGTTCGTCTAATTAAAACAGTTATATATTGTTTTTCCATAATAATATTACTTACAAGTGCATGTTGATAATTATTTAATAAGAATTTTAAGCAAAACACAAATTATATTTTTCTTCGACTATTTTAAAAGTTCAACGTACGATAACTGCAATGTGTCGCGAGCAAAGTTAAATAGTTTCTAGATCACTTCGATAATAATGTATTAAAATCGATATCGGTATATCAAATATTTCAAATATGTATATCTATCGTTGGAAGTTACTTTCTGCTGCATTTAATTCGTGAGAAGTGACTGGTGATGGTGCTCATCGTAAGAGTGAACGTCGTGTTTACAACACATCTCTAATGCCGCTTGGCTATGAAAATGTTAATTTTCTGTTACCGCCAATGTTAGATTCAAATACAATCGAACAATAGAGAACCCTGTTAATAGCATATGATGCAAATGTTTACTTTGATACCGCTGTTAGATCGCTGTTAAAAAAATACCAAGATAAAACAAAAAACACCACAAAAAAACAGGTGTTCAATGTGCCTTGGGTATTACGTGTACTGCTTGTCTTTGAATATTTCTTCGGTTCAACCGCACACAATCAGCAGCCAGTAGCGGCCAGATAAGCAGCCGGCACAATTGTTGAGAATACACTCATTACTTAACTATTTAGAAAGTGATTTGCGAAAATGGACGATCTTATCAGGAAGGGTGCTCTGTTCCTCATGAACCAGAAGTGCTACGACAATTACTTCTTGGATCACAATTTCCTCGATGGTAAGTGGCATCCGTCAACCAAATTGCTGTTGTTTTTTATATTCTTTATTTTAGTGCCGTGCTTTAAGGCGCTGCTGAGCAAAGGTCTCGGCATTGGCATCATTGCTGGTTCGGTGCTGGTGAAGGTGCCGCAGGTACTGAAAATTCTCAATAGCAAATCTGGCGAGGGCATTAATCTATTTGGCGTTATACTGGACTTGCTGGCCATCACATTCCACATGTCGTACAGCTTTATGAATCGCTATCCATTCAGCTCGTGGGGCGACAACACTTTCCTCGCTATCCAAACCGTCGCCATTGCTGTCCTCGTCTTCTTCTTTGGTGGACGGAAGCCGCATGCTGTCATCTTTCTGCTTGGCTATGCGAGTCTGCTGTACGTGCTCAACTCTGGAATGACACCCATGAGGGTGTTGCTCACCATACAGAGCTGCAACATACCCATTCTACTGGTTGGCAAACTGTCGCAGGCACTGACCAACTATAGGGCCGGTTCCACGGGTCAGTTGTCGGCGGCGACGGTCATACTGATGTTTGCCGGTTCTTTGGCACGCATCTTTACTTCGATTCAAGAGACTGGCGATCAGATGATTATCATCACCTTCTGTGCTTCCACTTTTGCCAACGGCGTAATCTTTGCCCAGCTCCTGTATTACTGGAACAAACCAGTCGCTGGCAAAAAGGATGTCGGAAAGGTCAAGAAGCCCATGAAGAGCAAGAAGGCTGATTAAGCTGAAGATTGCATAGATTTTAGTTTAAGCAACGTTTTCTCGACATGATAGATCAAAAATCAAAACTTTCAATAAACAATTTCTTAGCGAATTTTAATAGGAGTGTCTCTCATTTTAACTGTCGCTATTGAAGTGCTGTTGTAGCAGATCCAATGCCCGGAAGCGATGAGAGATTTTATTCTTCTCCGTTTTGGGCAGCTCCGCATAGGTTTGATCGTAGCCCTTGGGCTGAAACACCGGATCCCTGTTATATAAATATTTTTGGTGAAGATTTTCATTAAAGAAACTGCCAAATACGAACCAGCCAAAGTCGCGTGGACCACGTGGCTCCACAATGGAGCCCTCTGTGACGCCCTGAAAGATTTGTGGCTCCGACGTGCTGCTCTCACTGTAGGCAAAGGTGCAAATGGCACGCGCCGATTTATCCTCCCAGCCGCTGAGCAGACGATGCAGTCCCTCTGGCTGCAGTTTGTCCAGGAACCACTTAATATACGGACCGGGCAGACCCTGCAGCGCATTGAAGCACAGGCTGGTGTCTTCGATCAGTACGGGTCCATTCACCTGTTGCGCTGCCTCCTTGCACTTCTTCACGGCAATCTCCTCAATCTCGCCCTGCCACTCGGGCAAATCCACTTGCTTCGAGATGATCTGGCGGGGGAAACTGGGTCCCAGTATGGCAATCAGTTCCTCCAGCTTCTTGGCATTGCCCGTAACAAAAGTAATTGGTTTCGACATTGTCTGCTTTTGTACTCATCAATTTAGGCAATTTGTCAACAAAACAAACACAGATATAAAAGGAAACAAAATGCGGGCTCGCTTCACAGATGATTTCGTAAGTTGCGCCACCTATCGGCAGTTTGGACTCTCAATAGCACAGGGTCGTCATTCATTGAAAAAAAAAACGGCAAATAACTAAAGCAATTTGCATTTAGAAATGAATATTTAATATTTAAGCATAACAATACATAACATAATTAAATTCGAAGTCTTTAGGAATTAGCAACTAGAGAAAAGCACCCCAGCCAATATACATTGCAGCGAGATTGTCCACCTTGGTCGCCTCGTTGATCAGAAAGTTCACCTGTCCCTCGGTGGACAATGGAATACTGTTTGCCTGCTGTCTTTTAACCTGTAAAAGGGAGGTGAATTTCAGTACTTGGATGGTGCACTCAATACTACTACTACTACTCACATGTCCCTGCAGGCGCTCGGCAATACGCTGCACATCGTTGGTCACTTTGGGATCGGTTAATTCGGCGCCAGTTTTGCTCTTGCTAGTAGTTGCCGTCAGTCGACTCTGGACGCCTAGATCGTAGACGAATGGACGCAGCATGGACATGAGCGTCTTGGTCTCCTGCCTGAGCAGTCTCAGCGTAATCTCACAGCACTTGCGAAAGCTGCCCTCGACACCGAGCGGTCCCATGGCCGTGATCATGTTGTGAGTGAGGCGAAAGGGAACTACTTCGGGATAGGCAAAGGCCTCGCCCTGATTGAACAGGCAATTGAAGTCGACGTGGACAGCGTCGCCATTGCGCTCATCGAACAGTATGTTCTCGCCATGACGATCGCCCAGCCCGAGAATGTATCCCACCATGGACATGACGGCAACGGTGCGTATGTACGAGTTGCGTGCCTCATACCAGCTGTGCGGCGTGCTGAAGCGCTGCAGCAGCCAATCCTGAAACACGGGCGGATGTGCGGGGAGCAGCTGCTTGAGGAACACCTCACGCTTGCGCTCCATCGGCTCTGTCTGCGGCACGGCCAACTGTTGCAGTTGCCGGCCACTCATCACCTGACCCCGCTGCGTATACAAGGCGATGCAGATGCCACGATAGGAATTGAGATTCGGCAGCCACTCGAGCAGGCCGCATTCCTCGTTGAAGGGGAGCACGGCATAGGTGCGAATGTGCAGTCGACGCTGGCGAGCACGTGCATCCTTATGCAGATAGCGCTTCATCAGGCCATTGAACTCCATGAGACGCGCATCCTTGCGCAAATCATCCTTCGGCTTGACCATCACATCATAATCCTGTCCATCGCTGCAGCGTATGGTCAGCTTTTTTGGCCGCGCCGCCGAACGCAACACCAGAACCTTCTCCTGGAATCCACTGATAAAGATTTGCTGATACGGAAACCAGTTGCTGGCAGGCAATTTGCCACTTGTGTGCGGACTGGGTGACGGTGAGTTATCCTGTGCCGAACTAATGCTAAATGTGGGCTGCATGTACTTCTCGAAGGGCAGCAGAATGTTGGAGAAGTTCGCCTGGTTGCACAGCAGCGGCAATCGTTTGTCCAGATCGCTCAGCTTGTAGCTGCGATCCAAGGTGACATCCTTGTTGGTGACACCAATCAGGCGCTCGGTGAGCGTATTGAAGTCACTCAACAGGCGCTGGAATGTGGGATTCTGAAGTCGCTCATCGCTCAGGATCAATTTGCAGCGCTTGACGCGATTGACGGCGGCAGACTTGAAATGGGGCAACAGCATCCAGAGTGACTGCTGTGGATAGTCCCCGATCAGCTTGATTATCACGTTGCGCAGCACACCAAACACCTCCGGCGATGGATGACACAGCCGGCTCAGCATTTGGGAGTAGGCTGTGTAAAACATGGCCGTCGGCAGCGCCGTGCAGCAATTGTTCAGGAGATCGTTCATCTTGCGCACCAGCTCCGTGTGGGAGGCGGAAGCCACAGCTGTGGCGGCCGTGTCCAGCCAGAGACTGATCAGACGCGGCATGGACTGATAGACATGATCGCTACCATATCGCAAGGATTTGGCATAGTTCAACATGATCTGCGGCATCAGTTCCTCATCTTCGCGCGAATTGTTTGCCGACGCTGTACGAGCTGTGCGCATCTTCTCCAGAAATTGTGCCAGCTGTACGTAGCAGCGCTCCGATTGCCGATGCACTGCGATTGCCTCGTTGAAGTACTTGAGTATGGCATCGGCACAGAGATTCATGGAGTCCGCATTGTAAGTGGCCTGCAGATATTTGCCCTCGAAGTAGAGCTGACGCTGCTCAGCATTGAGCTGCTTGGGATTGCCATCGCACTGCTGCCGGATGGCGGACAATTGCTCCTCCAGATAGTTCATGGCCAGCACCTGATCGCCCTTCTGCCAGAGCAGCTTGGCGCGCTCCAGAAAGAGACCACTTGGCCGATACTCCGCCGCCTTCATCAGATACAAATGGGCGCGTTGCAATTGATTTGCATTGCGATTGATCTGGGCGCTATTTAGCCAGAGCTGGGCCAACTGCGTCTGCAGCTGTGCCTGCAGCGGCACACGATCGCCCAGGCGACGCTTGAGCTCGCCGAGCAGATTCCGCCGAAAGCTATAGATGGGCTCCAGCACGCGCAGCTGCGGCTGCAGCACCTGCAAACGCGACTGCCAATCGGCAAAGTATTTGCGCATTAATTGCGACTGCTGCTCCTCGTGCTCCTGCAATGTGGAGAGCTGCTCCAGCAGCTGCTGGCTGCACTGCAGCTCGTGCAGCATGTGTAGCTTTAGCACCTCGTCGTAGGCATGCGCATAGGAATGCTGTTGCAGGGCGGAACAGCTGCGCAACTGCTCCAGCACCGAACCGCGCATCTTGTCCAGCAGCGCCTCAAATTCCAATTTGGTGGTTGTGGGTTGCCGCAGCGCGAGACAGGCCTGGGCACACTGGGCATGCCAGTTGGGTCGGCAGCGACTCTGCTGCTGTTGCTGCAACTGCAGCTCCTCCAGTTCGTCGTAGCTGCCCAGCCGCCAGAGCAGCTCCGCTTTGCACTCACTGAAATATTGATCCGTGTGGCGATCGGACATCCGCTGCCAGAGCCCATCGGCGATGAGCAGGGCCGTCTTAGGTGTGTCCATGCGCAGATATGCATCGATGATGGCACGTATGTGATCTGGCTGCAGTTGCTCCGTGCTCGATAACAGTTGTTCATAGCATGTAATCATATCCTGTTGCCGTTCGACCAAACGATTCACCAGAATCTCCTGGGTCACACTCATATCCGAGCGGCGCGTCTGCACTGCACCCTCCACCGAATCCGAGTCCATAAGTCGCCCGTAGAGCTGCACGAGGAACGTGAACTGCTCGACTAGACGTTCCGCCTTAACACCCTCCGCGATGTAGTCCTCCAGATAGCGCAGGGCACGCGCATATTCGCCGCAATTGTAGCTGGCACGTGCCACACGCAATTTGTCGATGTGCTGCAGGAACTCATAGATGGCACCATAATTGGCATCCACAGATTGGGGCGGTTTGCCGCCCATGCTGAGGCCATGCAGACGCTGCCATTCGCGCAGCCAACGCTGCAGAAAGTCCAACAACTCCGCACACAATTTGCCGGCCAAACGTGACTGATCCTCCGCACTGGCGCCCGCCTGTGGCACATCACTGGCTGACTTGGTGGTGGCGCCATATTTACTCGACTCGAACAGCTTGTAGCCGAGTGTGTTGGGATCGACTGGGATTAGTTCGCTGGGTGTCTTCGATGCTGTGGCCCCTTGTTGTTGGGAGAGCTCATCGTTGGCCTGCAGCACCGCCTGGAACTCCTGCTCAATGTGTAGACGCTGCTCCGCAGTGCACTCGAGCAGCGCATGGAGCAGTATATACGGATAGAAGGTGCTCAACATGTTCGAGTCGCGACGAATGCACGGCTTATAGGAGCTGAGCAGGTGACGCGTCTCCGACGACTGCACATAGTCGACAAGGCGTGCGGCCCAGAGGAATGCCCACAGCTCGTAGGAGTTCTGCGTGTAGTGGCTGCCAAAGAGCGGCTGCTGCTGCAGCGTACTGGAGCGCTGGGAGCAGGTGTAGCAGGAGTTGAGCAACGGTTCCATTATTTCGCGCATGCGCAACGGCAGCGATTGCCACAGCTGTAGCTTCTTTTGCTCCTTGGGCGCAATGCCGCAGACGGCGAGCGTCTCCTGTATGGCCAGCGAGAAGTTGTCCACGTGCTTCGTCTTCTGCTGGAACTGATATCCGCGACAGAGCGCCGTCAGTGCCAGCACCGTAAAGTCATCCGTGAGAACGCTCAGCGGCATCTGCTGTGGATTGGCAAAATTGTAATTCGATGGCAAATAGCTGGCATCGATGGCACCCAGCTCGCCCAGACATTTGGCCGAGGCCAACTGCAGCGAACGATCGTCGTGCTGGCAGCCCGCCATGAGCACATTGACTATTTGCTCCATTAGCGGATCCATCGGCAGCTCGTGCAGCATCATATGATTCAGTTGAGTGCGTCGACGACCGAACAGCACGGCGAGATGCTCCAGTCCATAGACGCGCACCTGCAGGCATTCATTGGTGATTTGTTTATGCAGAAAGCCCAGTTGATCCAGCAGCGGTGCCTGATCCTCGCCTGCTGCTGCAGACGCGCCCAGGCACAGCTGTGCCGTGTGTCGCTCAATACACCTGCGTATGGGCTCCGATACGTGCTCCAGACGCTCCAGAAAGTACAAGTCTATAATGGAGATATGTTAATAGCGATATAGGAATGGTTACAGTGGCTTACCTTGTATATAGTTGCCCAACATGGCAGCGTTGCGGAGGATGACAAACTCGTAGAGTTCATTCACCTGCTCCACGCTATACGCTAGCAGCGGCTGCAAAGTGGCCACAATGCGACCCAGAGACGGACCCAACTCCTGTATGTTGACCACATGCAGGAATATGTGCCAAATCTTTAGGCAAATGCGCTGCAAACTTGGCTCCTGCAGCGTGTGCACAAAACTCAGCATGGCAATGATCTTGAAGCGAAATTGTGTGACATGTTGTGGACCAACGAAGCGCAGTATCTGGCCAAGACTGTACAGTGTCTCCTCTTTGAGTGGCTTCTCAAAGGACGGCTCCGATAGGCAACTCTCAAAATAGGTGATGACACCGAGTATGCGCTCCGCTATAAACGTGGAAAACTGTGCATTGCTCGCCTGCGTGGATAGATTATCGCTGCCGACGCTCAGTTGGAGTAGGTTTTGAAAAGAGCGCATCACAAAAGTCGGATTGCGATTGAAATAGATGAGCAGCTCGGCGACGGTTTGCTGCAGAAATAAATGAATATTGATTATGATAATGTTTAATAGAGGAAGGATTAGGGACAAGCTTAACCTTCACGTCGGCATTCATCAGTTGCTGTACCGTGCACTTGGTGCAGCTGGTGACCAGCTCGATGCAGCGATTGGCCAATTCCGGTTCTTCGCTGAGATAGACGTGCGCATAGAGCCGTAGAAAGGACGTGGAGAAAAGAGAAGCAACCGGCTTATGCAGCTGCTTGGCTATGAACACAAAGATGCCCTTGCAGCGGGGTTCCCTAATGCAATATGGCAGCACCAAGGAGGTGAGCAGACGATGATATTTACAGGTGAACTCCTGCACACACGAGAAGCCCAGCATCTTGGTGAGCTGTAAGGAAACAAGGATTAAAAAAGGATTCATTGCATGCCATATTGTAGCACTCACCGCTCTGAGTGAGTGAGTGAAGCGCACTCCTTCCGTGACATAGGCATGTAGCGCCAGCTGTACAACCAAACCGAGTGCATCCCGCTTGTACCAGTTCCACAGCGTAAGTGTCTGCAATCTGTGGCGTGCACAGACTTGACAAGCGGCGAGAACCGCCTCCTGGGCGACGAGAGAACGCGTGTGCACCATGAAATAGAAGCTCATCTTGAACCAGTGGAATAGCCACAGTTTATCGATATCCGCATGTGCCGAGCACACAATCAGTCGGAGGAGCTTGCGCTGCTCCGCCATGCTCTGTTCCTCCAGCGGTTGGGATAGTGTGCGTAGAATGCAACCGAGCACAAGTGAGGCCAACTGTTGCATAAAGTCCTCAGTTTGGTTGGCCAGCACGGGCACCAAACGCTCGTAGCTGCGTTCGTTAAGCTCCTGCAGGTTGGACGACTCCTTAAGCAATCGAAGGCACAGCGATGGTTCCAGTTTGATCAAATCCAAGTGATGTGTTATGAAGGCGCATGGAGTCTTAAAGAGCATCGCCTCGGCGAGCCCAGCCAAATTGGAACTGCTTAAAGACGATGCACTGCTCGACTTACAGCTGCCCAAATACAAGCCAGGCAAGGTGGCAGGCAACGGTTCGCATTTGGGACAGTACATAACTATCCTCTCCTTAATCTTGAAGACATGCGCTGGGGCTGCTGTGCAGAGCAACAGGCGCAAAACAGCGGCCAATGTGTGACCCTCCTCTGTAGTGTGCGTCAGTTTGGGCAGCGTCTGTTGCAGTTGGGTAGCTTTTATGTAACCGGAGACATAAAGCTGTGACAGATGCTCGCTGAAAAGCTGCCTCAGCTCGGAATGCGTCGAGCTGAGCAGGCCTATATATTGCTGTGCGAAGAAGCTCTGCAGTTGCGTGTGAGCGCTGGAAGGCGTCTCCAGACGTAGCGTGGCCAAAGCCTGGAGGGCCGCCAATTGATGTTGTTGCTCCTTTGATTGCAGGCTGCGCTGCAGTATGCCCAGGAGCTGTTGTTGCGTATGCGGCTTCAGTTGCAGCCGTATGCAGTTGGTTTGCAACAGCAGGGCACAGATTTCCATAAACTCTGGACTGGCTGCACAATGTGCCTGCTCCAAGAGTTGCAAACTCAAGTGATTCCAATTGCTGTTGACACCTGGGGGCAGTGGCAACTCATAGTGCACTGGGAGTTGGGATAGCAGCGCAGCATTGAGCGCCTCATCGCTGGCAGCCACCAGTTCTCGCTGCTTACCCAGCAGCAGCAGTTGCTCCATGTGCCGCAAAGCACGCAGCAAGGCGAGCAGCTCCGGTAGCTCTGGAGGAGTAGTCTCGGTTAGCAGTTCAACCAGACAGAGGCTTAAGCTATCCAAGATTCTCTCACGCATGGTCGACTGTTTGACAGCAGCGACGGTCAGCAAGGGCAACAGTTGATTGGGTTGTCCACGCCACTGACGCTGCAACAGTTGCACTGTATGTGGCTGCAACTCACAAGCCGTCGACTCCAACAACTGATGTTGCAGATAGTCGGACAGTGTCTGCATCAGGTTGTCGCGAGCGTCGCTTGCAGGCAGACGCAGCAGCTCGTGTAACAGTTGACAGCACAGATCCACGCTATGGGGATGAGGCAACCTCTGCGGCTGCAAGACGACCAGCAGTTGTTGTGTCTGCGTTGCCAAATGCTTCAGTTGGGTTTGCGTCATGCACTTGGCTTGCAACCAGCGGCTGGACAGAGACCACATGAGGACAGCAGCGCGCAACGTTAAGCAGGCATAATGTGCCACATCTGCATTACTTGACCAGCTGACCGTGGACTGGGCCTGGAGCACGGCGCAACAGTAGCTCAGACTGGCCAACTTGGTGTCCATGTTGCACTCCTTGAGGGTGAGCAACGCCTGCTGCAGACTGCTGGCAAATAGTTCCGTATGTGTGGCATGTCCGATGTGCTGGGCTTGCTGTAGCACCAGCAACAAGTACTTGGCATACGCATCCGTATGCTCCAGCTGCAACTGGACGGCTTGACAAGCGCACTGCTCATCGAACGCTTGCAGGACACTCACATCGCAGCGAAATATCTGCAAGTCCAGTATGCGCACGTTCTGTGCCGGCTGCTTTTTGGGTTTTGTGTAATCGAAGGCGCTCATCTGATCGTTGAGCTGCTGTAACGCCTCCACATAGGCCTTCACAAGGCGTTCGTATAGCTTGGGATGATTGCACCAACAGGATGCGAGCAGCTTCTGCTGTAGCTGCACATTCTTGAGGCACAATCTGTATTACATTGGTTAGCTTGACACAATAGACAGATAGTTCCACTCACCCCTCATCACGACACTGACTCAAGCACACAGCGAGTTTGTTCAGCAGCCATAGCAGGAAGACGTCTTGGAATTTGTTGGGCAGCTCACGCACTGACGAACAGCTGATGAGACTCGGATCCTGGCAGAGAATGTTGTCCACCACACTGTACACGGCCAACAAGTTCGCTTGGTTGCGATTCACCATATTGTACAGCACTTTCCACATATCTTCACGCTTGTCGGACATTTTTTCAAATGCAATTTATAAATTTTAAATACAAAAAAGCGAGGGACATTTATTTTGTACGCCGCCAGCGTTGCCAGATCAACAATTAAACACTGCTGACTGATTCTAATAGGTTGATACGAAGATCGCGCAGTTTTTCCACAAATAAAATACCAAAAATAATAAACTAGAAGCAGAGTAGTAAAATCATGTTATCCTTTGTTTAAGCTAATTCCTTATATCTTTAATAAGTTTTGCATTTCGAATCCCAGGCAGTTATTGATGTTGAAATGTCATATAGTAATAATAATTTGGATAGCTGCATTATCATTTCCAAATTATTGTATAGACCCATAGATATCAAGGCTATTAACATAGAGCAACGACTAAATTACAATAAAAATTAGCTTATCTTTGATTTTGTGGCATGTGTCATATAATTAATGGGCTGCAACTTATCACGTTAGGAGCAGTTTTGTTCTATTCAATTTTAAAACTTCGACGACGACCTCTTAACCTATGTACACATTTAATAAATAATATGGAAGAGTCGAGAATGCATTATCGCAGTAATCACACAATTGCTTCAGCGGATCCAAAGGCCAGGAATATGATCCAACCGATTAGATTAATGCCAGCCGCTGCGCTGAAGACCATAGGCCAGCTCTGGGTCAGTTCCAGAATGTGACCGGCTAGATAGACGCCGAGGAAACCGGGTATTGCGCCCACTGTGTTCATCAGGCCAAAAACGCTGCCCGAATGCAGCGGCGCCAAATCCTGTGGATTCACAGTCACCGCGTTATTATGAAAGCCCGTCCCACCAATGATGATTGTCATGCAGATTAGCGCCGTGTGAAAGTCCGTCGTTCGACTCATCACGAACAGGGCCACATTCTGTGCGGCAAAGCAACAGCTCTGGATTAACTTGCGCACCGCCGTCGTTGACCATTCTCTGGCTATCAGCCGTGTCGTCAGGTATTTGGCAAAGAACGTGCACGGAGGCAGCGCCAGCCATGGAATCATGTTGACCACCCAGCCCTTGGCATGCGGAAATCCATCGTGGAAGTATGTGGGCAGCCAGGAGAGCAGCACAAAGAAGCAATTCATCTCGCAGGCGTGCGTCAGAACACAGGCCCAAAAAGACAGCCGGCTAAAGTATCGCAACCAGGGCACAGTCGTCTCTGCTGGCGTTTTGTTGGCGCACAATCGCGCTGGTGTGGAGATGTTTATGATGCGATTCCTCTCGCCGGCCATCGCATAATAGCGCAATACCAGCGCCCAGGCGAAGCCCATCAGGCCAATGACACGGAAGACATACGACCAGCCAAAGTAGTCCAGCACAAAGGAGCCCATGATGCCAGTGAGCAATGTGCCCATTGCAGAGCCGGAAGTGAGCAGGCCAAAGAAACTGCTGCGCTCATTTTGGCAAAGATTCTGCAAGCATGGAATACTAGTTAAATTTATATTCTTGGTCGTCTCCAGGTGAAACTCACCTGACTTGTCAGGCTAATCATGCTGGGAAAGTGCACCCCCTGCAGTGCACCATTAAATATGCGTATGGTGACAATAATGGGTATCGCATAGGTCTTAACCGATGCCGCCGACCAAATAATCGTCGGCATCAGGAATGTGATGATTGACCAACCGATGGCCGCCATCAATATGACACGCTGGCCGCCAAATCGGTCACTGAAATAGCCACCCATAACTTGGGTGAGTGTGTAACCCCAGAAGAATGAGCTCAGCACGGTGCCCGAATCGGTTTTACTCCACTTTTGTGCGGCGGCAACAGCGGGCATTAACAGCGGCATCGTTGTCCGCGTTGAATACAACATGCAGGTGCCAGTGAGTAGCGTTATGAACCAGACGCGTTTCTCGTGTCTGTGGGAGTGCATAACAATATAAATGCTGGAACTCCGACTACACTCTGACTACTACTTGCCTTGTCCAAATGTTTTGGGTGTCCACTAGTTCGCCGCGTAGCAGCGAATACTTTAGTTTCTCCTCCATATTAACTTAATTGCTTGTGATGATTTTTGTATATTCTTACAACTGATATTGAACGGCCTTCATTTTATCTTCAGCAGCAGTTTTTGTGTCGCTTGTGCCTTCTGCATTTCTTTTATCATTGTTTATTGACACAAAACAATTTCTTTAGATGCGTATGTACATATTTTTGTACATATGTTCGCCTTTTACGTGGCCACTTTTTAAAACAACATTTGATGAGCTTAAAAGTTTTAAAGTGTTCAGTTTGGTCGAACTCTTTGTGCACTACTTTGATGCGAGCAAGTGTTGACTCTTTTAACGAGTGCACTTATTTATATCTTCAAGAATTGTGTACATACATAATAATATTTATTTAAGCAGTCGAGCTCTGCAACACTTTTGCACATTTGAAGGCAACAACGAGTAAATGCTAGTAATCGCTTATGGTTATTTATAGCTGCTTTGCAGAACTTAAATGCTTTGAAAAGGGCATGTGATGCCCTTGCGACCTTGCCACACATGTAGAAATTTGGTGTTTTGGCGTTGCCACTATAAAATAGGCAGCAGTGCTGCCATTTGCATTGGTCTGGCGCGCAACTGCGAATGTTTGAATTTAAGCACAGTTTTAATAATAAACTAACATTAAAGATGTAGAAAATCGATTTGAGCATTCATATTGAACCATAGCGTGTGTTCATTAATTTTATTCAAGTAATTACTTATATAGTATTTAGTATATGTATTTCATTCGTGTGGAGTAAAGGGGGAGAACGGGACCAGAGACGTTGACAGAGAACGTGAAATAAATATATAGATTACAGCATATCCGGCAATCTAAGCAAATTACTCGTCGAGCGTAAGATGTACATTGGCGGAGGGATGCAGACCCAGTTCCTTAAGCGTCACCTCGTTGTGCTCGATCTCCAGCGACTTGCGCGGAAAGGCACATATCAACTTGTAGCCCTCGAACGGTATATGCTTGTGCGTTTGCCTGATATACAGACGCAGTGTCTTCAACTTGGTGTCCGAGGGCCAGCGCAGTTGGACGACCTCTTCGCTGCCAGCGGCGTCGAGCAGGCGAAGCTTGATCGCTGTCAGCTCCGCCGCCTGTTTGCCCAGTTGGGCCTCGTACGAAATGGTGGTGCCCTTGAGCTCCTCCTCGTCGAACTCTTCGAGGCTGTCACAGTCACTGGCATTGTTGTTGTTGTTGCTCTCTTTTGTGGGTGTTGCAGCTGCGGCGCCACCATTCTCATTAATGGAATTTTTGATGGCCAGCGCCAGTTGTTCCTCCTCGCTGAGCTCGAGCAGCTTGGCGCGTTTCTTGGGCGTGCTGGCCGTTGAAGAGGAACAGGATGCGGCCTCCTCTACATCATCGTCGTCATCATCATCAATTTCGATTGCGGCACGCTTGGAGGTGCTCGCCTCCTCCAGCGAGAAGTCGCGATGATCTCGTAGAAATTGCCGCAAATCTGGCAAAACATTTTGTTGATTGGGCTCCTCGGGACTGCGCCAGACCTCCTCGCCGGTGCGTGGATCTATCACGCACAAATAGGGCAACTTGGCACAGTGATAGAAGGCAACAAAGCGCCTGCCCTCGGAGCTATCATTGTCCACCTGCCAGAGCACAAACTGGCGTCGCACCAGCTGCTTTAGCTCCTTCATGCTCCACACGTCACGATTCATTGTTTGCGAATGAAAATTATCGCCTTGGACATTGACCAGCAGCCATCGTTGGCGAGTGCTGGCAAATTCGCGAGCCGCCGCCAGTGAGCCCGAGTAGAGCAGGTCGGTGGGCGGGCGATAGAGATCACCAAGGCGGGATGAGTTGCTGCTGCTGCTGGCCCTGGAGCGACTATGCAGCGAAATTGCCTGACCAGCGACAACCATTTGGGCCGATCGCTCGCGACGTCGACGATGCGTACTCGGATCGGAGTAGACTCCGGTGGCTTGGAGCTGTTCCTCCATTAGTGCGCCCTCGCGTGCAAAATCCCGGAGTGGACAAACCTTGACGGGGTGCGTAACACGCGACAAGCGACTGTTGCTGCTGCCGGACGCAAAAAAGTTGTCATCCTCCGGTAGCAGCAGCTGTTCCCGGACTGGAGCGATGGGTGCACGTACCTCCTCCTCCTCAACACCTACTGCTGCTGCTGCGTCGCTAGTTGCTGCATTGGAAGTGGAAGCACCGTTACCACCCTGCTCGAAGAATAAGGCAACGGCTGCGGCAACATCGTTGGCACAGGCACCCAGATAATGTTTGGCCTCCTCGGCGGTGCAGGCTGTGACTTCGACCACGCGCTCGACTAGTTCGTCAATTGTTGCTGCATCGCCACTTGACATTGCGCTGCAGCCTGCGTTATTGGAATTGTTTGATTTTGTTTTTGTTTTGTTTCGGTTTTGATTTTCACTAGACGCTTACAGCAAAACACTGAAAACTGTAGCTTAATACTTTTTTATAAGATGTAAAACGCAAAATTCGCAGTGTTATGTTGTTTTCCAGCACTCAAAACTAGTGTTCAATTATTCGCATGAAATTAATCGATGCTATCGACACGAGAGAAGCAAAAATGTTATAAGTACATTTGCAGCTGTTATTTGAAATGTTAAATCGGTAACTGTTACTCTTTTATTGTCACTGTTGTGGCTGTCACTGGTACATAAACTATTGCTCATATCTAAGCAACAGTATCTCTCCGTTAACTGCACGATAAGAATTGCTGATTATTAAAAGGAAATATATCTAATTAATTATAAGCGTTTAGTCTAAACATACAAATGCGAAAGTGAAAGCGAAAGCGAAAGTGCATTGCACCCGTAAAAAGGGCTAGCATTCTTCCAATACGAATTCCCATACGCAAAGCAGAAAAGTTCAAGTGCTCCTTATAACGTAATTATGTGCTGAGAGTGCATATTAAATAAATATAGCTGTGAGAGTATTTCAAAGCGTCATCACTGCGGTTGCTATTGCTATTGGCTCTGTGCATTGATTTCGTGCCGCACCCGCCGCTTTCCTCCTGCTGCAGTACAAAATGGTTTCGCTGATAAAAAAACAATTGCTGAAGCATTTGTCTATGTAAGTGGCATCGTCATCTTAAACAAGTTAATAGCATTAAATTCAATTACAAACTATGCTAATTACGGCCTTACACTCGGCTCTGTGGCGCCACTTTACTGTGGGAAATTCAATTGATTTTTCCAAGCGTTGCTATTCTCTCTTCTGTTGCTCTGTTTTTAGTTTAATTTGTTCTTGTTGCTCTGTATGTATGTGTGTGTATATCTATATGCATGTATGTATGTAGTATACTTATATGTATACTTTTTGCAGTCTTTCAGCACCTGCATAAAGGGGAGGGGATGCTTATTTTCTTTATCGTTTATCGTTTAGTCGCCTCATCCCATAAGAACGGCGATTTGCCCACCTCTCCTCACCTTAGAGTAACAAGTGGATGAGTGCACACTGTCTCCTACCCCTTGTCGCTCGTTTGTGTGTGTTTACGTCTGATAATGAACAAAATAAAAAATACAATTTATATTTTGCATATATTTTCAAGGGGCCATAATTCAATTCTTAAAAGAGTTTATTTATTTCTCAAACCATTAACGTATGCAGCTGCGTATACGTGTATGTATATATGTATTTACATATATAAACATAAATGTGAGTGTGTCCTGCCAGCTGGATAAATAAGAGGTGAACAGGAGCGCATTATAGTGTAGGTTTGCGCCCAAATAAAAATACAGTAATTGAATTAATTAAAAAAATTAATGTAAACTACGAGTATATTTACCTAAGTCAGCTGCTAATATTAGTCGGTTCGCTTAAATGCTTTCTGTATGCTTATGACCACTTGTAGCGCCTTCTGCTTAAATCCAGTTCGCTCCTGTGCAATATTGTACGCGGCGCATATGTATGTATGTTTGTATGTATTCACAACAAATGGCGCCTTTGTTTGCTGATTTTTATTTGTGTACCGTGTTTTGAAGTTTGTCCCACGCAATTAAGCTGCAAACAAACTAATTTTATGGCAAGAGTTTACGTGTAAATGCAAAGCAAACTTGTTGCCTTTTATCGTCAGTCCTTGCTTCCTTCCTTCCTCACACAAAACAAACGGGTGCTGAGTAAAAAGTTTCGTTTCTTGTCCCAAAAAAGTTTGGAATTTAATAAACTTTGGCAAGCAGCAGGTGAAATCATTTTTATCTCAGCCCTAATTCGTCAAACTTGCAAAAGGTGCAGACTAGCTTTAAGGTGGATTAAAATTTAAAATTTAAGTATTTGATACGGTTGATTAATGCCGCGATTTTAAGCTTTTGCAATTGTGTTCTTTTTTTGAAGCGAGGTCTAAACGCAAAACAACTACAGTGGCGGACATAAGTCTGCGTGCGATAGCAATTACAACTCATAATTAATCAAAAGTACCCTTCACTCCTAAGTTTATATTATGAATATATAAAAGGATATAGGTATATGGAGGAATATCATTGAGAGGAAAATCAAGTTTTTTCAATTAGTTTCGATTTATGTATTTAGGAGCTGAGCAACTGTCTATTTAATCATCTAAGAATTTACACAATTCAATCAATTCACTCAATATTTATGGGTCAATTGATGGCAACTGATGGGTCAGCAGCAGCCGCAGACTGCGGCGCCACACTTGCTGCCACAAATGAGTGCTGACAGCTGTGCGCAGCCAAGCTGAGATAAATAGCTTGTGAGCATTCTAACTAAAAGTCTTTTATATATATTGTGTTTATTGCAGCTACACAAAGAACCTTTCCTCGGATAAAATCAATTTGAGCACATTTCGTGGCGAGGGTGAGCTCTCCAATCTGGAGCTGGATGAGCGTGTGCTAACCGAGTTGCTGGAGCTGCCCAGTTGGCTGCGTTTGACGTCGGCCTGGTGCAATCATGTCTCCTTTCGCATTGGCTGGGCCAAAAAGAGTGTGCCCATAACGCTGGTATGTAAATATGGCATATAGCAACGCAAAGCATTTGATAAACACTCTCTATTTACCCTTTATTTTGAACAGACGCTCGACGAGGTGCGTATTACCATCGAGACCTGTAATCCCACAGCACGTGATGCTGGCGGCGGTGGTAATGCGACCGCTGCAGCGCTACCACAAGTGCCTCAGGGGAAATACAGCTTCATACACAAGGTCGTCGATGGCATCACCATTGTGGTAAACACTGTGAATGTAAATTTTGTGAGTGCCGCCTTTACCGCCTCCGTGCAAATGTCGCGCATTCGGGTCGAGTCCAAGACGCCCAAGTGGGAAAATGGTGATTTGCGTTTTACACGTCTCAAGGATGCGCAGAAGGGCATTATCTTAATCTTCAAGGAGCTCTCCTGGCAAACGGTGCGCATCGAGGCCAGCTCCACTCAGGACAAATCATTGACTCCGCTACGTTTGCTAACGAATCATGCACGCTGTCGAATCACGATACGCAAGCGTCTATCTGATTGCGCAGTGTTGGCCTCGCGCCTACTGCTCATACTGGATGATCTGCTCTGGGTGCTGACCGATTCGCAACTGAAGGCGGCGCTGCATTTCGTGGATTCCCTGTCGGGTCTAATTAAGGTGGCCACACATGCCACACAAAAGTCAAAGGCGGCACGTAAACTACAGGTCAGTAGGGGAAAACAACGGCTGACATGGTTTCTCTTGAGACTATGTCTATCTGTGGAAGATCTCAAACTTTCCGCTTCTAAAATATAGTTTCTTGTTTGTCTTGTAGACACTGCCCGAGTACCAGGCACAGGTTGCCCAGCAACAGAATCGGCTCTCGGAATCGGCGCATACGACGACGGCACAGAGGATGTTCAATGCGTTTGATGTTCGTGAGACTTCGTATCATTTCTTTAGTCAGCGCATTGATTTGCACTTGTGCGACGATGAGGGTGACGGACGCTCCAGTTATCCAGAGCTGGACAAGGGCGGTGCCCTACAGGTGTCTGTGACCGCATTTCAAGTCGATTATTATCCGTATCATTTGGCTAAATCGGATCGAACGCATTGGGCCAAGTACAAGGAGGCGTCGGTAGCGCCAGCGTTATGGCTAAAGGAATCGCTCAATGCGTTTCGCGAGGCGGTGCTCAATCTCAGCCAACCGAATCGACCAGCGATGCATGCACCACTCGAGCGCAGTGCGCCCGCCTCGCCAATAATGCTGAGTGCATCATCGCTGTTGGGATCACAACATGGCAGCGTTGGTCCCGGCTCCAATGGCAGCAGCACACCTACTGCAGCAGCAGCAGCAGCGGCTGCCGGTGGCTCTGGTTCAGGATCGGGCAATGCCTCGGCCAGCAGCCAGCATACGCAGGCAACGCAGCAGCGCAGCACACTGGAGAATCTGGCCAAGCTAATGAGCTCGTGCTTCATACTGAGAATCGAGGATTTCACATTGTATCGCGTGACCACGTCGGGCAAGAAGCAAATGCCCAAAGAGTTTGTCTCAGGTATGAGTTGATTGGCAGTAGTCTCGGGCTAATCACCAGCAACAACAAATAAAATATATGTAATTCGTATTTGTATATATGCCTAGGGATCTTGGCCATATATTTTATATACAACATGACAAAATGTACACTCAAATTCGATGCATCAGATCACAACAAACAGATACACAGACACACATATACATACTCACACACACGCCAAACACCTTTTGCTCTAACTAATTAATTTTCGCATATTTCTCTCTTCTCTCACCGTTCTCTGCTTTGTTCATATTTTGTGTGTTTTTAACTGAATTCAAATGTTGTTTGTTTTGTTTCTTTTGTATTTGCTATCATGACATCTCATCATCTCATTTTGTCACATGTGCAAAACGCTTTTGTTGTTTGTGTTGTGCCTCTCATTGTCATTCTGTTACTGTTGTTAACTGTAGCACAACATAAGAGGAAAGGCAAATCTTCAGGTGAATATCATGCAAAACATTGCGTATTTTGGCAAGTGGTGAAATAACAAGAAAGTCCAATCTAAATCATAAGCAATAACAATAACAATAACAATAACTAACCAAAAAATTCGTTGTACCAAATGATTGATAACTTTGTTATCTTATTGTTAGATTAGACACTATGCCAAAATACTTTGCGTGTGTGTCATATGTGGTCAGCTTGGAGGAGAATTCTCATGTCAAATTTGACTGATGTATAATTCTGATTGCAGGTGACAAGGATCGCTACTCGTTTCCCGCCGATATGCCCATTGTGCACGCCGAATACACGTACTTTTACTATCCTGGCGATTTTGTTTTTCCACGTAAGTATTGTCCGCATCCCATTGGAGCTTTATGTTATTTATTGATTGATTTTAATTCTGTTCGCAGTGCCACCTTCAAAGTTGTTTGTGCACATTAATCCACTGCAATTGCATTTTGATCTTAGCTCGATATTGTGGTTGAATTCGTTTGGCCTGAATCTACACGAGAGTTTGCTACGCACCAGCGTCGGCTCCCAGGCCACGTTGCAGCAGCAGCCGCAGAGCACACGCGGCTCCATTGCCTCCAATGCCTCGTATGGCTCCAATGGTACACAGATGGCCGCTGCATTGAACGTCGAACAGGAGCCAAATCTGACGTACATGGATGTCAAGGTGGAGGCCATTATGCCGCGCGTGGTCATGGAAGCGGCGCTGGATGCGCCCAACCAAAAGGATCGTCCCAAAACGATGCAAATCCAAATCTCGCGTTTCGCCTTGACCAACATACGTGAAATGGGCAGCTCACGTGCGGATTTGGCTCAGGCGCTGCATTCACTGCAGGAGGGCTCGCTGGTTTTCGGCAGCGGCTTTCCCTCGGTCGAGGGTGACATGTGCATTGTCACCGATCGCATTCTTTCGCATGTGGCCGCCTCCGATGTCAGCATGCTGTCGACACCCATGTCACCGATACAAACGCAGCTGCCGCGTTCCGCTTCCACACAGTACCTATCACGATATGCCATGTGGTCGGAGCCGCGCGATGTCTGGTGCATCAAACTGGATCCCATTTGGGTGGATTTTCTGGGCGCCCGTTCGCTGGGTCCCAATAAATCCATACCGTTTGTGGATGCGGTGCCCATTACGCTCTGGCTGCATTCCGGCGGTGCAGCGCAGGCGCAGGCACAGCTGGAGCTGGGCAGACGCCAGAGCACGGCCAGCTCGCAAATGGAAAGCATGGGATTGGCGCCATTGCCGACGCTGCCACCATTGCCACGCAATCCGTTCCTTAGCGATGAGGATGTGCGCGTCTTGCAGCCCCCGGCCAAGGAAGATGCCACGCCCATCGAACGTTCCGCCGATATGCATGCTATAGCGCATATATCAAATTTGGTTAGCCTGCAAATCGATCATTATCAGTTGTTATTCCTGCTGCGCCTTGCCGAGGAGTTCAATGAAATGTCCACATTTCTCAATTTGGATGCGGAGCGCATTCTGGAAAAGGTTCGTGTGTACCACATTCAAAAATAGCAACAAATTGGGATTCAAATTCGTTATTTATGTTTTGTTTTAATTTTCTCAATAGCAAAATCAACAAAAGTCCATTATATTTGGGTGTGTTGTGCCGCAAATCGAGGTGACGCTTGTGATGCCATCGCCAACACCTGGTAAGGAATCGAGTGGTGGTGATGCTGAAAGTGTCTTACCCGATTCAGCTAGTTTGGGTGATGATTTACACATGAATAGTAAGAATTATATTTCTTTTGTTGTCTCTCCTTCCAAAACTCTTTAGTTTTAAATTTATCAACTAAGCGCTAGCTAACAATACTCACCCATGAATAGTGTAGCTCTCTAAAACATTTAACAATTAAAACTAACCAAAATTCTCACACACACCTCTCACTGATTCGTGCTCTTTAACCAATCTTAACACACCGTAATCCCCAGTTGAGGAATACCATTTATTTAATTTTGTATTTCTTTCTTTTGGGTTTCGGTATTTGCTTTTATTGTTGTGCTATAGCTTACATATGTGTTATTGAGAAACATTTTTGCAATCAAATCGTAGGCTGGACACGTAGGATTTGAAGTCATTTAATTGTTAACTTCACTCAAATGGGCGTGTTTTTAAGTCCAATTGAATAATTTGAAAGCTTGCCATATGTAAAAAAAGAAAGAATTTATAATGATTGTACTGTAGTCGTATAATGGATATTTATTATAATTTGGCTTGATAAGACACGCTCATACGTAAATAATCTCGCATGTTTTTGTACTAAACTAAAGCAAAAGATATTAGTGACTATCTAATCGAATATTGTACAATAAACGTATCGTCAATGTTTAGCTCGCATTATTAAAATCAATCACGAATTTCACAGGCGGCAATATAACATGGCCCACACCACCGCCGCTGGATCAGCTAAAGAGTAATACATTTGGCAGCATCGAGACACCATCGCCCGTTACCAACGATCCGCCTTTTGACAGTGGCATACATATATCCAATCCGAATACACATGGGTAAGTTAAGTTATACTGACATGTGCTACCAGCTACAATTAAATAATTTAATTTCCTTCCCTAGTTACAATGTGCAAATTCAGAGCACACCAACGTTAGCTTCCTCAACGACTAGTCAGGGCTCACGACCTGACACTGGCATCTCCATGCAATCGCAATCGCAATCGCAATCATTATCATCTGCCTCAAAGAGCCTTAAGAGCGCCGTTGGTCCGGGTTCCGGTTCAGGCGGTGACAATATGCCTAGCATAACCAAGGAGTTTAACTCGGGTCTCCTGTCCATGAAGAAGGGCTTTTCCAGTTTTATGACTTCCGCTATTAAGTCGGGCACACCCAACGATGATGCCAGTGATACCTTCTCCGTGCAGAGCGACGTTAGCTCCGATTCGGAGAACTTTGCCAAATTGATGGGCGACGATAAAACCATGGACTGTATGGATGTAATGTTCCGGCTTAATCCATTCACGACTGACAGCAATATAAAGACCTCACCGGTTGAGGTGGCCAGCGAGGTGTACGAAGAACCCAGCAGCTATAAGACAAATATGTCATCGCCCTCGGAGCCCTCAGAGGCAAGCACCTGGCGGCGACGTGATCTGGTTTCTATGGCCACTTTCAGGTTACAACTTGCATGCAATATAATTCATTTAAACTGCGATTTAATCTGGGCTTTTTTCCAACATATAGATTGACGACCGTGGAGATTATACGGCAGCAGGAGGGACCAAAATCTTCGGTGCGCTTGCAGGTGGCTGCCGTTTCTTGTGATGAGTGTGGCGCCATACCGTGGGATGAGTTGCAGGTATGCTTAGAGTTATATTCTTGTTTGTGCAACTATATACTCTGTTGCCAATGGAAAAAAGGCGAGTGTGTCCCATTCCCATCTGTTATCAGATTGGAAACAGAGTATAGCGCAGTCGGTTACTTTCGACTCTAACATTCTTTCTTATTTATTTGTTTTCAATTGTGTATTTTGTTTAATTTCAATTGTGTATATAAACAAATAATTTTGTTGTCTTTTCTTAAGTTCTCAAATCTTTTCCTTTCAACTTATGACAAAAGTGAATTATATCTTTTTTCGCTAAACTTTCCGGACCGTTTTTTGCATGTTTTGATAACTTTTATCTGAACATCTAACAAAGTTACTTTAAAAAGAAACAATTGATTTTATTATCATTTAGCAATATATTTAAGTGTAAGATAAACTTCTCGTATAATCATTTTCTCATTATATTTTCTCTTTTCTCTAAAACCCAAATATGTTTTCATATAAACAAAAATCGATCTCAATGTGTGCTTATTAAATACAAATAATGTGCTCAACATAAAATTTACTCTATTATCAACAACAACAACGACAAACACAAAATATACTTTGTAAATTGATTAACGACAACAACCACATGACACAAACAAACAACACTCCTCAACAACAACAAACCACACTCTTCAACAACAACAAACAACACTCTTCAACAACAATAACAACAACAACAACAACAAAACAGATTGCGCATCAAGCGAACAAGGTATAAAAAAAGCTCAACTAAAAAATTAAAATTCTTATTTAAATGCTAACTTATTGATTTGGTTTGATGCTTTGTATATACTTACATAACGACTATTTAATGCCGTTTTTTTAAGTTAACATTTTTTAAAACTTTTTGGAAAATGATTTTGATTTGATTCATTGTAGTTACTTTTTTGTTTGGCTTCTTTTGCCAGCGCTGCTACAGTTTGAAAGCGTTTTTGGCCACTAGTTAAAGTAGTTCAATTGAAATTAGTTATATATATATAATTATGTTAGTTTGAACGGGTTTTAACCATAGTGTGAACAGTGAATATACCGCTTAACGATACAAATACAAAACTCAAATATTGTAGGCAGCTTTTTGTTTAATTGTATAATTCGAATGTGTTATTTGAGCATGCACTCACATGCCGTCCTCCTCCCATATGGTTTTTTGCTCAATAGTTCCAAAATAATGTTTGTAGTGTCCACTTTCTTTGAGTTTTAGTTTATATTTGATTTCTGGTTGGATATATTTTTTGTTTTTGGTTTTTAGTTTTTTGTTGCGAATTGGCTTGGTCAAACGTACACCTAGGTTTGAAGGCGTTAACACCATAACTGGGCGCATACGAATATTACTAATAACAAACACCAAAAAAAACACAACAACAGCAACACTAACAGAAACGGTACATGGAAGCTTAAACAATTGGCGCTCTACTAAAGTCCCAAGCCGCTTAAAGCAAAAATCACACTGAACCAAACATTAAATGAACTCTATTTAAAAGATCTTTAACATGACATCATGCAACACTTTCAATCGCTTACACACACGCACACCCTCCCCCCCCCACCTATACACACACGCAGTGCTGACTGTGCATGTGTGTCTGTGTGTCTGCTTGCTGCTTTGCATGTTTGTAGTTTGTTTGCATGCTTAATTACTAAGTATATGGTATTTTATGGGGTTATGGTTCTATTTATTGATGTTCTATTGATGACCACTTGCAGACAAAGTTTGGGGCGCGCTGTAAGGCCTGGAATTTGGCACCGTACAATCCGGAAGCACCGCCCTGCATCAGACTGCGCCTCGAGGAGACTCTGAATATGCCGAAGGAAATTGGGGGCATCATCGATCGCAAGCGCATACAAAGGTTAATTTTTGCTAATTGATAATTCGCAACTTTATGTTCAGTGACCACTATTTAATTATTAGCTGGTTTACCCATCATGCCGAGATACGCGTTAAGGACATCAATTTGGATTTGTCGATGAGCACTGTGATTGGTCTCGGTGATCTTGCTGAGGATGAGATCATCTCACCCCCGCTGCCCGTCACGGTAAAATCGCTATTATAAAGCTTAAAATGTTGTATATTACTCATTTGATATATCATATTTGTATCAGATCAATCTTGAAAATGTGCGCATCAATTTGCTGGAAGACCGTCCGCCAGTCAATATTACCTCTCCGGGCCCAGTGCCCATAAATCTATGCATTGGCCGCATGCATTTGGAGCGCGACAAGAGCGGTCAGCTCAACATACAGCCAATTGGCAAGTATATGGCACACACAATTCCTTATTACGATGTTCACATAATTCTGTTTTCCCTGGCAGATTCAAATTTAAGTGCCGAGCAGCATCAGGCTTTGAGTGGCGCTTTGTTTGGTGCACCGCGCGAACGCGATCGTGAGCTCCTCTCTATGCAGCTGGTCATGCAGCAAATTAAGCTGGACAATGAGCAGCTGCGGCGGCAGGTTGTCGACTGCAAATCCAACACAGACCAATACAGGTGAGTGTGTTTGGATTTTTAAATTATTTGTCAAATCTTACAACACAAACGCTTGATAGGCAAAAAACCAAACAGGAAACGGATGTGCTGCGCTCGTATTTGAAGGCAGCACAGGATGACATTAGCATATTGCTGGAGGAAAAGAAGGCGTTGTTGGATACCATTCGATCCATGCAGGTGTGCATTTAATTGATTTATCAGTGCACATCGCACCATACCCACTTACACGTTCTTAACTGTCTATCTATATGTACACCTCTAAATGTTGCTTGTGTGTTTTTTGTCACTTCACACGTTTTATAATTGTTGTGCGTGAAAAGTTGAAATACAAAAGCCTTAAGCATACCACAAATAATAATGCAAGGACTAAAGGTCAGTCACTAACTGCTTGCATGCTTCTTGATTGAGCACTACGCACTACTTGCACAAGTACCGAAAAAACTTTCCGCTTTTGCTTTCTTAATGCTTAACTTTAGAAATTCATCAGTCACTAAATGTATGTTTCACTTATAGATACAAATGACATCATCGAATATGAGCCGGAAGAATGATGGCAACAGATAGCACAACTGCATGGACTGCATCCAATGCTGCGGCGAGAACAATAATGCCTAGGCCTGGTATGCACTAAAGTCAATGCCAATACCATTAAAGACGTCCTTGATTTTTATTGTTATATCGCTTTTATCATCAATCACTGCGTTGAGTTTAGCAGAAGACTGAGCCGTACTGAACACGGACACCAATCACGTTGCCGTTCGTCATCAAAAACATACTTACGTACATAGTTATACTATATACTATATACTATATATGTATTTTTATTGGTTTTATTATTTTTAAGTTAGCTAACAAGATTCCAAAGAATGTTTTTCTTTTACAAAATGTTTTATTACACTGATTATATTGTTTTGTGTTATTGCTTGGACTTTTAAAGCAGCAACTTATATATATATTATATATACATTTATAGTACATTGTTAATTATTTTAAAATGATCAAATTAAATGAGCATATTTATACCTGTACATATGCATAACTATGTAATTCGTCATTGATATTACACCAAACTAAAACATTGTATATTCAATAGATATTAATAACATATTGTTGTGATTCATGATCATATCAAAATACTAAATTTTAGTAGTTATATCTATTACGTACTATTCATATGTATATGTGTATGCATTGATGTTGTAATCCATGTGCTAACTAGCAAATCCATTGGCCAAATCTAAAAAAACTAACTAGTATTGATGACTACTACATAATTAGTAGTGGCACTCCAAGATATTACAATTTTGTATTCAAATTCATTGCATTCCAATTTCTCAAAATTACTATGTACACACACACTCACACACACACATACACATAAGCATATGCAATACTAATTGAAAATGTTTTATTCTCAACTAAATCAAAAGTACCATAGTAGTACCATAAAAATCAAAATAACTCAAGTTATTAACGCGTATACAAATTTTAAAATAATAGTTTTCATATTTCAAATTAAAATCAAATCTATATACAAAACATAAAATATATATACATATATTTACACGTATGTATGAAAATATTGCGATTTCTGCTTACGAATGTAAAAATGAAGAATGTTTGTAACAATATTATGTAATTGAATTATACTAGTGAAACATACAAAAATATTGATTGTTATACATGCAATATACGAACGTTTTCATCTGTAGTTAGGCAAAACAAGATTTAGAAACTAAATTCGCATTAAATATTGACAATTATTAAAGTACTCTTACAATGTGTTTTACCTTGTCAGTATCGGGGGACTAAGATTAAAATCAGAGGAAATATTTATAAATACGGGTTGCATATGCGGATTAAATAGATTCTGTAACAATTCTCTGAGACCATTAAAAAGAAATTCCATGTGGAGTTGCTATTGGTGGAAGGATTCATTACCGATTGATGAACAGTATAAGAGTTGTTGCACAAAACAATTATCGCCTTCTTCGGCAGCAGGCCATATAAATAAAAATAAGCACTTAAAATATTAAAGGAATTTTACGTGCCTGGTTAATTGTATATTTCATAAATATTCGCTCTGTTTATCGGATGATATATATCGACAGAATTCCACATCATATTATTATGCATATATGTTATTTGATTTTGTATTTTAGCTTTTTTTTTTTTTAGAATGTGGAACAAAATGGAATGAAACGACACGATACCATTTGCAACTCAATATTAAAAAAGGACAGAGCTGCCGAAAAGTCTAAAAGGGCATTACTGATACTGATAAATGTCATTTGGAAAGCCTACTTATCGAAATAAAATTTTTCATCGAATTTCGGCGCATATCTAAAGATATACAAGTTAACATCATTTTTTTCAATTCGAAGTCGGTGGCACTAAATTTTGCATTCTGTGTGAAAATGGAACGTATAAGTGAGCATATTGATAGGCTGTGGAACATAGCTGTGCGTGAAATGGGCACAGACAGATTTACATCTCAAGAATGGACGCAAGAATACGAGCATTTCATCAAATGCATGATGTCTTCCAAGCAACCATTTATCCTGATGAAAACTGTAAGTGCAGTGAACAGTAACTTGTTCCTTTATATGTATATGTCTATATGCTTATAGGAAGTGCAATTAAGACAAGAATATGAAGAATTTCTACCGAAGGCTGCAAAAAATAACAATCGGCTCCAGCACACACAGCCCACGTTTAGAACCGGGCAGCAGAATTTCCCGCAACAACAAAATGCACAGCAGCAGGTAGGTGACGTAAGCAAAATGTCGTTTTTCAAAGTATGATATAAAATTATCTTATAGAGATTTTCGCAACAAAGCCAACAACAGCAGCAGCAGCAACAACAACAACAACAGAGGCAACAACAGCTGCAGCAGCAGCCGGAGCAGCAAATCCTGCAGCAGAAACAACAGCAGCAGCCACAACTACAACAACACAAGCTGAAACAAAAACAGCAGACGGTAATGCAACAAAAACAACAGCAGCAAATACAGCAACCACAGCAACAAAAGCAACAGCAACAACAACCAGTTACAAATAAAGCTGTAGCCAATAATCAGGATTACAGATATAAGCCATATCCATTGAATATGAAAATCAAGCCATCAACGGACGTGAGCACAGCAAGCAAACATCACAAATTAAATATTTAATAATTTTAACTAATTTTAATCCTTCTTCAGGTCAAGCAAGCATTGAAAAAACATGAAATTGGCGACACCTCCGAATTTTTTAAAAATTTACCACCGATTCCAACAAAAATGGGGACCTCGAATTCCAAAGTGCTTCATGTGCCATCAAAGCCTGAGGCTGGGCAGCAGACCGAAAATGTATCGAAGCCAACCAATCGCAGGAAGAAACACAAACACTAAGCAATCTTTTAATTGAGGTGAGAGATTGAAGAGATGATTTTCACTGGTTTTCACAATATGATTTTTGATATTCTATTAGGAAGAAGAAGAAGAAGTGGTTACTGTATAAGCTAGTCGACGGCATCTGCAAATATAATTAATTGGCAGTGCACTTTCAGACAACACCAGCAAGCAGGTTGCAGTTTACCAACAAAATTCAAGCAGTGAACAGCTGTGGCAGCTGTTACAATTTAAAAAAAAATCAATGGCCACACACATTGTATAACACAAAGGATCGCTTGCGGTGAACAACAAAACAAGGCACACAAAACACTTCACATAAATTACATTAATAGGCCACAGCAGGAGCAGCAGCAGCATCAGCAGCAGTAGCAGCATAAACAACAAAAACAACAACAATAATAACAACAACAACAGCAAAAAAGCGATATAAACACACTGCAATAAAGTTGTAGGCTGCAAACCAAAATTGAATTTGCGGTTTTTGCGTGTGGGCCAAGTTGTAGTTGTTGGACAGACTGACACTGAACAAGTGTGGTTCAGGTACATAAATACGATGAGACAACGCAGCAAATAACTGTGAATGAAGCTAAAATGTGGTCAATAAATGTGGCGACCACACGATACACAAAAATAACATGATAATGAGTTACCACCCATTATAACTATCCCAAATGGAATTGCACCATAACTACACACTTACTAATCCACAATCCGAAAATCCCGCTGACTTGCTTGACATATTTACGCATAGCACCTTATAATGTTGATTGATATGGTTTAGCGAAGTCTACATAATGACTGTTGACTGACAATTAAAGTTGATTTAAAACGTTTCAATCGGAGTGCAACAGTCGACATTTACAGCATTTTGCTACCGGAACAACAGCAGTAGGAACTGTGGCAAGTAGAAGCAGGAACAGCATAAGATTTATACAAATGTAAGCAGGCTGTCAAATTGCGGCTACTTTACACTAAACAAATAAACACAACCAAATTTTGAGCAATTAAACTAAAACATTGATGCACAAAATGTATATTATTGCAATAAATATGATGTACAAAAATTCAGCAGCGCCCATCTTTTTTGTTTTCAATTATTGTCTCTAAAGCTATTTAAAGCAGTCGAAAAAGCATTTCTGTTCCAAAATTTTCAATTCACAACGTTTTGCAATTATTTGCAGTAAATATGTTAGGGAATTGAGAATGAAAGAGGAATTAGGAATATGGTTTATGATCGAGTTTATTGCAGCCGTAAAAGCGTTTCTTTCGTCAATCTTTTTTTTATGTTTGTAGTTCAAAAGTTGCAAGTCAAACTTCAACATTTGTGTGTATGTTTCACCTAACTTTTTCAGCTAACACCCAAATGACTGGTTTTAGCAGTGTTCATATACATACATATATATAAAAGCGATGCAATCATTGCAATCAGCATCAATGCGTCGGCCAGACCATAAGCATTTAATTTGACCAATGGCTATTACGCACACACACACACACACACACACACACACACACACACACGCACAGGCAGAGAAGTTGTCCAAGTTTTAATACCCGTAGCAGCTGATGTAGCGTATATGTAATCCCATTAAAATCCAATAAGTTAAATTATTTCCATTATTATTATGTGAGCTCACTTTGTCGCCAGTTTGTGTCCTGGCTGATAACTGCTTCTGTGGGCGTTTATCTGCCTGACAGACCGGCAGCCAGCCAGTCAGTCAGTCAGTCTTTCTGTGTGTGGCTTTTGTTGGCCAGTCGACGGCACCCTTGACCAATATCTGCAACACTTCAAACTCATCCCGACCATTCTGTGGTTACGGTCATTGGCTTCTGCTGGCCATTAAATTGCATTACGGCCGACAATCATTGTCATTGTTATTGTTGCTGTTTCTCTTCTTATGCCATGTAATTTCAGTAATTTCGTTTGGGTTCTCTTGTTGTTGGGGTTTTTAATTACTTTGCATTCTGATGCGTACTAATATTTAAGCGATCCAATTGTAATGCCCCTTAAGAAGATTTTTTAACGCCTGGCAACTTACTTTAAGCATTTTTCAGAATTTCCATATTTAATTTTATAAATAATTAATTCAAACCTTCGACAAATGTTCAATTTTGATTTGGATTAATCCTTTCTAATGTTTCTAGTTTTCTTACACTATTTCGTATATCGGTTTTGAGTGAATTTTGTTAATCCAGCTAAAAAGTCCATTTCCGAATTGTGGATCAGCGGTGTTGGGCGTGGCCAGTATCTTCATATGCCGATCTTTTCACTTTGTCTAACGAGATCAAGTTGTGTGTATTAAGCGTCAAAAAATCTTTTACACACGTATTTAAAAAAAAACTATATATTAAATTTTCTATTTACTATAAATCTAGGAAAAGTTCGTAGTAAACAAAAAATGAAACTAGTGAATAACTGAACGTAAACAACAAGCACATAAGCAATCAAATAACAGTAAAACTAAAGTTCAAATGTTGTGACGAAAAAAAGGTCTCCGAACGACGCTTATATTTGGCAGCATTGAAAACCAATAAATGGTTCAGTGGGTGGACAATTGGTTGGGGCAATGCGAACAGCAATTTTTTGGTTCATGAGCATGCGGCAAAAATTAGAAGCGAAGCGAACTGAACACAAAACACGCAATTGACAACGAAAATTGTGCGAAGGACCACAAAAAAAAACAAAGCGACACAAAACAGAAATGGCGCAAATATCAAAAGCAACAATAATTCCAGTTGCACTGCCAGCAAATATTGTAAAATTGTAAAATCAACAACATTAAAAACATGTCTAGTAAAATAACGCATGAAAAATACACATTATTTATCCCAGGGCCTCGTGCATTAAAACAGCTACATAAAATTGCGACAAATATGCACAGATTAGAAGTAGAAATGGTCGTGGAACTCGAACAGTTTCTGCAAAATTATTATTTATTATTATTATATATTGAAATCAGTTCCAGAATACTCTTTTAAACCTTTACAAGTGTAGTTGAGAAAAATAATAAGTTGTTTCTCATTTTTTTTTTGGCATAAGTTTCGTTGTTTTACGGTTTCTTATACATTTTAGTTGGATTTCAAAATATTTCGATTTGTAGCAAATCCCTTAAAGAAACTGATAATTAGTTTATATTGATGTAGTTTGCGTTTCTCAGCAAAGCAACAATTTCAGTTTTATTATTGTAAAACTAATCTGCAAACTCAATAAACAACAAAAAGTTTCAGAACTGTGGCCAATCTCCAGTTTGCAATTTTGACTCTAAGCCGACAGTTAGACAAGTTGATACTCTGTATACAATCATAAACAAATATATAATATATAGCTAACATGGATATGGACAGACAGATTAAAAGTTTATTTAAACACCAACTACATTTACAACAATTTTCATTAATTCCAGCGTTTTTCCTAAAACCGCTTAGGTTTCGGAAAATAAATGGCTACACAAAAAAATAACATTTTTGCAAATATTATTATCCTCGATTTCCTTGTTTCTCTTTGGTTCAGAATATCAAAATATTTTGTTAAAAAAAAATGCAAATATGTTTCTTTATTCTTTTAATTTAATCTCTTTTCGGAACATAAAAATATGTTTATTTATTCTTTGAATTTGATCACTTTTTGGAATATATAAATTATGTAAATATTTATTTGAAATTTCCCTTTGGTATTTTTTTTTTAAAACAATTTGATATGAAAATACCAGAATATGGTTGGATTTTAATTACCAAATTGTGAACGTAAAATGCAAATATTAAAAAAGGCTGTACATCCATTTGGAGTTTGTGGAAAACAGGAGGGAATAACTAGTAAAAATAAAAAATAAATTTGAAAAAACTGTTAAGCTGATGGTAAGCCGCTATGCAAATGCGGCTTTAATCAATTAAAAAATTTTGCGCTATGCCAAAAGTTTTGTGTATGTTTCGGTGTGCTTGTGCGGCTGCTGTGAAAATAACAATAAAGCAAATCAAACACAGAGCAGAGCAGAGCAGAGCAGAGCAGAACAGCAGCAGCAACAATAACAACAATATAATACTATTAGGCTTGCATCGGGCGTATGAGCAACATTTGTGGCCTGGCTGTCATGGCTAGGCGACTTTTGCCAAAAATGTTTTTCAAGCTCCGTTGTTGTTGTTGCTGTTGTTGTTGTTTTCTGCGGTCTGCTGGCTCGACTTGACTTTTGGTTTTCACCGAGCCTTGCGAACCTCTCGTGGCATTGTTTGTCCTTGCCTAACGTTGCTCATCATCTCGTTGTTGTTGTTCTTCATTTTCGCTAGTTGTTATTGTCGTTCGCTGCGCTGAGTCTTATTTATGTGTTGTTGTTGTTGTTGTTGTTATTGTTGCTGCTGTTGTTGCTGTGGCTGTTGCAAAGATAATAAGATAAATGTTCTCAAAGGACTGCACGACACTGTGCGCCATCGTTGCTTATGCAAAAGGACATTTGCGCAAATGTTCTGTGATAATAAATATAACTCTCTGTGGCATCAGTGCTGCTGTTCTACCCCATATCTGCGTCCCACGCTCCCAAATTGTTGTTGTGGTTTGTAAACTGAAAAAATATAAGCCATAATAAATATAAATATATGTATGTAAATATACCAAAAACTTAGCATTTAGTTCAGTTTCATGTCGTCGTGTTGAAAATATTTTGGGTGATTGTAATTTATGTTAATTTTGTTCATATTTTATTCTTGTCTCACTAATTGAAAAGTACATTTCACCCAGCTATCTGGCTATCTGGCTTATTTACAGTTAAACGCAGATCTATAATAACTAAAATATATCCATACCATGTAGTCCGATTTGAAATAATGTGGTGGGATATAACGAACAACATACAGCTAAATAGAGAGAAACAGATAAAGCGACATTCATACGTATTTTATTTATACATACAGATATATGTATGTATATATAGTTGAAGTGTATTTTTATTTTCAACAAATTCATTGAAGCATGCAGTAATTCTCTTTCAAACAGATATCAACACAAATTAAAGTGGTCGGTATTTGTTAGTTTTTGGACCTTGGCCACTGTACATGTTGTAGTTTTGCAGGGCTCTGCATAAATTTACGAAAATCACATTAAAAAATATTTTTTGGGGATTTGTTTTGTAATGAATTTATAACAACATTTCTAAACTCGAATTTACATAAGTGAAATGAGCCCGAACCGACCCAGAGCCACACAATCAAATTTATTACATGGTTACAAAAATTTACCCCTTTTTGTATAATATGTTTATTCGAAACATTTTACTTATTTACACAATTTTAATATATAATGTATTTATTTACACAATTTTAATAAGAGTAAGATACTGAATCAAAGCAGTTTTAAATGAATAAAAAATATAGTAATTATAAAAAATAAAGTTTATAAGTATTTCTTTGGAAATAAACAAACTCTATTATTTTACTATATAATTCAATTATGTTTTTGATGTATCGTTTCATATAGAGAAACATATAAATTAATCAATTATAGGACCTTCCAGTTAACGAGGAAAATAGAGATTTAATCATAAAACTATTCGCACGTTCAAGTCAATCCCGAATCATGGAAAACAATATTTAATTTTCCCTCACAATGGCCCGGTTCAATTGAGGAAGAGTTGAAGTCAAAAGGCGAAGCGGAGGCGCAAGCATTTCCATAATTAAACGTGCAACGTGCATAATGACACCTTAATGGGGCAGGTTTCAGTCGGGGAGTGAATTCCAACAGCATTTGCATTTCTTTTCATTTCCATCATGACGTGCAATGGAATTGAAAATTGAGTCATTAAGCTGAGCAATGGACCACGCGGCGTATGCTTATTATTAAAATGCAAGATGAACAAAGCAAGAAGCACAACTGCTCAATCCGAGTGTGATCAGGTGTGCAGGTTATTTGAATTTAAGTAAACTAATTAGCTTAGGCAAACGTAAGAGATGAAAAACTTTTCTACTGATAATGCCGAAGGGCATGTTTAGATAATAAAACAACATCATTATACTCATATTGTTAAGGGTATAAGAAAATAAATATCTTTCAGAACAATTTAATAAGTACAATAAATATTATACAGCGAAATTAATCAAGGAATCCTTTCATCTTTTCACATTTAAAAGTATATGATTTTTAAATTACTTAAAATGGGTACAGGGTATTAAAAAAACATCTGCCAAAGATAAATGATTCTTGTTCGTGAGTGCGTCAAGCGAAGCATTCACGTAAATTTGCATACAATTATTTTCGCATCAAGACAAACGCACCGTGATAATGGTCGTTAATAATGAAAATATGATTTGATCTTAAGACAATTTTTCACTCGCTTGATTTCTTTATTATATTCGGCATTTAGTGTACTTTAAGCAATGTTTATTTTTGCATATATTTAAGTATTTTTTATATTTATGCGTATTTTTTCGGTCGCGTCAACTGTTTCCACTCCACTACTAGTGGCTCATTTTAGATGATTATAATTGGCCTTATACCCCAGGCCACAGCTCTTGTTTTTTATTTTTTTACTCAGACAAAGTGTTTCTTTAACACGTTTATATTGCTAATTTAAATATATTAAAGTTTTAATTACGAAAGTTAAAAAAACTATCTAACTGCTTAAAATTAAAATGAAAAATGTATGTGAAATGTAATTTGAAGAGCTTTTAATACCAGATAAGTAAATCAAGAAAGGTTTTTCATAATTCATTGCACTGATTTTTAATAGCTGAAAACTTCAAAAAAGGCCATTTTAACTTGTCTGAGAATCGAAAAGCATTAGCTTAAGAACGAATTTGATATGTTGACTAGAGATTAGTTGGATTTTCCTAGCACAAATTTAAATTTGAAAATTATTTTCAAATTGCCCAATAAAGCTATTAGTTTGAAAACACATTTATTTTTTTTTTTGAGAATCTCAAACGATTTATAATGGAAACTCACATATTTGTGAAATATTTATCTTGGCGCGTAATTGAAAATGCGGTGTGCCATTGATAAACTACCAATGCACAGAACGAACGAACGAACGAAGGATTCGTGATAAGTTTCTCTGACAGCCAATCATTTGGCAGCTTCCTCTTACCCTTCCATCGGCTCACCCATAATTTTCTGCTTTTTGGCCACTGTGGCTGGCTACGTGTTTCGCATTGCAATTTTCAGCTGAGCTCATGTGCAAACGAGCAATTTCGTTGGCAACAGAATCGAGCCGCATGAATTTTCTTTTGTGAAACTGCAGCTGCTGCTTGTGCCCTGTATCCATTCAATCAATACATTTTGAGCTTCAATTGAATCAAATGCAATTTATGCATGTCTCTCACTCTTCAAGCCCCAGCCGCTTAACCCAACTAACTCAACTTCAAATTGACCAGGAGCTGGTTATTAATTTTCCAATTAAAGCAATGGCAGCTAGCCTAATTGATGCCCAGCAATGCTATTTTCGGGCACGCCTTTGGATCGCTATGGTTTCAAAGCTGCTTACGTAATGACTTTGTTGATTGGTCGGTTCGCTTCGTGCTTCCGCATTTGCGGTTGTCTTTTCGCATGTCTAAAATCAGGAAAGAGTTGTGAATCTTGCAGACATAATATAGTAGCCTTATATGGCCAACTTCGAAATGTATAACACATACTTCATTTCAAGTGGTCTATTTTAGAGCTACCTCCTGAGGTTTGTGTTTCTTGTTTTTTTTTTTAATATACCTGAGGTCTTCTTTGGCTGCCCACAAAGGCTAAGGGCTGCCCAAGTAGTCTGCCTTAGATTTATAGAATATATTTAATTAATACTATTTTTTAAATATGTTTTTTTATGCGCGCTAGATAATTTTGTCCATGAGTGGCTTTTCTAAAATAGTGTTAATTCGTTCAAAATCATGTTTATTAACTCGAACGTGTCAATAAACTCTTTCTCAATCAGATTCGCAGTTTAATTTAATATTAATTTTACCTGCCTCAGACACATTTTTATAACTTCTAATTGCTGTAGTTTGCAGTGCATGACAGAGATATTTAAATTTCAACAATGTCTGCCTTACTTGAACTGCTGCTTCATGGTCAAAACATTGACGATTTAATAACACGTTGAAATGTACAGCAATTTATGTTGTTAATAATCTCACCATGTCCTGCAGCGCTTGAGAGTGCAGCCCGATATCAGCTATCACTTGACATTATGGAAGTTACGTATACTCTGTAATTATAATGTGCTTGTGTGGTGCACTTGAGGGGAATAACTTCTTAATAGTTTAAATCGTAATGAAATTATTCAGCATTAATTGAATATTAGTTATATATTCATAAAATAATTAGCATTAAATATACACTTGTAATTAATCCTTTTTCACTTTATCTGACTGAAATGTCTATGATTCGTTGAAATTTAAATTGAAGCGCAATTGGCAATGCACGAATTGTGGAACACTAATGGGTATTTTGGCGATTGGAATGCATATTCAGCGACATTCACCATTGTTTTATGCTAACAGTGCTTCTCACATTATGCATATACCACATGGGGAGACAGCTAGGACACGAGAGACAAAGGATGTGCGAGACTGTACTTAGGTATTTGTTCATAACATTATGGCAGACGTTGCGGTTCATTTGGTTAATGCATGCTGCCTGAGCCTATTATTCACGACTGTATTGTGTGCGTGTATGATGTGTGATGTACGTGTGAGTGTGTTTGTGTGTGTAGGAGTTTGTGAGTGTGTGTATGTGTTGTTCTTGTGTTTGTGCAAAGCTTTTGTTCGGTGCGCGTTTTTGTCTATTTGTAAGAGCCAAGGCATTCGATAATGGACTGCAAAATTTCCGTGCTTGACGTATTTGATTCATGACTAGATTTTTCATCAGCAGCTGTTGATTTCTTTGACGTTCTAAGCAACCGAGTTAAGATTCAAATTGGGTACCTATTTAATTTATGATCTAAATATCTAAAGAAATAATTCTATAACATTAGAGGAGTCAAAGCTCAAATTGAAGTTCTAGCCTCTTAAAGTATGCTCAAAATAGCTAAATTGTATTGTTTTTCAGCAGATCAGGATTAATTAAGCGAATAAGCTTTTGGCTTGGCTACAGCTATCCTACATCATATTGAAGCAAATGTTTTCAAAGATAATTGCTTTCATAATGATAATTACGTTTTCAATTATTAATATTTTTGTTAAGACTTAACTAACAATCGTGGCTATTTAGATTTCATTGTATTTTTTTAAAAGCACCATATGCATCATAAATGAAAATAAGCAGACTTTTTATACACTTTATACACACACACACACACACACACACACATAAAAAGACATGCAGTCGCGCTTAAACAAACAACACGCTCAGCTTGCATGGCAGGCATAACATTTTTTTTGTATACGCTGCTTAAGAATTCTAGCAGAGCATGAACAGCCGCATCGAAATTGATTTAACTTAAAAAATATTAAGACTTGTGATACAAAATTGTACTTAGACTAAAAATGAACGTTTCTATGTCTTGAGTTAGTAGACTTTAAAGACGAAAGCAGTCACAGGATATCTCAAAGTTGATCACTGTGGCAGATAGTCCTCTGGCTTGGCTTCTTTTATTTGCCATTGTGAGCTTTAGCAGCTGCTGCGAAAAAATACTTACAACAAATAAGGCGGCCATGGCTGAGTTCTTGTGAATAATTACGCATTAAAAAAATTACAATAATTTTTAATTAACCAAACGGGCGCAACGAGGAAGCAATGAAAACAGCAACTGGACATTTTTTCTACCTTGCCACAAGTGCACACACGGCTTTGCGTGTGTGTGTGTGTGTGTGTGTGTGTTTGTCACGCGACCTGTTTATAATGGCACATTATGCAAATTACGGTATATTTTGTTGTACTGAAAATGGGCATTAAAATATAAATTGAAGGAAAACGAAATTTGCCCAAGCACATCCAATTAAACTAAATAAGGATGAAATAAATAGCGAAATATTTAATATAAAGTCGAGGGGCTTTTGCATTTGGCATTACCTGAGAAATTGCTGCTTGAGCCATTTCTTGTGCACTTGCTGCAAATGAGGACAAAAGGCGGCGACTTTCAACTTATACCCTGCCAGAACCCGCCCATATCTGCCCAACCATCTCATTCTTGACAGCACTTTGTGCAAGCCTGGGTGGTGTTGGGTTGTGGGATGTGGGTGCTGGCCCATCACTAATTTTATCTATTTCTCGCACTTTGGCCAAAGCAATTGTCTTAGACATTTTCATCATGTAACGACCGTGTGGGTGCAAGGGCGGGAGCCAGGTCGTTGCTTTGGAAAAAGCTAGTCTTCAAGTGCCGCACAATCCTCAAATGTTATTCCCACCCCACCCGTTTCTACTCCCGGACGCTACTTGAGCTTGTTGAAAATCAATTTCTTGCATCATTGTTTGCCAAGTGAAGTGCACTGGAAAATTTCTTGGAGCCATCAGACAGCAGCTTCCACCACCACTTCAACTCCTACACCCTTCGACATCCATATATATATATATATATATGTATGTCAGTATATGCGTTCTTTTGCAATGTGATGCCTTAAAAATCAACATCATATTGAAATGTGTTGAGGGCGTTGAGTGCGCTGCATAGTGAGAGATCCGAAATGAAAGCAATTAAGCTGCAGCGCAGCTAAAAAGGCAAGCGCAAGAAAATTGATTTTCATTAGTGAATTCGCGCGACTACAAGCACTGCAAAATGGCCAATTGCCGTTGGCCAATTGTTTGGCAGTTGCAAGAAACCTAATGAACGCCAAGCAGCCTGACCACATGGACTTTGCTTTAGACAAAGACACAATCGAATCGCAATTCTCAATCCACTCTCACACCCTTCAGCCATCACAATCAGCAGACAGTATTTGGCCGTATTTCAGCTAAGCCGTGCGCGACCCTCCGTCGACAATTTTGTGCACTAATTTTTTGGGTGCACAGCGAGCGAAAATTCTTTTAACCAGCATCTGAGGCAGCAGCCGATGAGCAATTTCGTTAGCATCCTTAGGACAAAGTTGTAATTTTATTTTCGAAATTCGTTTAGTTCTCTCTGTGCTTGCGCAAGAATTCGTTATTTTTCAGGCTCTGCGGCACACACACATACACACACACACATACAATCACAAAAACACACACACACACAAAAATGAAGTTGAAAAGTTGTTTTTTTTTTTGTTGGTTATTTTTTTGTAGTTTGGGAAGCAATGGCTTAGTTTGGCCATGCGTAGCACGAGATCCACAACTAACTGCGGACAGTTGTGGGCAGGGGGTGAGACGGTGTTGTCTCAACCGCCGCCGCCATCACTGACTATGCTGCTGTCATGTCATCATGTTGATGAAGCAACCGGATGATGAATGGACGTGCGCCACAGTGGAGCTTCAATTGATGCAATCAGCGTAAAGTGACAGTTGCTACTTTTTTTTTTACTTCTCGCCTCCCACTGCTCTTGTTGTTGGGTGTTGTTGTAATTGTTGCAGCCTCATGTCGCGGGTGTCAACTGTCAGTTGCTGTTGCTCGTCGTTATTTGTTGTTGGTCTACCCTGTGACTTTGTTAGTTTTGGGGCAAGACAAAGAAAACTTTAATTTTTCCTGGGCCAACGTTTTTGTCGGCATTGTAAACAGGTGTGCTTAAAATGGAACTGTCTATTCGATCATACACACATCTTTTTGATATTTGGGCTTAAAATTATTACGAAAATTAGAGCATTTCATAAGTGCGTAAGACCAAGGAGGACTTGACATCTTGAGCGGGTAATTATTCCAGATTCTCTTAATATTTATTATAATTTAACATCTTTGCTTAACTAAATGCGTGGCTGGCCTCTTGTAATCTGGGTAACAGGCTACTAGTGATGTAATACTAAGACTGTAGCATAGCATCTGTAACCTAACATGCAACTATGCATTTAATTGTGTGATCACCAACTTGAAGAAGAAGAAAGGAGTCGTTGTGAATGAAGTAAAGAGAGCAAAAGTTAGAAACTAAACTAACTTTTTTACTACTATAATTTATGATAGCATTTACTTTGATATTGTTAAGTAATTATTCTATGATGCTCAACTTTTGAGAACAAAACTGAATGACGCATTAATATTGTTATCAGTTTGCACAGCAATGTGGTTTCAGAAATAATGTATTTTTTTTTTGGGACTTATGGAAACATGTTATCCACTTGACTACACAGACTCAAGAAAGTGTTTTGCTTGAAAAGCATTGATAAACTGAAGTTTGGTATGGCCTAATACATGTCAGTAATGGCGGGAATACTTTATTATATTTGAACAAAAGGTTGACAAGATAAAATTGTATGTTGGAGGGGGATTATAATCTTATTTCAAGCAATAATGGTTAACTATTCTTATATATTTTTTTGATGATCTTAATAATATAATAAATAAGTGCAGATTGAATTGATTTCCATTTATACTTTTTGAGCTTGTACAAAACAAACCGCAAACGAATTGCATACAGTTTTCAATCAACTTATCTCAAATCTCGATTATAAAGAGCTGAGTGCAGCACAACAAAAAATATGATTGCTGTTAAGCTCTAAAAACCCATTTGTACACAACAAATAAAAGTATTTCATGTAGTTGCAGGTGGCTTCATAAATATTTTCAGAGGCCGACAGAACACAATTTTGCTCTGTTGCAAAATAAACTTTGTAGAGATATGCGCAAATAGAAATTGGTTTTTGGTCAAACAACTAGACACCCATGTCAGCAGCAGGCAACCAACAAAGAAAAAGGCAAGAAAAAAAAAAAAAAAATTGAAATTAAGTTGCCTTCAAGAAGGCCAAACTAGAAAATGCGAAGCGGTCGGCTGAATAAATGTACGAAATCAGCATAATGTAATGGAAACAATTTTTATGACAACGAAACGGCAGCGTCTTCGGCACAAGAGCTGGTAGAGAAAACTCACTGCTGGGCTGCTGACCAATGTCAGCCCTAAAACTGACAAATTAGCATTTTTTCCATTTTATGCCAACGGCCGTCGACGCCGTCGTCCAACTAAATATTTGCCCCGGCGACCGCAGCACAAAAAAAAAGAAGCGTCTGCTAAAATAGTTCAGTTGAGTTGAGTTATTTTTGCAGCTGACCTAATTTTATAATGGAAAACTTGCGATAAGTTGGCAAAAATACAAAAAAAAAAGACAACGAATCCCACGAGGATGATGAAGGCGACGCTGCCGGCGCTTCAGGCAGATAAATAGCTTGGTTCAACCTTCCACCTCTTCCCTTGTCTAAAACGGCCATTTGGTATTGTATTACTCTGTCTGAGGGTAGTGCCTCTATGTCACTTGACGTGCAACGTATCGATAAAGAAAATTTCAATATTTCAAAACTATTAAAAGTAAAGCTCCCTTACCACACAGCTTATCATATATAATCACAGATTTTATTTAGGATTTATTACAATAAAGGGTATTTAGCCTTCGATATTTTGTTGGATTGGAGCACAATCTTGTTATCTCTTGTGTGTTCGCCCGAACATTTCATTTCGCATAGATTGAGAGGATGGCAGACATATAAATCTCTTTTGTGTGGACCTGAATTTAATTTCCACATGCTCATGAATAATTTTCAAATTTCGAATTCAGTAAAACGTGAAGCGTATTTCCGCCAACGGTCCAATAACAACGACATTCGCAGGCTCAGATTCAGATTTAGATTCAGTTCCAGTTTCAGTTTAACTCTTAGCCGCATGCTCTGCCTCTCAGCCTCGCAGCAGGAGCGCCAAGGTGTGTTTTTTTTTTTGGCTCTTGTCAGCAAAAGAAATATTGCCCATATTATGGCCACCAGCTCAAAAATCCCAGCACTCTTGGGCTACACTGCATTTCCACGGTGCCTTAGCTTTTGGTCTCCGCACAGATTACCTTTTAGAGTCCTTTCATGACTTATTTGCTAGGGTGCCATGTGAAATCTGAACATCTGAGCATTTTAAATATTATGAAATTTCCACATCCATAAATTACATCCAATAACCCCGCATACAGATCACGCTAAAAGCCAGGAACCGCAATGGTTATGAGAAATAACTTTAAGAACCATTTTTACTTTTCATTTTGAAAAGAAAAAGACTTGTTAGATTATTATTAATATTTTCTATAAGTTTTATTATGTTTGTGTATTTATTGGTTTCTTTATCGTTGTAAGAAATAACTTTAAGAGCTGTTTAAAATTTACTTTTGGTTACGTTTACTTAATGAATGAGCTGTGGCTAGAAGTGAAATGTTTATAAACTGCTGATGTTGTCAATCAATCGAATTGAATTGGCAAGCAGCACAGGAGTGTGGCAAGACAAGGGTGGAGTGATGGAGTGCTTTTAAGGGATTGTTTATTTCAATGCTTTTATTTGCAAATTTTATTTATAAAATTGCACTTCAGAGGACGACAGAGTTGCAAACACATTCGTTGTGGACCATTGCTGATGCCATTTGCCGTTGCCGCTGTCGAAAAGCGAGTCAAGGACCACGCGACAGCTTATCGTGGTAAATCCTATTGTCGTCATATTGTCATAACCGCAGCTCCTCTGAAGTGGCCCTGGAACACTGCAGCCCCCACCACCATCGGACAGTGTTGCCACTGGCCGCAAAGGAATTGCCTTGGCATGCCCTTTGTACTGCTGTCTTTGCGGTCGTTTCTCACAATGAAGCCTTGTTGCTCTTTTTGTTGTTATTGGTGTTTGCTGATATTCTTGTTGATGCTGTTGTTGTATATCTTTCGCTTCAGTGGCTTAAGTTCGTACTTGGCACCACTTATCTTTTGCACCGACTTGTTTGTAAAATGACGAAATGAATGTGCGGTCAGCATCCCTCCCCACAAACTACCATCTGTATTGCATTCTTAACTCCGTCTTACGTACTGCGTCCCTCGTCCTGCGATTTTCGTGTTTCGTCTTCATTTTCAGTTGTATCTTCATCAGCATCATCTCAGCTTTTCGTCAAGTTTACTTCGACGACATGCATGGGACGTTGAGTGGCGGAAGACTTCAAAGCACAATGCAATCCCCAAAATTGTCAGCATCATAACTCAAACTCAGTCGCCAGTTAGCGGTTACAAATGTTGTTAAATGTATCAATTACGTATGAACTACCAAGTACAATACATTGTGTGTTTGTGTTCCAAAATTGAGAGTGTTCTTCTGCTCTGGAAAGCGAACAAATCAGTTGTCAGTATCTTTATAAATGGCTTTTAAAAATATATCAAAAATGAAAAGACTTTTCTTATTGCAACAACTATTGAGATACCTATCTTCAGACATCTATATAGTTTTTGATTATAGCTAGACTTAGTTGTCTTTTCACTCAGAGCGACTCTGTACTATTTTTAATGAACTAAAATCAGTCGAACTGATTGTCTTTAACTAGATATTAAAAATATTTAATTAAACAACTGATAATAAGAGCCAAAGAGAGCCAATGAAACAAAAATACACGCAAAGAAACAAAATACAAATTGCCCACTTAAAGCAAGTAAAATTGCAATAGTCGAGTGAGCTCCACTACAAGATACCCTGAACTCAGCTTTTAAATACATGAATTCTAGTTGTACTGCCAAATTACACTTTTTGCACCAATTGGGAGAGTATACCCATAATACCTTGCCCATTTTTAAAGCGTTCAGAGCTTTGCAAAAGCCAGCGTTAATTGATGCTTCCATCTGCAAAGCGTATTCAATTAGTCGATAACACAATTTATTTTTCCCCTTTTTTTTTGCAGCATGCTGATGACAATTAGCCTGACTTCACTGTACCCTTTCCCCTGTACCCGGATTGCATATTATATTTGCGGCCAGCCGCACACTTTTAAAACGTGGCCAAATGCAAATTATGCACCATCATGTTGAGTAACGACAGTCAGCAGCAGCTGGCAACAATCCCCGTGTCCCTTGCACTACCAACTCGCTGTCGGGTAACACCCCCCTCCCCTCACTGAGAGCTCCTCTTGTGAACGGGCAGGACATGGCCTTGTCGTAATTAGCTGTGCAGAACGTAGCTGGCGATAATTAATGACGTTGGTCACGTTGGTTTCATGTCGATTTCATTTCATGACACGGCCGCAGGCAGTTCCTGTGCGTCCTCCTGTGCCCTGCGCGTTCTTTGCGGTGATTTGTCAAGCGTTCGCATTCAATAAGGCCAAAATGAAACAAAAAAAAAACGGAGAAAAAACATGCAACGCTTTTCGGCTGCATGTAAATCTACATTAAATTGAATTTCGTTTGCAACGGCAAGGCGAGTACAAAAAGAAAGAATTAATTTCCCATTTTACTTAGTTTTTTTGTATATTCGCAGCTGCTCTGATGAATTTCTGTTTGTGCTCCATTTTGCTGTGGCTTCATTAAATGCTGCCCATTTAGAATTCAATTGCAAATCGATCTTTGAGGTTATTCGATGAATTCGAATAACTGAATAATTAATTGCCCCCACGCAGTGCAACTTTGAGTTAACTTTATTTCGCTCAATTCAAACGACATCAGCTTTTCAGTTCGAATTGGATTATTCAATTTATAATCCATGCACTCGAATTAAAGACCAGTGTTTGGCTTCGTTTGGGTGTGTTGGCTTGACCATCTTCAGCTCGTTTCGCTAATTGTTGTTTGCGGGTTATTTTGGGGGCATATTTGCGAATCACTTGATTTAAGCCAATAAGTTTAATGGCAATTTTATTTGAGTTGATTAGTGCACAGTTTGTAAACTAGTTATCGCAGCCAGTTGCCAAACTTAGTGCCAATCGCAATTTCACCACCCAACGGGCATCAAATTAATTAAATTCGTTGTGTTTGACTTATCCGCTTTCAGACATCATTCACATCGTCCATTCAATAATGTACTATGTTTGGCCAAATTCTCCTTCAAATGTTTTTGGACTGCACAGCAAATATTTGCATGTAAGGCTCGCACATATGTACTATGTAATATGCATGTACATATGTATAAATATTATGTGTATATATGAACTATAAATATTTAAAGCACTCGTCTAAATTAATGTCGATTTACTTGCTCCTAATTCAGTCACTTATGTTTTGGATTAGTTGAGGTTTTTGGTATATTTTTCAAATGGAATCTGCTAACACGCTTTTTATAGGTTTCAGAATATTATTTACATAGTTTTCATTTAGACAATATGACTGACAATAATGGTTGGTGTTTTCCTTCTTCCTTAAATTTTACAATTTCAAATTATATCCTGAATGGATGGAAGGATTCCTACTTGCTTGCTCCGGATACATTGATACAATTTTTTTTATTTTTATTCTTATAAGGATTTAGCGATTCTCCCATTCTGAGCTATAATATATAGCCTTTGGCCAAATATTAAATAGACACATAATGAGATTGGTCTGGATATGAAAATAAAAATTTATCATACATAATTGGCCTATTTACATAAGGAATTTATTTTCAAACCAAGTTCTGGGTTTACTTTTAGATTATCAGATCAAGCTCCTGTGCTGGATGGTTGGTGCATCATTTTACGACAGGAACACTATCCTTCAACGAGACCTCGGTTTAGCCATTGCTTATTTCCTGCTGAAGACAGATTGTACATTATAAAAAACAATGTATTTTTGTGTTAATAGAGTATCTGTATTGCACAAATAAACTACAATAGGTTTTTATTTGGCTGTTTTTGTTAGTGTTGCACTAAAAGAAAACACTAAACTTATTTTTACATTACCCTTATTTGGTTTTTCTTTTGGTTTCACTTTTGTTCTTAAGTTCACTTGTTGGCATCAACCACTGCTACAGCTGGTTGAAGGGGACCAAATACTCGAATAAATAGATCTGACCCGATGTCAACCAGCTACATACAGCGTTGTAAATAAATTCATATTATATTTGTTTCTTTGTTTATGTTATTGCTTTGTATATTAATTGAATTGAATTGCACATTGTTTGGATTTCATTGAGCACGTTTGTTGCAACATTGCAACATGCAGTGGCAGCCGTAGCCACTCAGTTGTCAATCATTTTGTTATTGCTGCCAAAATGCGGCGTAAATCAATTCATTATAATTGCGCGCCATTGTTGTCAATATATTTGAAAATAACAACAACTTCATAAATGTTACTATATTTGTATTATTTCGTAATTATTTTTGAATACACTTTAAATAAATAATTCGAAAAAGGCAGCCTTGTGGAATTACTTACTTACATTGGATTTAGGGCGTAATCTGAAGAGAGGTTAACCCATATACATATGTACAAGCCTTGATTAACCTAGTTAATGACCAGGTTTCGTCACAGTTTTGCCAGTACATCGAGAATAGGCAAGTCTACAATGAAAGAATCAATAAATTTTATTATTCAGAATCTAAAACAGCTAAAATATATCTGGAATATTATTACGAATAATTGTCCATTAAGAGCAAAATAAATATCTTAACGTCTGTATTTCAAGCTATCATTATTTTGTCACTCTATTATGTTTATCGTAAATCGCTGAACATAAGGTATTAAAAATTTTTTGAAATCTGCCTCAGAATCATTCCACCTTTGCCTCGAGAAGCTATTTAGGTAACCTTTATTTTAAAGTTAATTAATTGTTTTCGTGTAATAATTCTAATTCGCACAAGCCTGAACTGTTAACTAAGTGATAATATAAGCATTTCAATACACATTTAATTATGATTAACGCGTTTTTTTTATTGCTAGTTTGCTTAACTGTACTTTTGATAATTTACATAAAAACTATGATTATTTCTGATATGAATTTGTTGTGCATTTTAAAGTTTGTTATTCCCCCAAAGCTCTCATTCGCAGCAGTTGCTGCCCACACACTCGCACACACACACACACACACACACATATAAGCTTCCCCCACTTCACTTTCGCTAACATATATGTATATATGTATGTGTAGCTGCTGTTGTTTCCGTGAACAACATTAGCTTCATTTGCTCTATTGTTTTGATTATGATTTACAATGCCCAAATGCGTTGCTTTTGTCTGCTGTTGTCTGCCTTTCGCTGAATGAGCTTGTGGCTTAGCTATTTGGGTGTGGCAGTGCTTGTGTATGTGTGTCTGTGTGTGTGTGTGTGCCAAAGGATAATGCATTTGCATGTAGTGTGTAAGCACAGCTATACAATAAATTTAATTTAAATTGTGCGCAAAAGTGTTTGCTCTTGCTTTGTGGGCGTGTTCCTATTAACGCTCATTACGCATTGGCCTACTTGTGTATACCCGCAAGGTTGTTAGCAATGAGCAATTCCCTGGCAACTAAATGGGTAGTAAATTGGTACCATCTGAAAATGAATGCACGTGAAAAGTATATGAATTTATGTATTTTTTCTTGTTAATTTAAAACAGCAATTAAAAGATTTGTTTTAATCGATTAACTTTGGCAATTGCTAAAATTTAATTAAAATTAAATTAAAATAAATTTACCGCATCGAAAATAATATTTATTTTTCATTATCAAAATTATAGTTATAAATATCAATACACCATTAATTTATTTTCTCTGGCTGCAGGCCAATTGATTTTTAATTTTTCATATACTCTGATTTATTTCGAATACCGAACAGCATCCAGCCAGTCAGCTTTGGGGTTCAAATATATTTAAATTATCGGAGGTCAGCAAACAATAGATAGATAGGGTAACACGGTATTTAATTTCCAAGCAATTTTTGATTATTAAATGAACTATTTGAAAAGTGCTATTTTTTTTGGTCGTACACATTCTCATATAATTTGGATAGCTGCATCATTTGATTATCGGTGTGTGCGTGCTTGTTCATGCCTGCCATTCTTTCATGGGTTGAATTGTGTCTTTCTGATGAATCTCCCGAATCGTACTTAATCGCATTCTTTGTGATTTGATAGTGTTCCACGGGAAAGAAATGCGCCTCCAGCTGGCGCACACCATCCGGCTTGCTCAGATCGTAGGCAAATTTCAGATACTTATCGAAGAAGACTTTCGAATTATGATTTTTGTTTCGAGATGGACGCTGTACAGCATTGTCAGCGTTGCCCTGTGATTTGGTCTCCTTCAGTTGTTTGCTGCTGGTAAGTAATACGTCAGCCCTTACCTTGGACACAGAGGCATCGTCCTTATGCTGGCACTTCTGCCTGATATGTTGTGAGATCTCAAAGTGCTGGAATAGAGCCCCGTTGTGCACAATGTTTTTGGCTTTAGTTGCTGGTTGCATTGCAACTGACGCTGATGGTGCTGTTGGTGTTGCACGCAGCGGTTCACCAACTTCGGGACGTTTGCTGCACTTCAGCTTCACCGGCTTTAATTTTCTTACCCTATCTTTGCCCTTATCTTTGGTGGCATCCTTGGCGTTGACGCTGCCAATTGTCGGCTGTCGAATAGTGCGCATATCCAACTTCAGGGGCTTGGTGCTTGGCTTACGGCTGCACTCATTACTGGCCATTACTGAAGGGGATAGAATGATATGTTTTTGATATGCTTGACGAAAATGAAAAAACAGAGTACAAACAACTGTTCCGATTTCAAATGAATGACCTGAAAATAATAACGAATTTGATAAACTGCTTTAATGTTGATAGAGATGTGACACGTTACAATACGAGTATATGTTTATATATATGTTTTACCATATATAAAGGAAATTCATTCATTAATTCAATTTTGTCAGTTCGTCCTTGAACTTATTTTGAAAATTGTGGTTAAAACTATGAAATCAATAAATGATCAACTTTGACATTGCTAAATACGAAATGAATTCATTTTCAATGAATGAATTTTCACTAAATTTGTCCTTTTTTTTCTAAATCTAAGACTGCAATTATTTTTATGCATTTATCGTGTAGATTTAAATTTATGTGTACCTGTATATATGTATCTATTTTGGGCCATATCTGATAAATTGTCTGTTGCCTGTCAGCCACTCAAGTTTAATTTGCCTGTCATTTCACTTTGCTAACGCGAGCGATAAAGGGACGCAGGTAGGAGGCGGGAGCAGGTGAGGGGGCTAAGCTGACATTTGCCAGTTGCCAACTGCCAGCTGCCAGTCGCTCGCAACCAAACTTAGCTCCGCAAACCTCCCCTTTTATAACCCTCTCAGCGTGGCCAAGCTGCGCACAATTTGTGAAACGTAAGCGAAAAAAGATCTGCTTTGCTCAGGTTGCCAACATTAGAAGGGTAATGGGGGAAGGTGGGTTGTCGGATAGGACTTCTGCAGACACAGTTTAGCCGAAATGAAACTAATTACGTTGGCGACTTTACACGCAGATAAGACTTAAATCACCTAAATGAAAAAGAGCTGTATTTCTTTTTTCTCCTGCCCCAGGGGCTTGGTAATAAATGCTATATTTGACAATGCTTGACCAGCATATACCCTGTATAATGTAGGCATGCACAATGTGTAAATGTTAGCTCCAGTTTAATATGAGCAAATGTAACCAAATATATTTATATATACATACATATCTTACTCAGAAATTGTTACAAATGCTGATGTATTTTGGTCTTTCCATTTTGTTCGTTCAACAAGAACTATTGTAGTGAAAATTAAGGCAAATTTTCGGTCATGCTACCCCGCTGGGGTAAGCATGCAAAATGTAATGTAAATAACATCATTAGGCGGCCGCAACTAGGAGCCAAGTGTGAAAGCCAAAAAATGCGACTACGAAGCGGGTTAATTACGCTACAAACAATAAATTACTTGCTTCGCGGAAATGTAGAGAAAAAACCAAGATGAAATTTGTGCGTATAGCGAAGGAACGCAAAGAGATAGAGAGTGAGGGACAGAGACAGAGAGAGAGCGAGAAAGGGAGGGAGGTGGGTATGTGAGGAGAGGGCTGCTTGCATGCGCGACCCTAATCAGCTTAGTGAACGATGATTAAATTTTTGGCCTTTGAGGGAAATTGAAAGCGCCTGCAACACATTGCCAACCATTGAAATCGCATTATGTATACGCCATGTGCTGCACTAACTGACAACATGCTCCTGCTGCTGCTGCTGCTGCTGTATCTTAAACCTTTCAACATTTCACAGAATTCTAGCATTTTATGCGCTTGTCTAAAAGTTTTTTTTCTCACATTTTTGATTCTTTTTCTTTTATTCTTCAATTTGTGTGTGAGTGTGTTTCTTTCACTGGCCTGTCAGTTTTGTAAGCTGTTCCCTTGTCGGTCTTTTTGTATATTTGCTTTCACTTAATTTCATTTAGCTCTGGCTTGTTTTTGTGCTGACTCAGCTCATCATGCTGGAAAAGGAATTTTTTAATTAGGAAGTGTGTTTATCCGGAAGTAATTGTTATTGTTATTTTTGTGCCCAGTGGCTCTAGAAAACACAACAAACCAAACAAAAACAAAACAAAAAATTGAAATAATAAAAAATAAATAAAATAAATTATCTTCTTTCCATACAGCGCACAGTTTAAGCTTAAGTCTTGGGACTGAAAAGACAATAGAATTTAGGATTAAATGGAGTTCTCTTTGGGTACCCTTTAAATTTGGCAATAATAAGCAACTTTCTGTATGGTATAATATAATAAATTAATTATTATATACTAAAGACAATCACAACTTGGAGTTTATTATTATGCATCATAAATAAAACTTATTTTAGTTAATTAAATATAAATGTGTAAAATGAATATCTTATGAAAAACAACGAAAATATCTTAAATTACTTAAAAGGTCCCTTAAAGTTGTCTCAACCCTCGAGAGATGCTGCCAGTTGCCTGTTGCCAATTGCTGAGTAAACAACAACACATATACACTTGATATTTCTTTCTGAGTGTGAGTGTGTGCGCTGGATGGACCCTATGAGGGAGCGTGCGAGCAAGTGGCTCCACTTCAGTGCCATTGTTAGTGGCACTTCTTTGCTTTTATTTTCAGCTGCTGCTGTATCTGCAGTGTAGACAGTTTTCAAGCATTTGTCCAATGTGTAAGTGTATTCGGTTGCAAGCTGCCAGTTGCCAGTTGCCAGATGCAGTGCTGTGCTTTTCAACGCCACCCATCGAGCCCATTCTACCAGGCATTAATGTCAACAATTATTGCGCCTGTAAGCAGTGCCACGCCCCGTTCGCCCTGAAATCATTCCGTGGCCCAAAAAATACTTGAATCTGGTGATCTTATTGTGAGTGCTCTAGGGATAAATGCAGTTGCAGTTGCAACTCTCGACAGGCAGTCAATTTAAATTGTTCGACTGCTCCGAAATGTTGTCCAAAAATATAAATTGTAACATAAATTTCAATCCGATGGCTGATGCGGGCGATGGGGTTAGCCGGGGGGTTAGCTTACATATGTGCTTAAGCGGAAATCATGTAACAAAATACCCTCAAATATGTGTGTACTAACTGAAAATCATCCTAAACTATAGTCCCTGCGCACACACACACACACACTCACACACACACAAACACACTTTACAAAATGGCTGCCCTCAGCTGCAGTGCCGCCATTCGTTGCCGTTAACATTTCCGCTTTATTTGTCTGTCTGCTCTTTGCAATTTATCTATTTCTCCCACCCAGTTTCACCGTTTCTGACTATCTCTTGTGTCTGTCTGTCGGTCTGTCCGTTTGTCCGCCTGCCTGCCTGAGCGCCTGCCTGCTGTTTTGCTGGTTGTTTGTTGGCTAAATTCAACTTCGATGCCCCAACTATTTCCCCCCACATTTTCCATAGCTCTTTCCCATTGTGCAGTTTTAGTTTTTATCTATCTGTGTTCTCCGTTTTGTTCTTGTTCTCTAATGTTTTAAATATAAACTCAAATAACGTCGAAAATAATACATAAATCACCGCAAATATCTCGCTGAATTTCTTTTCAATCTACAAACGCTTGGATATTATTTTCTGTCTCTTACTCAGTAGTAAACAATTCTGTTTGCTGTTCTGATTTTCAGCGATAAATTATAGGAACCCAAAAAGAACCTCGCCTCATCCTCCCGACCAGTCCGTCCGCCCTCGTGCACAAGTTTTTATCTATTAATTTGATAGCCGCGAGTATTCGTTGCAGCTTTTGTTGTTCTTTACAAGTTGTTGCTGTTGCCAGAAATAAAAAGAAAAGCCACAAGAGACATTGAAGCGATTTGTTAGAGCTTATGGGGAAAGCTTAACAGATATGTTTAAGCTGAATTTTGTTGTGGAATATGTGTAAAAGTATTTTCTTTGATAAACAAATGCAATTAGGTGCTGAGTGGAGTTGTGTTAGGGGGAGAATATATAGCAGATATAACTTAAACAAGCTAGAAATACAATAAATATTCAACTTGAGCAGCTTTTATGTAATGTGCAGCTCAATTTGTAGCCCATGTTTTGAGTGATTGAACTAACTATTAATTCAGGTATTCAATTTCCATAGTCACTGTCATAGTCACTTGTCATATCGATGCAAGCACGCCTCAAGTCTATCTATCAGTGAAACTATTAAGTACGTGCTTAAAGTGTGGACCAATCACGTTGGGCAATCGGTTGCTGTTGTTGTGTTGCATTGGTCGAGAGACAGTTAAATTTCCCGTTTAGCCGCTGCAAGCCCAAGTGATCAATCAAGTGGCATGCAATGTGCGCAACGAAGTAGTCGCTTTGGTTCCTCCTGCTGCTACTGTTGCTGCTGTCGGCTCCAACAGCGCCTGCATACTGAAATTTGATTTTCATCATATTTCGCAAAGCAGGACATGGTGTACGTAGTAGTAGTCTGTTGTCCAGAGGATACCAGGCCAGAGCAGCCCAGTGAGCCAGTCAACCCGTTCGCACGGCACTCGAACCAGTTAATTAAATGATGAAAGCATTGACGTGTCGCCAAAAGCAGGACCGTAACGGGTCCCCTGCTCTATGTGTGGTAGACTGGGACAGTTGATGTTGATGTGGCTCTCCTGCATGTGGTATACTGGGACATGTGATGTGGATGTGGCAAATGTGTTTGTGTCAGTGAAATGAACCAGCTGCACCGCAGCTGAACACAAACTATACTAAAGTTGCCGAGTTGTCAGCCTGCTCGAGTGCCCCATCAACTGCACTAATAAAAAATGTGTCCCACTAGAAAGGACAGCTCAATAAATATTTTGGCAAATGAATTTCAAAATTTCTTGGAATTGTCTTCTTCAAAATCCTGACCATCATTTTTAAGGATTGAATTTTTTTAAATTTCTAAACGTTTTGGTTATTTTGTTTATGTATAAAATACATTCATTAAAAAAACTTAAAACTTAAACTTGAAAAGCAACAAATAGTATTTCTCGCTGCTAAGTTCAGGGTTACATTTTTGTTCTGAGTGCAGGTGGTGTCCTGTGACTCCTGTCCAACTGTTCGGTGTCTTTATAATGAATGAAAGGCAGCAGGACTTTGCTGAGCACGCACGCATCAGTTGCATGTCACACGCCGCTTGATTGGTTGCCAGATTCGTTGACTGCTCGACTGCTTGCCTCACGTGATAATGTCAACCGCGGCGCCACAGGTAATGGCCAAGTAGTAGCAGCTGCTACTGTGTGGTCTTCCACTTGACCAAAGTTACGACCATGCCCCTCCTCCCCTGCCTGTGTGTGCATTTTAATTTACATTTAAATTTCTTGGCTTTGGCATTGGCTGCTTGCGCTTGCCTGCCAGGTGACAATTTTGTGCAGACAGTTGGCCATTTGTTGATTTGATTGATGGCCAACGCCTCGAGAGTTGCCAACTGCTAACTCAATACAACTGCAACAACAACGTCAGCAAAAAGGCCAACATCAACAAAACCCATTGAGTCTTAAACGGAGTTGATTGTTGTCGTTGTTGTTAAACTACCTGGAATATTGTTGTTGGGACTTTGCTAATGAACTTACATATTTGCTGCCATTAATAAGTTTAACATATCTCCACGTGTATATTCTTCAACCCGCTCCTCTCTTTTCCTTTTCCCTAACAGATTGTTAAGGCTAATAATTTTCCATGTTGTTCGTTGAAGAACTGACCACCTGACTCTTGCTGATGTGGTATCTTGTATTAACACCATCAATTAGTAAAGTTTGTAAATTACCACTGATTGCATATATTAAGTACTAAGCAAAAGTTTTACAATTACAACAGTTACCTGAGGCATCTTGTTCGGATTTCTCATGTTTAGATTTAGTTTGTCTGCAAATATGAAGAAAATATTTAAAAAAGTTGGTTAGTTACTGGACGCACATACATATATGGATTGCAGCTAAAAATAGATTTTTGCTTTAAGTGAACTTAACTATTGTCAGGACAGTATAATGAATTTTCAAGCCATTGATATTATTATGTGAGTAAAATCAGAGGGCTCGACTTGTAGTAGACTTGCTGTAGAGGTTTACTTAACGCATCTAAAAGTATTTTACTGTAATGAACTCATGAGTAAGGATATTGTATGTTATCTTTACATTTTCCAAGCAATAAAAGGCTGTGCGCATTATACACCACAAAAAGGTAAGTAGATAATATTATTTAATATTTATCAACTTACGGAAAATCAATGGGTTCAACCTCTAATCCTCTAACAACACTTCACACAAAGCACCTAAATTGCAGTCAGTGGAGTCCAAGAGAGCAGCAAACACTACACAAAGTTGATCCAACAAAACATTTGCTTATCTTGCACTTATCTTTATCAGCTGGAAGGAGATGTGTGTGAGTGTTTGTGTATGTGTGTGTTGGTGTGTGTAGAGTGCCCCTTAGCCATGCAAACTCTCAAGAACCAAACAAACAGTCGATAATTTTTGCTAACTGAATTGACCAAGTCAAGGCGACGAGCAAAAGAAAACAATTTCGACCAAAAAGACAAACATGCTAACAAATAAACTCATTGAACATTTTGTGTAGCTATTGATAACACACACACACACACACACATCCAGACATCAGTGCATAGATCTATATCAGAGCCATTAGGTTCACTTAAATAACATGGAGAAGAGATAGAAATTCACACAAAAACTGAGTCAAAAGTAGTTGGCTAAACAAACAACCAGTTAGAAGAGCAAAAACAAACTTCAACTTTGCATGTTGTGCACTCCATTTTGTCTCTTTTTTTCTTGCCAGTTTCAGTTCATAACGAGAACAAGTTCAAGCGTTGGCTAGGCTGACAGACAAGTGCATTTTTTATGCGACTTTCTGGTTGCAAGTTCCACTTAAATTTGTTGGGGCACGGGGGCGAGACAACATAAATCATGAACAGACACCGACAAATGCTCCACACAAACTGCAAGCGAAATGTGTGAAAAACGTTTAGTGTCGCCACCAAATGGTGGGGTCTTTAGGAATTGGCACAGGAAGAAAGTGCTTGCCAGGACACCCATTGCCGCAGAGATGCAGCAGCACCAACAGCAGCGGCGACATGACCGAAAATACTCTGCGGTTTTTCCTCTGTTTTCCTATTTTATTTTTTCTATTCTTTCTTGTTATTCAGTTTTTTTTTTTTCATCTTATTTTTTAGTGCGGTAACCGCACGAGCAAAGCTTCCGGCGTATTTTCACAGTTGCAACTGCAACTGCTGAAGAGCGTGCTAAAATGTCTTTAAAAGGCCATCAAATGAAAGCCAAACGGAAAATCTGCTATTGCCGCTGCTGGCAACTACAAATGGCGTGAAAAAACTGGACAAAGACCAGCAATAGCAACAACAACTGCCAGCTTTTAGGCATGTCTAGGCCTGTGGCCAGCTCAGAGCAAAGTGCTGCAAGTTTGCTGTTTGTTGCTTTTGGTGTTGCTGGCGTTGATTTGAAGTAAGTTCTGCAGCAAGTTGCAACGTTGCTGCGGTGTCCGCAGTTTGTCTGCACAAATTGCCAGTCACTCTGTGGACCGATAAGAGCCGATGGCCGAACTAAATTGAAAACTGCTGTGCTGTGGCGCCTCAAAGTAGGCAATGCATTTACCACTTACAAACAAGCGCGTCAAGTTGAACTGGATTTTCTCCCAGCTCACAAATGATTTTCCCTTTTCTGTTTATTTTGTTTCTTTGCAGTTTTCTCCTTATTTTTTTGCACATTTCCTGTGCTCGTTTTATTTATATATTTTTGTGTTTGGCTGGCACGCCACAATGTCTGGCTTAATTCAGGTCGCTTGGGGTGTCTACCTTCCTTTCGCTCTCCCTTTCTGTCCACCCCAACGATATTAAAATTTAAAGCACCGTTAACGCTCGACTAACCATTTTATTTAACTTTCTAGAAATTTCTTTCGAAATTACCCTTGGCGATTAAAGAGCACGAATCGAGCGAAATACAATATCAATTTCGTATGATTTGATGGAGAAGTTAATTTTGAATTTAAATGCACATATATTTTACAAACTATTTGATATTAAAAACAATTTTCCGGGAAAATGAAAGCATAACAGTTGAAGTCTTTCAGAATATAATGCTTAAGGTCCTTTGCCTTTGTTGTTTAAAATGTTTGTCAACTCTGCGTGATTTGGCTCAGTTTCATTTCGTTAAGTCCCTTAAAAGTCTAATGCCGTTTTTGACCATTGTAATTATTTTGGCTCGTTGCGCTTTTTGTGATGTCTCGCTGTAGAGCGGTCTGCTGCCTTCATTCCAATGGCTTGATGTGTGGTGTAGCTTTCAGCAAATGGCTGTTACCCCCCTCCTTGCCATCCATCTCCCCGCCCGTTTGTATTTTCCTATGTGTGCGAGGGCTTTTATTGTGCGCATATTGGCCATGGCGAGGACGTGCCACTAACTTGATTGCCATTTCAATTGACCGCAATTTTAGAATGCTTTTTCCACTGACTCTGTGAAGGGAATCCCTAGCGCTACCTTCGTCCTTCGTCCTTGGCCGTCATCCACAGTTGGCCACTGTCGCCCGTCGCTTCCTTTTGTATCGTAGCGGCCTTTTGTTAGCTTCCGCATCATTACGGACTTTGCTTTCGGCCATGCTGTACTTTTTATACTGTTTTTTTTTTTCTCTTATTTTGTTAGACCCGTCTCGTTATGCGACTGGAGAAGCGGCTAATCTGTCCGCTCATTGAATGAGCCAACGAGTCAGCTTTGTGGAGTCCATTGCTCACATTTTGTGTGGGGAGCGGAAGCAGCCACTGTTGCCGGATGCATTGATAACCATTTCCTATAGACACGGCCTTCCATCTTGTTGCTGCTTTATTGGTATTTTGTGGAATTTCAATTAGCGCTGTGTCCACTTGCGACCCTAATTTAGTTTTTTTTTTTTTGTTTTGGTCACCGTAAATGATATAACGTCGATGAGCTGGCTAAAGAAATTCCATTTAAGCTATATATGCGCAAATCTGATAAAATTGGCGTGAGCCAGCCACGCCCACCGACCGCATGGTAAAAACAATAAAGCAAAAAAGCTTGAAAATGGATTTCAACCATTCCATTGCATTTTTTCGCTTTGTTCCTCAGCGTTATTTAATGGGTAACGCCCAGCGTCCTTATATACGCTGCACTTTAAGTACTTTACAGGTTTTGCTTTATTGTTTTTATTTTATATTATTATTTCGTTTTTCTTGTTTTTGCATTTTTAACGCCTTTTGTTCCGTTTCTCACTGTGGCCTTTTGCTTGCCTCTTGCACGTATCACTGCACAAAGGCGCAGCGGCCATTACGTGCCTAGCCAACTGTGCCGGTGTGTGTGCCTCTCTCTCTGTGTGAGTTTGTGTATGTGTGTGTGTGTGCATGCAATAATCATTGGAAAGTTTCGCCTGGCAGTTGCGTTCAAAAAATTTAGTGCATGCGGACGACCCAGCCATAAATATTTGGCAAGTACCACTGCCACAAGCAGGCGGCACATTTACATAACAAAACTGCATGTGAAGCGACCATTATATAATTAGAAATGTCTGTATGTGTGCGTGTGATTGTGTGTGTGTTTGAGTAAGTATGCACAGTAAGAACTTTGTGCAACGCCTTGGCCATTAGAGCGCAATCAACTGCCAACATCATGGGCGCCAAGCTTGTAAGCCACAAAAACAGTTAATGTTGAAACACCGCAAAAAAAGAAAATACCAAAAAAATAATATGGAAGCTTAATTGAATGCTTGATTTGAGCATACCCTGTGCACAAGAGGCATCTGAATATCATAAGATATACTTCACATAGAATATAAAATATTATCATCGAATACTAAAAACATTGAAAAATGTTCTAGACGGAATATAAGTTAAATGCAATTGCAATAATACATTTTTTTTTGGCGATTTTGTCATATATTCTGAATAATTTTAAATGTGTATTTTAATATAATACTCATAGCAAAAAACAAACCAAGCAGCGTCTTTTTTTGTATTGCTTAAAAAACCCTTACCAAGTCCAAAAACTTCGCATTGCAAACTTTATATGGGAATGTCAATTTTTTCGAGCATGGAAACTTTTGCAGTGCATTGTCGTAAATGAAATGGCCCGCATTGAGAGTTTAGTTACTGTCATAATTTTTTACAGACTTTGGGCACTTTTGTTGGGGCAACTTGCACATTTGCGCATTCGCCTCGCTCTAATTGGCAACATGTTGATAAATGCAATTCAATTGGCGTTCGGTCGGGGTTATTTTTCTGAGCTTGTGGGTCGCCTGGCAATTAAATGGTCTCTAAGTAGTTTTTTAATGGCTGTGGCAGTTGCTCATTTGACTTGCCTTGAATTTTAAGTTCTAGAATAACTATTAGCTAAGTCTCGATACGCTCGAAATTGCAGATGGCTTAAAGTTGCAACAAACTTGCGGCGATAACAACAATTGTGGAATCGATTCAAGTCACGATGTTGTCAGACACCTCTAGGGCTAAATTCGAGGTAGCAACAGCAGCAGCTGCAGGAGAAAAAAAATGACAACGACAACCACAAGTCAAATTGACTCTGACTTTGACACGTTGACATACGATAAAGGTATTTGCCTGTGGGCGTGTGGCAGTGTGGGCGTGGCACGACACACACACACACACACACACACACACACACACACACACCACGCGTATTTCTTACAGTGATGTCAGAAGGCATTTTCATCACCGTCTCCTCGAGATGACAGAAAGCAAGCCAACAGCAGCAGCAGCAGCAGCAGAAACAGCTTCAGCCGATTCCTGTTGTATTCGAGTGCCTCATATCATTATGTATATTGGAATCTGCTGAAGTTTTTTGGGTGGCATGAGGATGGGGAGCGTGTTTTTTTTTGGTACTGGCTTCTTTGCTAACGCTGGTTTCACACTGATTGCACAAACGTGAGTAAGCTGCTTTCACCATTGCGTTCTACATGCTAACATCAGTTGGCGAACTTCATTTTCATCTCCCCAGCTCATGCATTTATTCATGTTTGCCTTTGTGTGTGTGCGGGTGTGTGCGAGTGAGTGTTCATTCACTTGCTCATGTACTCATTCATTTACATCATTTGTATGTTGTTAAGTCAGCAAAATTTAACGTACTCCTCTGATTTGCACTTACTCATGCTACAGCTCCTCTCCCTTTCTCCTTCTCTCTCTGCCTCTGGCGCCCTCTCTTTCTTTACATTTTGGTTTGTGCATGGTACTTGCCAAATTGGGATGTGATTTTCTTTGTGTGTGTGTTTGGCTTTTACTGGATTTTCTTTTCGTACATCATGCTGAAACATTTTTTCTTTATACATAACTTTTTTTTTTTTCTGTGTGGCTGCGATTTTTTTCAATGGAAAATATTCAGGTGGAATTGAGAAAAGTTGTCAAGTAATTTTCGTATAAGCTTAAGTTTACTTAATATTTTGAAATGATTTGCAAAATGGAGCAAACAGTTTTTAATTTGCCCGCAAATATTGCTGGCTTATAAAGTCCACACTTGGAATGATTCGCCAACTTTAGTGCTGGATTCACATTAATTGTGGTTTTCAATAGATGATCTTATACTCAAAGCAAATATCTTAAGCAGAAATAAAGAGTCATTTTGTTTCAACTTTCTTAATTAGGTTTGTGCAAATGCCAGTTTATTTAAGGTCACAATTAATATTCATATTTAGTAAAGCGCAGCGTCATTCTAGCCTCAACACTTAAGCTCTTTATACATTAGTTTCTTTTAAGCACTGATGCAGCAAAAAATATCGTTTAATTGTAAAAATACTAACGTATCAATATAAAACACATAACGATTCAAAACAGCTACGTTTGGTTTTATAGCCTTTTAGAGGGTATATTAATTTGTATACTTCCGTAGAAGTTAATCAGCTTTAAAGAAATCTTAGTGAAGCTTGGAATATATTCGTATTTTTGCTGGAAGCAGCACTTAGGTCGGAGATGACCAGTTCAGACCACTATAGCATATAGCTGCCAAAGCAACAATCAGTTGAAAGTTGAGTTTTAGGTGACGTGTTAGTCAGGAAGAAATGGTTATCGCCAAATATTACATTCCCTTGTAGGCCGGAGTTAATCAGCTGACATATACATTTTTGCTCCGAATTTGAAATTTTCAATATCTTTTATGTTTCTTAATATTCAGTATTATACATTTAATCAAACGCTAAATTCGCGTATTGCTGGTTTGAAATGCAATCAAGATAAAAAGCAGCTACGCCTTTTGCTCGTTGTTGCCTTTGGGTTGTCTGTCAACATCAGCATTTCGCTCTTATCCGCAGTCTGATGTGCTGCTGCAGCTGCTATTTGCTTCTCAATCTTCCTAAACAGCACTTGCTACTGCTGCCACGCCCCCTATAGTGACATGGCTGGCAAGTTGTTGTACAAAGTGCTCAACAACTCCCATGTCAATCATTTGGGCAGGAGTTGCTTTGTATTCCTCAGATGCAGATGCATTGTCAGCTGGAGGCGCTGCGCATCATTGTTAGCGTGGACAGCAGAGCGCGCATTGAGTAGGCATACACACACACAACTACAAGAAGGTCTGTATGTGTGTGGGTGTGTGTGTGGCAGCATTGACATTTACGCAACATGTCCCTGTTGCATGTTTGCAATTTGCATTTGCAAATAGTTGCAAAAACGAACATCAAATGTGGCAAATGTGGCACGACAGGCGCATGGTCGGGTGCTTTTGGGTGGTGCGCTATTCGTTTGCCTGAGTTTTGATCAGTTTAGTGAGTTTTTGTCTAGTCCTCCCCTCTCCAAACTCACCAGCACACCCCATCGCAAGCCACTGCTGACTTTGCACCCGAAAAGTTTGTAAATATGCATGCAAATTTTTGCAGTGCTAGTAATGCTTTCAATTTTGTTGCCTCACAGCCAACAAACACACACACACACACACACACCCTCGACTAGTTCGCAGTTTTAGTTACAGTTTCGGTTTCATGTTTACCATGTTGCGGTTACCCCGTTGCCCGTTGTTGTTTTTGTTTCTGCCTCATGGCGTGCATTTTGATGGGTAGTTTGCATGCAGCCGCAGCTGCACTTGTTGTTGCAGTTGTTGCATAATCAAACTTGCCGTTACCATAAATGCAGCTGCAACATTTAGATACTAGATGTGTGATACCCCAATAACCGAATAACCAATATGGTTTCTCTCAGCTACTTCTCCTGGTATGTTATGAATGAATTGATCATATGTGTTGTGACCAACCCAGACAGCCAGGAGTCAACAACTATTATTCTGACGGCTGTATTTTCATTTTGTGGTCTCGGGCATTTTTCGTTTGCAATTCTTATTGTCTCAGCTTTTTGTTTTTTGTTTTTGGAATATTTGCTTAGTGTGGGAGCTAGTCGTAATTTGCATACCCCGAAAATGGCAACTGAATTCGATTTCGTCCTTAGCATATTCTCAAATTAGCATATAGAGCGCTGGGAACAAGAGAATCTGCTATAGACCATGTTTTTATTTTTTTCATGCATACATTGTTTGCAGTTCAATTATTGCATACATTAAACGCCAACCCTGCCACTTAATTTCCTTTAGCCAACAACACACTTTTTGCTATGTAGCTTAAATGTTTCACTAGGTTTGTCAGTCAATTATGAGGTTATTCGGCATTTTTGGGCAGTGCTGTAGCTAGTTGTGTGCTTAACTATGATTCAGAATGATGTTTTAAGCTGTTTATGTTTATGCCACGTGCTAATTGCCCCTCAATTAATATTGAACAGCAAGCGCTTAGCTCAAATTACCAGAGCTAACCATAAATCTAACCTGTGGCAACTGAAGTTTTAATTATCATGTGGCAGTGAGAGTTAAAATGAGCTATAAGGAAAAATAGGAGCAGTACAATATTCCATAAACAAATATATATAAAAAGAACTAGCAAAATATCAAAATAAGAACAAGATGGAGTGCCTTAATCGAGACAGAGAGAGAGAGAGAGAGAGAGAGAGAGAGAGCTCGATTAGAAGATACCTTGAATCCTTAACAACATTAAATAATTGTTTAAAAAGGACGCATGCTTTCAAATATTTTGATTGGATATTCTAAAATATACAATATTGATTACTAAATTGTGGCAGTCAAAACATAATTATCCCGACTTAATTATCGACTCCTCTCTTCTTCTTCTTCATCTTCGTCAAGTTGGTGATCACACAATTGATATCGATGTCCATCGATAGTTATAGTTACCTAAATTACAGAGGCCTGCTACAAAGTATATTTCCGTTTTTGTTGATTTAGTTTCTTCATTGACTAATAAATTATTTGTAAGTTTTGCTCGATTAAAAAGCTTTTCAATGTTCTCTCTTTGTATGACTATTTGAGTCACAACTACGAAATTGGAAGGTGATATACATACATATATGCCGAAAGTCAATACGAAAGACACCACCTCCCAAGCTGATTCGGTTCTCTTTCAGCCGCAGACGTTTGCCATTGACAAACTAAAAATACTGAAATTTATGTGCGACATTTTTTCTCTGTCTCTTGGTTCCGGACCCACATACGTTATACAAGTATTTACGGAGGATTCAACCAGCAGTTGTTTTTCGCGTGCCGGTTTCTTGCTTTATCAGCACTTTGTTACGCCCTGTAAGTGTATGGAAGTATGTGCACGTGTGTGTGTGTGTGTGTGCATATCTCTCTGCGTGCGGATTTAATTTGGTTTACGCCCGTCCCATTATTTTATTTCTGCGTCACATAAAAAACGGACATTTTTGTATAAAAATTGAAATATTTATATATGTGAGATGGTTTTGTATATTTTTTTTATTGTTTCTTGTGCGCATTTCACAGCCTCCATGACGAGTCATCTGTCTCTCTCTGTCTTTTGCTGTCGTCTTTGTCGCTGTCGCCATTGTCCTTACGTTGTCCTTGCGTCAAGTGTCAAACGTTGCTGAGTGGCCAGCGCCGTCGCCAGTTTTCTTCCCTCCTGTCTTCAACGCCCCGGCTGCTCCACTATTTGGGGTTTATTTGCGTTGGCGACAATGTGTCTCGTCGCCTGGTGTCGCCCCTGCCTTCGCCCCCTCCTCCTGTTCCCATGCCACTGTCTTATTTTGTTACGTTTTCCGTTTGTTTTGCAATATTTGCTACTGATGCGGTTGTTGCTGCTTTTGCCCGCCCTGCGGCTGCCTTTGCGTCCCTTCACTTGCCTCCTGCTCGTGCTGCTGCTTTCTTACCACACTTTATATGAATACATATTTATCCATAGATACATACATATACATATATATATATTCAGATATTTTTCAACGCTTCTTGTTCGTCTTGTTTTTGTTGTTGTTGTTGTGCATATCTTATGAAATTGTTTATATTTCTGGAATTGCGTTGGGGTGTGTTTGGCAGAAAAATGTTTTCATGCTGTCCAACAACCAAAAGCCCCCTGCTCCTACAACACTCCACAACATTTGCCGCCCTACTTCTGTCCCTGTCTCTTTTGCCATCGCTTATGTGGAGTGCATAATGGTTGTTTACTTTTAGCCTTCCTTTTTGGCACCTTTTTTTTTTGCTTGCCACTTTATTCACTTTGAAGTTTTTCCGCCTTCCATCTTCTGCTCACTACTGAGGCTAACTAAACTCAATAACTTTTTTTCTTTGTTTTTTTATTCTTGTCAAATTTGTTGTATTAATGAAATTTATTTATATATTCTGTATTTGGGTGTGCAAAAGGTATATTCTGCTTGCTAGAACTACAAAAATGTCGTTTCTTGCGACTTTGAGCTTTAACTTAATGTTTTAATATACTTTAGTTTATAAATTTTAAGTCTACTAGTGATTCAATGTAGGCCAAAACGTCTCCATTCGAAACAATTATATTTTTATAAGGCCCATTTCTCAAACGTTTATAAACGGTTTTTTTTTTAAACTAATATGGGGTCTGTTAAAAATAAACCTTGTACTTTATCTCTTGTACTCTATCGTTTTCTTATTGCTGAATTTTTAACGTGTTCGTGCTCAAAAGGACGTCAAGCAATCATCAAATAACAAACATCAGCATTCTGCTTCCCATAATTAGTATGCATGTGTTGAACACTTAATATGAAAGAGTAAGCATGTGAATTCAACACCTCAAACTTTAGCTTTTCACATGTGTGTGCGAGTGTGTGTGTGAGTGTGTGTGCCTTGAATGACGGGCATTTGCTAGTAGCTGGTAGTTTGCAGTCTGCATCTGGCAGTTTGCAGTTCACTGCGACTGAAAGGATTTGCGAGAGGTTTAAACCTTTAATTTCAATGCCAGCACACAACATAAGAGTGTGTGTGCGATGTGTGTGCAAGTGTGAGTGTGCTTGCTTCTAACAAAGCACAGCAAGCGACACTGAACATGCAACACTAATTGGTCGTGTCATAGTCACGTAGCCAGTGCCTTTACCTGGAGTGAGTGTCAGATTCAGATTCAGATTCAGGCGCACAGTTAGAGCTGCTTCGTAAAGCTGTCAGCTGGCCAACTTGGCTAGAAAATATTAGAATAATCAAATGCCTATGGAAACTAAACTTGCCTGGCTGCCTAAGACCGGAGTCTGTGGCTCAGCTGGTCGGTTGGTTGGTTGGTCTTTTGTTGTTTGCCTGCGGCTTTTGTCTGACTGTCCCGGATGTGGCTCATGTATATTCTGTTACCATATTTGCCTTATACACACGCAGAAAGACACACACACATATGTGAAATTTATTTTATTTGGCATTTATATTTCTTTTATCCTCTAGCAAAAGTCAAAAGCTTTATATGCAAATATGTAAATAAGGCATCTGCCAAAAAATTTTGGCACTTTTTGTATGTTGTGTGTGAGCGGGTGTATCAAAGACAGTTGCCAGTTTGACCGGCACTCAGACAGGGCTTATTAGTATGTTTGTTTTGTGTCTTGTCTTGTCTTGTCTTGACTTATCCCGGCTCGGCTTTTTACCCCAGACTGCAAGGATCTTTGACAGCAGCTCCAGCTGCCTGCTGACCTCAAGTCCTGACCTGGCCGGCTTACAGCTGTCCCCTGGCTTGGTTTAATGTGTAACACATATTTATTGTGCAATATACATGAGCATGCGTATCCCTTCTGCCAACGGCCCGGCCTCATCCTCAATACATGCCGTTTGCATGTTTTACGGCATAAATGCTCCAAAAGCTACAAATTTGATAAATCTTTAAATTTTTTCATTTTCATCTATGTTTGGCATACAGCTCAAAAATGTACACGTAAATAAATAAATTTTCCTTAGTTCTCAATTGTGTATAACGTTTTAAGGATAACACATAAAATCTTTTTTAATTTCTGACATATTTACTTTTGGCAAAGGCATTTTCCAAGTTTCAAAACCCCACAGTTGACATTTGCTACAATTGCATTGATTTATTGACTTTAGTACAAGTTTCATTTATTTGGTTTAGATTATTGAAGAAGAAGCTGACTGCAATTTAAGGCTATAATAATAATATTTTACTTTTGTTGCAGTGGAAACTCATTTGAATTGTTGTCTAGGCTTTACCTTGTCTTTCTGCTTGCCTGCACTGTAAGACAATTAGGACAAGATACTGTTGGATTTGGAATGTCTCTTGGCAAATCGCTGGATCTTTTGCAGTGACGCTTTTCATTTTGCAAACTGCAATTTTAACAAAAACTTCTCATGAATAAATGCATTTGTGGACCGTCTTTTTACGCTCAACTCTAAGCACACAAGTAGAGATAGCATAATATGTGTGTGAGTGTGTTTATATCTGTGTGTGTGAGTGTATGTCTGTGTGTGCAAATCCTTGGTAAATATGGTAAAAGTCAAGGATTAGACTGGAGCATATGCAGCATATGCAAGCTTTCAACTTTTGTTAATATTTAACGCTGCTCTCAGGATATAACTATGTATATATGTAATTTTCCATGAAAAAGCTCTGTCAAGCCAACATAAATTTAGTTAAGGCTTGGTCAGAGCCGGGTGCAAACTTTATTTCATACATTGTTCCAAGAATTTCGGAATCCAGGTATTCGCATTGTCCAAAGTTGGAGGGTAGGTTAAATATTTGCACTGCGAAATGACAAATTAATTGTGAACATTTTCTGCTTGGCGCTTTTAAAGCAAAGTGCAAACAAATTTTTGGGTGCAAACAAAATTGCAGAGGCGTGTGTATTATGTCGACCAAGTTGCTATCCTGCCATCCTGTTTTATGGCGGCGGGTAAATTAAATTCCTTGCCGAGGACAACAACGTTGTCGAAGGGCAGGCAGGTGGCTGGGCAGAGCAGAGTGCAGAGCGATACATGAGCACAAAGTAAACAAAGATGTACAACAACATTAACAACAACTAGTGCTCTACTACAACATAGAGTAGTCGTTGCTAGAGGTTGTGTGGCTGTTGCAAACTGGCCAACGGTAACAACATTGATGCGTCTGTCACTTCTCACGTTGAACTAATAAAATCAACTCTAACTTGATTTGGAAAAGTGGCAAGAGGGTCCTGACTTTGTACCGTGAAGCATATTAGTTTTCTGCACCGTACAAGTTAGTTGGAGGTTCAATTAATTAAATATCCGCATTCAAATTCGCAGTTATATATTCTAACAGTTATATATAATAACAAATAAAAGGTCTACTAATATTCAGCTTCTCTATAATCTATTATCGAAGAGTTTTCCACAAAATATATTAAGACAGATCGATTTTTGTGCTCTTTCAACCTGAATTCAGAATGAATTTCCGCAATGTTCAATTTCATTCGGTTAGATTCTTTTCGTTGGATCAGTATTATAAGGCTGTCGAATCAGAAAATGAAACAATAATAGACATATTTGTGTAAAACGTGTCTAAGCTGTCAATTCAATCAAATTACAAATAATATAAACTTCGTCAGTGGCTGTTATTTTTCATTGAATTCGTGTCACATTGAAAAACATTTGGCACTTTAGATTTTGCCAATTAATTTTCTGCTTCGACTGTTTTTATCTTGTTTATTTGTGCGACATGTGCAGACAAACATGGTCGAAAAATCAAACAGTTGAAAACAGCAATAGATATTGAGAGTGAGAGAGAAAGACTGAGAGAGAAAGAAAAAGAGAGAGAGAGAGAGAGAGAGAGAGAGAGAGAGCAATGAATGCGTCTATGAAATGTCGACTTACTTTGAAGCTGATTTAATTACATTTTGGACTTAAGGAATGGTTGAGGACGAGAGAGAAATTGGAAATGCAGCCAACTTGAAACATTTGGTTATAAGCTTACGGATCTTAGTCTTTTTGTTGACTTACCTATAATCTTTTGATATATTTGCATTTTATAATGACAGTTGAAATTTTCCACTCCACGATTCGCTCGTCTGCAAATATATAAAATGCAGAACAAACAGTAATTAAAATCAATTTCAAGCTGTTAAACTTCCAACTCATTAAATCAAATGTCTGAGCTATTAAGCATTCAAAAACAGTAATAACCATTATGATTCAATCTCAGAATATTTAAAGCATATATTGTGTAATCTATCGCCGCTGTTGCTCAAAATATATTTCCGTCGCACTCTCTTGATTTGTGGCATCCTTGTTGTTGCTGAAATTATTCTCATTTGGCAAATGCAAAATCAGCAATGCGTAATCAGAGCAAACAACACAAACACAGACACTCAACACTCATATTGCCTGTTTTTCATATTTATAGTTCATTTACAATGGGAGGGGAATGGCGGACATCAACTCACACTATTTGTTGTAAAGCCAAAACCATTGCTTTTTGTTATTCCCATATTAAAAATTCAAAGGCTCGGGAAAGCAGCTGGAAATGTGTAGAATAGAAAGTGGAAAAACTCGCTTTGTATAAATATTAATAAAGTAGGCCATAAGAGGAGGCCTGCCATTGAGTGGGTCGTACTCGTTGCTATTGAATGGCGTATTTCTAACAAGAAATCCTGGCCTATTTACAAGTTATAACATTTCTTCCACCCTCGAAGCCCGCCTACAAACCAACTTCCCATCCTCCTTCCTGTGGTTTAACTTGTGTGTTTTGCTGTTATTGGAACTTTGCTCTTGTTTGTGCTTCAACATACAATATTCCCGTTGTTGTTGTGGTTGCTGTTGTTGGTGTTGTTTTTGTTACCGCTGTTTATTTGCATAAGAACTCAATAAGCATCGCATAATAAAACCAGAAGCAAGCTCCAATTCTCTCTCTAGAGCTCGTTATTGCTGCCTTGCCCTGCCTTGCTCGTCCAGCTCCACGCATCAGCGCTTTAAACATGACGCAGCAAATGGTGTGTGTACTTAGTGTGTAATTACCAGTTGAGACCAGTTCGGAGAATTGAGTTCATGTTCTGGTCTAGCCAATGATGCTTGAAATGATAATGCTGCCCCCATGCGTTGATTATCTAAAACCAAGTGTATAAGCTTATGCAAAAATCTTAAAGTTAACTTAAATGAATCACAAATTGTCAATTTGATTTTAAAGTTGTTGTATATAGGAATGGTTTGTCGAGAAATATGTTGAACTGCAAACGACTTGAGTAAAGTCTTTTTCTAATTTGCTTTTCATTCTTTTTTGTCGATAATAAATAAACTCGTTTTCTTATTCACTTACATACGAGTTTCCTTTAAAATGTGATTTTCTATTTTACATCAATAGCACTAAATCCCATAAGTGCTGCAGTTTACAAGAAGAAGTTTACAAAATTCATTTTGGCAATTTAAGTCTATTGCGATTCTTCTAATTGTAAATGACATTTGGTTCGAAAAGCAAATGACTGGCAGAGAAACGCAACATGATTGCACAGTCAAAGCTCATTAAGACGCCCCCCCACCCCCCCTCCCCAAGATAACGACAGTACAAAATGTATATATATTTCTCTGGTGCAAGAGGATAAGATAAGGAAGGGAGAAAAATGGTGCTTTCAAGTGTTCTTACGCACAAATGTGTAAAAGCAGGCGACACACACAAAAGCCTTGATTAGAGAGACAAGACACACTCCGATGCAATGTTGGAGTCCATTAAAATCCACTCAAGTGCACTTAAATGCTTCCGAGAGCTTTGCATGATTGCAATGGAAGGCTGAAGCCCTAATTCGACTCAGACTCGACTCCTCTTTGCTAAGTTCTAATGAGACTTTAGATATAAAACACGTTGCGTATGCTCATCCCTTGCATACCCTCTACCTGTAAAGAGATTCGATTGTTTTTCGCATATCAGCTACTTTAGGTTCAGTGCTTTAGTGCAACTACTTTAATTTATTTGACTGGTGAAGCATTCAATGAAATCTTCTTTTAAGTTAATAATATATTTTTCTAATTCCGAATTTTCACCACCATCATTGTTATGCTGTAAATGAGTTTGCTGATCTGCAAAGAAATGGCATTAGTTGTGCTGGCATTTACACTCTAGTATATACCCTGTAAAACTTGCCTTCAGCGCTGTACGCACACTCAGTGGCAGAACGCGGAGCATAACGATTGTTGGCATATTTTGCGTCTTCTTCAAGAATAGCACAAACAATTTTCGCTGAGCGCAGTTTAGCTCATGCCAACTAATGTTGCAACTAATCTCATAAACGTCATCGTACTGCCGGCGAGGGAAGTGAGAGGAATAAATTGAATTATCATTCAATATAGTTTACTTGGTTAATTACTGACAGCGTATTCGATCTGGGTGCCCACAATACAGTAGACCAGCATGAAGTAGGCGCTGATCCATAGGTAGATGGTGGATACCAAATGAAAACTGTTGAGATTTACGCAAAAGCAAACCAAAATCGAGATTGCCGAGGAGAGCACCTGAGCAGCGATCATCATACCAAAAGTAAGCTCCACATTGTGGCAATAGCTGAAAGGATTAACTTTAATTACGCTTGGATATCAAAAAATTGATTTCAACATACTTGATGAACAGCTGATGCCACTTGATTAGATCCAAGAGCAGTGCATCTACATCAGTATCTACAAAAACTCCCACACTTGATAGATATCTCGACTGCTCCTTACGATGCAGTGCATTATTGAGGGCGGCAGCTTTTTTTTGAAAAATGTTCGCAAATGGGATAATCTGCATCAGCGATAGCAACACCATCATATCACCCATATAGAAGATAAGACCACCAACGCCGAGCAAAAACGAATGGTTCACATAAGTGAGTGTGTATCCCAAGTTGGTATCCAGTGGGAGACCGGGTATCTCGTACTCCAAAGCCGTGACACGTGTGCCATCGTAGAGCAATAACATTCCCGGCGCCGCACCCATCGCAAAGAATGAAGCCAGGTAGCCAATGCGAATGATACGCCGTATATTGAGCATGCGGTCAATGCCCAAATTAAGTGCATCCCAATAGTCCGCACCGCGTTGCTCGTACTCTGCATACATGGCAGTTATGCTGTCCAACAATTGCTTAACGTCCGAATGTCTCAGTAGGAGTGTAATTAACTGGCAAACGCCATTGACGAGGCCACCAAACGTGATGATCGTTTTCAAGCCATCCAACCAGTGATGCTGCGTCTGCTTAATCGCCGTATAGACACAAAAAATCGAATAGCTCACAGGCAACAATATGACGATCCAGGTGCGAAGGTTGATTTTCAGATTTAGCACCAATATCTCCAAACCCAGCAGCCTGGCGCAGTAGTTAATATTCGCGACGAGATTGTTAATTCGCAACGAGGGCCTCATGTTGACTGTTTGTCTGTTGAGCTCGCGTAGCAGCCTTTTATAGTCCACATTGTCCCAACGTTATAATTGCTGTTTTTTTTTGCTTATAATTGTTATATAATTTTTTCCATTGATTTTGTAATTATTGCAAATATGCGCAGTTGACATTAGTTCCCATGTAGCAAGGTCTTGCGACCAAATTAAATGGCTCTAAGGCAAAGAGGCAATGCATTTTAGCATTATTCTGCTCCTTATTAGAAATTCAAACGTATTTCAAGCGAAATAAAGTAATTATATAATGTAGACTTCAATTTTATAATGAGCAAGTGGTCTCTAAGACACAAGTCAATTTTGTATGCATAAAGCTAATTGTATGAAACTGACTGCTAATAAAAGAACAAGAAATGTACACGTTGAAAGATAATTCAGACTTGGTTGGCGTGTTTATTGTAATTTAACAGCAGTTGAGCATTTTTTAACTGTCTTCAAGGAATTGCTAATGTTACCTTTAGGAATGATATTGCAACTGTAACAGCATTGTGCCACATTTCCTTTTGCTTTGTTGCCGTAATCAAGTAAAATGCAATATCTTGCCCGTATTTCATGACCGCCTGTGATTTACGTCTTTAAAATGGCTATTAAACGAAAACAACGATTAAACTGCAAGCTGTGCAACTAGTTGCAATAACAAGAACAACAACAACAGCAACAGCAACACATGCAACAAAGTTGAGCTCTGGATGCAGGCCAAACGAGCCGAGTAACTCACCTGAGCAAAACTTTTGCCTTGGCACTAATTAAATTTAAAAACGTTTTACGGCTATCAGCCCAAATGTTTTTCTCCTTCTATTTTGTAAATTTTATTTATTCAGTTTGGTCCCTATTCAATGTTGTTGCTGTTGTTGTTGGGCTCATCTTAACCAAAGTTTTGGGTTTGAAAAAGCTGTAGCGCATTAAATGCTTAACATTAGAGCTAAAACTTGAGAGCATTTTGCTGGCCTTCTTTTTGTTTTGAGCTTTGTTGTGGTTGTTTATTTATTTTTTTTTTTGCAGCAGCAGCACGTCACGACATTCAGTTTTATTGCCAAGCTGCCATGTGTGTGTGTGAGTGTAGGTGTATGCGTATATAAGTGTGTGAGTGTGTGTGTTGATTATATTTTGCTCGATGTGCTGTCCCTGAGCGTCAGACGCTAAGTCGCAACTAACGAGGCCATCAACAGGATGCGGCCCCAGCACAAAAGTCGATTGCAGCCAGCTATGCGATTAGAGATAGAGATAGGGAGAAAATTGAGATTGGGGCAGGGGCTGGGGCGGTGCTGTCTTTAACTGTAATTGCCTCAGCCTTGGCACCCGCTCGGCTAGAAGGCCCTACAAATTAGGCTTTAACGTTTTAGATGCCTTACAGCCCATCCTTTCATTATTTCTCTGTCTCTCTCTCTCGCTTTCCTGCGCTTGTCCTTGTTTAGCCCATAAGCAAGCGGATCCCAGAGCCCGATTGGCTTTAGCACAAAGGTTTTTTCCCTGACAGCAGCATCGTGTGCAAGCAGCTGAATCTACAGATTAGTTGAAGGAGAGCCTGTCGAAATGGATTTCAGTTTACAGTTTGAAAAATAAACTAAATTGAAGCGGTTTATTTCGTTTGGTACTGAACTTATTTTTTATATTGATTAGATTTTTATTCGATTTTACAAAATAAATAATAAGCTCCAATAAGCAAAAAAGAAAAAAGAAAATTCCTTCATTAAAATGAATACATTGTAATTTACATTGTATTTCCTCGAAATCTTGTGCATATTTTAAATGGCCCCTTTAACAATTTTTTAAAGAATAAAACTTTTGTGATATTACCAGTGCGGTCATCAGACCGTATACTTAAATATTCGGGGCACGTTCATAAACAGTTGTTTTATGGCATATGGACAGCAGCTGTTACAAACTCATCTGTGGCACCGCAAAAAAAAACCAAACAAACCAAAAAAAAAAAGAAGTTATTTATGGGGTACTCTGCACACCGTTGATTGTAAAGCTCTGAAGTGTTTTGGCTGTTCACTATCTGTGTGATTATTATAAAGTAATTTAAACAGTTTGTGGAGGTTATAATAATTTTGAAGGAAACGTCTAAGTTATCATATATATACGTATATATATTCTTGATCAGCATATTTTCGCCTGTGTGTCTGTCCTTTTTTTATTCGCTTATCTGACAAAAATTCGCTCAGATTTAAAGTTATCTTGATAAAGGATGCGACCGGATCTGATCTCTATATTGGATGGCTGCCAAATGAACAACCGGTCGAAAGATGACTTTTGGTTGTCAAGTTGTCAACCTAAAAAAAATAAATTAAATACATTAAGTAATTCAGAGGTATCCGTTAGTCGAGTTGCATTCTATTTTTTATCTGCTGCTATCTATTGCTGAACGTAAAACTAGCATTTTATGCAGACCTGCTATTAGGGACAGGAGGCGGAGCAGGACGAGCAGGTCCACTGACTGGACTGTGTCATCCATTCTTTTTTTTTTTAATTTTTTTGTTTATTTAGAGAGAGGGCGCTTAAAGTGAACTTTAATGGCCAGGTTCGTTGGCTCATAGTTGGGGAATGTGTTCAAATTTACATGCACATTAAATGACGAGACAGTGGCGTGTGGTCTGGACAGGGAGCTGGGTAGTCAGATTGGGCTACTGGATGGCTTGAAATGATTTGGTTGCCAAACGTTCAAGTCGCCTGGGCCGTTGAATTTTAATGGGCAGTGTGAATAGGGGCTTGGGCACTGAAACACTTGGAGTGTCGTTAAGAGCAGCGATAAAACTCAGCTGGGGCATGTAAAGCTATCCAGCTACCGGCTTGCCACACTGCCCACTCCACTTGCAGCCAATAAACAGTCGGAAGCTGTGCAATGGTTGCGCTTTTGGTTACGGTTACGGTTACGTTAACGTTTACGGTTTTGTCTGCTGCCAAATGACTATGCTGACCATTGGCTGCAATTAAACTCACGACCAATACACACGCACACACACACTCACACTTACCCATAGACACACCCTAGGCGCATCTGGTGTGTTAATTGAGGTAAATTACGTCATTTTTTATTGGTGTTTTTCAGTGCACTTTTTCATTGGTGTGTGCCTCCAGCGGCACCCGAATAGGTTTATTCGAAAATTTATTTGTTTAATTGCATTTTTTGCAGTTGCCCCAGAAAGTGTGCTATAAAAATGTTTACTACCAAGGCGCGAGCACTAACTTATTTTGCCCATCCCTTTTGTTAGTCGCTGCACTTAATGAATTTTTTAAAATATACGGTAATGCGATTCTGCATTATTTATTACTTATATATGTACGAAAATAATTTGGAATACCCTATCATTTTTTTTTGCGCAGTAAACAGGCATATAGGCGCTTTGCGTTCTAGGCTACAAAATATTATTATATTTATAATAACAACTTAAAATACTGCATATATTTAAATCCTACAAAATGAATAATCAGCATGATGCTGTGAAAAGAGGAACTGAGATCTGAGAAGAGGGTATTTCTTCGTGAAGTCTAGACTATCACAGTGCTTTTAAATTGTGCGCTAAATGCGCTGAAAGGTTTTTTTTTGTCTTTAAGTCAGAGCCTTAAGTCACAGACACTGCATGTTGTTGTTGAAAAACTTAAGCGTTTGTCTGCGTTTCTGTTTTGTGTTTCCTTTTTTGTTTGTATTGTTTTGTTTTCAGTTGTGTAGCTGCAGCTGCTTTTTCCTTTGTATTTGCTCGTCCCTACGTGCGCCTTCTGTTGTGTCAGCTTCCGCTTGCGCCAAACTCTGCCCATTCCCTGTTCCTCCCGGCCCTCAATGTGTGTGTGTGTGTGTGTGCGAGTATGTGTGTGCAAGTGTTTGCCTTCCTGTTTTGCGCCTGGAGACTCTGAACGCTTGCAGCTTGCTTTGTATTTTGTCCGTTTTCGTTTACTTTATAAACTTGTAAAATATTACACAAATAAATAGAAATTGTGTAGTGTGCGACCCGCAAAGCCAGCTACTTAGACAACTTGCCGCCATGGGGCACAGGATGGGGAGGAAAGTTTTCAGCGCCTTTAATTTGCGGGCCCCCAAAGCGCTTCTCTCTCGCTGCCACAAGTCAAATTAAAGTCAAAAGATGTGACAGCAGAAACGTGTTGTTTTTCTTTTTTTTTTGGGATTGCAACTCGATTTTTTTATTGCATTTTAGGTTGATTTTTATTGTTTTACTCAATAATGTTGAGTAGACGTTGTTGTTTGGAGTGTGCAGCAATAACAACAACAACAACAACTTGGAATATTGCATTTTTGCAGCTGGTAAGTTTTTTTTTGGCTTTGTGCGCGGAATTTTCTATTTTTTTTTGTGCCTTGTGATGACATTTTGCTATGTTGCTTTTGCATCGCCGACTGGGAGACACCCCCCTCACATATCCATCTTTATTTGCTGCCACACTCTATGCTGCTCAGCACGCTAAAATCAACACTTTTGTGCTACGTAATTACTTTGAAATTAGTTTGCGTCGCAAACTTTGTACATTATGCGCATCCTTATGGCTGGCCCCAAGCATTGCACAAACACATCTGGTTGCCTTAAAACATTAAAGTAAGCATTAGTGCTGCTGTTTGCCTTGTCTTTTCTCTCTTTCTCTCTCTCTCTGTATTCTCTTTCTCTAGTTTTCTCTCTTCTTGCTGGTTTTTGCTTTTTGACATTGTTTTCAGAACTTGTTTGTTATTTCATTAAATTAAATGTTCTGGGATTTTAGCGCTTAGTATGCTCATGTGTAGTTGTGTGTGTTTTTAAGCGCGTGCATGTCGCAAATAAAATAAATATCATTAAATTGCTTTCAGAATACATAGAAAAAGCAGCGCTCGCTAATGTTGAGAAGCAAGCACAACAATTTATTTGCTGGTGAAAGTCAAAGACAAATAGAAAAATCTAAAGTCAGATAGTGAGAGAATGCAATTAAAAAAATCAATTTAAAGCCAAGAGCATAAAGGAAATAAAATAAAGTAATTGCTTCTAAAAATGTAGTTGGCAATATTTGAATTGAATTTAATTTTAATTAGAATGGCTGCTAAGTAAACATTAAAAAGACATAAAGAGAGAATGGCAATGTAGATTAAAAAGGTTAACAATCAAGTAAGAATTTTATATATTTAAAGGATTGCTATAAAAACAACACTTTTTATGATAAGTTAAATGATGATAAGAGGTAAAGTTAAGCTTAGTTTTTGAGAAACGCAATTGTGAAAATTTTGGTTGGAAACAATTATTTAGAGTGTATTGAAAATGTTGCTTGACGCACTTAAAACATATATTGAAATTAAATGTGTAAAATTGTTTATTGTTTGCTTTTTTTTATATACTGAAATATGTTTCGAATGCGATTCAATTAAACTCAATTAAATTAAATGTGTAAGTAAATAGTCTACATCTAGCAGTTTCCTACTCAAGGGTGTGTGCAGATAAAGTTTAATTACTTCTGGCAGGATTCTCATCATCATCAACATTTGTTGTGTGTGATCAGCAGCAGAAATCAAAACACTAATTGCCTCTTAAGCAAGCATTGAACGTGGCAGCAGCATTGCACATGCCAACAATAAAGTTTCAAAAATGATAGCCAACCAATAGCAAATAAATAAACAGAGAGCAATGATAAACACACAAAATAAGAGGACAACAAAATGAGAGCCATGATTCAGCTAATGGTAAGCATAATATTTAAATACACTGGAGAAGAGAAAGGGACAGATATAAGTAGTGAAAATGGATATAGAGAGAAAAAGAGAGGGAAAGAGTTGCATAGTTTGCTTTGTTATGACTAGGGCGTGGCAGTTACACGCACAATTATGTATACGCTGCGTATGCGCAACGTTTAATGCAGTCGCTGCAAATTGTGTTGCGCATACGACGCGTTGTGCAAACTGCAATTAAAATCATTCAATTTTAATACGCAGCGTCAACACTTGCATAAGCAAATAAGCAGCTGTAACAACAGCAACTACCAAAACAACAATAGCAACAGTAACAGCAGCAGCAACAACAACAACAACAAAAACAGCTGCACTGCCCACAGCTAAGCAAACATTTTAAAATATTTAAACAACACGATGAGCAAGAAAAAGTTGTTGTTATTATTGCAGTTGTTGTCGTCGTTGTCGTTGGGTTAAGTGGCCGCCCTGCATTTTTACGCTTCATTGTGTTTTATGGGCAGACGTGGTATGGCAAACGGCAACCTACCACCTGCAACCAGCCACCCATGCGCAATCCGTCCCTCCCTCCATTCAACGAACTGTCAACGCCCACCCACGTTGCCTGCCAGCCGCAGCTCTATAAATACTGTGGCTTGTTCTCGAATGTTCGTGTCGGCACGCCCTTTCTACATGGGCCACGTACAGCCACCTGCTTCCTTCCCATATCCATTTTTGCATGCTGCACCTCTTGGCCCTTTGCTGGGTGTTGCTGTTGTTGCCCTCTGACAACTGTGTGGCGAGGACCTGACAGTCGGATCAGCTACAGGAGCAGGAGCAGGAGCAGGAGCAGCTGCGAGTTCGTGGGCTCTTCGTGCATTTTTTATGTTGCAACCAGGTTGCTCAAATAATGCACAAGCCAATGAAGCATGCCTCCGACCAACAGTGTAGGTTGCCAGCCATCTGCCTCAACAACACAACATTGCTGTTATTTGTGCAGCAATTTTTAACTTTGTGCGGCATTCTGTGCTGCGCTAATGAAAATGCAGCAAGCGTCAAGCCAGCAACTCAATACAAACAATAATTATGATTGGGGCGTGGGGTAGAAATCATAGAGTACACCGATACACGAATGCAGATACAGATACATTTGCAATTACTGGCACAGAGCCTATAGCTTGATGTCTGTTTCAGATGCGTGGGCAAAAATTAATTAAAATTCTTATGAGCCGCTTCAAACAGAAAGTCAATTAACAAAGTACATTCTGCAATTGACTTAAGAGGAATACTCTGTACTCAGACTACGTAGCGGAAAAACATTGAATTCAATTCGAACAGTTACACTCAAAGTACAGTTAAAGCAATCGATGAAAATCAGTTCATTAATAAATAAATATTTGTTCATTTTATTTGATTATATTAAATTTAAATTTTTTTTTAGAGTAGATTTTCTTTCAGAATTTTTCAAATTAATTTATATTTTTCAACAAATGGAAAATGGACCTTAAATGAAAATTAAGAAAAAGGGGACAATTGATAATAAAGCGGCCCCAGCCTCCGCATTTAAATAATGATAATTATAATGAATCGTTAAAAGTCTGTCTGTCTGTGAGTTCACATTGAACTGAAGTACTCCGTATCCAGGGGCATCTTTAGGCAACTCCATTAATTATTGTCAACAACGTGGAGTAAGGGTAATAGTAAGTATGACGAAAATCATTTATTATTTTAATTAATCGGGAAAAATTGTTGCTTGCCAGGTGGAAAATCGCAACCGCAGCAAATGAGCAGAATGTCATTTACCTGTAGCGTTCGTTGATGCCGGGAGTGGTGAGGTTTGAGGGGTGAAGCACTGTGGAAACAACATGTTGCTGACAATTGTTCAATTTGCGTCAAAAAGTTGTGAGCCTTATGGCAGTTCCTTTTATGTTGTTGTTATTGTAGTTATTGCCGTCATTTGCACATTAATTAATAATGAATTTCATTTATTGATGACCTTACAAAGTGAGGAATCCGTTTGTTGCAGTTACTGTTGCTGTTTTTTCTGTGAAGCACTTTGATCTAGGCCTTAATCATTAATTTGGATGCATAATTTTATTAATTACTTCTTGTTCGTATGTATGTCGAAAATTGGATAGATATTGAAATGTATTTCCTTTAATTATACAATTTTTTTGTTATACGATTTTTGTTTTCAATTACACACACAATAAACTTAAGAAGAATATTTTTCCAACGATATGAAATGCATTTTAAAAGTATCTATAAGGCGTAAAAATCATATTTCGAGTCGCGTTTCTTTTTACCCTGACATGTCTTCTGTATGCATAACGTATGTTCAATTAGTCAAATTAGTATCTAGCAGACCTGATCGCAACTCTTCCTATCAGTAACTTTTCATATGCCAACTGGCAAACTTGCGCTGACAACTTGACAACCAAGAAAAGAAAAGGCAAAAGGAAAAAAATTGAGCTAAAATAATTCTGGCTTACTTTTGGCTCGTTTTGTGTTTCGCTGTATGCATAACAAATTTATAGATGCGTGTCGGCATTTCATCAGCTTTAGGAGGTAGCCTAACAAGGTTAACAGTGCCTCCTTCCAACCGGTATTATTATTTTTTTGCGGGTTGGGGATGCATTAAACTTGGCGTCTGATCAACTTGTATTACTTTTGCTGTTGTTGTGCACTTAACACGCTGCCGTCGTGTTTATTATGTATGAAGCGTAGTCAACGAGTCTCGTACACGCACACACACACACTCGCACACACACATACCCACGCGAACACGCAGATTGTACGCTGTCAAACTTGCTGAATAAGTTATATTTTCCTGCTGTGAGCATTGTGCGTTTTTGCTTGCGGCCCATTTAAGTTAGATTAGCCGAGAATAATATTAATCAATCACGCCTCAGGATTTTTTTTGGCCAGGCATGCAGAGCGACGAACGAGTCCAGGAATTGTCTGTCGGCCAGAGTTTGTCTGGCTGTGTGTGTGTGTGTAGCCATTTTGTTGCTCCATTTGGCTAAGACTGCTGTGCTCAAATTTGCTGCTAGCGCTGCGGCTGGCTTTGCTTTTATCTCATCATTGCTGTCCGTGGCTGTTCTGCTCAGTTCTCCTCCCATCCCCTCCACTACCTTCCCATCCTGCTGCATTTCATGATGAGCTTCATCATGTGCGTCGCTCTGCCTGGCATCTACTACTGACAGCTGCTGCCGTCTCCCCAGAAACGTGTCCTGGCTTAGTCAACTTGCTAAAGAAAAATTGGGAAAAGTTGAGGAACAGCCAAAATGAAAAAATATGCTCGTCTGTATGATTGGCTCTCCGTCTTTGTCCTGTGCCTCCTGTGTGTACTGTGTGTCCTGCATGCTGTCAGCTTTTTTCAGCGCCTCTGTCCATGCTTTGTCTGTTTGTTATAACATCATTTATTTAGCACTGCGGGCACAACATATTTTTTTTCGTCTCATTTTTATTTGAATTTATGCTGATAATGTGAGAGAAAAAATATATACACAGGAGTAAAAAATATTCACCTACCAGCTGACAATGTCAAATGACACCAGCTGGTACAGCATAGCGCCATCAAGGTGTGCCAGTGTGTGCGAGTGTGTGCGAGTGTGTGTCCATGTGCTGTTTCCCACCCATCCCGCTGCAGCTGGTATGATTAATCTGCCGCATGAAGACAACTCTGGCAGAGCACTTTATCATCATGTACGCTGCACACTGCAAAGGCATATTAAATATTTATGGCCTGCCAGCTGCGGAATATGCGAACACACAACCACACATATTCACACACACGCACACACATTTAGGCTGGCAAAGTATGCGTGACGCGATTGGTGCATCAATATTGTGAGCAAATATTGATGGTCAATAACAAGTTCAGCATACAAAAAGACAAGTCTTGTATTACGAAACGGAAACAGGCAACATTTGCCACAGCTTCACTGGCATCACATCAAAGGGTGCTTACCATTTTTAACATAAGCCCATGTATAACAAAAATTAAATATGTCAAATATATATCCGACTGTTCCATCCAACAACAATTGCCGTGTATGTCCAATAAATCTATCTGTCAACGCTTATTTTTGTTTAAAACTGTTTCTATGAATGCCATAACTTCGTCAAAACTCAACTAATTTTAAAAAGCGATGGCTTTTTGATCATAGTTTTGCCCCTAAATCAATCGTACATTTAAAGTTGAAAACGAAATTTGAGGTCGCAAGACAAGTAAAAATTATAGCCTGAAAATCGATATATCGGTGTATGGGCATAGGTCGAAACTTCAAAACGCCATAACTTCGTCAAAACTCAACTGATTTTAAAAAGCAAGGGCTTTTTGATCATAGTTTTGCCCCTAAATCAATCGTACATTTAAAGTTGAAAACGAAATTTGAGGTCGCAAGACAAGTCAAAATTATAGCCTGAAAATCGGTATATGGGCGTAGGCCGAAACTTCAAAATGCCATAACTTCGTCAAAACTCAACTAATTTTAAAAAGCGATGGCTTTTTGATCATAGTTTTGCCCCTAAATCAATCGTACATTTAAAGTTGAAAACGAAATTTGAGGTCGCAAGACAAGTAAAAATTATAGCCTGAAAATCGATATATCGGTGTATGGGCATAGGTCGAAACTTCAAAACGCCATAACTTCGTCAAAACTCAACTGATTTTAAAAAGCAAGGGCTTTTTGATCATAGTTTTGCCCCTAAATCAATCGTACATTTAAAGTTGAAAACGAAATTTGAGGTCGCAAGACAAGTAAAAATTATAGTCCGAAAATCGATATATCAGTGTATGGGCATAGGTCGAAACTTCAAAATGCCATAACTTCGTCAAAACTCAACTTATCTTCAAAAGCGATGGCTTTTTGATCATAGTTTTGCCCCTAAATCAATCGTACATTTAAAGTTGAAAACGAAATTTGAGGTCGGAAGACAAGTAAAAATTATAGTCCGAAAATCGATATATCAGTGTATGGGCATAGGTCGAAACTTCAAAATGCCATAACTTCGTCAAAACTCAACTGATTTTAAAAAGCAAGGGCTTTTTGATCATAGTTTTGCCCCTAAATCAATCGTACATTTAAAGTTGAAAACGAAATTTGAGGTCGCAAGACAAGTAAAAATTATAGCCCGAAAATCGATATATCGGTGTATGGGCATAGGTCGAAACTTCAAAACGCCATAACTTCGTCAAAACTCAACTGATTTTAAAAAGCAAGGGCTTTTTGATCATCGTTTTGCCCCTAAATCAATCGTACATTTAAAGTTGAAAACGAAATTTGAGGTCGCAAGACAAGTAAAAATTATAGCCTGAAAATCGGTATATGGGCGTAGGCCGAAACTTCAAAATGCCATAACTTCGTCAAAACTCAACTGATTTTAAAAAGCAAGGGCTTTTTGATCATAGTTTTGCCCCTAAATCAATCGTACATTTAAAGTTGAAAACGAAATTTGAGGTCGCAAGACAAGTAAAAATTATAGCCTGAAAATCGGTATATGGGCGTAGGCCGAAACTTCAAAATGCCATAACTTCGTCAAAACTCAACTGATTTTAAAAAGCAAGGGCTTTTTGATCATAGTTTTGCCCCTAAATCAATCGTACATTTAAAGTTGAAAACGAAATTTGAGGTCGCAAGACAAGTAAAAATTATAGCGTGAAAATCGGTATATGGGCGTAGGCCGAAACTTCAAAATGCCATAACTTCGTCAAAACTCAACTGATTTTAAAAAGCAAGGGCTTTTTGATCATAGTTTTGCCCCTAAATCAATCGTACATTTAAAGTTGAAAACGAAATTTGAGGTCGCAAGACAAGTAAAAATTATAGCCCGAAAATCGATATATCAGTGTATGGGCATAGGTCGAAACTTCAAAATGCCATAACTTCGTCAAAACTCAACTGATTTTAAAAAGCAAGGGCTTTTTGATCATCGTTTTGCCCCTAAATCAATCGTACATTTAAAGTTGAAAACGAAATTTGAGGTCGCAAGACAAGTAAAAATTATAGCGTGAAAATCGGTATATGGGCGTAGGCCGAAACTTCAAAATGCCATAACTTCGTCAAAACTCAACTCATTTTAAAAAGCGAAGGCTTTTTGATCATAGTTTTGCCCCTAATTTAATCGAACATTTAAAGTTAACTCCTCCACTGCTTGGAGAGCAGCAGCGGTTACGCAAAGATTCTTGGATGATTTTAGTACCTGGGCCAACCGGTGGAACATCTGTGTCAACGAGAACAAGTCTCAGCACTGTACGTTTGCGCTCAGGAGTGGTAACTGTCCACCCGTCCGACTCAACAACACGATCATACCTCAGGGGAACCATGTTTGCTACCTGGGTATGTATCTGGACAGGAAACTTACCTGGCGCAAACACATACAGATCACGGCAGCAGCGTGTAGATCCAAAAGGGCGAAACTCAACTGGTTGCTGAAGTCATCCAGCAAACTCAGCTTGAGCAACAAGCTGCTGGTGCACAGGAGCATCATCGTGCCCACATGGACATATGGGATTCCATTTTGGGGCACAGCAGCAAAATCTTGGATTAATCAAATTCAAGTTCTGCAGAACAAGGTCCTAAGAGACATCTCTGGTGCTCCACCCTATGTGAGCAATTTGACGCTGCACAACGACTTCTGTGTACCGACAGTTTTTAGTCAAATAAACCGACATACAAGTCGTTACAACGACCGGCTACATAATCATATTAACCCATTGGCTTCGTCACTAGGGTCGAATACAACCCGCAGACGCTTAAAGCGCCTCCACACCAGCGACCTCTGGACTGTTGGGCGTTAATATTTTTCGTTAATGTTCAATAAATGTTATATTTAATCTTACATTTGACATTTACGTAATATTGTAATATGTTAAAACCAATTATTTGTTTATGTTATTAATTTAAATTCCCTGTTATTATGTATTCAATCTTCAAAACAATATTTTATAACCTTTCAGTAGGTTGATCAATATTAAATTAAATTGCTAAATTAAAAAAAAAAAAATTAAAAAAAAATGAATAACTCAGACTATATTATACAGTGACTACTATCTTATATTTTCCTTACATATACAACTGTCCAAATTAATATAGTATAAACAGATCAGACTAATGTGACTTTGTAAATATTCTGTAAATTCAACAGTCAACAATTATTATTACATTCATTCAATTATAAGGCCATCTGTTATTCTCTGTGTCTAGCTATGTATTAAAACAAAATTTCGTTTTTCCCAAGTATCAGATACTTAAAAGACACTTAAAAATATAGCTGCACTAAATGCAGCATCTGTTGTTAATTAAACACTTTGTATTCGATCCATTAAAAAGGTTAGGGTATAAAAAGCGACTTAAATTTTGATGCACAGCTGCTTGTTGCATGTCTGCGCTATATGTTCTCATAAATTTATTGACGTGAGCCATCAACAGACGCGCCCGCACAACTGCTACCTTCTGTCAGTTCCTTCCACTTACTCTTCCCCCTGCTCTCGTTTCGCATATTGTAGGTGCAAATGTTTTCGTTGTTGATGCTGCTACTTCTGCTGCTTCTGCTGCTCCTGCTGCGTCATCAACAAGTTTTATGCGCATATTTGTTTTACCGTAAAAGTAGAGTGTAAAAAGAAATGAGGTGGTGGTGGAGGAGGATGGAGGTGTGGCATCGAGCATAAAACAGATTGCACACAGCTTAATGTCTACTAAAAATCGAATTGTGATCCATCAACTATGCTATATATGGTCATATACGAGCTGGAGGTCGAAGTTCTGATACCGTCAGTTAAAGTCAGAATCGAGCTAGTGGCGAGAGAGTGGCGGGCGGAGGAGTTGCCTGTCGCTTGTCTGATGTGATTTTTGTAGCGCATTTATGTATAATTTTATATTTATGAGCATGGCTGTTAAAAATGGCCAAATAAGGGCGGGACAGCGGACCAGTTAGCGGAAGATGTGTTTATGTCTTTAATGCTGATTTATGGCGCAAAGGCGACAAGGCGTTAACTTTGTGCTCAAACTGGCTTCAGCAACAGCAAAAAAGAGGGAATATTGAAATTTGCACTGTCTAAACATTAATCAAAGCTTTATGTTTGCCTAAAGACCATAAAAAATGGATATCTTATTCTTGGTAAATATGAAAAAACATTTGCCTACTTTTTAGCTCACTTCATTATCAATTCACATAAAACTCAATGCTCAGCGCGCTGCTTACATATTTAAGGCAAAAACTACTTCAACAACAACAACAACAACAAGTGCCTTAAATAATAAATGCCTTTTGGGAAAGTCGTTTTGAGGGCGCAGGAGCCAGTGAAGGGACTGGCAAGTAATAAGCCCCTAAATGCAGCCCCGAAGGCAGTGAAAGGCGCAAAGCACAAAGCAAAAATGGCAACATCTTGAAACTTGAGCAGTACTTGATGACTTGCCGCAGGCTATGGCGGAGAGGGGTGGGAAGGGGTGGTAAGGCTATGGGTAAGAACTGCCGAGGGGCAAGTGGCTGGGCAACCGCAAGTCCCAATAAGCCACTTAAAAAGTTTATAATTAACAGCAGTCGAAAAAGAAAAACACGCAAAAACAAGCACAAGTGCATTTTGGCGAGAATGCTCCACCTAGAAAATACCCTAAAATTTGCTTGTAGTTTATATGTATATGGAAATGTGTCTTTTAAGATAATTGCTGAATACAGAATATTAAAATTATAATAAAGTCTCGGCACAAAATCGATGAAATCTATAAAAATTTTAAAAATCTTTGTTTATCGAAATATTTATCAGGTTTTATTTATTGTCAAGAAAAAACTTACTTTCTTATTTATTTGTTTTTTTTTTTTAAATATTTTAGTTTTTATTAGGAATTAAGTCAATGCTGCAGTAATTTAAAAAGTTTGTTCTTAAGTTTAAGAACAGGCAAGTTAAAATGCGGCTTTTTTTTTACCCACATATTGCAACGCGATTAATATGCGCGACTTGTGCTCTTCGTATTATTTTTAATCAATTAAGCCTTGTCAGTTGCTGCTAAGCTCAAACTGAAACTTAAATGATGACCCTCACACGTGACATGTCTACGAAATGTACAAATGTGCTCAACTCCTTTTCGCCTCAGCCTCCCATGGAACACTTACACAAGCAGACACACTCACAGAGAGAAAGATAGATAGAGGATAGAGAAAGGGGGGAGATAGTCACAATGAGCATCGTTATCTTTGGTCGTTTGGTCGCCTTTATATTTACTTATATGCAGTTAATAATTATGTCACTCCCTCGTCTCATGTGTGGCAGCTCACGCCTCTTGTTATGCGAATGCCCCTATTATATGCTCCGCTGCTTCTAATAATGTGCCCGTTACTGTCAGCTCTATGCTAGCCTCCTCCAATAGACAAAGGCGACGACAACTACTCAACCAACCCAAATGCTACCAAGGATTCGCAAACAAAAGCGCAGCTGCACACACGTTCTATCTATGCCCCGTGTGTTTGTGTGTGAGCGTGTGTGTGACAGCTGTTGTTCTGTTGTCTGGCAAGCGGATGTGCGAGCATTGTGTTGGCACATCCGGTTACATTATGAAACTAACACACACACACACACACACACAGTTACACATTCTGGCCTGTTTTGCAGTAAACTTAAATGATGCGCCCATCTTTTTTTTGCTGCTTTCTTTTTTTTGATGTGCTGCCCAGGCTGCCAGGTTCCAGACGGCGTTGCCGTTGTGTGCTCTGCATTAAATATACTCGTTTACTCACATACACTCATATAGATATATATTTATATATATGTATGTGTATATAAATATACAAAAACACATGCATACACACAGAAACACACACACATATGGCACATTCGGGGCACTGTTCTTAAGTGTAACTACAGCCAGGGCCACACGTTGCGGCCATAACTCATGGCCCGTTAGTATATATGGGCATTAGGATGCTTTTACCAGGCTAGTTATAGATAACACTACCGAGCAAAATTAAAGCTTATAAAACTGTGGGTTTTGTGTTATGCTATTTGCTTAATTCTATATTTGAAGATTTTTAGAAAGACCTTTATTAATTTATTCAAATTAATAATTACTAATTAGAATTGAAATCTTAACAAATTGTGTATTTAAATGTTTGTCTATTTAGTAAATGGTGGAGCTTTGGAGCTCTAAATATAAACCACAGAAAACATGTTGTCAACTGTTGTGCTCTCAGCCCCAAGTAAAACTGTTGCCCAGTGTAATTTAATGTTAGTTCGGAGTAATGTGTGTGTACGCGTGTGCATGTGTTTGAGAGTGTGCTGTACATTAAAGCCATCAGTTTGAGGCAGCTGGCTCAATCGGGCCATTGGCACGCAGTAGCAGCCAAAAATATTTCACGTTTCAGTTCAGGGATGTGCGTTACAATGCGCCCACCCTCACCCTCACCCTAACCAACCCCCACGACCTCTCCTTGCCAAAGATATTTTATGGTCCTCTTTGGGCACTTGGGTAAGCAGATAATTACATAAAAATGAATAATAATCTTTAATGATGCGCCACCGTCTCTGGGGTATTGACAACAACAGCTTATTGACAAAATGTGTTAATGATTCTGCAAATTGAATTCCCTGCAGGTGGATTCCTCTTTGAGTTCTGCGTTCTCACTGTGCGTGTGTGTGTGTGTAGCAGGAAGCGGACGCTGAATATCACCTGCAACCAGCAGCAGGATGGCTATCTAAATAGCCGGAAGTAGTACTGAGACTGCTGCTCAAGATGAAACTCTATAATCTCGGCTGTGTGTGCGTCTGTGTGTGTGTGTGTGTGTGAGTCGGAAGTTACGTTTGATAAGGCACGGAAGTGTCTGGCGAAAGGGGCCACAAAGTGTACCCAACTAATAACTTGCATTTTGCAGTTGGGAAGTGGAGGATAATAGACCGCTAAGCCAATGGACAATGAGCTGCAATGAGCTGCGGCAAGATACAAGACGCTAGAACAGAGGGAGAGAGAGAGAAAGGCGGAGAGAGACAGAGAGAGGGAGAGAGATAGAGAGAGACAGAAATAGAGGAAAATAATAAGGCAGCGCTATTAGTTGGCGAGCCACTAAGACAAATAGCGCATATAAATAAGCCACTCGCTGACATGGCAGCGAGTCCGGACATCCAGACAAAGACTCAAACCCAGACCCAAAACCCATACCCAGACTCAGACCCAGACCCAGGCGGAGACCCAATCAGGCAGCAGGATCCTAACAGCGACCAGATAGAGACATAGCCAAGAAGCGCGCATCAGCAAGTGGCTTGTAAAGTAAATAGAAATGTAATAATGAGATAAGAACAATAAGCGCCATTTCTCCCCCAAAGAAGAAGCTGTAGAGCTATAAAGAGCAGAACCAAGGCAGTTGTTGTTGTTGTTGTGGCAGCTGAGGCAGCTTTTTGCCAATGTCCAGTCTAATGTCGTCTCGTATCTCATATTGATGTGTCGCTTGCCGGAGCGTGATTATGAGCAGCCTAAACGTATTAGAGTCCAAGTTGATTGGCACACACTCCTCTGGGTTGGGGGTAAAGGGGGGTGTGGGCAAATTGGCGATAAGGCACTAAAAATTGTTCTATTTGTTTGCATTGAGGGCTGGCTGCTGCGTGATATATTGACCAGGCATATGGATAAGCCTAAGCTGAATGAGCCAACAGATGCTGCAGTAGGTCGCTCCATTGCTTATTGCTGGATTAATCTGCGCCAGGCGATGGGGCTGCACAGATAAGCGACAAGCCCAACTTGAAAACTGAGCCAATCATTTCTGATAGCCTTGGGGCGGATTGATAGGCTTCTTAGCTTCTTAAGCTCCATCGAGTGCTCTCAACAGTTCGCTGGTTTAAGATTAACGTATGTTATTTGATTTAGAAATTGGAAGATTATGTTTTGCAATAATTCAGCAAGCTATACACTTAAGTGAATTATGGTAGGAAATTAAAAGAAACCATTGTCATTTATCTTTTAAATGACTTGCAAGGGATTAAGAAAATCTCAGAGAACAATCAGTAGCAAAGCACAGAAAATATTTGAGATTTGATGATGTAATTTAGTTTCAGTGCTTTGAGGCTGTTTATTTGAGCAACGTTAATTAAAGAAGTGTTTTGATAAAATTTAGAGTGAATTTAGTTGGTAGATGGGCTCCTTACTAGGGAAGCAAATGTGTGCATTTATTTTTATTAATTTTCTCAAACACTTGCATCGTTGAAACTATCTTAGTAGTGTGTCAAGTTGCGAAGAGCTATGACAATTTTATAATATTTTATAAATGACCCATTTACAAATACTTTTCACTGAGTGGACAAGAGAGCTGTAAAAATCAAAAGCATTCTTACAACCTGGAAAACCTCTTTGTGGACATTTCATTGGATCTGCCCTTAAGGTATTCAGAATGATTGAATTCACTACAACTTATTTGAATTATTACTTGCATAAGTCTATGTATGAAATTTGAATCAAGACTATGAATTTAAAAAGTAGTCAACAGCAGATGATGCCAAGGTTTCCTTGGTAAATGCTGTGCAGCTGAAGTTCAATTGCTGTCATGTTCTTTGAGCCTCACGCAAGCAACAGGGTGTCAGAGTCGGAGTCGGAGTCGGATACGTATCCTGGCACGAGTCTGGCTCGAAGGCAACAGACACGGATATCCACAGAATATCCCCACAGGCATCAACTGAACTGTTCGCCATATTCAGTGCGCTGTCTGCTGCAGGCAACTCCTCATTTTCAATTGATGTATTTGCCGCGTGCTTTTTAATGTTGCTGTGCAGCTGAAGGGTTTTGGGGTCTGCTCTTTAAGCTATGCAATTATCGATGCGGCTGGCTGTCTGGATCCCTGCTGCTCTCACGAAGCTGCCACGCGCAACGCATATCCGCAGTTAGCTAACTGCCTGCTGTCTGCAGCTCTAAATGTGTAGGTGGAGCTCATAGCAAAGTCAACAACATAGTCGTTCCAAATGCGGCATCGCAAATGCAACAGAAAGCGACACACACACACTCACAGCCAGCACTAATACTACTGACTCGGCAAGCGTCGTCATTATAAATTGAAAGGCATTTCCAGCGCAAGCGTCCAGCCCAAAAGCAAGGGGATACAACCTAAGGAGAGTGGAGCTGGGAGCTAGAGTGGAAGCCCTGCAGATGCCTTTTACCTAAACTGCATCCGGCGCAGCGCCCCTTGACTCGACTGGCAGCTGCTGCTATCGTCTTCGTGGACTCTCTGACATGTGTCGCTTCGAGGAAATTGAATTTTTATTAAAGGAAAACATTTTTATTGCAGATTATTTTCGTTTTCTTTTTTTGTAGGTGGTTTGCCGGCGGAGGGTAGGGCTGAGGCGATAGCTGATTGAAATTTCTAAATTCAGCCTGCAATTGAATTACAACAAAATCAAAAGCAAACTAAACTTCCGCCGCTCAACGTTGGCAGTTAACTTTAAGAAAATAACTTGAGTGCGTCTTATTAAATTTAAGTTCGCAAGGAAAACGCTAAATTGCTGTTGAATTTTGTATATGTTCTTAAAAGCGGGATTTACAAATTATCCATCCACTTTCTTCGATTTTTCACATCCTCGCTCGTTGCTCTCTTAGCATTTTCCGTCTTACTTTGGTTTCACGTTTTTTACTTTTTGACATGGCTTTCGAATTGCAAGTTCAAGCTCAAGTTGTGTATAATTTGGCTTACAGCCACGCCCTGCATCGATCCCATCCCTTACCGCCCCTGGGATTTTGTTGCTTTAAAATGATAGTTAGTGAGATTTGAAAGGATGTGGCTGCATAATATTGCTGTTGCAGTTGCAGCTTCGAGCTGATTTCAGTTTGGTTGCTCGTAAAAGGGAAGATAGGTTAAATGTCGGCGACGTCGTCAACGTTCGACCAACAACAATGGAATGCGTTGAGTCATAAAATTTATAAAAGCATTTGCAATAAGCATTGTAAAAGTATCCACATTTCTGCACTTAAATTGTTTGCACACAAAAGCACATAAAGTAAAAAATATCTTCTTCCACAGAGATATGCATCTACTGCATGAAATTTCTGGCGAATACTTACCAGTCTTTTATTGATTTTTAGTGCATGCTTCGATTTTGGCCTTCTTGCCTTTGGTTACAACTGCTCTGGTATATCTGCAATGATGCAAAATATTGTACATTAAATTTGAATTTTATTTATTTTTTTTTTATGCATTTGCAGTTTTAGTTTCAGTTGAGTTTGTGATAAGCCGAATTTGTTGTCGACTTTATGAGGTAAATAACTTTGTTGGGCTTAGTGTCTGTTAGGTGATATAAAATAAATAATAATTGATATTCGGTGTCAAAAATATATTATTTAATAAGAGATTTAAGTGCATAACCTCTGCTCATGTCATATTTCAACTCAATATTTGAAGACCATAGGAATTTACAATTTAACATTATTTTCATGTCAAAAGCGTGCAGTAGCCAAAAAGAGCTTTGAAAACTCATCAAAACTTTAACAATAATGTATTGTATTATTCACACCATTTTTCCACATTACTTTCATTCGGTTGAAGTGAGCTTAAAGTGTCATTTAACCAATGGCAAGGGGAAAAAATAAAACATTGAAAATAACGATTATAACAGGAATGAAAAAAATGCTGGAAGAGCTATGAGCAGGCTGGGGAAAATGGAAAACAAAAGTGAAAAACAAGAAAATGCTTGTACCCATTGAGTTGTGTGAAAATTCCCATAGGAGGCACGAACAATGGAAACTTTGCACTTTTGTTTGCCGTCACGTGCACTCAATAAACTTTGAACAAATTTGAATTTGCAGCTACAACACACACACACACACACGCCCATACATACATTTACTTGCACACGGAGTCTCAATTGCAAGGAAAAAATAGAAGTGACACAGGCGACACAGTCAGGACGCATCGAATTTCTGTTGTCGCCGTCCAAGAGCGGAAACAAAGTTAAGCACACAATGTCCACTTCCTGTTTTTGTTTGTCGCCCATCGATTCAGCTCGATTTGCAAAGGCTTTCTGCCACAGATTTCAACGGGTTTTTGTGGGATGTATTGTTTTTCCACTTGCATTCAAATTACGAACAAAAAAGTCTTATGCCTAAAATCTGCGCTTATCCAGTTTTAGATCTTAAAGTCGAGCAGCTCTTTGAGCTGCAAATGAAATGTAAATCGAAGCAGCAGTCAATGTTTTGAGAAGCGTAATGAAGACGCTGCCAATTTTCTGTGTTGGCCAAGGGAGCCTAGATACTTCTGCTCAGGAAATGAGTAAACAACAACAACATCAGCATCTAACCGCACAAATATGGCTCACCAGGTGGTAAGGTGGCATGATGCAGCTGCTGCTGTTCCCCAGACACAAGTGCAACGCATCAGCAACCAGCACAAACGGCAGCAGCGCATAATCAACAGTGAGCGTTGAATGTTGTTCTACTTGCAAGCGAAAGCGAGAAAATTACTTTTCTTCGTTTATTTTTTTTTTTAGCAATTTTGCTGCTTTACTTGCAATTTATGCAAAAGTCAAATGTTGATTTGTTGCCAGTTGCACAGCTCTCAGCTCGCAACTCCCAACTCCCAATACCCACGAACGAGAAGCAGAATGTGTAACAAAAGGAAGGGCAGGACTCAGACTCGGACCAGCAGCAGGAGCAAACCAGTATTGATTTAGTGCGGTCTGTGTCAAGCTCCGAGGTGCACATTTTATTCGCATTGCATTCTGCTCCGGATACCCTGTAGTGAATAATATATTAAGAGAGTAGGATAAATCTGTGAAGAAAGCAGCTTAAAATGCATGAGAAGAGCCTAAATGGTAAATAATTTCTTGGTCACAAGTCAAAGGTCTTTCACAAAACCAAACAACAGTGTATTTACGTATACACTACATTTTCCTAACTTTTTTTTTGCCTGCTGCTATTTTAAATTTGCTTCTATGTCTGTATTTGAGGATTGAAGTCGAAGTACAAGAACCTTGCAATTTGCATAATAATTGGCTCCATGAATGTGGGCAAACGAGGCAGAGTGGGTCTGGCCCCAGCTGTGACTGTGTGGCTGCAGCAAAGAGGCAAACAATGTGTGCTACCGTATTGCTATTGATGGATATTGATCTAAGGCATCATCAGCTAAGTGCTGAGAGAGTAGTTCACTGCCTGATTGCTTATCTAGCTGAAAGCAATTTCAGATCAGTCCAAACTTTGCATACAAGTAAGTATTATTATGTTATGTAAATATGAAATGGCAGCTGAGAAATTTCTGCTGATTATCTGCCATCGTTCTATTAGCATTTGGCGTCAGCTATTAATAATGTGGTGACGATAAGGGGACGACAAATCTGCTGAAGCTTGAAATTAAGGCCGGTGATATAACATAGCTGGACCTCAACCCTCCACCCCCAGCAACCCATTTGCACCCTTCACCTGCACGGGTAAACAACCCTTGAAAGGAAAAGAATTAAATTGCCACTCTTTGGCAAAATGATGAATTTGCCCTTAGCCCAAGAGCCGCACGCCTGCAATTTGAATCCTTAACTCGCAGCTGCCAATCCCATACCACCACAACACCTTGTCCCCCCCAAAGCAGGACTCGAACCCGACTCAAGTTGATCGAAAAGTTACTTTTACCTTTGGCTGTTGCCTTTTGCATTTGCCAAGGGTTTCAATTTAATAACAAACACAGTATGCTGGCAGCTGAGCACAGCAATGGAAACAGTTTTAAATGGATCTGGACACTTTTGACTTAAACATTTCTATACCCTTTAATCAATGCCGAAGATATGGGGGAATTCTGTGTTTATAGCTAAACTTTTAGACAAAGTTAAGGTAGTTAAAGATAGATTGTTTCATCAACTAAAATTATAATTGGCCATTACATGTTATATTGAAATCTCAGCGAACGACTGAAAATTGTAATTCAGTTATATCTATGGATAAAAAATTAAGACTAGGATAAGTACAAATAAATATTGGCTTTTGAACCGCTCTTCGATAAAGTAATTGACACATCATAACAGTTTAAAAAGTGTATTCTGTGTTCAAATCAAATACATTTATATAACTTTGTTTTTCATACTTGGGCAATTCATATCTTCTTATAGAATGCTATCTGTTACGGATATGTGTTCACCCATATACACAATACTGTTTTTCCCCCTTCCACACCCCTTTGCTTTGAGCCGCACTGCCGTATTATAGCAGGAAATGGTCGGTTGTTTGCCATAAATTATTCCACACTTTGCTGCACTATACTTTCATAACTGTCTCCTGGTAATGGCACGTGAAATCAGGCGTAAATTATACCACTTTATAAGCATTTAAACATGCTTACATTATATATAGAGTATTTTCAATGTTTTTTTCATTGCGTTTGCAATTTATTTGCACCTGGCTAATAAATAACCGTAATTAATTTAATGTGCCAAAAATGGCGCAACAATAAAAGTTGTTCCCGCTATTTCAATAGCTGGTTATATTTCATTTTATTGTTCAACATTTCAATTACCTGTTTTTTTTTTGTGCTACACTTTGTTTTGTGGCAATTTAATATTAATTTAAATTCCCTTTTTTATTGGTAGTTAATTTATTATAAGGGTCATGTAATATTTTAGTTATTTCCCGTTGTAGACTTTCAACTCATACAGCTTTGTTAAAGCAGAAGCCATATTTCTTTCAGGTCGGGTTTTAATTTCAATTTCCGTTCACAATTCAACTGAAAAATAATTGGGTTCTGCAAGCTTAGGCAAAAGCCTAATTCTAGAATCATAAATTGCATAATTTCGAAACGCTTATTAACTCTGACTTCAACTAAAATAAAATTATATTTAAATAGCATAATTAATGTTAATAAATGTGAAAACATAAGCAACAGCAATAATATGAACGAATATTAATATAATTTAATTCTTGAGTTGCGTCAGATATCATTACGGATACGACGTGCTGTCAATTTAATAAGTTCATGGAACATAAGCTTCTTTTGATGCTGCTAATTGAAACAATCTGCAGCATTTGCCTGTGGCCAAGTGTCAGGTCCGAGATTTACTCAAATATGCTTAAATCGAAGCAAAACAAACGTAACTGGAATGAATTTTCAATGGGATTGTGTTTTTGAAAGCAATGCCAGAGGGGCTTAAGCGTAACAATTTCGAATGCAATAGTACCAGTAGACACAGAGCCAAACTTCAGAGACACTTGCCAATGAGCATTGATTACACTGCCGTTGAGAGTTCACAGTTCAGAGTTTACTTAGCAACCTTAGCCCGGCACATAGAGACATGATTATCTGTAGCTGCCTGGGTATCAGGGGGCTGCACTGAAGCGATTTGCGAGCAAAACTCATCGTTGCCAAATTTCTATGTGCATTGGCAATCAGTGTTAAATAAACGAACAGACATCCAGACAGACACACAGACAGCTGGCAACATGGAGCACTGAGCAGCCAGATGGGAGGCTGTTGGCCCAGATGACAAGCATATAAAATGCAGCATGGGCCGAGGTACTCGCTCAGCATTGATAAAACTTGCAACAGTTTTTCGAGCAAACCTTGGTGATTGATTGATTTTCAAGTGGAAAACCAGACCTGCGGCCATTCTTGGCCACGTCAATTCACCAGCATTGTAAACCAAAACATGTTTGAGGTTCTCATTGTCTTGTTTCTTATTGTTATCAGAAATATGCAACAAAGACACCTTAATTAGTTTTGCTGACCTTAATTACTTTTGTTGCAGTCCTTGCGTATGTGTGTGTTGGTGAGTGTTTGTCTGTTTTGTCGTATCGGAGTTGCACATCCAGTTGCTGTGAGAATTATTGGCCCAATGTTTGGCATATTCACAAAATCCATTAATTGCATTTATATCTGATCTCATTAGAAGCCACATAACACATTATTTGATTATGTTAATTTTCAATTTACCCACGCATAAATGAACACAAATGCAAACTATGTTATAAAGTAAGTTCGAATACACTAAAAAAATATAAATTTTAGAGGGTAACTCGCTTTTTCACTTTTGTAGTTCTTCTTTGAAAACAAAGTTTACAGGTTAATCAGTTATTCAAGTTGTCGAGTCAAGAGTCTGGCAAAAGTCTGCAAGCAAACTTGACACATTATCAAAACGTTTTGAACTAACTCCCAGGTACCTGTGCCTGTGCCTGTGCCTGCGCCTGTAGAAGTACCATCTACTTAAGTTGATGATATTTTACACGTCAAACAAGACCGCTGCGAGCCCAAAAGGTAACAGTTGGTAAGATTGTGGGGGTGCAAATAGTGCTCTATCAATGACGAGGAAAAATAATGGAAATTCTTTTTGTGTGCCCTCGTCTCCCACACCTCAACATCGAAAATGATGTGTCGAAAATATAGCGCTGAAGACTAAGCTGAGGCAAAGCCATTGACAGGATGATGCCTCAGCAATATGTATATATATGTGTGTGTGTGTGTGTGAAAGGTTAACTTGCAACAGACAGCAACAGAAGGAAGAAAAAAAATATGAAACGACAGGAAGTGAGTGAAGCGACGAGCTGATTTATTACAAGCGCCGATGTGGATGCCGATAAGCAAAGAGTCGCTTCGGGAGGCAGAGAGACGCAAAGAATGGCAAAACTAAAGATAAAAGAGAGTGGGTGAGATAGAAAGCAGATAAGCTGCCACCAAGCAAATGCAATTGGCAGGCATTATCCTTGAACCAGGCGATGAGATCTCATCCAGAGCATCCGACTTGCGACTTCATCAAGCTGAGTGCCTGCAGTTTTAATATAATTTGCCAGGGATATAAATCAGCGTAGTGGATAACAAAAGCAGGAGATACCAGAAAAAAATAATAATAAAAAATAGTAGTTGAGCTTTAAAATATATTTACATATTCTAAAACTGAAAGTCAGCTAAGGGCAGCAGAATGGAGGGACAAGTATTACAAAAATGGGGGAAAATCAAGAAAAATTATTTAACGTGTAGTGCACCCGGAGAAAGACTCCATTAATATTGTGCGCTCAGGTGAGCAGCCGCTGCTGCAGCTGTTGTCACTGATGTTGCTGCCTCCTGATGGATGCTGGTTCCACCTGAGAGCTGTCTTGGCACCTGCCGCGGCTGCTGCTGGGTCTTGTTGCTTTTGATAAGAAGTAAATGCACTCCCAGTGGCAGCCTTTCACAGCGCTTGTCATTTAGTTGCGCAGTGCTTTTTTTTTTGCTGGCCTTGCATATTTCAAGGCATTTCGTTTAAGTTGACATTCGTATTAGATTGCAGCGTCATTATTCATGTAAAATTTTACTGAAAGGTGTCCTATAACATTCGTTAAGAATGTAAAAAAGGCAAATATTACAAATCATAACTCACAAATAAAATGTTAGCAGTCGAATTGAAAATTTTATAAAGTACAAAAAGTGTAATAAAAATGCTTTTTCTCTTTAGTAGATAAATTAAGATTTACTTAGTTATTGTAATTTAAGCTCACAGTGATATGAAAGTCAGTATTTATTCAATCTAAAAAATATTCTAAAACTAGAAATCTAACCAAATGATACTCTTGTATAGTTACAATAATGATGTGCCTTAAAGTATACAAGCTCAATTCGCCAAGTTTCTTTTTGGCATACGTAGTCGAAAATTTGCCACACCCATGCACATACACGCATACACACACACATACTCACACATATATATATATATATTTTGTCCATTTCATCTAATTACAAAAGTTTCGCGCCTGACAAATGGTACAAAAAGCCGACGCGTTGACTTTTCAATATGTTGCATGCATAAGCTAGACAAGCCGAAGGCTACTTGCCCCATTAACTAGGCAAGCCGGGGCTACTTCTCCCCTTCCCTGCCACAGTTTTTTATAATTTGCCGACTGCAACTGACACTTTTGTTTGGAGTTGGGGCCGCTTGTGGTCGTTACCTACTCGCAGGACAAGCAAGACAGATGGCAATTGTCTGCAGACTGCAGCTGTGCAGTTTTCAAAACTTTTCAAAGTTTATAATTAAATTACAGAATGCCAACACATACACACATAAGTACAAATCCACACACAAGCTGATAACTGCATGTGTGTCACGCTTTAATAAATATTCGCTGTGTGTGCGTTTGAATTGAATTGGTTTTTGCCCTGTGCTTTTTGCCATTTCTTTCATTTGTCGCCGTGCGCAGCCAAGCGTGTGCATTGGGTGTGCGTGTGTGGTGTATGTGTATCAGTGTGTGTGTCAGTGTGTGTGCCAGTGTGTGCGTGCGTGATTATGCGGCGCCAGCTGCTGTAACAATATATTAAGCCGTTAAGTGAGGCGCATCTCTGGCACAGATTGTAAATCGTATAAATTGCGTATACGTAACGTGGCTCGAGTCCTTTTAATGCTGCTGTTGCAACAACAGCAAAAATAACAATAACAAAAGTGGCAACATCCAGCGTAGGAGGTTGCCTGCAACCTGACAGACACACGTTGAAGCGTTGACAATATTACAATGAATTAAAGTTATGTCCCTTGGATGTGGATCATCTAGGGAAATGCGAATGGGAATATGGAATTTAAAATACGGAGTGTGCGTTCTGTAAGCTATTTGCCACAGTAATTCCATCAAAAGCAAATGTAATAATTACAGCAGCAGTTTCAATGCATTTCCTATGTGTGTGTGTGTGTGTGTGCGCAACAATTATGAATCTTTCACAGTGTCGCGTCGAGCGCTTGGCAGACAGCTGAAGCGTTGCCACGACGACAGGACACGGACAGGCACATGGTCACACGGCAGACAGTTCTCATCCATCAGTCGCTCAGTCAGTCAGATACACATGAAGACATCAATGTTGGCATTTTACATAAATACTACCGCAGTTTGCCATGTGCAGAGGCAAAAGAGTGAATGGTGGAATGCATTCCAAGCACGTTTTTTGCATGAGCTCCGAGCTGCTTTTATAACTCTTTCTATACATAGAGATAATGTTACGAGCACTGAGGATTTCATGCATTTAACGACGGGGAGTCGCTATAATAATAGCATTGCGTTTCATAGTAAAAACTCGTCTTTTGAATATTCTTACACAACTGCCCGTGTGTCTGTAGTCGTTGTTAAGCTTTAACAGGCAGAACATTTTTAGCAGCCTCCACTGATATCCCAAAAAGTATGCTACAAGAATGATTGCACCAGAATTTTCAATTAACTGCTAGCAAAAGCAACAAGAACAAGGAATAAAATATTTCTTGCCCAAATGCACGTAAATAAAGTGCCGTTAGAACCATCTATCACAGCTTGCGCTTATCAAGATTACGGTACAAAGCCCCTTGCTGTCTGGCCGTCCGTTCGTCCCAATATTTATTTCCGTGTTAAAGTCAAATGTATATAAACATTTTTTTGTTGGGTGGCACTGCCTAACCTTTGGAATGTAAATATTGGCATAAACATTTAAAAGGCAATAGCTACAACAACAACAACGAGTTGTAGTGGAAGAGGCAGGAGGTGAAAACCAACTGGTGCCCAGTCAGACACGAACATCGCCGGTGTAAAAGTAGCCTTAAAAGATTATTTGCTGGGTGTCCGTGTCGGGCATATTGAACACACCCTAAAAAAGCCAACCAGAAAACGATGAAAAACCTGAACTGAACTCAGCTCAACTGAAGCAAATTTATAAGCATCAGAAACAAGGCCAGTGGCTAATAATCAAGCAATGGCCCCGAAACCAGCCAACCTCCCAAGCCAAAGACAGTTGAAAATGGGCCAGATTACCTGGCCATATACCAGGAATCAGCTGAAATTGGGAGTGGCTCTGTAGTTCGGAGTGATTGGAGGGTAAAACATAAACCTTATTTTTCGTATTTCTCTTTTTTTTTTCTTCTTGTGTTCCTGCTGCTTTTGTTTTTAACCTTTATAAAAAGTCGCTCTAGGCCAAAACTGGCATCGAGACAGTTGGCCAAAAGCTTAGGGGTCACTTGGCCCATGGCTTGTGAGTTTGTGGCAGGCTTTGTTGTCGTTATGGGACAAACGAGTGGAACGAGAGAGTGGGGGAGTGGGGCAAGTTTTCCATAATAAATCACATAAATATGCAACGCGACTCGCTAAACGAAAATGGAAAAATATTGGCCAAGCAGCGAGTGACGTGGATTTGTGCCATGGATTTCTAGTTGATGCCACAGGCTACAGCCAGGCAGGCAACATCAGCAAAACCGAAAGACCCACGACACCCCCACAAACCCCCCACACACCAAACTCAAATCCAAATCGCCTGGAATGGAACGTGTTCAGCTGCTGGCTGCTGGCTTAAATAGGATTAGCTTTTAATGCTTTTCGGTTATGTTATTTACAAATGACTTTTCAAATGATTGCAGTAGCTCTGCTTCTTGCTTTTTCTCTACCTGTCTCTCTCCCATTCTTTATCCCTCTCTGTTCAGGTGGCAAGAATTTAATATAAATGCAAAGTTGTTGCAATTAATCAAAGCCGTTGAGTTAGTTGCTGCCTGCTTGTTGTGCACGTTACAATTTATGGATCAAGTTTGCTGGCATCTGGCATTTATGAGCCAAACTCGAGTCACAATAATTAAAACACATAGCTGGCAGCTCGGAACATGATCGTTGACATTTATATTTGGATATAATCAGTGGAGTCTCGACCTCTTAATTTTAGTTAACAAATTATTAATATAAATAGAATATTTGATGATGATTTTATAATAAAACTCTGGCGTTTGTCAGATCAGCATAATTTCCGGGCCATTGCCTTAAGTTTTAATTAAAAGTAAAGACTGTCATATATTAGGACCTAAATTTAACAGCATATCTGAGAAATTAGGTCACTTGCCCGCCTGTCTTAACCAGTCGCGCATTAATTTCAATTAGCAGCTCACTAATTAGTCCATAATCAACTTGTCAGCTGTCAATTAAACTTGAATACAAATAAGAAACAATTCTGCTGCTTTCTATTTAAACTATGCAAATCTCACACGCCTCACAGAGCTTGCCAGCCTCAAAATGCTTTTACCGCCCACGTTTCCATATTGCCATTTCCGTTGCCAGCTGGCAAAATCTCTGCTTGAAAGCGGCTTAACTGCGACTTAGCCACCTTAAGATGTACTCCCACTCATCACTTTACCCCATTACCAACCCCTCCTTGGAGTGTGCGCAGCGCTTATCTTGAATATTTTCATTAATTAATTTACTTGCAATTGCTTTGAATTTGAGCTCCAAGTATCCACAGTGAATCCTTAGCGAATCCACAATCCAAATCCTAACCAGCCGCATAAATATTTGACTTGGCAAATGCTGAAACGCCTCTACAGCAGCAACAACAACAACAAAAACAACAACAACAATGGCATTGAGAACTCTTTCAATTTGCAGTCACAGCAAAATGTAAATGGAATGAGTATAAGTCTGTCTGCCAGTCAGTCAGTCAGTCAGTCAGTCTGGCAATCGGTCAGTCAGTGAGTCAGTTGCCGCATCCTAAATACAATAAGATGTGGTTTTTATGCCTTGGCAGCGTCAGCTGCAAGGAAGGATTTTGCATCTTATCGCGTTGCAGACGCGAGTTGCTGTTTGCTCTTGTGGCATGCAACTTGGCAGCAGCAAAAAAGAAAATTACCAGTCAGCCAACAGCGATGGTCCTTTGGGCAAGGCAAGGCAAGGCAAGAAGCAAAGTTTCCTTCGCCGCACCATCTCCACTGGAACTTTTGAGTAATGAAACCTTCCAAGTAATGCTGTCCGGGACTTGAAAATGATGCGCAAGTTTTGTTTTGTAAATCTTACGGATTAATTATTACAACTTGGCAATGTTTACAATGCATTTCCATTTTCAGTTGTTGGTTGGGTTTTGTTTATGCTTAAGTATCTTATCTCAAGACTTTGCCTAAGCTTTTCTTTCTTATTTTTATCTTTCTCCGATTTAAGCATTGGTTTTTGTGCGTGTTTTTTGGACAAAAGACTTGACGAAAGTGGGCCAAAGCTCATGAGACGCTGTTCGCCTCATTGCGTAGTAAATTGAACGCACAAAACAATTAAAACACTTAAATAAAATTGCAGCTATGTAGCATGTAGCAAGTGGCAAGTGGCAGGCAGCCATCAACGTACTTGCACATGTGATGAAAATTTTTTAATTAAAAACTAATGTTGCGAAAATGTGAGACAGGGCAGAGAAAGGGGTAAGTTACAGGCATGCCACACACACACACATACACACACCCATAGAGATAGAAGCAGAGACACACGCAAAGTAAATTACGCCTAATTGCGAGTGTTTAATTATGCACTAGTTTAATTTTATGGTCTTGCGGTTAAGCAGGGGACCCAAATGCGAGGCGGGGCTCCCGTTTGTCGAGTCCTTCTTTGTCCTGACTGCCGCAAAATATATGGCACACACATATATATAAAGATATTAGACAAAAAAAAAGGAAGTGGCTGCTTTGGCCAGCCTGCACAGCTCCCGCACACACACACACACAACACACAAGCAGTCAGTACGTGGGAATACGCAAAACGTTTGTATTAACATACGTTACAAGCATTATTTGAGCTGTGTAACTGAGGGGGTGGCTCTGGAGCCGAAGGGGTGGCTGCTTAGCTGTTTGCCTGCTGCTCACCACCCCTCCACTTCACTCTCTCGCTCTCCGTCTTTCTCTCTGGGCTCCAGCAAGCTTTAATTGACGCAAGCAAAGCAACCGAAAGTAGCAAATAATTGCTGGCTACGTAAGCGTTGATAACATAAAAGGATTTCCAGCCAAAGCACAAACACAAGGCGCCATTTACTACAGTTATTTTGGTTTTTGTTCCTCATGCTGTTTATTTTGTAGTGTTTTTCTCCCCATCCCCCGCACCACCCCGCCGCTCAGATGCTTGGAGGAGATATTTTAGTTGATGGCCACTCGGCAAAGCTGGCAGCTTTTGGTAAACGACTTTACCCGCACTCCCCAAAGTTGTTTTCCAAATTGTTTTTGGCATAATAGAAAATGTATTTAGAGAGCTGCAGATTAGGACAGCACAGCACAAAACTAATAGAGCATTAGAAAATCAGTGGGTTCTCGACTTAAAGATGCTTACAATTTGTCCCCTTATTTAGTTAAATAATAAGTTCCTTACCGAACTTTTTCTATACATTTTATAATTGCGAACAACATTCGAATGAGCTGTTGTTAGAATACTACAATTTATTTTTATTAATACTTATGTATTTTTATTCATTGTCATTATTCATTTTATAGATTTTTCATTCTTTTTATTTATTGTTGGTTTTATATTTAAAAAAAAAATAATTACAGATGTTCGAGTCCAAGGCAGATAAAGGAATTTACTTTAATAATTGAAGAAGAACGGAGATAATTTTCAACATTTTCCAAAAATGGTCAAATAACTCGGCTAGTTGAGCCAAACACATCTTCCATACCAGTAAGCCCGGAGTAAAACTAACCTAAGCAAAGAGAAAATTTTTGCAAGTTTTTTTTGGTTTACCTTTGGGGCATGCCACTTTTCGAAAAATTGGACAAACTTATAATGTGTGCAAATTGGCCCATAAAAAAATCATGTGTGAAAATTTCTATCAAAGTGAAGTCCTGGGAAATCGGTCCGGCTAATGTCCAGGGCCTTATTTTCTTGGGCATTCGGGTGACCTTTTGTGGTTTGTATGGGGGACCGAAATATATGGCAAAACCTCATCGCTATCAGCACCTTGTCTGCGGCCCTCGACAAATTGGACTTTTATTAACAAGGCCAACAAACAGTGCTGGACAAATATCTGTATACATCCAAGAGATAGAGAGAGAGAGAGAGATAGAAAGAGACGGATTGTAACAAAGAGTTTTTTTGATGGGTGTAGGTTTTTGGGTTTGCTCAACTCTCAGACAATTTAAAATTAATTGGTTTCCATGCCTGGCAGGATGTGCAGGAACTCTCTCTGTCTTTTGCTTAGAAGGAGCAAGCGAAAGCAGAGGGCCAAAAAGGATCCACAAATTGGTCAGCATTACATTTAGGGCCAAGCTCTTGCATATCCTGTGTGCGGTTTTTCACGCAAAATGAAATCATTTGAAAGTGCTTTCCACCCCCCATACAACCAAGAAAAAAAGAGAGCATCATCACAGAGCAAACAGTGAAGTAAAATGGTTCCTTTTTTATTTTTCTTACTTTTTTTAACTTCCATTTTTTTTATATTCTTTTTTTTTTTGTTGTATTTTGTGAGACGTTTCACAAATTTGCCTAACCATCAAAGGGATGAGTTGGTTTGTGTGGTTGTTTTTTGGGAGCTCGTTGGGGATGTGGGTTCTCAGCAGCTGATGATACGCTGCCTAATTAAATGAAAATTCATGGCGTATGGTCCCAAAATGAAACTTTGCATGCCAATGAATTGTGGTTGCTGTTGTTGTTGTCGTTGCTGTTGTTGTTGTGCCTGATGTCTGCTGAAAAGTATCTCAGAATTACAACAACACAATGGTGTCTGTGTGCGTGTGTGTATGCACGGGTGCTTGTGTAACAAAACACACAAAGTTGTTTTGTTAATACCATATACCGTTTTGTTGTTGTTGTTGTTGGTGTTGTTGTTGTTGCCTGTGTGTTCCTGTTTTTAAAAAGTCAATTTTGTTGCTGTTTGTTGCCAAGCAGCCGCCGCTGTTTTAGCAATTATTTGAGTTGTAGTACAACAACTGGCACAACAGACACAAGATACTTACACACACATCTAACTGGCATGTGCATATAATTACTTTGTGTACATTTGCATGGCAACACAGACAGAATCAGTGCGAAACATTGTAATGCGTATACGCCACGTATGTGCCACACTACGCAGAACTCAACGCGACTCGATTCGTCTGCCAGGAAATTTTCAAGTACGCCCCCAAACGTTTGCTGACTGCTGTAATATGCTGCCATGTTATGTCGTAAATGTCGCTTTTTATTATTTTACATACATTCTTGTAAAGGAGCATGTGAATGCCTCTTTGCGTGTGTGCGAGTGTGTGTGAGGGTGTGTATGTGTGTGTGAGTGTGTGTACATTACCATCAGCTTTCGCTTTTGCAAACGTCTCACAGTTTTTGTTTTATTTACATTTCGACACGAGTTTGCCAGGACTTTGGCTGCCTGTCTGCAATGCCTTTGCCATCTAATTTTCTATGTAATGAGAGCAGGACAGCACACACTGAGGCAAGCAGCGACAATGACAAGGACATTCCACATCTAAGGAATGTGTTACAGTTTCAGGCTGTCACTTTGCACAGCATTTAATGGCGTTGATTTTTATAATTAAATTGAAGAAGCAGCAGCAGCAGCAGCAGTTGCCACACAAACAACTGGTTAAACAGAAAAGGTAACTGGAGATAAGGGGTAAGCCATAAGGCTATCCATTTATATGCATAGCAAGGCATGAGCACTTTCAGCACTTTAGCACATTTGTTACACCTGACGTATGCGTAATGTATTGTAATTTATTTTTTTGTTTTCCTTTATGCTCCTTTCAGTCTGCTCGGTTTTATTACCTACCTTCAAGCTGATTTATGCTCAGCATAATTTAAAGTGCAGCCAAGTGAATGGCTTTCAGAGCCAAAAGACAACATTTGGTTTAAGGCAAACTAAATGAATTGATATTCAAGATTTGAAAGCTAAGCAACTTATTTTACACAAACGCTTATCAGATTAATTTCGCTTAATTTCATTCAATAAGACAAGCTTATTTGAAATATATTAAATTAAGCTCTTAGATTACAATCATTTTAAGCCAACTGTACACGGTTATTTATGTTTTATACATATTTAACCACTTTAAGGCTTAATAAATATTTAATAAAAAATAAATAAAAATCTTGTATTTAAATATAGTTTATTGAACAGTGAATATATTTTAATCTGGTTAAATACCCTGCCTATAAAATACAATTCACAAATCTTATACTGATACTAAGCAAATTATTACATTTTGTTCTGAATATATCTATGAATAATCATCATAAAATTTTTAGTCCCCATGTTGAAATTCCACATTCAAAATTCGCAAACACTCGTCAGCTTTTAAATAATCCCCGCTCTACATAAATTCCCACATATTCGCTGTAATTATTTATAATTTGATTTACACATCAATACCTACACAAAATCCACAAACTATAATTACCAACAATATTAGTAGCCAATATAAATTGGCAATGACAACCACGTATGAAAATAAAAATCAAATCAAATTTTCAAACTATTTAACAAGTTTCACGCGACCAAAATATGAAATTCATTAAATATTTATTAGACCAAATTGCAAACGTAATTAATTAAAATGCATGGGGACAAAAAGGACGCAGCTGCAAAAAATTCAATGAATCTGACTGCTAATAAGCAATAGTTAAATATTATTTTTGTCATCTGAGAACTTACCGCAATTTTTCAAGATTTGCTGAGATTTAAAATTTGGCTTATTTGTGTAGCACACTTGAATATTGTTATTGCCACATTGCCACTGAGTGTTTGTGCATATATGGTAGTTTAATTTATGCTTTGTCCGTGGTGTTTGTTGGTGGCTTGTGGGGCATGTTGCACATACGCCCTGTGGTGCGTGCGGCACAAAATTAAACACAGTCACGCACGCAACTCACTGAGCTGAGATATTTTAATTGACACACATACTCGGCACTTAACACCTGACGACAGTTGATGATCATTATAATGTAGCTGATGAGGACAGCCAAAACAGGACAGCCAGGCAGACAGGCAGGCAGCTTGGCTACGTAGTCAATTCAAGTCCAGGTCCCAATCTAACGAGGCCAATTGTCGTGTTGCCTCAAACTCAAACTTAAATTTTAAAACGCCAACTTCAAACTCAAACTTCAGAAGAGTAACTCAAAATACGCGTCACTTTCTTGCACTACGTAACGCATTTAAACGTTGACTGAACGCGTCGCGTCGCGTACAGCAATTGATGTGGAAGTTTGGTGGGTTAGTCGTCGCCATTGTGGAAGATGTGGCTGCATTGAGCAGCGACGAGCAGCAGCGGCATCAGCGGCATCGGCGGCATCAGCATTAGCAGAGGCATCACATTCAGTTCAGCAGACAGCAAAAGTTTGGGGAGCTGCTGCGTAGACCAGACCAGAGCAGACCAGACCACCTACAACACGCAACGACGACTGAACGAACGATTGCGAAAGGACCAAAAACATCAAGGCAACCGATGGCGATGGCAGCCATGTAACGCAGTCACCATTCGCAGTCGACGTCGTCGCAGCAGCAGAAGCAGCGGTCGCTGTCGAAACTCGCACGATGAGCAAATCTCGTCACGAGAGCGCAACCTGGCCAGTGGGTGAGAGCCGAAAGACGATGGATGAAAGACGAAGGACGAAGAACGGGCCACGAACCTTTCAAGTGAAGCTTGCAATTTGCGTAGCGCATCGGCATTTTGCGCCGAAGTTGTTGTTGTTGTTGTTGTTGCTTTCGCATTGCATGAGTGTTAAATTGTTGGCTCACTGCACAAGCAGCAGCAACAGAGTCGCATTTATCCGGCTGCTGCTGCTGGTGATGTTGATGATGATGATGCGACTGGCAATGGAACGAAACGTACAATGCTCCTTGGCTATTTTTGGCGCAACGTTTGGAATTGCAACAGTGGTCATATTGTTTCTGTTGAGAAATCTGCCTAAAATCAGAGAAACATTAATTTGTATACTAATTAACCATAAAATCATTACAAATGAAGCTCATTTTATCAATCAACCTTTCAACTTCTTATTAGAGAACTAATTAATAGTGAATTACCAAGCAAAGTTTATTGGGAGTAAAATATTGGAATTTTACTATTTATGTAATTTTATATACACACAAATCAAGCTCACAAATTAATACTAAACTAATTTATCGATGCGTTTCTATTTCAAATGAATAAAAATACAAGTATTTAGAACATATAATAACAGTTTGGTAGCAATTTAGTCATTCTTTTCAAAGTGTTTCTTCTCTATCTTTTTTCTCATTGTGGAAAATTAATGTACACATGTCCTGATCATTTTTCCACTGCAACCAAAAAATATTTTCCTTATGTTCTGAAGAACACATTCTTTTTTTTTAGATGAGCAGTAGACTTAACAGCATCTTAACAGTGCCTCCACCGTCGCACAATTACAGTTACAGAAGTGTGGGCAAAATGGAATGGAACAAAATTGCTCTTGCTCGGCTCCGTGAAACATTCTCTCAGCAAGGAGAAGCGCATGCGTCTCAACAACAACAGCAACAACAAAAACACGAACAGCAGGCAAAAATTGCCACGAAATTCCGACACAGGCATCGTCACAACTTCGTTCTACTGGCGTCGGCAGCAGCAGAAACAGCAGCAGCAGCGCCAGCGATTGCGGCAGAGAAACTTGCAAAGAGCCACACAAAGCGCAACTTGCTCCACATATTCTAGCCCTACTTACACAGCGACATACTCCCACACACACACACACACACACACATACGCGCACACTCACTAGCACACTGCAGACAGAGATTACAGAGCGGCTGAGCTATTAGCTGCTGCGCTGCTGGTGCCGCTGCCGCAGTTGGCTTCGCTGCTTTTTGGCCTAGGCCTTTTTTACTGTTATCAGCGAACTTTTTGGTCGCTGTGCAGATTTCCAAATGCTGCCACTGATAACAGCTACAAAGTGCCAGGCAAAAGACATTAAAAGCCAACGAAGACGACCCAATTTTTTTTTCCATCCATGCTACTGCTGCCAACATCATTGGCCTTACGCACATTCCCCGAGGGACACGAATGGTTGGGGACAAGCAGTGGGCAGGGAGTGGGGGGTTTGTGTTGTATTTGAAATTCCGACTATAAGGTGTGGTGTCTGCGTGGCATATGAGAGCAGGCAGCGGCTTTAAATGACTTGGCCAAAATGGGCACCATTTAAATGAAGAGCCAAATACCTCAGGCCGGCCGCTCTCTTTTTATTTTTTTTGTTATTTTTATTTTTGTGTTTTTTTTTAATTCGTTAGTTTAACTTTGAATTCGGCCGGTGACGCCTCGCGCCCCGCCTCTCAACGTAATTAAATGTTGTTAGAAACGCTTTTCATTCAACTGCATAAATTACAAAGCAAAGTGCCACTTAGCAGGGGGTCGTGGCAGTGGCGGTTGCTGTGGCGGTACGCCACGCCTTGAGGGACCAAATTACAGGGGCGGAGTTCTCCACACTTTATGCTAAATCAAATAAGTGTCTCGACATTTGAGTCTTAGTTGGTGTTTTGTGTTTAAATGCAGAGGTAAATGACTGGAATTATTCATTCATACTACTTTTTGGCAGGCATATGTTAATGGTTAATGGAGTGACTTAAATATATTTTAAGGATAATTTCAAATTTATTTAATGGCATTTATATAAATGGATCCCATAGAGTCGATTAGAATACTGATTCTGTAAGAACTTTAATCCTGATATTATCAAGTATTGCAGTTGAATACGTCTTCAATGCTGGTTACAGGCAGGAAATTTAATTATCTGCATTTGAGAAAAATAATTATTCAATAAATCGCAGTCTTTATTTTCAATACAATTTTTAACTTTTAAATTTTGAGTTGTATTTCTTTACTGGCATTCAAATTGTTAACCTTTTGTTTGCTAAAAACAAAAGTTTCTACTCTTGAAACGATAAGTAACCCATTTGAGTTCTGGCCAAGAGGCCGAATTGTCATTGGACATGTGGATCATGGTCATTTAAATGACAAACCTCAAAACGACTATAGAGCAGCAGGGAACTTAATATGCAGAACAAATCGCGCTGCAGGACACAGGGCACAAAATGTTGCGACGCCCCACGGCGAGAATCCCTCACTGTACTCCAGGCCCAGCCTTTCGTCCCCAGGCTCGTTTGCTGCTGAGCATCATTATTTTTAGGGGCATTAGTCTGCAACAAAATTGTGACCAGCATCAATTTGTTCTGCTAACATTTATTGTAATTTATGATTACTTTTGGCAGCTGAGCTGTAATTTATATTTGGACACAAGTAAGAAAAAAAGGATTTGGCTTCTTTGAAGTGCGACACAGTCGCCAAAACTCTCGACATTAACCCGCCTGGTAATGTCACACGGCAGCAAAAGTTTTGCGAGTTGTGCAAAGTTTTTTTGAGTTTTTCGAGATTTAATTTTTATTTTTCAGCTGCTTGTTTCAGCTGGCCTGCCTCGCATTTCAAAGTTTCTCTCGATACTTTGGCAAACATTTCGTAAAAAATGGCATACAATCTGTCAGCGAAATGTTGCTTTCCAAGTTGAATGGATTTGACGGGGTGGGGCAGCTGCTAGAAAATCAATTGAAAATTTCCTTGGGCCTCAGGTGTTCCTAGACGGAATGGTGCAAAAAACTTTTTTTATTACGAATCCCACAGAAATATCGCCAATGCAGCAAATGTTAATCGATAGCTCTACAACGTAATGCCCCAAGCTAAAGTTTGCTTGTACTCTGTAACCATCGAAATTTGTGAAAATAGGCTATTGACTAAGACTATTCATACTGGTCAATCTTTTTCGCTATTTCGAATGTAGCAATAATTTTTATAACCATTATTATTATTTATTGTAAAATAATAAATAAATTTAATTATAAAAAAAAAAAATGTTAATCTTTAAGTCGAATAAAACACATAAAATAACTCATCAGTCAGTAAATATAAAAAAGCAAGCGGTAAGATGCTTTTAATGTGGCTTCAGCTTATATCCTAGTCGAATAACTCTCCAAAGTTTGGATATAAGAATAGCCTACATATTTTTGCTTTGTTTTGTTTGGCTTTGTGCAGTTCACAAATGGCAATTACATTGCTATTAGATGCGGCCTTTGTAACGACCTATTTATAACGCCCAAACAAAATGCATATTTCATGTTTCATGTTTAATATTGTGTCCTTTTTTTGAATGCAGATAAAAGCGAGTAAGATTGTTGTAGTTTGACGTATGCAACTACGCCATACTCTGTTACAGAGTATAAAAGACAATTATAAAATTGAGAATAATTTCGGAAGAGTATAAGTAAATCAAGAAAATGTTGTATTTAAGAAAGACACACCATTAGTTTAAATACAGACTAAGACATATTGAATAAGGCGAATATACTCTCTTCTTCTTTAAAATATAGAGTATAATTATAAAAGAAAAATGAATCCCACCTTCTTTTTTTTGGTGGGGGCTCCTGACGTGACTGACAGCTGCTGACCAAAACATGGCTTTGACGAATGCTTCGTCGCGTTGCCAGACGGCGGTGGGTGGGTGGTGGATGTTCTGTATGCTGGATGTATCTCGTTGGGGGTCTCATGTTGCGGCAATGTTGTTTCTGGCATTGATGTTGGCTTTGTTGTTGTTGCCGTCATTCCACGTTAAGTGTCAAGGAAACAGCGCAAATTAGCCAAACGTTTTCTTCCTTAGGTTTTTTTTTTTTGCCTTGGTGCTGCGGGTGCGAAACTCGTGAATTGTAAAACTTTATTTTGACAGCTTTCGTATTGGACACCTTATGCCTGCCACATGCCCGCACAACAAGTGGTACGGGAAGACTGGTGAAGGGACGTGCAGCGCCGCTGTCTGGTCAAAACTTTCACTTAATGCCTTTAAAAACGCTTTAAAAAAGTCGACAGCATTTATTATTTATTTCTAAGTTGCTCTGTCATTGATATTCTGTTAATTTGTTAAGCGTTTATACAACTGCGTAAAATTTTCCAAAAAAATGTAGCTTTAGCAAAAGTCTAAAGAGATATCTCTAGATATATCTCTTATTTTTCAATTCAAATGTTTAATCTACTTTCAGTTATACTTTGAAAGATATGTATTTTAACATACAACTTAGGAAGGAATGTGCTCAATATAACTAAATGACGAAATTCTTACTAATACTTGTAATAACAACACTCGTGGCTTGGGCTGTTATATATTAATCAAAGCTCTGTTGCTGCCACAATATGTTTTAATTCCCACTGAACTGAATGTTTACCAATTTTGTTTACCTTCATACACAATCACCACAATTAATAAAGGTTGCAAAATGGATCAGAGATTTGCATCTAATCGTCGGGACGTCAATATTTGATCTGAAGTGCTCAGTAATTACTTACGCCTGTGCCATGAAATCAGCACAAAATTCACAATTCAAGGAAATTAACTCATTTCCACATAAATTAGTTCCGAATGCCGCTCGATGCTGCAAAATATTATGCGTCGATTATGATTAACGATCATTGGCCTCCTTTTTGACAGGGGGCAGGAGGGTGGCCGATGTTGAATGGCGGACATAAATAACTCAAAGCTTGGCGGTGATTGTGCACAAAACGAGACACGCCCACTTTTTGGAGAGAATCAGCGAAAATAGCTGATGTAAAAGAAGTTTTTTGTTTAACATACTGCTTAGAGCTAGAGAGGGCATATCAGGTTGGACTTGGCTTTAACATTTTTGGTTGAACTATAATTTTTTTTTTTTTAATATCCTGCGCGTATCTAAATAGGTTTCATCAGCTTTGACCTGAGAATGCAATTAAGATTTAAGTTTACACTGAAAACAAAGTATTTCGCAGTCGGCGAAAATTAACATTCTCAGTCCTGTTCTTTGCTTATATTCTTCTATCATTTTTTCTCTTAATTTTTGGCTGCACTGACTAGAAGTATTTATGAGCTGTGCACGCGACGGTTCCAAGCGGCCAATTTTTGGAGGACAAGACAAGAATTTAGTGCAGGACACGGCAATTACGCTGGACTGGAGAAAATATTGCCAAAGTCATTGACTGGCCCAAGAATTCATGAATTATATAGCAGGAGTTGGAGACGGAAAAACGAAGAATCTGTGCTGTGGACAGGCCATGCAAAGGAATATCAGTGAATATGAGTTATTTGCACGCATAGCCAAGTTTTTCACTTTACAAACTCATGAAAAATACATTGAAGTGAAACGTAAAAATCTGGCGACTTGTGAGCAATGGCCTCTTTGTGGGCGGCTTTGGTAGGCAGTCATTAAAAATAAATTTGTGGCCAGGCACAGCTAATGAATAAAGAAATTTATATTTCTTTCTATTCAAAATGTGTGTATATGTGTTGTGTGTGTGTGTATGTGTGTGTGTGTGTGTATATATGGAATGTATGTTGACGTATTTGTGCTGGGGTCCTTGGCTATCAATCAGTTGCCCAATTTCTGCCTCACTTTGGGCAATGAGCGAAGAGCCTGCTGCTCGTTCGTCTGTTTGTTTGTTTGTTTGTTTATTTGTTTGCCTTCGCCTTCTGTGTGTGTTGAAGGACATTTTCAAGAATCCACATCCCTCCCCTCCACCTTCCCCCAACCATCAGAATTATACATTTGACATATTAGTGCAGGCCGATAAAGAAATTGATTTCTGCCATTCAGCACAAAACTCAACTCAAGTGTCCAAATATGTCCAGACTCACGACTCAAGATTTGGCAGATGGGATTGTGCTCGGCTTTTTATATAAAATTGAGTTATTGAGTATCGAAAGGTTGAAAAGGTCCAAGCTTGTTTGTCCTCCACCTTAGGTCTGCTTAGATATTTTCTTTTCTCGGCGCTTATGGTGAATTTCAAATACAGAGCATACAATGGGGACTTAAAGTTCAACAAAATTTTGTATGAAATACATATTTTTTCTTTAAGACATATCTTATTTTATTTTAATAATTTTATACAAAAAATTAAATTAAATTAATATTAATATGTATTTAAAGAATAAATATATTTGCATAACATGTGCAGTAATCATTTATTGCATAGTTTATCTTATTTATTTGTTTTTTTAATTTATAATTTTTAATATAATTATCTCATTTAAATTTTATTCAATTTGTATCTTGAATTTTAAATTTAATTTTTTGAAGTTCTTTATTTAATTTGAACTGTTTTTAGTCGATATTAAAAAATCACTTTGATTTTTTGTAACGTGATGCCAAGGAAAAGATGGGAAATGGGAATACGATATATGTATATGGATGGAGATAGATAGCTCGAGCACTCCCAAATGAGCTAACGAAGTGGTCAACGATCTGGCAAGCAGCTTACTTGGTTTAAGAATATGTCCTCTAACAATGTTGTTTCTGTATTGGCACTCACTGAATGAGTCTTGCAATACGCGCTGCTTGCTACACCATACACACACACACACACACAAACTCTTGTATATCAACATATACATACATATGTATGAATGTATCGAGATGCGAGCATCGAGCAGAGCAGCAAGTAATGAAAAATCTCATGGGATATCTCGATTGGACGGTGGCCTGTGATGAGCTCTACATAAACATTTGATCAGCGCTGTCAACAACATGCCAAGCAGACAAACAGACAAACAGACAAGCAGACAGACAGACAGTATGGCAGGATGGCATAAAGCAGAAGCCGCAGGACGCGTAACACAAGACAGGCAGCCACATTGGCAGACAGACAGACAGACATTTGACGTGTTTTGTTTATGGGCCATGCTGCGCACATTGATGACAGTCAAAATCTATCAGGGGTGGTTGGTCGAGGAAGGGGAGGGGAGAGGTGTGTTTGTTGAGCAGCACGTGATGTCATTAGCAGTGGCACTGGCAGTGGCAGAGGCAGGGGCAGCAGCAGCGGACATTTGTCATAAGTCACAAAATACGCCCGAAAAATGTGCAAAGGCGATGCAAATGCAGCCGCAACCGCAACGCGTGCGCTGCACACACGCCAATCATCGTCAGCGGATATAGCAGACGGGCAGCTGCAGCAGCAGCAACAGCTCCAGGGGTAGGGGGGGGGGGGGCTGTTGGGGATATGGCTATGCTTGTTCTATGCCAGTGCTGCTGTGCCTTTTATTGAAATTCCTTAATGAGCATTGAGAGTTGACAGTTCAAGTGCAATGCAATTTCCGGCTAGAGGCAGTTGCAGTTGCACGCTCCCGTGGCAGCAGCAGCAGCAGCCGCAGCCGCAGCAGTTGTTTTTGCTGTTGCTGTGAAATTTGCATGGGCAATTTGCGTGCAGTTCAATTAAAACGCGCCAGGCAAGGAAATTGTAATTGTTTGAGTTGTAGGCGACACGCGACAATCAACAAATTGACAAATTGACTTTTGAGCTGCTTGTTGTTGTTGCCTACCTGTCTGTCTGTCTGTCTGTCTGTCTGTCTGCTTGTCTATGTGTCTGTCTGTCTGACTGTGATGGCTGTTGCCAATTACCGCTAATGTCGCACAGTTGCCGCATTCACACATAAAATTAAAGATAAGCTCGCCATAAAAATAAGTTTTACTGCAGCAGCAGACAACGCGTCGTCTCATTCAACTCAATCGAGTTGAAGCAACAGCTGAGAGACGCCTCGCGCTTCGTTGTGGCATCCTCATCGTGAAGCCATATCCTGCCAGCGAAAAGGTTATGTCACGATAAAATTAAATCCAACAAGCGTGAAGTAGGTGAAGTGCTTGCTTCCAAGCAAATTGAAAACTTTCTGGTCGGGGTTTACGACTTGAGCGCTACGAGCCATGACTTTAACTAATTGCCGGGCATCTAATTTGTTGCTAAGCTCCGTACACATTGCCTAAAAGGACCAGTGTCCATCTCGCATTCTCATTCCCTCTCTCTCTCTCTCTATCTCTTTCGCTCTCACTCTGTTTGTTATCAGTTGGCACAGCCACCCAACACATTAGCATATTTTTAACTTTTATACTCTGTGTAGTTGTTTATCTCCTGGAATAAGCTTGCAAAATGCCTGAATATAAAAGTCTTATATCAATCTTGCTACAACTTGATGTGTCCTTCCCCATTCCCCATGTCTCCTTCCCCATTCCTATCTCCCCTTTTGTCTTTTCCGTTGTTGTCACTGCTGCTACGACGTATTCGTCGTCCCTGGCAAAAACTTTGAGCGAACTGGGGAACTGAAGAACTTGGCAGTCTTAGGGGCAGGGAATTGTTTGCAAGTCCGAGTCACCGGGCGACGCACCTTTGCTTTAGTCGACTTTTTATTCTCCGTCTTCATCCTCGTCTTTTTCCTATTCTCTTGTTTTTTTTTTCATGAATAAATTGCGCAGAATTTATGTGGAAAGTTTTGCGTGTGCGCCCTAGCATCAGCTCCATTGCGAGCATAAAATGAAAGTGGCTAGCGGAGTTTAGATGAATCTGTTTGCCTTAGTCTGATGAGTTATCTGCGCAAATGCAGCACCGATGCAGGGTCAGGGGTCAGGCGCTGCCAGCTTCTGTGTGAAGTGCCTTCTGGGTAGGCGGTAGGCGGAATTGCAGAATTTATGGTTGAAATGCTAAATGAGAGCTTCGCGAAGAGTGGATCCTAAAGTTGCACTATTGCTGTTTTGCATACCAAAGTTTTATTTAAAAAAAAAACAACTTTACAGTTAAGGGCGGTGTGTGCACTTTAAGCTGCATTTCAAAAACAACCGAAAGTTGTGCAGCTTGCAGTCATGACCAGTGGCCAACAATGCATATGCACAATTTTACGATTTCTCAGAAACTCTTAATCGAAGCATGTAAATCGCTTATTGAAACATAATAACTCCTTAATATGCCATCTCCTTACTTAAATAATATATAAGTATTGACAAACGAACTGAAAGACAACCAAGCAACCGAGCCTCTTATGTGTGAACGATAATTAAATAACTAGAATATCGGTAATTTTGTATTTATAATTTATTGTTTTAAAACGTATTATTAGATGCAACTTTGAACAGAATTTCCGTTCCAAAAATATCTCTAATTGGGCAAATTTTCAGCTTCAAGGCAATATTAGCGTTTGTCTCTGGTTGGCAGTGATATACTACAGCTGCTTAATAACTATTTGTTTCAGCTTCTTATCATTTCTTACAAAGTTTTCCGTTACAGCCCAAGGCTTAAGGCTGCTCCATCTTTAAGCACTTATGGTCCGGAAAATGTTGCTGTTTTTCGTTGTTGCTTAATAACGCCCGGCGATGCCAGCGTGTTGTCAAGAATTTGAGGATTAAGATTTACGCCGCACTGTGCCGCAAAGGAAGGAGGGCAGGGCAAGGCAGGGCAGGGCAGCGAAAGGAACGGAAAGGGGTGAGAGTCAGCTGCCTGACACATGGGCGCTTCATTTCCGACAATCCAAGGAAAAAGCCCACGCCCACATAATGGTAACCGCAAGCCAAGAGCAAGTCACACGTTGCCAAGGCACTCGACATTGTCGTAGCCGTCGTCTCGTGACGCTGACAACGACAACGACAGCGACAACGACGGCAACGGCGGCGCAGGCAACGCATTGTGGCTACTACGCTATATTGCCGAACACCGCAAAGAGACGCAACAACGTTGCGTATGTGTAATATTTCAGCATTTGCACTCAGGCAACAGCGCAACACGCTTTGCTGCTGCTGCTGCCTCCTCAAATGCTGCTGCTTTAACTGCTGTTTCTCTTGGTTGGTTGCGTCGTCATTTCGTTGTGGCCTCTCTTCCCCTCTGCGTGCCTCTGCGTGTGTGGTCTACCATTATCTGTCTGGGAAGCCATTAATTTTTCAAGATTGATCCGGTATGCAAATTACTTACACAGAATGTGCACGAGCGCCAGCAGCGCTTCCTTTGCTACTTTTCTCTGCTGTCTATTGTGTTTTCTATGCGTGTATCTAGTCTGTGTGTGCGTGTGTGTGTCTCTGTGTGTGTGTGTGTTGCTATTAGTGTATGTTTTGCTGTGTGCTTGAGTACCAAATGTGTCTGCTCAAAATTGGCTGCCTCATTTTTCAGCATTTTCTATTCGTTTTTTATTTATTTTTATTTATTCTTACGCTTGCGTTTGCAGTAGATAATTATTTGGGCGTGGCCTTAAAAGCAGACCGCAATATAACGCGAAACTGGCGGAGATTTAGACAAAATTGCCATTGAATTAATATCTGTGAAGCAATTGAATTGCACAAGACTCATTTCAGTTTCAGTTCTATGGGTGAGGCAAGCTCGTTTCGCCCAACAATTTACCGCATTTTCACACTCACCGAGTGCCGTTGACATTTTTTATAAAGTGCACTCGAGTTTATCACTCTATTGAACTTGTTTTAATATATATCAGCAGCTTTTTTCTGTTGATCGAAATGTCAATTTGGTAAGAACTTATAATAAAATATGTTCTTCTTAAAAAAGTGTATCTCGTTTGTAAAATACTAAAATATTTGTTTACTGTGTATTTTTTTCTATTTCTGTTTATTTCATTGAAGTTTAAACATGCTTAGACTTAACGGCTTTTCAATTGAAGTTTAAAGGGAGTATAAATTGGGGAATGTCTTAAATTGCTGAAGCATTATCTGCAAGTGGCAGCAGCACTTGGAAAACACGTAAAACACTCTCGAGCTAAGCAGCTTGCGTCAAGTGTGGTTGTGTGTGTGTGCGTGTTGGTGTCTGAGCCACCAAAATGACAAAGATCACTTAACGGTTGCGCAATGTTTAACAAAACTCTGTGGCAACATGCTAAATGCAATGTTGATGATGATGCCAACGATGGTGATTATGATGAGGGTACTGTTTGCCTACACGCAATACAAGCATCAAACACACACAACACACACATGTACATATATACAAGCTGACAGCCAAGTAAACACAACGTGAAACTAACAGCCACAGTTCTCGTTAACACATCGTGATAACAATCAAAGCGAAACAAAAGCCAACAAAACAACACAAACAGGCACAGGAACAGACACAAGAACATCATCACCGGCAGCATGGTCAAAACAATAGAGGGGATGAACTGGAGGGTAGTCACTACCTGACTAGTGTGTGCCGCTAAAATTCGGGATATATTTGGGGACTGCTGCAGGAAGCGGCGAACCGCAGAGCGTTATCTCTGCTCAGCTTTGCATAAATCAACGTGCCACAGCAAATTTTTCCAAAACCGAACCCAAGCGTTAAATTGGTATCAGGTTATGTGTGCGTGTGTGTGTTGGACAAATTGTCTAAGACGCCCCTTACGTAAAATGCCAAAAACATAATGGAGTTTAACAACAACATAAAATCAACGTGGCAACAACAATAAACAGCGAAAAATACAAAACTGAAAACTGTAAAGCAAACAAAACACGTCGACGGTCATTTAATTGGTTTACCCACACACAAAAATACAAGCAAAGCCCCAGGGCTCGCTGCTGCCAACTGTAACTGTGTGTTTGCGTGTGTGTGTGTGCATGTTTGTGTGTGTGTGTGTGCATGTTTGTGTGAGTGCGTTGCATAAATTATATGAAATTTACAAATAAATTACGTGCATGCAAAAGGCAGTCGCTGCTGCAGAAGGGCGTAGCTTTTGCATTTCATACAACACACAGGTAAAACAAGTTAATTTTATAATTGGCCAACGGGTAGCTAAAAATGCAATTCCCTGAAAGTATGCAGTAGAAAATTAACTCATTTTTCACATAACACATTCGACAAGTAAATTGTATATTCACGGCTTAAATAGTGCTAACGTGAATATTGCTGTGTTTTTAGTTCTTTAAGACAAAATAAATAAGCAATAAATCCAATTAAACAAAACAATAAATTCTATGATTTATAAAAATACGTGTTGCACATTATTTGACAAAATTTAGCTAACATTGATTCGCTTCTTGCTTGATGGAGCTCAAGCCACTCCAGCAACATACAACATTGAGTTATATATAGCATTTTTTACATCCAACCGCACAAGTTGGCAGAGTTGAATGCACATAAAATGTTAAATATATAAATTATACACAAAATCACTCTGTCATAAATACTTAAGATAATAATAAATGGTGGCACTGTGCACCCTTAGGAAATGTTTCCCGTCATCCTGAGCACAGTATGGCAGTTAAATCAATTGAATCATCAATCAAGTCACAGGAAATTAACTGAGTTTATACGAATTTAGGCATAAGCAGAACAATTCGATACGCACATTTTGGCACGGTTGTGTTTATGTGCCTATCCGGAGGATTGATACTTCTATGTCAGGCTGGATTCAATGCTGTGTACGAATACATTTTACTTTGTATTCGAATTCATTCATTTCTGTCGCTTTCATTTAATATTTCAGAAGCAAGACAATTGCTCTTAATAATGTTGGATAGGCACGGGCTATGAGTGCCATCATTGGGGACACCGAATTCGAATATCGCTGAATTTTAATTTATGCACATTCACATACATTCACACACACCCTCAAACACATAGACTTATAAATGTATGTGTGCTCTCTATACGAGTGTGTCGCGAGCTTTTCATCGACATTTAATTGAAAGTAACTCATGCGTGTCAGCATCGCACGCGGTTAATGAGCGAGAAACTCGAATGACTGTCACAGTCACCAACTCTATCCCTCTCTTTTTTTGCCACCCTCTCCCACTTGCTGTTCATCTTGCTTTAACTCTCTATGTACGTATAGCATATGTCTGGCGACTGCAAACTTTTTTGCCAGCACGTGAATGACATCAATGACAGTGAAAAGGCGTTTTTTCTGCACTTAATGAGCACGACGAGGGGTGAACCAAGACTTCCATTCAAAACGCAGCGTCCTATCCGGCTGAAGCTAAGCAAGTTTCTTCATTTTCGGTTTTTTTTTATTTGCTTTTTATCTGTGCTGGCTGCGTGTGACAAGTTTATTTATGTGTCTGAAAGGCAACCGGATGAAAAAAAAATATATATATGCTCAAAGAAAAGCAGCAGCAGTAGATGAAACTTAAAAGACATAAGCGAACAAGAAATTTTTTGTGTGTTATTTAGTTCGCTTTCCTGCACTTTTTTATTTGAGGATACTGCCGTAGAAAGTAAAATTAAATGCTTGAAATGTATTAAATCAGTACACGTAACGAACTGACTGACGGAATATCGTGGCTTAAAATTAAAATAAAACATTTTGAATGCAATTTTTTATATTTAGTTGTCTCTGTTTATTATTGCCTATTTATATATATAGTGGATATATACAAAATAAGCAAAAATCAATTTCATTTCAAACAGATTGGTTTAAGGCACTTGCCCTGAAGTAGGCAACATTAAATTAGCAAATATTAATTTGCTTTTGGAATGCAACAAATCAAGGTAAACAATTATTCAAATGTTATGCTGGTCAACAATTCACACAACTCATAAACCAAAGATACGCATGGCATGCCTTCGAGCCCACATACTCACACGCACATATGTATATACATTGAATTCACATGTAAAATAAGGGCAATCAAGCGTCAGCGTTCGCTCGCTCGAACTTGAACAATATTAAACTTCAGTTATTTGTATTAAAATTTTGGTTTATTGATGTGGTTTCTTATATTTGACAGAGTTTTTTTTTTGTTGATTTTTATGAAAGCAGCGGTTTAGTTTTTGCCAAGCTGTTGCTCGGCAATATGTATGTGGAACAGCCAAAAACTAATCTATAAATGTGTGTGTGTGTGGAGCATATGCGAATAGAAGCCATGTGAAGAATCGCATTTCTTTTGCCTTCTTTGTGACCTTTTTTTGTTCGTGTTGTTGGCTTGTTTTGTACATGTTTGGCAATTTCCTGGCTACGAACGAGTTGACCACAAAAAAGGCAGAAGTCAAAATAAAAGGAAAATAGAAAGCACAACGAGCTGTAAATAAAAACCAACCCGAGCAATCAACAAATACATTTCAACAGCACCTTATAAAAGTATTTGAACCTTATGCTGACCAAATTTTATCGCATTTGACACACACACACACACACACATACAGAGACACACACACCCACATACACACTTATTGGCATTGATTTTGGCTTTTATTAGCTCAAGCAGCCGCAGCTCAGAAGTTGCCAAGTCGCACTTGACTTGACTCCAACGTTGCCTCCATTCTTCCATTCCCCCGATGAGACCCCACTACAGCTTCAATTGCCCTAATCCATTGCTGGGGAGGCGTGGGATCACGTACAACATGCACAGCAGTATATCTTTTTAAAAACATTGTTAAAGTTTTGCTATAGTTGTGCCAACCCCCATAACCCCATCCCCCATCCACCATCTCTATATCCCATTTCCCACCCCCCTTTTTATGGAGCATGTATATACATATATATTTTTTTATTATTGAATTCGAGTTCAATTTGTTTTTATTGATTTGCCATTTTGCACTAGCCCCAGAGATGTGACGGAAATTGTCAATGCTTTACAATAGTTGCAGGCAGCAATCGTTGCCACTACCACTGTCTCATGCTTTGCAACCCGCACCCCGCACCCCATACAATATCATCATGGCTTTTTGAGTTTTATGTACACTTGATAAAATTTCAATAGCTGGAACCCCATCGCACCCGACATTTGGGTTCTGTTGTTTTTTCGCGCCAGTTTGGCTTGCCGGGCTGCCTTTAGTTTTATGTGATATTAAAATTGATAGCAAATCGCTGCTGCTGCGGCTGCTGCTGCTGCTGCTCGTACTACTTCTCTTCCTGCTACTGCAACGCAGTTCAAGTGCTCACTACTCGTTGACGAGGCATTCGGGATGAGTTTTGGGGTAGCGGTGGTAATTGAGAGAAGGGCAGATTTGGTTTTTATGGCGCTCAGTAAGCCCGAACGCATCGCAAATTGAATTTCATACGATTTTCAATAAAGCCAATTCCATATTGGGCATACGCGGTGTAACTCATGACATGCATTTTGCTTGGCCAACTTCGAGCATTTTAATAAAAAGAAAGCAACAAAGTAGATAAAGCTCAAATACGATTACAATAATATGCTCCACATGAAATAGCTGCTACGCAATGCCTAAATTAAGCCAAATATAACAGCAGCAATTGTCATTGGTATAAGGGAGCCACATGTCGGTTGAATTCTTTTGAAAAACACACATTTTGATTGTTGGCACGCTTTAAATATGGGTAAGTGAAAAAGAGAGGAAATATTTTTCGAAAGTGATGCCTGAAACTGACAGAAACGTTTGTTGCAAGTCATATCAATTTCCCCCCAACAACAACAACAACAACCGAGAAAACACACAAATTCAACAAAGAGTGCAATAGAAGTCAGACAACTAATACCACTAATGCAATAAAACACAGACAATGTGTGAAGTTTAGCGTTCGAATTTCAGATTGCATTTCCCTATTTGTGCAGCGCAGCGGAGCGCAGAGGGTGAGACGGAGTGAGGTGAAAACAATGAAAACACACACACACACAGACACACACTTATACACAAATGCTGAACCCTGACAAACGCAACTTAGCTCGGACGTCGCTGCGTAGGCGTGGCTGCGTGTATAATTTGCGATTTATGAGCGCAGCGTTCACAACAGCCAGGAGGAATGTGTGGGCAAAGGGGCACAAAGTGAGCAACAGTAACACGTGCTGTGCATCGTCTAATGCGGCTGACAAACACCTACACCCAGAAAGAGTGGAGATAGATGGGGAAAGGGGGAGCCGCCCAACACTCACACGCAGTTAAGCACACAGCGGAACTTGAACAATGTGTCAAATGTCATATATGTGTCGCGTTAATAAATTCACTCAAATGCTTCGATGTGCCCACTGGCATAACAAAAATGCTCCTCGACGCAGACAAACAGCAAATCTATAGCATTTGTAGCCCCCCACCCATCAATATGCCATGCCACACCACTTTTCCCAGCAGTCAATTGTCAGTGACAAATACAATCCAATTCGCACAGGATGAGCCTTGAATTACCAACCGATTCAGCTTGAATTTCATTATTGCTGTTGTGTGTCATATTTACAAATGAACAGAAGCAACAACAGATACATTTGTTCTCTGGCTAGAATTTGAGTTTGGATTTTATATATGTACAAATATATTTAATATAAATATAAGACTATTGAATCTCAAATTTGATTTAACAAACAGTAAAATATTCATTTGTGCTTAAAAAGTTATAAAATGGGGAAGGAAAGGTCAGACAAAGGTTTGATAGGCGTGCAGTCATTTAATTTAATTTCAAATTGCCGTTCCTATTATAAAATAATGGGTTTCAGCTAACGTTGGCTATGCTATCAATCTTTTTTTTTTAACTCAGTAAACCCTTCCGAAAGTCTTTTAAATATATGTAAGCAAAGCAAGCAATTGAGAAACATATTAAATGCCCTCTGACCGGGGAAATGATGCCATAAATTTGTTATACTCTAGACTTGAAATATACAAAAACTAGGCCATTATAAAATGCACAAAGGTACAATGCAGCAGCATTTATAGCGAGTTCGTATATCGAAGTGCTTACAAATAAATTACCAGAAAAGGGTGGAACCTATTACCAATAATATGTATACGAACTTCTCTTCATATATTTACTTCAGAGGCCGGCCAAATGAACTGCAAATAATGCAGAAGGCGGCATATAAATAGTCGGCCCCAAATGTGTGCTTGTGCCCATTGCAGATGTACATGAATTTGTCATTGAACTCGCCCCAAACACAGAACAAGACGCAAGCCCTTGTCCCTGCCCCAGGCCGTGATGCTGCCCCTGACCATCCCATTGCCTCTTTTCAACTCTATTTAATTGCAAAATCACAGCCAAAAATTACCAAAACGTTATGTGTGTTTGTGTGTCTGTGTGTGTGTGTGTGTGTATCAGTGTGTGTGATTTTTTTCAAGAGTCGTTTGTTGTGGTATGTATTTGTTTTCCGTTGGCTGATTGCGTTGAGGCACCTTGCCAAGTGGCAAACGCGCGGAAACCTGATCCGGATGAACCAATGGCAATTGCCAAAAACTTGGCCAGCAGCATCATCGTCAGTGCCACCGTCATCATCGTCAACATCATCATCAGCAACAGCAGCAGCATCAGAAGCAGAGACAACAGCAGTGGCCGCTGCAGCCACTGCCCTAAAAGCTTGGCAACGCCTTAGAAACTGCCTTTTCTGACATTGTCGAGCAACAAACCTGAATAAATTTAATGCGGATTTTGGCAAACGATGCGACAACGTCGCTTCACGTGCCAAAGGCCCAAAATGGCAGCGCCAAGTCCTGGCCAGACCAGCGACGCATCCAATTTGAGTTCGAGTTCAGCAGACGAACGCCATTTCGGACTCGCCTTTGGGGCATATAGCGGATGAGAAGGGGGGGGGGGGGGTGACGGCTTAGGGAGGGGAAAGGAAGGTACACGGAAATCTCTATAGGCTCACTCCATGAAATTCTATGCACTTCCGTGTTGGCATTTGTCGCTGCCTCATTGTGAGCAGCTAAGCGAGCTGCACCGTGGCGCGCACAGTGGGACAAGTGTGCCCGAAAATTGTTGAATTACCAATTAATTAAATCTACCATATGTACAGTGTGATTAAGTAGTTCATTTCAAATTCTCTTTAGTTTACTAAGTTACATTTATATGCTCAGCATTGTATCAGTAAGACGACTTAATAAAGAAGCAGCTTTATGTCGGACTGTTTACCAGTTTTGTCGATTATACACACATTTAACACTACATTTTTAAGTGTACGACTATTTAGTTTAATTAAATATTAGGAAGCTAAGATTTTTGTTAATTTTTTTTGCGCTGTTGCTGAACCACTTCCTGCTGTACTAGTACCAGTAGCCAGTAGGCGGAGGTTTAACAGTCAGCGCCTCAGTTCTTCCTAATCCCACTCTCTGTCTCTTTCTATCTTGCTCTGATTGTGACTGCACCTTCGGTGCTTCACCGTCCCCCTCTATGCCACTCGTACAGTGTATGCATTATAATTTGAGTGGCACGCTGAGAGTAGCTTTTGTTTTGCTTTTAATTAGATTTACATTGGCCACTTTTCAGTTGTGGCTGCCACATTTCCTATACCCTGTCCCACTCACTCGTCACCCTGCGCTCTCTCTTTTTCTACTTCCCTCTCTTCGAATGAATCTCATCCATGCTGCAAGCCTAGCAAACACTGCGCATTGTTTATTTTGGCGCCTTGCACACCCATTGCCCCCGTTGCACATGGACAATAGCAACCATATCCAGCCATCAGCGCACAGATTGCCTGTTTTTCTGCTTTTATTTTGTTTTGTTGAATTATTTTCAACAGCTTCACTTTTTGCACTTCCGCTTTGTGTGTCACTAATTGCTTTTGTGTTTTAGTATTTACAATTGTTTTGATTCATTTCTTTTTGACCCACCCAACCACCTCTCCTCCAGCTGTCCTCCTTTCCGTCATCAGCTCTGCTTAATTAAATGCACTTTGAATGTCGACTCTCAATGCGCCATTGTCCAGACAACCGCTCCTCTCAGGCCTTTTGTGTCATGCCTCTAAACATCTGACTCTCAGCACGAGCTTAAATGAAATTAAATCGAGTTTCTCTGCAGTTTCATGCTCCGTTCCTAATTGGCACACATGCTCGAAAATGCTAATTATATCGATTCGTGTTTGCAATTGCCAAATACCAAATGCAAAATACATAACCTAATAGGCTGCGTCATTTGGTAGCTGCAATGACAGTCAAAACAGTTGAGCGCATAGCCCATTAATATATGAATCAAAATTAAAGTGTCCTTGCCATTTTCTATTGAGTTTTATAAACTATCAAATTCCATACATATGTATATAAAATAATTTGCAGTCCAATTAAAATGAGACTAATAGACAATAATAATTCCAAAACGCATATAATTATTATTAATAAGCAACAAAAGCTTAAACTTAAATTGCTGCAAATTTGAATGCTTAAATAATTAAATCTCGTTTATATTGCTCGTATTAGTTCCTCACGATAAGTAAAACGAATGAAAATAAATAATAACTTATTAGCCCTGGAACGAAAGCATTGCGTGCCTGGTTGACGGGTCAAACTAAAATGGAGAAAATAACTCAGGAAAGTTGTGAAGAATAATATCTCGTAATGCTGCTGATGATGCTGCTAATTTAAAACCGGAAAAGCTTTTAACCAATTTACATAATTTGCTAAAGACCGACTTGGACCATCCAAGTCGCATCCAAGTCGCTATCAAGTCGCTATCAAGTCGCCTGACTCAAGTCATTTTTCTCAAGCGTCTCTGCGCCCCGGACGACAAGAACTTGGGGGACGCGGAACGAGGACGAGAAAGGTCCTCTTTTAAAGAAATTAATTAATGAAATGTTGATTAACTTTTGCCAACCAGTCGAGCTGGTGCCAAGCCTGACCAACAGGCTAGAAGAAGCGATGGAGGCTTTTGTGTTCGTGGAGCGAGAGGTCCGCCGTCTGAGATTAATGTCGAGGCATTTGTCATCGCAAAGAGTAAACAAGCGATGGGCGTATCGCTACTCTGTGGGCGTGGCCACTGGTGGGGCGTGAGCATAATCCACGAAATAATGCGCACTAAAGTTATTTACAATTCCTGAAATCATTTTTAAGAAAAAGTCTCGCTTAACCAGAGTCGAAGCGGAAAAAGCGGGTGGTGCCGGAAGTCATCCTTCGTCTGCGGCAGAATCTGGATTTGGAGTTGGGTCTCGGCTAATTAGCGTGAATGCTCCAAAAGTGAAATTGCATTTGAAATACAAAACAAAAGCTGAAAAGAGGTCGCTGCTTATTTACCCTCGCCGATCCAATTAAGAGAACATGACAAGGAATCACTCAGATATTTAATTTGCGAAATATTCGTGCAGCTTGTCTGGGCTGTTACATAGATTAGACAATTAGTCGCTGAATTAACGCTCAAGTAACACCTAAGCAATAAGAATAAGATTTTGAGCTACATTTCAAGTTGGGTTCTATTAAGCTTTAAGTCAAGCCTTTAATTTTGGTGTGCTTAAATAATATTTGAAGAAATATCTCACAATTGTTGACGAATCTGCTGTATATTTTACTTGGCTCGATTCTTGATGAAGTATGCCCAAATACTTTAAGATTTTCTGTGGCTCTTATGGCCAAGCAAACGTTCTCGTCTCCTATTACTCATTTGTAATTGAAGAAAGGGTATTCAAACGCATTTGCTATTTTGTGCAGTGCGATTAATCATTGCTGGGGCCGCTTTGTTATTCACAGTGATTGAGATGGGAAGGGAGGTTTGCGACATGAAACTCGTCAAGTTGTTTTGTGCTTGATTGATTTATGTGTTTGAGCCCATTGTTTGACCCTTAATTAGTTTGACCAGGTGGCGGATTTTGGTTGCCACAGAAAGTGCCCAACTGGTGGTGGTGCACAATTTCCTATAGTCGCTATTAGTCAAATTCTTAGAGCTGGCGATAAGTTGGCAGCAGCTCGATTGCATGCACACCTTGCTCGCCAATTTATTGCGCATCTGATTATCAAATTGCATAAAAAATGGTTAGTCAATAAAACATTTTGACATGCAATTCATACCTTACATTTTGCGACTGCATGCGACAAACCCTTTTTCGCGTCCTGGCCTCTATAAATAACATGACGCAATCTTTGGGTACAAAAAAAACACATTATTTGGCAATAAAATGGAAATCGATTCGGCAACGGCAACAGCAATGTCGACGACGACGGCAAACGGCGAGCAAAGTTGACAAATTGCAGCCAAGGAACAAATGGAGCGCCGTAAGAAAAATAATATCGACTATCAAGGATTTCCCTGTGCCATTGTCGTTGCCTGCCTCATCCTGGTGGTGGCTGCTGTTGCTGTTGATGCTGCGACAAATTTACATGCCCCAATTGCAGACCCGCCTCGTCCACTGCTTGAAGCATCGTTCAAATTGAAAATTGTTCGTAGACAAACACACACACACACACACACACACACTCACACACACACACACATACACATACATTCAGGCAAAGCATCCTTTGTGCGGATGCCGCCGCTGCTGTTGTTCCATCTGCGATTGCTCAACCCCTTTCCACTTATGCACCCTTTGTACTTGTCATTTATGAAAATTTGTTTATTTTCGTAATGCTCCATTTGCAAATGTAGCCAAAGTAAATATTGGCGCTACATATGGGAGAAGGAGATACTGGGCCTGGCCATAGCTCTATGCTCCTCTTCCCGGGTAAGCCATTCATTTTGTGCAGCCTCTTATATTTTTATGGTTCTGGCTGGCAGGCATAATTCATGCGCCTTTTTTAATAATTCCCATTTGCCTGCTTTCGTGGCTTCGTGCTTAAATTGATAAAAGTGCACTTTGCATTGAGTCATCGGTGCGCAATACAAAGCATCACTCCAATATATATTTTAATAATAATAATTTTAAATAAAATGATTGTTTTTTTAATATTTCAAATAACATGCCTTTTTTGTAAACTGTATTGCTTTTTTTACAGCTGTACATAATTATTAATTGCATATCCAGAATTACAAATATAATTAAAAGGACTAACATAAAAAGTAGCTGTAAACGCCCACAAATTAATTGATCATTAATAATAGTTTAAATTGCCTGATTGTTTATTTTTTTTTTGTGTGGGGCCAATAGGCAAGGTTATCGCTGGATATTTTTTAATGCCAAATGCTTTTAATAATTTATTTTAATTAATTAATTCATAAAATATTGACTCTACATCTGAAGACAACAATGTAATACAACGAAGAAATTTGGATGACAATGATTAAATACTGTTTTACTACTGCTTAAGATTTATGATTCACCCCATTTGCAATCGCAGACGAATAAAACCGGACTTAGTAAACTATAATAATATCAATATAAAACTTCTCGCAGGCATAGATTTTTAATAAAAATTCAAAGCCGCAGAAAAGGCTAAGTCAGCGGCAGAGTAAACCAATTTCGGGAAATACTTAAGGGGCATATTACGTCACAGTTGCTGTCGGATTCCCCTTTCACATTCGAGTAGTAAGGAGCGACATCAAATGACAGCACCCACCTCCAAAGAGCCCGTAATACATAACAAAAATACCAAATAAACGAAAATCAACAACAACAATTGGAAAGCATGCAAACGATTGTTGTTTCAGGATGTATTTGTTGTTGGTTTCGTTGATATAACTGCTATTGTTGTGCAGAAGCGCGCGAACGAGTCATAAAAATGCGAGGCCAAAACAGTCAAACTTATGTTGTGACAAGAAGAATCGAAGCTTGCCCCAGGAGCCGAGAACCCTCAGAACACCACCACAACCCCCGGCCCAATCCCAAACCAAGCAGTGTAACCATTTCGTTTTGAATCCTGCGCGACTGGCGCTTATATTTTATTGCTATTATCCTGTTTACTTCATGTTTATGAACAAGCACACCCACACTCACCCATACACACACGCATGTGTTGTTATGGTGTGCGAATTAGTTGTGGCAGCGAAATGAAAGCGAATGCCTCAGCATTTGGCACTTTCCTTCTATTGGTTCAATTGAATTTTTACTGTGGCAGTCACCAAAATGAAAGAAAAAGTAATGGTTTGACTGGGGCGGGAGCAGTGTTGCTGATTCTGGTGGAATAGCAAAGGGTCGCAATATGTGGATACGAATCATATGCTGCCAGTGCTAAGATGTCAACCGCGACAATTATATACCCTATAGAATACAGCAACGCAATGGGTTGCTTCGTATCATTCTTAACTGGACTGAACAATAAACTAAGGCATTGCTTCTTAAATCAATCTCGTAGAATTTTTGAGCAACATTTCGGGATTTCGAGAAAATTTATTTATAACATTTTATTATCAATATTCACTGCTTTCTTGGTTTAATTTATTTAAAAGATTACAGGATATTTTGATGCTTAGGCCATTGCACAATATATTTACCCCATATACGTTGTAAGCCAAGTATGATTCGGTGTCGGATGTTCTAAGTGACTTGCCAGCCAATATAGCATCAACCCTGGCCCTTTGCTATGAATAGTTGCAGCAGCCACTTGATAAGAAAATCTGCTAGCGTTGTACCTTTTGAGGACTTCAGCTTCAGCTGGCCAAAAGCAAATTCATTTCCTTTGTCTGGCTGCACGTTTGGGGAGGGGCAGACGGAGTTGAACGCATTGAATATATAAGCAGAAATTGTCATATTTTCAAATTGAGTGTACAAGTGTGTTTCTCCCTGTTCCGTTGAGTGTGTGCGAGTGTGTGCTGTCGTTAGGAGGGGCATGTGGGAGACAAGATACATTTGTTTAGTCTAATAAACATTTATATGACTTTTTGCCAAAGTGCTGGGAAGTTTAGGGTACGCACTTCAGAGGCGACAATTGTTAAAGTTGAATGTCGAGTGTCAGGCAAATAAATTACATCAGCAGCAACACACAAATCAAATAATACATGCATAAATTTAACAATTTTCACTAGCCAGAAAGTAGCTAAAAACTTCTTCTATGGCCAGCAAGGGATGGGTGGGAGACAGGAAGGCGGAGAAGGGCAGTTACGTTCTGGCGTTGACTGCGTCGGTGGCTGCTTTTCCAATGACTCGCTTTGTAATTTACGACTTGGCACTGGAGCATGGAGCAGACAAAAACTGTGGTACAAGCAACCAAGGCTTCAGCGCCTCCTTTCAAATGACAATTTTCGGCACAATTTTCGCCGCGAGTTGCATAGAGCAGACATGCGGTGAAGTTTGGATCGGGATGCTTGGGATGTGAGTATGGTAGCATTGGGAAATTGTAAAATTGTTGAAATATAAAACTTTCCGCTGCATAACGAGCTAACGATGCGGAAACCTGAAGAAAGTTATGTTATCAATTTCAGAACCAACAAATAAATTTGAATTTAACACGGCACCAAACAATGGGCCATCAGGCAACTTTGAAAATAATGTGTTCTCGCACTTGGAATGGATGCTCAAGATTTCTAGTTTTTAAGTTTACTTCAACTGTCGTCATAAAAAACCTAGCACGCTTTAAGTGCCATAAATCCTTAACAACTGTTGAATAAGATTAAGAAAATTTGTTATGTGAGAAACTCAGTCAGACAATATCGTTTTTATTTGATTTGCAAATCGATTTCCCATTCACCTTGATTAATTTATGTGTACATAAGCCTAACTCTGAATTAAATATAAATAAATAAGTGTTATTTAGTAATCAGATGGTTTTGTTAATCCTTCCTCTTCGCTTACCCCATAAATTGGCAAAGTATCACTTTTTTCTTATTGCCTGCGAATTGATGCAGAAATCGTTCCCAGGCAGTTCAAGTGATAAGATTAACAAACTAAATTTGTGGCCGTATTTTTGTCGCCGTCTCAGCATGGTTATGAAATCAATTTCCGTTCAAGAATTCAATTTCCGAATGCAATAATTATGCCAAGTGTCAATGCAAAAACCACAAAAAAAAAAACCATAAAAAAAAATAATAAATCTCGAGCCCTATTTTTGCTCATCTCTTTTGGCTTCCAGCTTGGCACACCTTTCGACCCCCGCTGCATGCAACGTCAATTAATAACTTTCTTTTTGTTACTGTTTTTGTTGTTTTTTTTTGTGTTGGCGCAAATCTTAACTGGGCGTAAAGAAAAATCACATAAATCCTCGAGCATTTAATTCGAACAATAAGAAAAATAATTACGAGTGCTGAGCACGTGAGTCAAGAGCACTTGACGACGAATCGTGTGTGGGGAGAGGAGTGGGGATGACCGGGGGCTTTGAAGGGAGGATAAGCCGTGAAAAAATTACAAGTCGAGACGCGCCCCAACAGCGTACTTGGATTGTTACATTCAACTGACAGTCGTCCGGAAACAGCAACAAAGTCTGCAAGTATGTGTATATGTGTGTGCTGGTGCGTGCGAGTGTGTGTCTAGATGGGGTTACTTGTCAGGCAGTTAATCTAACCCATCAAGCTCAAGCGCCGACTCGCTATCCAGATATTCCATCCCAGGCGGCGTCAGCGGAAAACGCCGTACACAGGTGCAATTAAGAATTTTGCACGGAAGCCAAGTTAACTCAGCAGTGTGTTCGTGTGTGTGTGTGTGTGTATGTGTGTGTGTGTGTGAGGGAGATAGAAAGACATTGGCTTCGCTTTCTTAGCCCAAACCCTTCTCAGTGTCTAGGCACCAAATGTGGGGCACGTCTAGGCAGCCAGCCAACAGTCGTCAGTCGTCTTCCTATCTGCCGTGCCACCTGCAACCCTCAACCGTTTACCCTTCCAGCACCTTAGCTTCCCTCTCCTCCACCTCGCTTGCACCATGAGCTCGTTTACTATTCATTCTAGCGTGCCATTAAGATTTGTTGTTTGAATACATTTACCATTTGTTAGTGCAGCCAGTGCTGACTGAATGTGAATGTGTATAGGGTGTGTGTGAGTGTGTGTGGATGTGTGTGTGTATGTCTGTGTCTGTGTCTGTCTACATTTTGCACTCACAGCAATTATTTACTTGCGCTTAAAGCTAAAAGGCTTTAATTGCGCGATTATTTGTCTTCTTCATTAAGCGAAACACGCAAATCTCAAAGGCGAAAGGCTTTGAATGGCAGCAGTTAAGAACGGGGGAGTCTCACTAAGGGAGCAAAAGAGAGAGAGAGAGAGAGAGAGAGGGAGAGAAGGAGATGCCCGAAGAGGTTCAAGCACTGGTTTAACAAGAAGAGAGAGAATACAGTGGGCGCAATAAGTGGTGCACTTGTAATTGTTGAGTGGCTGAGAGCTCTAATCTGAAGGGACAAAATAAAGAAATAAGGTCAAGGTAGAGGTCAAGTAGGAGTGAACAAGATTCGGTGAAATAATCCGAAAAATCACAATATTATTCATTATCAATATTATTTTAGAAGTCGATATGTGTATGTGTATGTAGCAATTAAATTATTTGTATGAATTACTACTAAGCTGTGGGTAAGAAATGATTTTTGAAATATACTAATATATATGTCTATATACATATATATGTATACATAATAGCGAACTTGATAACTATATGTATATAAATACACATACATGTACACATTCTGTTAAATTGAAAACCGTACTTGAGTTGGATATTCTCTCTCAGTGTGCTTACCACGCTATAACCAACAAAATCCCAACTGTTATTAAGTATACGCATCGATTTCGGTTCATAAACTTGTAAAGACAAAAAGCCAGGGTTTTGTGTTTATTATTATTATGCTGTTGTGCATGAACTTTTGCCGTTAACTGTAAACTGCGCACGCGACGAGCAATCCTTTAGCCATCTGCTTGCCCTATTCCACGCTGCTTGCCACAGTGCGCCACAAAAGCAAAAACACACATTCAGCGAAAGTTTCTAAATTATTGCAACACAACCAGTCAAACAAGCAGCGGCAGCAACAACAACGAACGCAATAACAACAACAATAGCAACAATAATACCAACTATTTGTGCCAGGAGCCGCTCCTCGCTGCAGGTTCGCAGGATCTGGGGCGTTTTGTGCTTAATATGAAGACGATGTTGCAGGGCCAACAAGCGACGACTACAATTAAAAGCACACCTTTTACAGGCGCAATGACGACAGGACACACAGCACAGCACGACACGCCAGCAAGTGGAGCTGCCGAGGAGTGCAGAAGGGGGACAGAGGGGCAGAGCAGTTACTAGCTGGTTCTTCAATAAGTGACAAGCCCCCAATGAGGTGGCACTGAGACTGAGTGCTACAAAGTGAAAACATAGCGCGAAAATGTTGCAACGTTTTAGTTTTAATTTGCACAGGTAAAAAGAGAGACAGAGCCAGCGAGAGAGTGAGTGAGAAAGAAAAAGAGAGAGAGCGATAGACAGAGCAGAGAGGTGTCAGCACACACCCTGCACAGCCGGCAAAGTTAAGAAATTTAACCTTAGCGCCCAAGTGTTTTATTATGTGTAGTTTTCAGTAGCTGGAATGTGTTACGGATGACCTCCTGCCCAACCCTATACGCCCCATCCCCTCATCCTCCCCTTCCACGATCCCAAAAACCCTTTGAGCCACTTCGTGCGCGAAATGAAGCCAAAGTAGAAGTTGTCCCATGCTTGTGTGTGTGTGTGTGTGTGTGTGTGAGTGTGTGAGGGGTAACGGAAGTAAACAGCAAAAGGTAAAATAGAAAAGTTGCTTCCTCTGTTGGCAATCAAATTGCTGAGTCAGTTAGCCAGACATATTGAGCGTTCCCCCAGCCAATTGGCCAACAACTAAGACAATGTTTGGCAGCGACCCTATTAAAGACACCTACGGCTACATTGCGGCTTCAAAAATGAAGGTGGCTGTGGCAACATTGTGTGTGCGTGACAAAATGGTATTTAAAGCCGCCGGAAGCGGCAGCAATTTAAGTTGCAACCAGCGCCTCGTGGCTTGCATTCATTAATGCTGACTCAGGTTACACGGGTTGTGATGTTGTTGCTCGTCTTCATCTGGTTTCTACACTTTAAAACAAAGGTATTTTTTATTCTATAAGAAAGTTGGGCAACATTTTTGACTTTTACCAAGATTAGACTAAGTACGGCCCATTTTCAAATGTTCAAAAAGGTAAAGAATATTACTGTATATGAATGGCTGTCTTTTATCTTGGCATTTCAGACTTGGAGTTGTTGTTTTGCACAGTTTCCAGGCTGCATCGCTGCACATACAAGCACACACAGACCACATCATTAAGTCGAAAGAGCTAGTGGCGTAGTCAGTTTATTTGTTTAAGATAAATTCATCTAAGATGAGCGCGAGAATTAAAACTGCTGGTTAAGAGCTCGGTTCTCGTTTCGAGTTCTGCACGCGTTGCGAAAAAAGCACCCAGAAACTTTATCCCCCCACTGGCTTTTGCAGCAGCATGCTATTATTACAGGGCAACTTTGATTGGTAACCCAAGGGTGCACATTATATACCAGACTATATTCCCCCTCTTTTGTATATTTACACAGGCTGTCGCGTTGGTGAAGTTTTGGGATCCAGCACAAATCGACATTTGGCAACTTTTAACGCACCCGCATGCATTTCAGCTTGCCTCAAATTGTTGCAAATAAAATTCGCCCGCTTTTTGGGAATCAGCTTGTAATTTCTTTAATAGTTGCTCATCATCATCATCATCATCGGCGCAGTGTGGTGCAGAGTGGTGTTACTCTCTATGTGCATGCGCTAAGTGGTTGTTAGCATGCATTTTGCATAGGTGGTTGGGTGGTTTGCTGGTCGCATGCTTGTGTGTGTGTTTGCGTATGTGTGACTGGTATAGCTAAAATACTTATGTTCTCTTATATGACATACAGTCTGGTGCGTTTTGTGTGTGTGTGCCGGGTGTGTGTATTGATGTTACAGCTGAGTGTTGTCACTGCTGCAATTTTCCCGGTTCGCGTTTGCTAGTTAAACGTTGATTTTTCAATTAGGCCGCATCGTTAACGTCCACATGAAATGACAGGAAGCGATCAGCCTAAAACAAGTAAGAGAAAATCTGTGGACAACCCCAAACTCGGATCCCATTAGACTAACAGCTTGAAATTGGGTAATGGGAGAATTGTACATTAATTGGTTAGTGAATTTTCCAAAATAAATGCCATTTTTTAAAAAAGCTCTGGAAACTTTAAGTCAACAAATTGAGAGAAAATAAGTTAGATTTATAAATTCCAGTCTAAGATAATTTGTCATATAGAAAATTAAATGCAAAAATAATACCACAAAAGAAATTTTAACATTAATCAAACAATTAAAGTGAATGCGCAAGCATTGATTTCTAACAACTATTTAAGATTTTAAAAATAAAACTTTAACTATTCAGGTCATCATTGAAATGCGAAAGTTCCGATAACGAACCGTCATCCTGTCATTCCGAAATGCAATATTCACCAAAGTCATCGATTTTTCGACTGCAAAGTATTCTTGGTCTGTGCACAAAAAACTCGCAAACGCCCACGCAAAGGCAAATATGGAGCACACCCCTCCGCCATCTCCTTCCTTCCCCCATCCACTTAATGGACTGCGCCCCACCACACCCTGCAGAACTGCGGTGGTGTCAGGAGCGAGTGTCGCATTCGCTGGGCATCTAATCAACAGAATTTAGCGTCATTAATGTGCCTGCAACATGTAAACTTTGCTATGGGAGGCATGGGTGGTTTTGGTCTTTGGTGGTGTGAGTGTGTTGGATTAAACGACAGTGGGGGGGGGGGCGGGAATGAGGTGGCACAAACGCATTTGTGAGTATCGGTGACAGGCAGCACCAACGCTGCGGGTGTCATCAATCCGAGTTTGTCTGCTGTTGTGTAAGCATAACCCACCCACCAAACCACCACCCCACTCGCCCATCAGCTGTTTTTGGCACTGATTTGGCGCTGATTTTGCAGCAGCCGCAAATGAAAAAAATAGCGACGACGCACATCAAATCCATCAACGGGTTGAAATTGCAGCATTCAACGATGAGCTAAAAAAAAAAAATGGGAACAAAGGTGCGGGAAAGTAGCGACCGTAGATAAAAACCAAGTCAAATCACCGGCGCAGGACAGCATGCTGATGTGGATGCTGATGACGCTGCCACCCGTCGATGGGTGAGCTGCTGCGTGACACGAATTCCAGTGTCCTGGTGGTAGTCCTGCCAAAGTAGACGCCGCTTAAAAATTTAAATTGTATTTGCGACAGCGGGTGTTGGGTAGTTGGTGGTGGCAGCCAGGTGGTGCACACTAAATCAAAGCAAGGATAACACCCATCCTTAACGAGCGACAGGCGACTAGCGTCACTTGAAGGCTCCACCAGACAAAAAATACAAAATTGCACATAAAAATTGCAAAAGCCGTCAGTTGGTGGTGGGTGTGATGATGGCGGTGGCGCTGCTGCTGCTGCGGTGGGCTTCGGTTGTTTAAAATTCAATCGTACATACGCTGTGCACAGTGGGTTATTGGAGGGGGTGGTTGCGGCTGGATCTCTGGGCACACCTGCTGATGAGTAAATCTTAAGTGCAATAAAGACGGAGACGCAACAAAATCCAAAGTACGTGCAGCTGAACCCCGGCCAGAATCTTTCCTTCCTTCCACCTGGCTCTCACTTACTTAGCGGGATATTCGGTCTCGTGTTTTCCCAAGTTCCAAGTTTGCCATTCTTTTAAGTAGTACATGACCCAGCTAGGTACGCTGTCTCTCTATAAGGCTCTTTGTTTTGTTCTACTTTCACGTTAAATCGTAAATTTTGCAAAAATCCAAGAACAAAAAATAGAAAAAAATGAAAAACTTTTGAAACGCCTACGTGACGCACTGAAGCAGATTTCTGTAAAATCCACCAAGCAGTACGACTCGACATAGGTAAAAAAACACACAGAAAATATAAAAAAGAAGGCAAAAACAAAATTAAATAGTTTTCAGCCTTTGCCGTGCGCAAAAGTTGCGCTAAACTCAGACGCAAGTGTTAAGTGCGTTTGGGTTAGCCAAGCAGTCAAGTAGAAGCAATGGGCTATGGGAGGGTAGGGGCAGGCGATGTTGGGTGTTTGAGGTTAGGGGTTATGGGTTGGCATTTGCCAAGCTAGTTAGCAAAGGAGTTCGTGTGCCACAGCTGAACTTTGAGCTGCCAAGAAAATTGTAAAGCCATTGTAGCTAAGAACTTGCCGTAACAATGTGCCCCAGCGCATTTCTCCTCGGTTGGATAAAATAAAGAAGCGTTTTCCGAGTGCAGGCAGCTGAGGTTTAATGGGTGAATTTTAGCTTTAATACTACTCTATCGATTTGTAAACGTCTTGACTTATGCAGCACTTATTGCACTCAACAAAACGCTTGGATGCACAAATATCTGCAGCTTGATCAAATTGCTTTTATTTGTATTCATTTATTTATTACGGGTTGCACTTAGTTCAATAAGCAAATGGCTCGGAAGTATAAGCTGTATTTGAGGTTAAAGTTTAAAATGGCAAAAGTGAAAAGTGATTACGCATACGCCACGTGATGCTGTCAAAACGTCAAAGCTCAAATCATAAAAGGTAGAAGTACTCTAGTTCAAAAAGCTCGAACAAAAGATACCCATGATCGTAGGTATTAAAACCGAAGTTTACAAAAAATGAAACAAATTTAATATCTTTGGCTGTGTCTAAGATCGACGCAGATAAGTTAAAATATGTAAAATCTTATTCTGCTACATATACTTGCACAATTCTATTATACCCGTTCTTACTGCATTTAATGGGTACAGGGTATACAGACATAAAAAGAAGAACAAAGCTGCTTATTAATTTTTACAGTCAAAAGCGTATCTTATTTTATGTGAATTCTTAAATTTGTACATTAAATTGTAATTCATATAAAGTGATGAGACGGGGAGGATGTGGCTGGCATAAAATAATGTTAGGCACGGGTGGGGCAATAACAGGGCGGTGCAGAAACAGGGGCCAATGCCAATGCTTGTATGAAAGCCTTTTAGTATATTTACTTAAATATCAACCATTTTAACGATTTACTGTGAAAATTTCATGCATTTTATGTGCGTTTGTCTGTGCGTGTGTGTGTGCATGAGTGTTGTACTAAAACAAACTTGTCACTGTATGTGTATGCATGCGTGCTTGTGCCTGCGTGTATGTGTGCGTAAGCATGAAAGGCCCTTGACCAAGTAACCATAAAGCATGAAGCATGCTGCAAATAAGTAAGGCTAGACATACTTAAGGATGAGCGGACCGGCGAGTGCTGGTGTGCTGGACAAAACGAGACTCCAGCAGAATCTGAGCCATGTGAACCAGAGCTGAGTGTCTGCAACCACCCCCCTGTAATCTCTGTCCACCCCCCCGCCATCTATCATTTAGTCTGTGCCATGTTTTGTTGTGTTTCATGTTTCGTTACGTTTGCGTTTTGAGAGGGCGCGGTTGTGAGCGAGTAGTGTGCGGGGTTTGCGGGGTGTGTGTTGTGGGCGGGTCGTAGCACCGGGTGTTGGCTATCGGGTCGGTGGTTTGGTGGGCTGTGGCTTGTAGCAGGAAACATGAAATTTTAATAATGTTTATAATGCCAAAAGGATTTGTTAGTCGACGCTGCAAACGGAACTGAACTGCATATACATATATCCATACATATATATTGAGGGCTGGTACGAAAAGTTCCTCGAAAACTAAATTTTAATGAAATGTCCCACGATGAAAGCGAAGTTTATTTAGCATAAACAAGATTGAAGATTATTTTAGGCATGCAATGCAAATCATATTTCTTTTGCTCACTTTGTTTTTTGCAGTTTTATTGGTGTTCCTCATGTTGAGAATAGTGTGTCGAATAAGAGGGTCAGAAAACGATATAGAGTCACTAACTCCACTGAAAGTTTCCTCAGCTGATATTAAACGATAAGATATCAGTTGGTAAATATGTTGTCATCAAAAAACAAAAAGCATTAATTAACTTATCTATTGTTTCAACGGAGGCCAAGTGATGAAGCGATATTTTAAGATACTTATTAAATTTGTCAATATACATATAAAACATAGGTAGATAACGATTGAACAACCCTCGCCAGCATACAAATGTGTTCTGTGTCTACATATGTGTATTTACTTGAACGTACATTGCCATTTAGCGTGGTCGTTGCTGCTGCCATGGCAATGTCCCCGCAACATCGCAGAGCTCCCCTCGTCTCCGCCAATGACATATTGCGCTGCACAAATCCGCAAACAAACTTTATATGAGTGCCGAAGGAGAAGAACAAACAGCGCTTGGTTCTCAACTCGGCTTCAGGCTCGCTGGCAGCGTCATTGACATATATATTCATGCTGAAGGTATATTTTTGAGGGTACGGGGCAGGGAATGTTTGGTTGATGCTGTGCACATACATATGCGACGACAAGTCAACGATGTCCCAACTGGCAAGAGTCAGCAGAAAGCGGCATCAACCTGGCCAACAGCATTGAGGCCACTTGTCAAACTGCCCGCCACAGCTGAAGCAGCAGCGGTCAGCGCTGAATCAACAAGCAACATGCCGCTTGCCTCGTGTGTCATTTTCATATTTCACTTCCACTTTTGATATTGAAAGCGAAGCGCTCAACTTGACTGTTTCCGAGAATTTGGTCAGGCGGTCGTTCAATGAGCTGCATGATTTTAATGCTCTCCTCTTTTGGGCAGGCCCGAATATTTTGGCCATGATATTAACTTGGACCATCGCAAGCCTGGCTAAGGCCTCGCTTCGATGAGATGCACATCTTCTGGCCATATCAAGTGGAAAATACTTAAAGCCCTCTTTCCCTCATCTGGCAATTCTTGCCTCTTGTGGCTAAGGCTGCGGTGATTTTGGTCTGGGTGGGGAGAAGTGTCTTTATTTTATGCGCCTGCTCGTCTGCTTATTGAAATTTCGCTTTACGATATTTGTTATAAAATTTAATTAGGCAATTGGCAAGAAAGCTCACATGTGTCCAAGGATAAAAAGGTCCTTTTGACTTCCTCACTGCACAGCACAACTTAACTAAACAAGTTTTAGGTTAAGTGCTTGGGTCGCGAAGATATCTTTATTTATAAGCAACACACTACTCAAGCATTTGTTGGGCATATTAGCTTTAGTATGCAGCACGCAACAAACTTTACTGCAATAAAAGTCGTTAAAGTTGAAATTGCGATTTTATTGTACGTAAAATTCCATTGTTAATTAACGAGGCGAAAACTTAAGATGCCATTGAAGTTAACTGTCTTTGCGAGCTCAATTAAAATAAACAAGCTGCATTTTAATTAATCGTAATCAATCTTTATTCACTTAGGTAAAATTGCCGCTCATTAATTATAGACACTTCGTCTTCTACTATTATTCCTGTAGTTAAAATACATCCAAAATTCCTTGAGAAGATAATTGATTTAAATTTTACTTATTTCAAGTAAACAAAACAATTCTCTATGGCTTGTTGTCACTTAACAAATGTGTCCAGTTAATAGTTTATAAATTTGTAGGTCTCCTTATCAAAACAATTCAAATTCAGAGAATTTTCTCGTCGCCTACATTGTATCTACATATTCTCTATATCTAAACATATTCGCATAGATTGTGGGCCTTATCTTTTGTTGTCGACTCGCTCGATATCTGTAAAGTGCTGCAGCCGCCCACAAGGAGCGCCCTCTCTGCCCTGTCGACCCGCTTATGTGTTGATTGCGAACTTCACCAGCACTTTATTCATACTTTTTTGCCAATTTGGCTGCGTGGAAAACAAAGCAATTTCCTATCTATCAGATTAAACTATAAATTTCATAAAGTTGACTGCATATTCACGGCAATCGAAACGTAACGAATTTAAATGGCCAAACAAAGCGCCAACGGTCCGCGCCAGACAGCCAGCCAACAAAGTCAAATGGCCAAAAAGGCCAAAAAAGAGCACCAGTGCACAGTGTTGCTGATAGCTGCCCTCAGAGGGTGGCTGCTAGGGGTGGAATGGGAAGGGGGGGGGGGGGGAGGGAGCTTCCATGTCGCAGTGGGTCGCGCAATCGAAACGAAGCTTGAAGCGATTTCAAAAAGTCAATGGCTTGCATTTTATGAGATTTTTCGGCGAGCTCGACGATAGTCCGAGTCGAGCCCAAATTTTGGTTATTAGTTTGGCGATGGCTGCTGAAAGGATGGCTGCTACACATGTTGTTGTTGCTGTTGCCCCCAAGCCATCGGCCCCCTTCTCCATTGCTTTCGCCTTGCTGTTTGCGTTGTACTTGTGGCAAACATTATCGACTTTCCTGCGTTTTTTGTCACAAGCGAATGCCTCGAGCCTCGCCATAATGTGCGTGTGTATGTGTGGGTGCCGGAGGGGGAGAGCTCTGAAACGGCTTTAAAGAACGCGCCTAATTATCAGGCGAGTTGTGCGGAGGCCAGGAAACTCATTTCCCTTGGCTCGGCACATTTTGTACGCTTCCCCCATTAACGAAACAAAAGTTCAACATTTATTGCTGTTGTTATTATAGCTTTTCCAAAAAATTATTGGCTGCAAAAAAGATTCCTTTCAAATTTCCGACACAAATACACGAACATCCCTCCAATCCAGCCATTCTCCCATTTTGGCCAAATGATTGCTGTTGTTGTTTTTCATGTTTTCCGTTTAATAAAATCGAAGTTATTTCTGTTTTGATGCTGTTTCCTCTTTCCAACCCTCCCCACACACACTTTGATTAGCCAAATTAGCGAACACGCGAGAGGGGTGGTGGTGGAGGCCTGTGGCGGGGTTCGAGGGTTTCACTCTTAGCGAGTTTTTGGCTAACTTGCGCGTTGAGTTAATTAGCAAAATTCTAACTGGGGCTGGTAGCAGCAGCTCGAGGCAACTTTTTAAAGCAATTTACAAGCGTAAATTGCAACTTTTGTGTGACTTTTGTTTTTATGTCTGACTGAGTGGGTGTGTGGATGTGTGTGTGTGTGTGTGTGTTTTTATTTGCTGAAATCAGCACACTTGTAATTTATCTCTGATAAGTCATTAAGTTAAGCTGCAGTTGCGATCCGGTCTCGAAACTATTGTGCAAATATAACTTGAGCCCTTTAAAGTAAGTGTGTTTGTCAGCAATGTGAAAAAGCGTTAGAAAATGACATTGGCTGAGTATGACACTTAAGCATTAGATTAAGTGTTTTTGGAATAGCAAAGGAGTAAGGAAATAAAAAATGACTTAAGTTTCAAGTAAATTGAGGGTTACAAATCTGTAATTAATTTGGTTTGGATCACAGAAAGAAAGAGAAAGAATGAGAAAAGTAATAATGAGTAAAATGCTTCGAAATCACATGCCTCAAGAATTAAGCCAGACCTATTAATTTTATGTGAATAATATTAATTTGCAATTGAGCCTTATGTGCGATTTCGTAAAAAAGATAAGCCAACAAGTACACTTTTTAGCCGAATTAAATCCATTTAAGAAAACTCAGCTAAAACCTGTGAACTGCGCTGATTAAAAACTTAGGCAATTACATTGTCTTGATGTGCAAATTGCAATTGGTGTCATCGGCATCTTTAAAATTGAAGTCGTTGCGTATACAGTTGCCACACCCAGCATGGGGCCAGGAGGTGGAACGTGTATGTTGAATGCATTGTTGTAGAATATTTGGTTTCTGTTTGTACTGTTTGCCAGCTGCTTGGTATGCAAAATGAGGCGCTGGCAGTGTCAGGACTTCTCGTCCTGCGTAGTTGCACCCAACCAGCTGCCAAGAAACACACAGCAACACAACAACACACCATATAACAAGAGCCGACACTTGTGCATGTGATGATGTTCCTGTTCCTGCAGCAGTTCTTCCTCTTCCTGCCACGCACTTGGCAAAGTCGAAAATTCAATTTCCTGTTATTCATGCATATATGTGAGCGGCATTTTTGCTATTATTGTTGCTGTTATTGTTATTACTGCTGTTGTTATCGTTGTTGTTGTTGCTGTTGCTGTTGCTATTGCTGTTGTTGTTGTTGTTGTTCTTTTTTGGCACTTTTGCGCTTGGCATTGTATTAGATTCACATTTGCATGCCCAGCATGAAGTGAGCCACATGCAAGCAGCGAGGCCAGCCAAGAAGCTGTACGAAGAATCAAGGCTTAGAGGCAGGAATATGTGGTTTAGGGGTAGAGCGGGGATGGTGGGTATTGGCCAGGCAAACCAATTCCGGCTGCGATGCACCTGCATGTGAACTGCTATATGCTCGCCAAAAATGATCACACATGCAGGCCACATTATATATATTAATTTAAAATCAAAAATTGAAAATACGTCTTCCTGAAAAATTTCGAGAAGTCCATTTTGTTTAAGCAAATTCAATTGTGAGTCCTCTATTTCATTCAATGCAAATTCTGGTACTCGTATTAGATATTCATTTCGGGCTACCAGATCAACAGCACAGCAGCAGTCGCAGAAGCACCGCAACTTTTTGTGGTGCACCAAACTGAAGTTTTGCAATCAGCACGTTTCTTCTATTTTGATTTTCTTTTTTTTTTTTGAGATCCACGCACATTGTCCTTGTCGAGTTGGTTTTAGCATTTCTTTCTTGGCTAAAAGGATGCCACGCCTACCGCTTCCTTAACTCGATTTACAATAAATTCTTGTACTCTTCTTGAGACGTCCTTCCGTACCGTTCGATGGGTGTGTGTGACTTGCTTTAAATGCAAATATGTCAACATAGTTATTCCACCAAATCGTAATAAAATACAATTTCTGAAGAGACTTTTTTATCTTGCATGATAATTCAAACATAAAAAACTTGAAATCGTTCCATTAATTCCTTATCTTAAACTTATATTAATTGGGTTCTTGAAACTAAATAGCATGGCTCGTTCTACAATATTTAACAAAAATGGAAAACAATTTAGTTTGAGCCGAACTATCTGGTATAAGTATAAAAAAAAAAGTTCTTTAATGTAAAGATTGAAAGCTTCCTAATTACGCTTTTCAGTCGATGCCAGACTGATTTGGGTGTTGTCTTTTAATTAAGTGCACCCACATAAAAATCAATTTATTTGCTTAGGTTTTTGTTGATTCACGTTACGTGTTCACTGCCCAAAAACTCCAATTGGTATTATTCTCCATATTTTCTAGTCAGCTTTCGATGGTCGAATTTTATTGGGATGCCGCTCACATGAACTAAGCGCAGTCGTGCATGAACCACGAGCGTTTTTAATATCGACATAATACAAATACAAATACATTGAGCTAAGCCAACTGCAGGCAGCAGTAAATGACAGTAAATGATTGAGCTAACCCCAGAGCAATTGTTTGAAACTATGTGTGTGTGTGTGTATGTGTGTGTGTGTGTGCTGCTTACGTGACCTCCGGTTTCGATTGCTGTCGCTTCGCATCATTTGAAATTCCATGCAGGTAAAAATTCTTATGCTCTTGTGCTCAAGATTGCAGCCAAAGCCATGAAAAAGCGAGAAACCAATTCAGATAACTGCAGTAGCTAAAAATGGACAAGCGAGTGCAATGAATCCAGAGCCAGAGAGTTTTGGCCAAATATGAAATATAACTGCGGCAAGTTCGGCAACGGAACCAAGCTCCGTACAACGCTTCGAAAAAGCAGCAACCTTCCCATACCCCATCTCCGATCCTCCGCCCAGCTTCTGTGCCAGTCAGTCAGTTTAGCACGTGCCTTGGCCTGGCCCAGTTCGACTGCAGTTATTTATTAATTTTTTTTCTCACTCTCAAGTATTTTCATCATCATCGACAACAGCTCAGGCATTAGCTCGCTGCTCCATTGCTTTCCCCTGCATCTGCCCCTCTCTCATAACATACTGAATTGCAGTTGTGTAGAATTTACGCCCCATTGTTCACGGGCATGAGAACTATAATAGAGTCGTAGAAGGTGCCACAGATTTAGTTGCCATGGGTTGTTAAGTGCATCGCTTAATCAATGAAATTGCCATATAATTACAAATCTGAAAGCTGCTGCATTATTTTTGCCACTTTTCACAGAACGTGCAACATTTTTCGTATCTTTCTTTTATGCTAGCTTTTCTTAACTTTTCATTTAGTTCTTATTGTTTCGCTATTGCCACTAAAAAAAAAAGCTTTTCTTTCTAAACATGATAGTATTTCCAATTTGACAAGCAGACACATATATATTGAACAAAACGAATTGTTAACAATATGTAAATTATATTTGTTCGGTCGAGAGCATTTTTATGTTAATATATAAATCAAAGTGCAAATTGAGACCCTGTAAATAAAATAAATTCACGTAATTGGACAGCCGAACCTACAAATTCTAGGCCAGAGCAGGGTATGCTGGAAATCTGAGATCCATATTAAATACTCATATGGCAGAACAAAATTTTGCATGCACTGCACAAACGAAACGAATAAATTCATGAGTACCGAAAGCGATTTAGTAAAGCCGCTAAATTGCCTAAATTCGATGGATAAGAAAAAAAACAGCGAAATGGAAAATCGAGCTGAGTGTAAATGCTTGGGGCACGAATGCCAGTGAAAGAAAAAGGAGAAAAACATAGGGAGTGAAATATTTTTGGCAACACATTCAGAATTACGCACAAACATAAATAAAAATAAGGGGTCTGCGAGGTGGAGGCATACAAATTTCATCGATTTCCGGTTAAAGGCAAATATTGTTACCATAAATATGAGCCGACTATAAATATCAGAAGTAGGAAGGAGGTGTGTGGTCTGGTGCTGGGGGCGTGGCACTTTCACGCCAATATGGCGATAATGCGATTGCTTTCAGCTTTGGCTTTGCGCGCGCGATTACATTTCGATTTGATTTCGATTTGCTTGGCATCGGCATCGGCGAACTCTCTCGTTATTTTATTTTCATTTGCTTGGCAGAGACAAAATTTAAATTGTTTTTGCCAACGGCAACAAATTCTAAATCAACGTTAGAGTAACATTCTAACATTCCACCATAAGGATGCGGCTGCAATGAACTTTGAATGTACTTTGCCATGCGAAAAGTGAATAAACAAAATGCGATTTCAAAATCGAAATTTTAAACAAACGTTTCTTGGATTAATTAAAATTTGTGCGGCCTTAACTGAAGATAGAAACTTTTCAGAAAACATATTAAATATTTGTATATCTGTCTTAAATACCCATTTTTGTTTAAATAGTTTCTGCTAAACTTGTCGCTGAACGAATAAACGCAGCCGATTTATAGTTTTTTCGCTTGGCAAGCATTTATGTTTACAATTTTTGGCCAAATTCAAAAGCTGTAATTTTCCGATTCTGCTACTATTTGTATACTTTTAAGAAAATTGCTGGCGCAGTCTGCGGTCCTGGTAATCCAGCTAAGTGCCAGAGTAGAGAGCCGAATGCCAATTCTCGAATTTATATTTACTGGGTTGGTAAACAACATTTCATAATTGGCTATACAATTTAGTTCGAAGGCGACTCTAGGCTGCGTATGATATTCAAACAAGAGATATTTTTTTCCATACTGTTTGCCCATTGTTTGACATGCTTCTTTGTCATGACCCACACAGTTCGAGTTGTGCATGGTGAAAGGGGAGAACATCTGAATAAAAATATTCATTCCGAGATCAAAACATCTATTGTATGTGTTATGCAGTTGGCAATACACACTTTCCCTTTTTGTGTTCTTACGAGTGAACAACGCTGAATGAAAACGGAATATAAATTATAATCCCAACTGAAACAACAACGGACTGCTTGATTGGTCGCTTAGTTAATTCAAAGCTCAAGATAATTGATATTTTATAAAATAATTCCGATATTGGATGCTTCCATTTTAGTTTTAAATGTTTTAAGAACTGTAATCTTAATTTAAGAGTGTAAACATATAACAAAAAACCAACTATATAATTATTGTCGACTACAAACTAAAACGGTAGAATATAAAAAAAAGAGATTAAAAACTGAATTCTTTTTCCATTTTTTACTACTGCACAGGTAGACAAATATCATTTGAATTTTTCTGGGAGTGGACAGAATTTCATTTAGTTTTGCGTCAACTCGAAGCATTTGCTTGTTTTTGCTTTGGCTTTGCTACAATCCTTGAATATAAATCGGTGCGTCAATGACACGATGCGACCCCTGAGGAATTTGTAATTAAGTATACGCAGAGTTGTGTGCAGTGTATTTGTGAGTCTTTAAAGTTGTCGCAATCATTTAATTGTTGTAATTACATATGTATCATAACTTCTTAATGACTAACATTTAATATGTCAAACACACACACATACACATACACGAGGGTGCGCTCATCAACTTTGACAAAGACCACAGAAAGCAGCGAGGGATTAAAACTGATTAAAATGAATGACGTTAAGCGACGGCATATTTTAATTATTTAATGCTAATTAATATGTTTTGTAAAACCACAGCAGCAGCAGCATCAGCAACAGCAACAGCAAAGCGGGTAGTTTAGGGTGAGGAGGGTGTTGAATGGTCGGGGGTTGGCGGTTGGTAGCGACGCAGCAGCTGCTCGCTGTTAACTTTGTCATAATGAGTTTTGCATTTAATTTTGGCGAATAGTCGCTAAGCTCTCTTGACAGGCGTAAATTGTATCTTGTAGATACATGCGGCAACTATTGAGACAGTCTGTAATTAATTTGTTTGTTGACTTCGCAACTGTCTGTAGTTTGTATATACATATCTTTAAGTAGTATATATGGGCGTCATTTGCGGGCATCCCATCAACTGCTTTGCATATCGCAGACTGACAGGCTCACTAACAAGCAGTCAAGAAGGAAAGACAGACAGACAAACAGACAGACAGGCAGACCTACGGAGACAGTGAAAAGTGCTGGCTTTGTTTTTGAAATGCGACTAGCAAACAAACTGAAACAGGGATACACTTACTACGGAATTTAAGATTGAATTTTATTTTGTGTGTTTCCAAAATCCTTTTCGCTTATATTTCGACTTTGTTGATGTTGATGATGTGGATGATTATGTGACTATGGAAAGCAAAGACAGCGCTATTAGGACACAGCTTGGCTTGGGCTTATCAAAGGAGTAAAGCAAATTTTTATTAGTTTTTTTGTGATTTAAAATCATTTGCAGTTTAAAGAATACGCCTGCTAAGCTCCGCAACCTCCAGCTTCATCCCAATTTAAGGACATCCTCTTTGTGCTGGTTATGCTGATTTATGATGCACAATAATATTTTAATGACTTCATTGCGAGGCCTGAGCAAAAAACAAAAATCATCATCCCCAAGTAAAGTCGTGTATCCCGCCTGGGAGTTCTACGCAATCCATTAAACGTTATCAGCCAGTGACATAGTCAGCGGCAGGACCTTCGCCGTGGGCATTTCCTCACTGCTTTCACACACATTTGTCTTGGGAGAAGGACGACTGAAATGACTCTTTCTTGCCTCCTACGCCCAATTCAATTATTCTAAATCGCATGCAAATGAGTTGAATAGCAAAAAGCACGAAATGCATTTAAATTTCTTTCCTTTATCGAAGCAAAACTATCGAATATATTAGCTTTTTTATTGAATTAAAAGATAACTGCATTAAATCACACCCCCTTCCACACACACACACATAACGCACACACTCACATTACTCATTTGATATCGTGTTATTTTGCACCGGTTGCAAATTCAATTTTCATTTCTAATTTAATTTTTTGTCAGCAATTGGGAAATACGAAAATATTTTTGCAAACTCGCGCTGCATTTAGTTTTTTAATTAGTTCACAATCTGCAGTGTTCACTCTGGATGCGAATATAAAATATGCACTAGTTACACGCATACAGTTACCGTTCAGTATCAAACTATATATGTACATACATACACATTTATTATTGTTCAATGTATTCGCATACTCACATAAAAGTTTAATGTACTTATCTCACATGTAAACGCAGCCGAAATTCTAATTAGTTTTTGGGTGGAACTTATGTTATTTTCTACGCAAGGCTGACTGTCGGCATTGGCTGAAAATGTAATATTTAAATGTAATAATAAATATTTTGATGCTCTAATCGTGGTGAAGCTCTTTTATTATTTTGCATTATGCATATATGATATAGATAGATATAGATAGTAGATTATCATAGAAACCTAAACTCCAGCTGTTATGTTTTCGAAAATGTATAGATATTTTACTAATTAAATATTTGCCCTGAAGCAGCGTTATGGTAGATAAATTTGCGTATTTAAAATTAGTTCGTTTTGCCTAGAAAAGAGATGAGTTTAAATTTAAATAATTTAAAGATTTATAATATTGCTAAAATTCCGTAATTTATTCTTTAAATGGAAAATGCCTCTTTCCTTGCATTAAGCTGTTTGATTCGGATGGCTTTAACAGGAAAAGCGACTGACTAAAGAATTACCCATTGAACTATTTTTGAGCTGGCGCACACACACACACACACACATGGTAGAGCAAACACATCAACACACTGTCAGCGCATTTTTAATCCGCTTTTCAGTACAAAACGACCATTTTTCCCCAATTAAACTCAGCTTACATATTTCGTTTCTTTTATTTTGCGAATTCTGCTAACACATACACGCATACACATACACATGCACATACATTTACTGGAAGCTGCACACATATGGTCAAATTGCCAACCAACTGCACAATTTTTCAATCAACTAAAAATGCTTAGAATGTCCGATACGAGTATTTTCCTCGAATCGAACTGTGGATCGTAATATGTGCCACAGCTACAGATTGAGAGTCTGCTACTATGTGTGTGTGTGTGAATGCATTCATGACTGCAACTGTGTTCGTGTGTGTGGCAACAAAAATGCCATAAAATAAAAATGTCCGCCAAAAAAAAAAACACACACATTTGTTGCAAGTGCTGCGCTTGGGGAGAAATGTTGCCACGTTGCGCCAGTCGGGCGCATGAAATTGCCATTTCCAATTAACGCCATTGCGAAAATAGTTAAATGATAGCAACAACAACAAAAACAACTACCTGCAGTCCAAAACAACAGCAAGAAAGCCAAACAACACCAAGGACAGTCCACACCATAGATGGGCAACTGCTCCTATGGCCAATGGACTCGAACTCGCCCAATCTGTCTCTACTCAGCCACTTTTCTCTCTCTCTCTCTCTCCCTCTCTCTTTCTCTCTCTCTCTCTCCCTTTTCCCGTTTCTCAATTTCCCGTGAGTGAGATACTCGCGTTTATTTTTTGGGACAACAGAACCAGCAGCAGCTGCATTGGTAGAATGTGTAACTAACTCTATTAACGAACCGGAAACGGAAATACACACGCACAACGCACACAGTTTGTGCTGCATGAGACACATGTTGTGGGCTCTCGCTTTGTTAAGCATCGCTAGGTACGAATAACACGGTCCGTATTTACCCAACAGATACTGCAAATCATACTAATTGCAAAGAGAAAACATGCGAATTTAGTCAGGGATTAGTATTGCATGACAATTTACAAAGAATTGAAAATCGATATTGATCGCGTTAGTTTATCTAAAGCTTAAATTTTTTAAACACAAACATTAATTCAAACTTAACCAGCTTAAGTTTTAATTTCAAAGACAAAACAATTAAATATAAGGTTGTCAAGGGTTGAGTGTGCAACAGAACCCAATAATAAAAATAGTTTTGTTTATGGCACTCATTATTTTTTTTGCAAACCTTTTCAAGAGGGTTTTCATAACACTCCTTTCCGGCACTGTGCTCCATTCATAAGGGGATTTTTTATAGTTAATGAACGAAAAGATATACACTTAAACTCGTGCTCAAAGACTGAGGGGCATTAAATTCGCTGCCTGTACTCGTTTATTTACTTGTTGTTTATTGTTGCTCTCGCAGCTATCTGCCGGAAGGCACTCGAAAACTGGTTACCCGAAAAACCATTGCGACCCCAAAGGCCCCAAATACGAAACTCCACAACAGCCCCAATCCACTAACGTGGTGATCCCATGCGTCGCCTTCCCCCTTTGGAACAACCGCTGGTGGCCATGTTGACCGAATTTTTGTCGTTGTGAGTTTATAACGTTTCGACCATTTTTAAATGTCCCCCATTGCTGGCAGTTAACTGTTGCTGTCTCGCTCGCGGAGCAATTTTGGTGGCAAATTTTCACGTTTCTATTGAGTGTGTGATTGTGTGTGTTTGTGTGTTTTTGTGTGTGTGTGTGTGTGTGTGTGCGTGTGTGTTGAAAATGCGTTTAAAACGCAACTCGATTTTTATCGATTTAATCAAGCGGCGGCTGCTGCTGTGGAAAGTACAATATTCAATGTACATACGTATTTTTTTTGTTCCATCTTTTCGGTGTGTGTGTGTACTTTTTTGCGCCACAACTTGCGACGATTTCCATACGTAATTGCACTGTAATTGACAATTTATTGTGTCAATCGCAATCGAGGCGCAATTCCGAACTGAACGGTGTGTGCTACGTTTAATTAACAAGGCGACATCGTTGCCACACACACACACACACACAAGAGCTACCGAAAGACAGAGAGAGAGAGAGAGAGAGAGAGAGAGTGAGAGCGAGAGACGAGTGCGAATGAGATAGATGTGAATAAAAACGTTGCAATGGAAGCAACAGAAGAAATTTAATCTGTTTTTGAAACGAGCTATCGAAACAAAGAACCAACACCCAGCACTAAACGAGCTGAGCTAAAGTACAGCAATGTGTAAAAGGGCCAATTGAAGTTAACTGCGTTTTTAGCTTACTAATTAGGGATCATGCCAATGGAATAAAGGTGTGCACATAATATGCTAATACCAATACAAAATACAAGGATTCAACCGAAAAGTGGACTGTAACAAGGCAAAACAATCATTATCAGGTGGTTTAACTACCTCTCTTACCCCTTTTTAGCCCTTAATTACCTGTGTAGATAAAGAAAAAAACTATAATGTGGCTTCGACATCGGATGCGAATATTATTTTTTTCTTAAAACTTAACTAATTATTCATTCTAGACTATTAATGCGTATGTAGGAATAGATTTCTTGACATATGCAATTTCGAAATATCTCTAGAAATAATCGTTCAATACTTAAATCATATTTTAACCAAAAATCAATATAGTATTAAATTGAGGTAAAATAAATTCAAATACAAATGTACATATATATTAATTTGAATAATTTTACCTGAAGTTTAGCACAAAGATAAGAATTATATGCCATTTTCTGGTAACTTAAATGGTAGGTAAACTTTATTCCAAAACACTTAGCCAAGTTAATGTATGGCTCTTCATCTCGAGGCATAATCAAAGCTAATCAAGCACAGGGCTTACTAAACGACACACTAATAGTAGAAATAGCTTCAGGACTTGTATGCAGGGCATATACCATTTGCTGGTCTCTCAGGCACAACACATCAGTTAGCTGAGGTTGAGGACGAGGCTGAGGCCTCATCAGTATCCATCTTCCATCTTAAAGGAGATGCACTCATAGGTTCTCTAATTGGGGCAACGAAAGCTCCAGCCTCCAGTGTTGATTAACGTGCCCACCAATTACGCGGCCCATATATAAAAACTCTGTGCTCTGTGGCACGGAGCAGGGGCTGGGGGCACTGATGCATATCGACATGGGCAGTGATAAAGTGTGCGTAACAAAAGCTAATAATTGCCCAGCAACGTGCTGGCCACTTTCGAAAACTGGGCCTTGTTGTTGTTGTTTTTGTATGTTTGCTTTTTGAGTGGCCAAAAAGTTTGGGCATCATAATTTATAGCTGCGTTAAACAAGCGAGGATAACAAATTAATTTTGTCTGTTCGAAAGGAAAAAACCAAAGAAACCACAAGCAGCTAGCGATGTGCACGCTGCCCAGGACGATGGCAGGACGATGCCAGAACTTATGAGAGCAACGTTTACTCTCGAATTTCTTAGTTGGGCCAATTAATTTCTAAAGTCAGCGACGTGCCACGACGCATCGGTTTCCTGTGCTCTCGTCTGTGTGTATATATATATATATATATGGGTGTGTGTGTGTGTGTGTGTGTGTGTTAGTGGCTCGTAAATCTTAACGAGCCAAAGGCGAAATTCCTACGCACTCACCAGCATCATCAGCAAAAACAACAACAAAAGCAGCAGCAGCAACAACAACAACAAGAGCAGCATTCGCGAGGGCCACTCATAAATATAAGTTGCAATGTGGCAAGTAGCTCCATCGTGGCGAGTGGGGGGAGAGGTGGAGTGAAGACGAGGACTGGCTGCTTGTTATTTCAACGTTTGCGGCCATAATGACCATTGTGTGTATGTGTGTGCCTTTGCCCATTGAAATACGTCAAAATATTTGGCATTCGATGTTTGCCACGTTTGCCAACGTGGCTTGCTTGGCTGATATTTATGCGACGTATTCTGTAAGCTGCCCCCAACCTCAAACTCCTGCACCGTCCCCAAAAGCATCCACAGTCAACCCCCGCAACTGTCATCTAATCGCAAGTTTTGTTTTGTTTCATTGTCACACACACACACACATACAGACGCACACGCACACTTACACACAATAGCAGGCCAAATCGCAGCCAAGCAAAACACATAAATCTCACTCACGACTTGGACTCCTACTACGACTACGGCTCCTGCTCTGGCTACTGCTCTGGCTGTGGCTCTGGCTCTGGCTCGGACTAAGCTGCCGACTCCGGCCCCTACACACAGCCCGCATTTTGTTTGCAAAGGTGTTGATAACGTTGTTTTATGGTTCTTGTTTTTGTCATTGTTGTTGTTGTTATTGTTGTTTTTGTTATTGTTGTTGTTGTTGTTGTTGCAAACTTGGTTGCTGTACATCTTAATCGTAATGCAAAACTTGTCAAGCTGATATGTAAACGAAATACGTGCCACAAATATTTGCTGATGCTGAATTCTTTTTCGTGTCGTGTCAACGCAGCATTTTCTAATTTATGATCGTGACTGCAGTTGGCAGAGTTGATGCGACAAATATATTTATTTATCTACATCTAAAAATATACTCTAAAATTGATAGTGAAAGGAAGATGCATATTTGGCCACATTCTATGTACTATATCCGATCATTTTGATCTATATAGCATGTTTAGTTCATTAAAATTTGTACTTATTTGTGAAAATATGTAAAGCTATAATTTAGTTATAAAAATAAATAGTAAATATGCGACATACTTTGATATACCTATGGTGTAATTTATCGATGATTTTATATCAACCGCGTAACTACAATGTAGTGGTTACATACTATAATCATATTCCTCTATATCAACTATATCTTTCAGAAGAGACTTATACTAAAATCTGTTCAATCATTTTACTTTTTCAATTTCATACTTATTCATAATCTCTAAAATCGTTTTTATTTTATTTAAATTCTTGTTGCAGTTAATAGCAAATCAACAATCATCTTACCTGTTATTCCCCGCCAATGTTAAGTATTATTCAGCAAAATGCGTTTTCTTAATCAACTGCAAGTCTGTCAAAATGTTCAGCTTTTTAATCTGATCTACTTATCAATATATTCTGTTTAATTAACAAGCCCTGACTTAAATGTCATTTCGGAAACAGTAATTACTGAAATTCAGCAAGGTAGATTGCACAATCTCTCATAACTTTTTACTTGGCTTTACAGTCACAAAAACTGGCTAGAAAGGCTGTCAGTAAGCCAGAAGCAACGCTACACTCAATGACAGCGCAGAGCAACCCACACATATAACGACATCCACACATCATGCACATATGTATACACACTTGTGCAACTATTAATCCACATCCGAGTTATAATTCATGCTGATTGTTTGAACATTTCAGCTTTTATGTGAACCGTAAAACTTTACTTCCTGACTTTTCATCAGGCAGCAGCATCCCCGAACTCGAACCCAAAGCTCAACCGAATTCTTCTAATTCCTAAAAGCCGGCGAGTCGGTTTACCTGTTCAGCTGCCGTTGCCGTTGCCGCTGCCGCTGTTGCTGCTGTTGACGTTGCAGGCAGACAAAGTTTTTTGCTACACTCCGATTTCAGCTGGAAAAACTAGAAAAGTAGAAAATTTTCAATTTTGGTGTATGCATGAACAATATTTTTGTGTGTGTATAGTTTTCAGTAATTCCAGTTACAGTTTACTGTTCCTGTCTCTCTCGCTCTCTCTCTATCTCACTCCTCTCCATATCTGCTGTCCTTCTCTCTCGCACTCTTTCTCGCTCTCCCGTGCTCAGACTATGGTTACAAAAGGTTTATTCAGCAGTCGCACACACCCACACACACACACAGACACTGTGTTGTACCCGCTGTGGAACCTGATGACCAGGTACCAGGTAGCTCTGCTTCCGTTTCCGTTTGCAACTTTGTCCTGCCGCTTAAAGCAAGGCGTGTCGCAGCAGCGGGGGGTGGAGGGGCGTAACGGAACGTTGAGGTTGGTCCATTGCGTTCTACTTAAATATGATTATTATTAACCCTGGCAACACTGTGGCACTTAACATGCAGAGGCCAGGCTCAGCTTGAGTGAGACCAGACGCTGGCAGCCTACATATCTAATAACTACCTACCTGAGAGCGAAAGTTAGGCTTCGTTAAGGACCTCGCTGATCACACACTCAACCACACAGGCACACACAAAAGCCACATCCTGCGTCACTTCTGATGTGAGTTTCTCTCTCTCTTTCTCTCGTTCTCTGTCTCATTTCATACAGTTGTTAAATGCCACGTTTCACTTGAATAATTGAGAGCGATTAGCCCAAAAACTTTTGCATTGATTTAGGTTTAAGTTGGCCAAACATTTACCAAACTCGTCCCTCAGCCGTTCCTCACTCCCAGATAACCGCCTTTACATTGCCTGGAGAACTAACATTGGTCTCTATGGCCTGTATACATCAGCCTTGCTTCTGGGCCCTCCTTTGTCATTTGCTATCAGCAAATGTTTAAATATGCATTATGTGTGTTATTCCAATGTTCAGCAGCACTTGGGGATTACCAAGAGCTCCACCTGGAGTTGCAGGCAGAGCTCCACTTGGAGTTCCAGTTGTTGTTGAAGTTGACTCGGGTCGAGTTCATTTTGCCAGCCACTCCGTGTTTAACTTTAAAAATTCAATGCCCTCGGCACTTGCCAGACAGATAAGCCAACATTTTTTAAATCATATCTCTGGAGTAACATTTAACATTTGCATAATGCAAACATAATGAAAAACTACATTTTTCATCGTCAAAGTGAACAAAAAAAGAAATGCCACTAATTAAAACGTTCATTTTCAATTTGAGGTTTTCTGGGTCTGTGGGCTTGTGCCTTAAAGAGCTCTTATCTAAGAAAGTGGGAATCATTTTTGGCAAAATGGCTCTAGATGGACCCAAAATGAATAGTCAAACAACAATCCACATGCCTGAAATTGTAATTACACCTTAAATGACACTTATTGGGCTGGCAACAATATGCCTTTGTCACGAAACGTTGCAAAACGCCTAAATTGCCAAGTCAAGCTCACAAATAGTTTCGGCTGCAGCTATGGTGTGACCCAGCGTTATGCAAACTGCATTGATGGCTGTGGCCTGGCCTGGCCCGGCCTGGCCTGTCTGCAGAATACAGAAGACAAGTGCTGGGCATCATTATGCGAGGCCAAAAACCCATTGCAAAATATGCGACCAGCAAAACTGAATAAAAGCGGAAGATACACACGAGCTGTATGACGAACGGGGTGTGGCGAGGCTGGCTGGAAGAGAGGCAAACAAAGGCGCATTATCTCAAGCAGAGAGACAGGCAAATATCCAACATTTTGCCTGAGCGCTAACAATTTGCATGCAACGCTGAGGCACAGAAAATAGCCTTGTGATGGGCTACGCCCCAAAAAGCAAAAAAAAAAAAATGCATCGCCCATTTTACCAAGACTGCGTTCGTTCCTTTTGTGTGTGATTTGAACAAATGCAAAAACACTTTGATTTTCGTTTTTTGTATGCCGACCAGAGGATCAACTGGCAACGAGCATTCACACGCAGACCCACACACACACACGCACACACAGACATATCTAACATGTATGTGTGTATGAGAATTATTTATGTTCTGCGCTAGAAATCTATTTGCACCGCACCACAAATCTCAGCTCAGCGAACGCTGCGCTGCGTCCAAAGCAAAGCAAAGCAAATGGAAAATGGAAAAAGACCTAAAAAAAAAATAAAATTGTGGCCCCTGGATATTCAACAAGGATATTCGAGGATGCATGCCAAAGGGCAACGCATCGTATTCGCATTAAATCGAAGTCGTTCCCGTGAATGCACATTCTCCTTTACGCCTACCTACAAACCCCTACACAAACCCCTACACAAACCCCTACACACACCCACAACACAACTCTTGCCATTTGGCAGTTGAATTGTTTGCGACCAATACTTCGGGCTAGAGGTGTACTCGTGACTATTTTCAACGGCTAGAAAAATTCTCGAGCATTTCCTAAATCTAGAAATTAATCGGACTTAAATTATGTGTATTATATTCTTAAAATAAATGCTTAAAGTCTCTCTCTCTCTATCTGTCTCTATCTATGTCTAACAATTTCTAAATTTCTAATTTCTTAATAGTAAACTTATCTGCGAGCTAGAACCTTCACTCATGAGTATTTTTAATGGCTAGCAAAATAATCGAGCCTTTTCGAATTGCTAAAATTTCTGTTAATTGAAATGTAATAGTAAGTTTATTCAACATTTTTTATGTACTAGAAAATAGTCAGACTACAGATATTATTTTCTTAAAATAAAATGCTTAAGGAATAAGACTTTCTCTCCATAACAATTTCTTAAATATCCGAGTATCCTAAACATATTCCATACCTCTTATCTTATAAAATTATTTACTTGTAAAATAATTGTCATTGTTGTCAGACAATTCTAACTTCCTGCAAAAAATAATCACGAGATCATCTCTAGAGCCAAGCCGCAGGGCCTCCGGTTCCAAGAGATGTCCTTTTGGGTTGCTAAAGTTTTTTTTTAATTTTTATTTTTGCAGTTCTTTGCTACTGGTGCTCTTTGTGTCTCGTTGTTATAGGTTGCTGGGTAAGGCGAGGGTTGGCACTAGAAAACACAAACACAAACACGCTACGCACACACACACGCAAACACACATACACACACAAGCACACATCCATATACACGGGCACTTGCATATCTGTGTAAATTTATGATTGCCCCATTTCCGTTTTTTACAGCTAGCCGATGCCATTGACTGTCTTGCTGTCCGCTTGTACCTCAGTTCCTATCCACCCCTCCGATTCCCCTCCCCAACCCTTACCCATCTGGCCTGCGGCTGGTACAGCTTGCTTATCCTGTGAACGGCTTTATTGTGTGACCCCCCTTTGGGGGGCGGCTGCTGCACTTTTCTTGCAGTTCCGCCCAATACTTTGGTGGCTCTTTTTCTTTCCTTTCCCCTGGTTTGTTTTTTACTTTCCAAATCCATGCTGCCTGCAGCTGACTTGCCACTGGGTTATGTCCTGGACACACAGCTATGGCTTCCACGAGTATTGACTCGTCGTGGTTCGCTGCTCGTCCTGCTTCTGATGCTCCACAATCTCTGTCCCAGGCATAGTCCTGGCCACGGTTCTGGGTCTCCGTATGGGGTTTTAATTTTGACAGCTGCAGATAAATTGTTAAATGCAGGCTCGTTCAACTCTCTGAGTGCTTTATGTGGGCTTATGCTTGTAGGTGTATCTCTATCTCTCTCTCTCTACCCCTGCTCTCCCCCACAAACTCTGTGTGTGTGTGTGTGTGTTTGTTGTGGTTGCATATAAATTTATCTCGCTTGGTTTTTTGCTCAGTTGTTGAAGCTGTACACATTTTTCAGCGTTTTGCTTTTGTTGGTGGCATTGACAGGCGCCCATCAAATGCAAGTCCCAAGTACGATCTCCACCCTCTCATCCATATGGACGCGATAGGCAGCAGGCAGGCAGACGTCGAATAAATAAAATGCAAACAAAAAAGGGAGTATAAAATTGGGGCCACTTGCAAATGCATTGTATCTATCAGTTTGTAGTTGCCATGAAATATGCTGGATCGTATTTATGTCATAAATAAAAATGGCGTTAACTATTTCCCAGTTGCTGTTGAAGTTTTGTTCGGTTTGTGCAAACAACTTTTTATTAAGCGCCAACATTTAACGCAATTTAAAGTCGTTGTTTTCTCTGTCGCAACTTATGCATTTATCAACTCATGCATAACAACAATAGCAATTTGCGAAAAATAATTGCATCCATTAAGTAAATAAAATAATGGATGCATTCTCGAATGAATTGTAATCAAAGATATATGAAAGTTATATATATATCCTATAACTTAATAAGTTTTCCGATGAATATACTCTATTCTCAGTAGGAAATAAAGTAAGTTATAAATAAAAATATAATTAAATAATATTAACCAAAGCAATCAATTAAAATTGTTAGTATTTAGCTGAAACAAGAAATTTCATAGTCATTTAAGTTAATAGAAAAATGATGTTCATTTAAAGCATAATATTTTCGCCAGCTCTAGCATTGTAAAGATGGCTCAGAAGCTCAACCATTATTTTTCAATTCGCATTAATTTTATGTGTTGAATACACTTAAAGCCAACCATAGCTGCTGCTTATGCCTTATGCGGACGGCGCAAATATAAAATGCAACTTTTGTCACTTCCGGAAAACACACACACACGATGTAGCTGCAAGTTGACGCAATTGCAGCAACAATAAAAACAAGAAGAGGCAGACAGAGAGAGAGAGAGGAAGAAATACAGTTAAAGTAACTGCAACGGGCTGCCAAAAGCCGCGTTGACATTTTCATTTAAATTATGCACATCACTTGAACTTCCTGGCCGCACAGAATGCATGTGGAGAGTGGCAAGGAGATAGATGAAGCCGAAGACAGTGGCGAAGACAAAAGAAACAGATGAGAGCAGTACGTAAGATAAGACTTACCCTCCCACACAACCACAGCGACTTCCCTCTCCCATATATAATTTTAAGAAACTTTGTGTCAAGGCGCATTTTACAGTTATAGCCTGGCTAAGGGCAACTTTCGCCAGCACACTGTGGACCCATTGTCTGGGCTCTGGCTGATGATATTCAGTTGGTGAATTCAGATTCCGGTGCTCGCGCTTCTTGCCGCAGTCGACTAATTAAAACGGAAATCCACAACGGCCGAAGCGCTTCCCCCATCCCTTCCTTCCTCTTGTTGGCAACTTCCGCTAAAGCAGCAATGCCAAAGTAAAAGAAAATTTCATTTTTTATGTCCTCTTTTTTTTGTTCAGTTCGAAAGTTTTTTATTATAATTTTGGACAACGCAAAGCGCTTGTAAGCAGCCGCTAAGCCAAAAGAAAAAGGTCCAACAAAATCTTTGGCGTAAAATTAATAAAAATTACGAGTGCGAGCACAGAAAAGTTTAACGCATGCCGCGCTGAATAATTGTCAAGCATTGTACTCATTTAGATTCCTATTCCTAGATCCCCTGTTGCCCAGATCCCCCCCGCATTCTGCTACATTGAGGCTTATCGGCAATTTTTAACGTCCATTGCCAGCCGCTGTTGCATTGTTGTGTTTCAACGTAATTAGAGACTCGCGTTTTACGGTTATTATCGTTACGCGTACGTATCTCCTTTATGCTAAACCGGATGCTCCCAGTCGCCCCAGGGCTCCAAGGACACACACACATACACACACTCGCTCGTTTCTGATATGACTAATGTATGCGCATTAGGTTTAGTCAACCAGACTCGTTGCTAACACCGCTGCTTACCCCACCTGCCCCTCGCACACTCTTTGTGTGGACGTGCAGATAATGACAGTTGCAAAACACTGAGCCTGCGGCATCTGAGCGAAACATGCCACCGAGCAATACATAGCGCTGCGGTTTGCTTAAATGGAGCCAACCCATTTCCATACATATTGCAGGAAATTTTGAAAAAAAAGCAAAACAAAAAGGGACTTATAATAATAAAATGCTGAATAGCAAATTGTGGTTTTCATGAGCTATCCTCATTAAAAACAGGGACGCAACAAAAATTATAATGTGTTCAACTATTAAAGATAATAAAATGACTATTATTTTGAGTATGTTGCAGTTAATCTACAAATTCGTGCAGGAATTAACTGGCTTAATGGTAATCTTGTATTTTTGGGCCCCAAGCACTGCGACCTAGTCAGATATATTTTGTCTCTTCTGAGCCAATAGCTCCAGACTTTTGCACAAATTAAATTCTTAAATTTTATGGGTTGTGTATGCTTCCCTAGAACATTCCTAAGACTACACAATTCGCTATGATGTGCTTGGAGAATTCCTCCCATTGACACAAAATCGCCCGATTTCGTTGCTAATTATGTCTAATTATTAAGATAACTTAAAAGGCATTTGACTATTCCTAGCCTCTGCTCAACTCGATTGCATTCATTGCTAAACTTATAAGATAACAAATATGAAACAAATTATATAATTATAACATCAAAACCCATACACATATTATTATCTTAGCCTGAGAATTATTTTGCGCCTTAGCTGAAATAATTAAGTTGAGAACATATGGAGATAACTTAATTCCAGCAAAAATTGAAAGATAAACGAAAATGTTCGTAACAATAGCAATTATAATATAAATAAAGGCTGCAATAAAATGAAATTCCATTGCAAAACGATTTCAATTCAACATAATAGGTGTTGATATATTATTTTCTGCTGAAAGTAAAACTAAGTCAAAGTAATTGAGGCAGCACTCGACCTGCAGTAATTGAAGCTCAACCAAATTCAAATAAAATGCAAGAACATTTTACACAAAAACAAAGTACAGTGAATATTTGAAATGAAAATGGAATATTCTTAATTAGTTGTCATTGGTTTGCAATTAGGTTTTGATATAGAACAGGAAAGAGCAGCCAAGCAGCACTCAGGAGTGTGGCCATAAAATATGCTGAGGTTATTCGATGTCACAGCTGCCACATCATGTGCAAAATTGTTCGCTTGCTTGTGATACAGTCAATAAAAGAAAATGTGGCACGAAATGCTGTCAAGGACCAACAAATAAATTGCCAATTTACTGTGTTGCTGGCTGAAATCTGTCTAAGCTGCGACAAACCAATTTTGTCTAAGAGTTTTTTGAGCAGAGGTGTGCAACAAATATGCATTTAATGAAGCCTGTTGTTGGTGTGTGTATGGGTGTGTGTGTGTGTGTGTGTGTCTGTTGCAAAGTTAGTTGCAGCTGTTGTCGCTGCAGCATTAACAAATAAGGCATACGTTACATGAAGAAGGGGCGGGCAAGAGCAGAGTAGAATTAAGTGAAAAGCAAGCAGCTGTCAGAGCACTACACATATAGGGAGGCAAAGCTCAGAAGCTGCATCTCTCGCATCAAGCAACATGCAATATGCAACACGCAACACGTATTATGCAGCAAGCAAAAGCATTCAAAACTCGACCCATCTAAAGCTAACTTATTGCATAATTCTTTAAAAGTACCAGCGTCTGGCATTGGCATAATGAATAAGGCGTCGAAGTGAGCAAGTAGCAGTCAGCAGCTGCCACACCCACACATACACTCTCTCTCTCTCTCTCTCTCTCTATCTGCCGCATAGCAAAAATCCTTTTAGCTTGGTATACGCATCGTATACGCATTCGAATTGATTCACAGCCGCTGCTGACAGCGCAATTTGGTGCTGCCTTTGAATGAGTAAGTGCATCAAGAGGCAGGCAGCTGCAGCATCGACAACAGACGACTGAGGGGGAAGGGCACACAACACTGAATAAGCAGATGAATTTTCTCTTGACGTCATCGATATGGCAATTTGCCGTTCGCATATGATATGTATGAATATATTAAATTTACCAGGCAGCGCGATTTGTTTCTAGAATTACTTTCATATCAATTTCAACGAGCAATTCATGTATTCAAGTATTTATGATATATTCAAAACTCCTTATGGATATCTGAATTGATTTAATGATTTCAAAGTAAAATAAATAATTGCATTTATATTAAAAACTATTTATTGAGTTTAAAATGCCATTAATGGAACCGTGAAACGGATTGATTAAATGGGTTAAGCATTATATCAATAATTGGATATATATTAGATATAAGACAACATTTATATGTTTTTGCCAACAATAAAACAAATTTATAAATTATTCCGAGAGTAGCTTATTAATCTAATTCTAATGTCAACGTTTGCAATATGCAGAACATCTCAATTTTATGCGAATATTGCAAATTTGCTGTGGTCCATTTTTGGCATTTGGTTTTAAAACTAACTGCATTGATGGCAGGCTGTACGATGGACTCCTCTTTACCTCAGTTGTCAGCTGGAAAATTCTATTAAATCTTTTAACCACATCGGACAGGGTCACGTTTGACAGCTGGCACGTCGACACTTTTCAGACACTTGCGCCCAGGCAGCGCTGATGCAGCACAAAAATGGCAAATAAAATTGAAAATTCGCTGTGCTGGCTGCCAAAATCAAAATTCGTCTTCCACCATCTAAGAGACAGATGAAGGACCCCATGCGGCTAAAAGAGAGAAAGAGAGAGAGAGAGCGGCTCAGTTTATGCAACACACGCAGTGCGAAATGTCATGTGCTCTATATATAAAATTGCGGCTGCCTATTTAATGTCACACTGCCTAAAGCCTATTTCCCGGGTTGCGCCCCTGTCACACTGCCAGACTGTTGAAAAAAAAAAAAAAGATGTCAAGGTGTCAGTAGTCAAGTTAATTTCAGCAAGCCGCTAGATTTGACCCTCCGGCTAGCCAAAATGTGGTTGTGGGCTGCGTCTAACCGCTCAGCTGTAAAAGAGCCAAAAGCCAAATGTCAGGATAACATGCTGGATACTGGATACAGGATGCTGGATACTGCATGTTAAATGCTGGACTCGCCCCCGTGTGTCACCGCAAAATGAGTCTCATTGGAAATGAATGTGTAGCACTCTACCACTTACTGTCCACGCCTCTGCCACATCCCTTGTTGTTGGCAGGTATAAAAGCAGTTTCGTTTCGGTTTGATGACTCTGCAACCGAGTGTAGATGGGTTTTAGTGTCTGAAAGCGTATGTGTGCATCATGGCCAAATTCGTCCAATTTGGATTTTAGCAATTGGGGTTTTCACACATTCCACATACGTTTGATGATGATGGTGCTTCAGTCACACCCAGCACACAGCCAATATTAAAAATTGAGAAATGAAAATAAGTTCACACAGTTTGTTAAGCAGCAGAACGCAAAGGAACTTGACGAATGCGCCTACTCAATTTCCATTTGCCGCAAAAATTTGTATAATATAATAAATTAAAAGGAAAAACTATTATAAGCGAAAAATACTCAAAGAAAACTTTATAAAAGTATGTGACGGCAAAGAAAAACTACAAACGCAAAGACGAGTTCTAAATGAATGAGCAACAACTTGTGGAAGTTGAAGTTTTAATACTCTTGTTTCAAGAATAAATTGGTACTGAAAGCATTGGTTTTTGGCTAATTAAATGAAATGCCTTTTCCAAACAGTTATTTGCGCTTGCGATACAAAATGCCTTTGAGCAGCAAGCAAACTTCAATAAAGATTAATTTACGTTGAACGCATAAGATAACAAGCTATTTATATATATTTACTAAATGCACTCTTTACTCCTTAAACTCATTTAAGCTTACAATATTTGTATAGCTTTTGTGAAGAGTTTTGATTATTCGCGTCAATACTCTGATTATATAAAAGAGTATATGTAGTCGGATGTTGCATGGCATAACTTGTAATGGTGCACGTACAAACACAATACAACAACAGCTGTCTGTTGATGAAGCTGGAAAACAGCAACAAGAACAACAATTACAGCAACAGCAACAGCAACAAGCCGCAGCCGAAGGATGCAGATGCCTTGAGCGGAACTTGGTCGGTTTCCTTACCAACTGCTTGGCCCCTGCCCCGACTTAATTCCACATTTTATTTTTAGTGCATCAGCAATCACTTTGAGCAGCAGTTGCAGCGGCGCTTTCCCGCCCTCCCAGTAACCCATTAAGTGGGCGTGACTGTGGTGTTGGCATAACTTTCAAAAACTAATTAAGCCAACTTAAGTGCAGCGTTGTCGTCGTCGTCGTCGTCGTCGTTGCCGCCATTGCTTTGGCCTACCAGGCATTTCAATCAAGACGCGCTGCCACAAGAGATGCCCCCAACAGCCCCCCCGAAAAAGTTAAAGGCAGCTGCCAAAAAAATGGGAATACTGAGCAGGTTGCTGGTTTGCTGGCAAGGAAGATGTGGTAAGGCGTCTGCGTTGGTGTTGATTTAGGTTCACTTTAGCGTAAAATGAATGTCCCACTTCAAATAGAAGTCTCACGCTGTAAATCACGCAGCGCCAAGTGCGACACCGTCTCTCTCTCTCTCTTTCTCTCTTTCTTACATTCTCTCTCTGTCTATTTGTGTTTGTGACACTTTGCAGGGCAAATCGGAGCAGTACTTGAATGCGCCGCATGAAAACCCGCTTGCACTTGAGTGTCAACTCAAGAAAAGCAGTTGCTGAAGCTGAATCTGAAGCTGACGACGAAATGCAGAAACTGCCCCAAAAATGTCCAACGGCGACGACATTGTTGACGTTGTTGATGACGATGCTGCTGGTGTGCTGGCGCACACCGGAAGTAGCCACAGCCGAAAGTGTGAACGGTCTGTGCCGACGAACAGTTCATAATTTCTTGGCAGTGCTGCCTTTTGCTTTTACCACTGCAGCTGCGCCTTTAGGGTGCCCTGTACTAAATGACACTTTATAATTGTGCGCCTCAGTGCAAAAGTTTAACAATAAATTGAAAAGTTTTCACAGCTTTGCTGCTGCTGCTGCTGCTGCTGCTACTGTTGATGCTGCTGTTGAAGTCAACGCAAGGCAAAGGCGTTTCTTATTATCCATTTGGGCTGCCAATGCTGCTACTAACTTCCTGCTCACTCTCCCCCAATGTGTGTGTGTGTGTGTTTGTGTGTATGTGTTTGTGTGCTCGGGTTTTGTTGAGTTTTAAATGTGCATTTTACAAATGTTACTTGTGGTCTTAACGCTGCCCCGGGGCCAATGGCAACAGCAGCAACAACGGCAACTTGAGCTGCAAAGTTTTTGTTTTAACTTTCAGTTTTGTGTCATAGTCGTTGTAGTTGATTTTGTTACTGTTCCTGATAGTGTGGATTATGGAAACAGCTTCAAGTGCTTTAAGGGCAACGATTGAATCTAGCTAACGAGTTGGAAATTCAAATGATGGCAACAAAAATGTTGCCTACTCTTACGGCCAATTAAAGATATCCCCCAACAATTTCAATATTGATTACATGATAAGCATTCAATTTTGTTTCAAAATAATTGCTTAAGTTATACATTTGGCTGGTAAAATAAATGTAGTATGCAGTAGAGTCATTTAGCCATGACAGGCACTTCAGTTCAATTTTAATTTCTAGCAAATCAGAAATATTTCGCTTAACCTATTGAATATATGCATAAGAATGTTATAAATTCAAAAAGACATACTTTTTCTACTTTGCAATAGATTTGACAATTTCTCTACTTCACCTCGTTATCTCAAGCTTTGTGGGCTAAGCTTTAATGAGCCAATTGAAATTCGTAATGTCTGACACCAGTTGGACTTTGTGCAAAGTTCATTTGGATTATTAGACGGAAATTACACGCAAAATACGCACCATTGGGTAATACCGCATCAGGCCCCATTGGCATCTGATGTCAGCAAGTTGACATCAAAAGTTGCCGCCCATGCCATGCAGTCCGGAAAAGTTGCAGCTGAACAATGCAGGCAAGTGGCAAGAACCAAGCGGGGATAATGCAACGTGCACAAACTATTGGGCGTCGGCCATTTACAGCAAAACATTGGCACCAAAAAGTTTTTCGTGCAACGCATGGATTGCTAGAAAGTGCAGTGTAATATGCGTTAGCTACCACACCCATCTCCCCTCATCCACGTTGCGCAAAAGGACAAAGTTCTGTAATAAAAAAAAACAAGTTTCCGTTGTGACACTCGCCACGTTGCTTTTTTGGGCTATGTTGCAGAGTGTTTGCTGTTTTCTGCTTTATGTATTTACATAAATTGCATTATTTTTTTTGTGGCAACATAATGCCATGCATTTTGCGGTCTTGCAACTACACCGAGTTGGCATCACAATAACAATAACAATAACTGCAATGGCAACGAAGCAAAGTGCATTGCTGCTTAAATTCTTGTAAAGTATGTCTAACTGCAGTTCGAGTGTAGGCCAAAAAAGCACTCACACTTGTCTTGGCCTCTCAGTTTTGACCACTTGACCACATAATTACGGCTTGCACTTGCCTCCCGGTTTCTCAGTAAGTTGCATTGCTTTGTGGTTTCTCTCCAATGCCAATTAAGAGCCATGGAATTTTACAAATTAAGCCTCATTACGTACTGTGTGTGTGTACACACACACACACACACATACACACACACACAACCGCAATCCTGTGCAGCTGACCGCCTGTTGACACATTGCCTCCATCTGAAAATCCATTTTACGGCTTGTGGCAACCCTAATTGCCCATAATTTTATCCGGTGGCTAAGCTCAACAACTTAGATTCATTTTCAGTGCATGTGTGAGATTAAATTAAAAGAAATTTGCAACTTCCACTTGTGTAAACTAATAAGCAATTAATAAATAAATATTTGAATGCAACACAAATTCCAAGCAAGCAAACTATCTTAATTAGTGAAAATATATTAAGTTTAGTGGAAGGTATCATTTCAATTGAAGAAATAAATAAACCAATTTTATTTTAAATAAACAAATCAAGATTACTTAATTTTATCAATTACTGCAGCCGTTTAGTGAATATACAAATTTCACTAAGATCGGTTAAGAAACTCAGATTACGAACAACCAGTCTACTACATAAACAACACCTGGTCTCTGGATATCTCCAAGCCGAGCACACTCGACCAATAAGATTTTAATCGTATGGCTTGCCATATTAACATCAATTTAGTTTAAAGCAATGAAATGTGCAAGGCATTAAAAAAAGTTGCTATCTAAATTTGTGTTGTATATAAAAAGTTGTATATTCACAGCAAATTAAGCCAGCTGCCAATTGGTGTGAAGTATTTATGGCTGCTGTTGTTTGCCTGTCGCCCCTCTGCGGAGGGGGCGAGGACGAGTGGAGTGGCTTCTTGCTGTCTCGATCCGCACTGTAACGTACTTTGGCTCTAATCGCTTCTAATAACGCACAAAATTGAAAAACTTATGCGATATCATTGGGGACTTAAGCGACACGACAAGTGCAGCTGCTTGGGGGACTGAACCGAATTAAGCTGGACTCGACAACATGAACAACTGTGACAACTTAAAGCAACGCAGAGAAAAACAGAAAACAAACCAAACAAAAAAAAATTAATGTATAGAGAAGTAGAGAATATATGTACTTAGAGAGAAAGGCAGGAAGAGGCAGGGGACGGGTGGTGGAAGCAACTGTCATGATATACGCCGTAAACAAGGCCAGCTGTAGCCGTAGCCGATGAGCATCTCAGACTGGTGGAGGATTTTGGACACATATTGAACTCTGGCTAACTGTCTGTGGAAGCAGTCTGGGCTACGCGTGTGTGTGCTTGTTCTGTTGTGTTGTGTTGTGTTGTGTTTGCCATTGCACAGCACCACTTTGGAGGCTGTACAGGGATTGTACAACAGCTACACACAGAGTGCGGCGTGTGTTTGTTTTAATTTCTCTTATCGGCAGGCAGCTGCCTCTACTCCACAGCTGACCCCCTTTCCTCCCACTCGTATCCTAGATCCAATCCAACTCAGACTACTCTGTGCTCGCCACTTCAGCTCCCCAGTGCCATACAATTTTAATTGCACAATGGCTGTTTCCTTTTGTTTTGCAGCTACAATTTTAAAATGAATTCATGGCCTGTGCGCCGGGTGCACTTTTGTTTGACGTCTCTAATTCCGCAAGGAGTTCACTGCAAATAGAACTTGGCCGAGGCACTAGGAGGTTCCAAGTATCCCGGCGTCTGGCAACAGGGCCGAGTTATTTAATTGAAACTTGCTTTGTGACTCCGTTGGGCAAGCCAATAAAATGTTTAACTTTGATTTAGTTAAGGGATTTCAAAATAAATTAACTTTAAACATGTTTAACGAGCACCCAGCAGGCAGCAAGTGCAACGCATGGATACACATACTTATCATTGACTTGGCAATAATGGAGACATTTTTTATTTTTAATATTGTGTCTCAGAAGATATGAGTGCGATTCTTCTAGTTGGGATCACTTTCTTTCAAAAGTGGATGTTGAGTTTGACCAGAGAGATAAGAATGCGTTTTGTCTGTGTGATTACGATTCTTCCAAACATGTTTGGTATAATTGCTGTGTCTGACTTAGGCTTCTTCAATCTTCCCTTCAAAATGTTGAATTTAACACTTCACTTCATAATTTTTTCCTAAAGATGCTAGTATTTAATCTTAAACCAAACTTCGAGATATGCTCTTATATAAAAGAACCTTAAAAATCTTCTTTATAAATGCCCTGCTTTGGGAGTCCTAACGCCAAGAGAGCGAGGCTAAGTTAATAGCACAACTAAGTACATTGTATCAGCTACTTGATCAGCTTGTTAATGGCACATAGGCTCACCAACTGCTTTTGGCCAGTATCTAGCTTGAGAGTTGTTGTCTTGGGCTGGTCATAAAGTGGCACACATTCTCTTGGTTTCTTAATGAGCTGCTCTTAACATTCGGGTCTCTAATCCCAGGACAAATCTGCCTGTACTGTGGATGCGTGTCGTAAACATGTTTTCTATCTTCTTTCAAACTGCTGGTGGCTACAAAAGCTCCAAGCAAAATAGCGGAACACAAAAATTAAACAGGCGACTGACGACTTGGCCAAAAATGTCCAATAAACACATTTATCTGACTCCCCAAAACATAAAAACCTGCGCCGTCGATAACATTTTATAACTCGGCAAAGTGCCATAACCCACTGAAATTGCCAAAAAGCAGCTGAACCCAGACCAGGTCGATTCTGGCCGGAGTATGGTCCGCAATTCGCTCACTTTTACTAATGAATTAAAGCCACGGCTAATAAAACTAAAGCAGACAGACAGTCGTAATGTTAAAGATATGGAACATTTGCATAAAACCAAAAAACTAAGCCACAAAACTGCCAGCCATAAAACTAAACATGAATTTATTTTGCATTTGGTTATAAAGTCACATAGACTTATTTTTCGGCACATAAATCATATTCTTAACAACAAAATAAATAAAAAAGTGAAAAAGAAGCATATTAAAAGCAAAGGTCGCATAATTTTGTATATGACACCCAGGCACCCACATCAACAAAACAATGATAAAAATGGCACAAACAAGATATAAAAATATAGTATAGTGGGTTTAAGTCTTGATACTCTTGACCGAATAAATATTCATATAATTGCTGCTTTGGGCTGCTAAGCATATATAACAAAACATCAATAAATAAAAACTTAATTAATCTTTAAACTGTTTGAATTCGATACAATCAAAAATAATAAAATATGGAAGTGGGCAATAAATAACTATTTCAAATAAATAACGAATAACCAATTATTCCAAAGTGGTTTATTGAATATTAATTTATTGCGCTATTGCCACTGTTTATTGTTTTTTGAATGTTTCATAATCAAACCGTTAAAATCTTTTTTGAAATAGTTTTTTATTTGAATGAATAAATAGATAAGAAACGGTATATTTTATTATTATTATTTATTATTTTATATAAAAATAAATAAATAACCAAAATGAATCATCAAATCCTATCCGGGTGTTATACCCTTTGTCGAAAACAAAACGGCAAACAACAATAAAAACCACAAACAAAAAGCGAAGCCGAAACAGAAAGCAAAAAGTGTTAATGAACAAAATAATGAGTTCCAGTGCCCAGTTTTGTGCCACAAAACATTTTATGACATAAACAGCTAAACGCCACGGGGATAACTTCAGCATCACAGTCAACTGATAAAGAGAGAGAGAGAGAGAGAGAGAGAGCGGAATAACGGAGAGTCACCGCATGCAAGCAATAAATAATCAGTAAAGTTTTCGTTGAATCAAATTATCACCCCCTGAGGTGCAGTTCCGTAATGAATTTGTTTTGGGGGTTTCTTCAACGGCATTTAGTTTCATTACGTTTCGTTTTGGCTCCATTGCGGCTGCGTGACCGAACTAGTCTGACCCCGCCACCACCAAAAACTAACTTACTTCCTTCCTGCCGTTCAACCACCCCCTTTAGTGTGGCCGACTCGGTTTTTCATTCAGATTGCTCAGTTTGTTGGTTTGTTTATTTGTTTGTTTTGTTTCCAGCTCGCTGTCCAGTTCAGTTCGCTTCTGTGTTTTTTATAGTCACATTTGTTGTTACTATATCTATATATAAATTTTGCTGGCGCATATTCATTCGATTTGATGTGCTCTTGGTCAGCTTGTGTCTGGTTTTACGAATTGTGGCTTGTTCTGACATTGTCATTGATTTCATTACCCAAGCTTCCATTGACAGTTGTGCCAACACCAACAGCAAAGTTCGTTTAGAATTGAATTTAATTTAGGTAACTTTTGGATAACTGTTTTTTTGTAAAATAAAAGTACTGCCATTCAAAAGCCCAATGAAATCAGTGGTGTTTTCAAATATAAATATTTATTTGGTTTTTTTTTTTATCACCATAAAATTAAACTAACTACAACATTAAATTGCACTAAATGTGTATATATTGCCATTAAATCCACAGTGCCGACTTTCATCACTCCTTTTGTCGAATTATGTAGAAATGAAACGTGCCATGTTTATTGGTAAAACAAGCGACAAATGGAATTGAGAGCAGAAACAACATTTCCACGCGGGGATCAACCATGTTGGGAAATTTATTTTCAGTCAGTTTCATATAGTCTGCTGCAAGTAACATTAAAAAAATAAGACATTTATCTGACCAATAAGATGTTGATCTGAGAGCTTACCACGTATCTGAGAGAGCGTCATGGTGTGCTCTGGGGAAGTGCACTTGGCGTTTAATAAGACACGTGCCACATTTGTTAATATTCCGGGATGATAGCCTCGTACCTTATCAAAATAATTATCTAGCGCCATCAATGAATTAAATTTAGAATCAAATATGTAGAAAATATTTGTAGTTTTTCCACGTCTACACTGTACACTATTTAAAAGTGGAATGATGGGTGGAACAAAGCACTCTCTGAAAATCCGGTTTTCTTACGGAGAGCAGCTGATAAAATTGTACACCTAATTTCCACTCCCCCTCTGCTCGTTACACCTTCCCACATACCAAACCAAAAACTCTCTCTTTCTATCTCTCTCTCTCTCTCTCACTCTTGCTCTCCCTCCCTCATTTTGTCGTTTTGGTTTGTCGAACAAATTTTAGTGGTTGCTTGATCGCTGTGATGGTGGTGGATTCGTATAATTTGCGTGTCTTGGCTAACTTTAGTGTGGACTCCAACCACAAGCTGTTATACTGCTGAAAAATAACAAATTGAAAATCAATATTTTCTATATATATTTAATGCCTAGCTCCGATCCCCCTCTCACTATGCCTCGCGCTATGTGCAGCGTTAAGTAACTTTATTTCCATTATTATTCAAGACTAAATGAAAAGAGAAACACAAAAAATACATATATAAAGAGATGGAGATGTTGGAAAGAAACATGGAAAATGACTTTACACAAAAAGTTGTGCTTATTTTAACACTTGTGGCAAACGAAGACGGAAAATAATTACAAACTTTGAGGCGAACCATAATAAAATATAAGCAGAATTTCCAACTTTAAAATTACCCTGTAAGCAGATACAGATAATAATAATCTTAAAATATGTGTCTAGTATATGTAATTAAAAAAATTAAAATCAAAAATCTTAAAATTCCATTTTATTTTTCAAATAAGACTAAGGCCCAGTACAGGGTATTGAAAGGGTATCATTAAGGTATGTGAAACTCTTTATTTTTTTCAAATGAGTACACCTAGAAACGCAACTGAAGTTTGAAGTTTGAGATAAAGCATGGGTTGTTCTATGCAGCACTTGGAAGATATGCCAAACAAGTTGACAAAGTCATTTTAATTTAAGTTGTGCAACATTTCAACACTTTGGTAAATACATTTTCACAGTCTGCCTTCAGGCAGTTTCACTGTGTTAGTTGCATTGTTCTCTCCATCGGCAACGTTGCACGACAACTCACTCAGGTGAAGATGTATCTGTGTGTGCGGGCGTGTGAGAGTGTGTGTGGGTAATACAAACAGCAATTTATTCGACAATTTGGATCTCGTGCAACGTTCTTAATTTTAATGTTGCCTATTTTTCGGGGGAAAAAAAATCATTTTGCCATTACGCACATTTTGTGGCTTTTATTTTGCGCAGTTAATCTTATTTCTTATTTGAACAGCTTCACTAAGAGTCAGACCAAAGCCTACACAGACCAATTTTCAATTGTGAGAGATAGGAAATTCATTTTTTATGCAAATTTCCAAAGTATAATGCCAGAGTTAACTAAATATACATGGAAATTTAAATAAGTTCAAAATATTTCACAACGAATATCACAAATCCTCTAAATGAAATGGCTCTTAATTTTGTAAAGCGAATTTTGTTTTTCCATGAACCAAAAAGACAAATATCAGGACGAATATTTTTATTCATTTACTTGCGTATTTAAATAAATTCCAAAAGTTGCACAAATTATTTAGTTAATACATAACGATAATAACACAAAAACTCAAATGTCACTTGCCTTATTAAAGGGCTTTTTGATTAAAGTTTTGCCCTTAAATCAATCGTACATTTAAAGTTGAAAACGAAATTTAAGGTCGGAAGACAAGTAAAAATTATAGCCCGAAAATCGATATATCGGTGTATGGGCATAGGTCGAAACTTCAAAATGCCATAACTTCGTCAAAACTCAACTTATCTTCAAAAGCGAAGGCTTTTTGATCATAGTTTTGACCCTAACTCAATCGTACATTTAAAGTTGAAAACGAAATTTGAGGTCGGAAGACAAGTAAAAATTATAGCCTGAAAATCGATATATCGGTGTATGGGCATAGGTCGAAACTTCAAAATGCCATAACTTCGTCAAAACTCAACTTATCTTCAAAAGCTAAGGCTTTTTGATCATAGTTTTGACCCTAAATCAATCGTACATTTAAAGTTGAAAACGAAATTTGAGGTCGGCAGACAAGTAAAAATTATAGCCCGAAAATCGATATATCGGTGTATGGGCATAGGTCGAAACTTCAAAATGCCATAACTTCGTCAAAACTCAACTTATCTTCAAAAGCGAAGGCTTTTTGATCATAGTTTTGCCCCTAAATCAATCGTACATTTAAAGTTGAAAACGAAATTTGAGGTCGGAAGACAAGTACAAATTATAGCCTGAAAATCGGTATATGGGCATAGGTCGAAACTTCAAAATGCCATAACTTCGTCAAAACTCAACTTATCTTCAAAAGCGAAGGCTTTTTGATCATAGTTTTGACCCTAAATCAATCGTACATTTTAAGTTGAAAACGAAATTTGAGGTCGGCAGACAAGTAAAAATTATAGCCTGAAAATCGATATATCGGTGTATGGGCATAGGTCGAAACTTCAAAATGCCATAACTTCGTCAAAACTCAACTTATCTTCAAAAGCGAAGGCTTTTTGATCATAGTTTTGACCCTAAATCAATCGTACATTTAAAGTTGAAAACGAAATTTGAGGTCGGCAGACAAGTAAAAATTATAGCCTGAAAATCGATATATCGGTGTATGGGCATAGGTCGAAACTTCAAAATGCCATAACTTCGTCAAAACTCAACTTATCTTCAAAAGCTAAGGCTTTTTGATCATAGTTTTGACCCTAAATCAATCGTACATTTAAAGTTGAAAACGAAATTTGAGGTCGGCAGACAAGTAAAAATTATAGCCCGAAAATCGATATATCGGTGTATGGGCATAGGTCGAAACTTCAAAATGCCATAACTTCGTCAAAACTCAACTTATCTTCAAAAGCGAAGGCTTTTTGATCATAGTTTTGCCCCTAAATCAATCGTACATTTAAAGTTGAAAACGAAATTTGAGGTCGGAAGACAAGTAAAAATTATAGCCTGAAAATCGATACTAAAAGTTATAGCCTGAAAGTCGATATATCGATATAAAATTAAGACGAAAATCATCATGATTATCTGCTTATTCAGAAATTGGGACTGCTTCTTATAAGCTAAGCAACGCGCATAGTTCCCGCATAATAATTTGAAGCTCGTTAAAACCCATTCGCGACTAAATGAATGACAGCAAAAAAAAACTATAAAAATTACAGCCCCAAAATGCAAACGATGTCAGTAAACCTATACCACTCGCACGTACACACGCACACACACACTTATCTACTCATATGTAAGTCGTGGATGCACTCACCCACACATTCATAAACACTCACTGGGGTATCTGCGCATTGTGCATTTTGTGAATAAAATTTTGCAACGAACATAAAATTCGCAACGGAAGTTATTTCACGCTTGAATCATGCCGCCGCTGCAGCTGCCTCTGCTGCTGCACTTGCTGCCACGTGGCTTTACGTCAAAACTAACTAACGAAATAACAAGCGCCCCAGTGGGTTGTGCATGAAGTGGGGCGGTGTGGGGTGCAGACTGCTGCACACTGTTCGGGATAACGAAGTTGGAGAGCCGGAGAAATTAAGCAGCGTAACAAGTTGTCAGTATTTGAGTCGCTGCTATTGTGTGTGTGCTCATGTGTGTGTGCATATGTAATTGGTTCAAAGTTGCAGCACTCACACACACACAAGCGCACACACGCACTGTTAGCTGCTACAGATACGTGCACAACAAGTCGCTGCAACAAGTTTAATTAACATAAAATATGTAAAAAAGAAAAACCAAAAATAAAAAAGAAAAACATAAACCTGCATTTAAAATCAAATTACGCAGTGTGTTTGTGTGTGGGTGTGTGTGTGTGTGTGCGTGTGCGTGTGCTTGAGGGTATTGTAATATAATGCAATTTATTGTGGCATACTTTTCGGGGCCCTTGGTATTGGCAGCAGCCAAGCTTATTCATAATAGGCAGTCATTTTTTGTATTCTGCTGTTTTTCCATTTATTTATTTCCATAATTACAACAACAACAACTACAATGTCGAGCGAAACACGACTGTTTTCGATGTTGTGTGTGAGTATGCTGTGCTGTAGTCACATTTATTAATTCCAATCCATTTGCACAATTGATTTACGTCCCACATAAATTTCGTAATAAATGAAGCTCTTGCAGGCACTTCGAGGGCATAACTACCTCTTGGCCATTTGATGTTGCACAATTACAAGCAAACACACACAACACAAACATGCGCCCACATGCACACACACGCACACACACACAGACAGACACACCACTCACGTACGCTTTGCATTAACAACTGCAATGTCCTGCAAATGGAGCATTACACTTGCCACGTTTCCTTGGCTTGTACGTTCTGAAAATCATATTCAGTTCAACTCCCCTAACAGGTCGCCTAACCACAATGCATGGACTCGGATAATGATCTGTGAACCCTTACCAGTCCAGTGTACAAGATACAATTCACTTGTTCAACATTTTCTTCAACTAACCAAATAGGTCTAATTGCTTTCAAAATGCTTTAAGCTATCTTAATTATTTCGTTGGTTCAGTGCCAACATTTCAGCATGAGCAAACACAAATAACACAGTCATCACTTTGAATATTAATTTAGATTAACATTTAAAGCTAAATTTCAGAAATTTTAACTAAGCCAGTTGAAAATCTTCATTAATTTCAAGTTCAGCCAACTAGCTAATATCTTTAGATAAACATTTTAAGCCAGCATTTAGAAATTTCTAGCATAGCTAGTGGAAAATCCCCAATAGTTTTAATATCAAATAAATTATAGCAATGTATGTATATCAGATAAACATTTTAAGCCAAACCAAACCAAGAAACTTCAAATTTACCTTGCTAGCTATAATTTTTTTTAGATAAGATTAAGAATTCAGAAATTTCAAACTATGCCAGTGGAAAATCGTCAATAGCTTAAAGTTCTGTGAGCTAGTGATAATTTGGGTGTATAAAATTTGTTTATTGTTTGGAGACGTCTTTTTAAAATTTAAATGTGCCAAGAATTTTTCCGTTTTTAAATTTATGTACTCCAATTTTCAGCCAAACACCACAAATTCCATAATTTTATCTAAAGTTTTAAGTGCTTATTGCGAGCATTTACTGCTTAATTGATACATGCTTCAAGAAATATGTGTAGATGCTACATTTATTGAGAACACGTTTTGAACAGAAATCATCAATTAACCGAAATGTTGTCATGTGCAGAACAGCATTTCGCTAATCTTGCACTATTTCCACAACTGTCAAGTTATCTAATTGAGTGCACACCCAGCACATAAGCACACATACAACACACCTCAACACCTGAATGCTCGGAACCTTTATTTGCCAAGTCTCTCACTGTGTGTACAGTATGCATCATTATGTATATAGCAAATATATATAGCTATGTTGCATGCCTAACTCAATCGACTGCGTCTGTTGCACGCAATCAATTTTAACTAAATTCCACCTTCATGCATTACTGCTTGCCAGTATTGTGAGGGTATGTCGTAGTTGTCTTGGTGTGTGTACTTATCGAGAGAGTTTAATATGACAATTAAAAGATGATTCCAATTAGCAGTTAACTGCGTGCATTGCACAACATACCCAAATCTGCCACGCCCCTCTTATATTGCACAAATTGCACATCATTAGAGAATATACCTCTTTAATAGCCTTAATAAACAGAACATGTCCAGAAATTAGTTAAATTAAGTACACAATGCGAAACAAGCACGCCTGCAATTGGAAATATTCCGGTAAATGCACCCCGAAACTAGTTACATTAAACTAAAGCAAATCTGATAGATCGTTTCGGAGTTACGCTGTAATCTCGATAGCTTAATGACCTTTTTTAGTTTTTTGATGCATTAAAATCCAAATTTGTTGTTGGGTAATATAAACACAGATACTCGTACAAATTTGAAATTTATTGGCTATTATTACTCAGTTTTTTGAAAAATGCATCATATTTATTTTACACGTCTACAGGGTGTACAAATTAAATAAAACTGCAACCATAATCTATAATTAAATCGTGTGCCACAGTTAGTTTGTCGCCATGCGAATACATTAATATTAATTGCATATATTTAGCGCTATTAAATAGCTTAATTAAATTTCCACTTCAAATTGTGCAAACTGTTTTTTCGTTTTGAAAGCGGTTTGATTATTAAAAAAAAAAAAGGGAAAATAAATTATTAGCAGCCACAGACAATTAATCAGGTACAAGTGCTGAGTGGGGAATTTGGGCAAACAAAGTATTTTCATGAATTAAACAAGCTAAAAATGTTGCACACATAATTAGAAACATGATACTCGACCAAACTATATACATATGTATATACATTACAAACAATTCTCAATTGATTTATGCAAATTGCAAAACCACAAAACAAAATGCAAATTTGTTAAACAATCAACAGCAAGCTAACAAATGGTGAGTAAATAAATAAATGCTCTTAAATAGTTTATATTTGTAGTCTGTACATCAACACAGATACATGCGTTTTTTATTTCATAATGTTTATTTCCATTTACAACATATTTGCATGTTGCATTCATGTCAAGTTGTTGTTGGATGTATATATACATATGTATAGTTATATATCTGCCCCTTCCTTTTCCTTAGCCAGCTCTGATGTTTAGGGTCTGTTATTGTTTACCTTTTGTGCCACATAAAAAACCAAAATCAATAAAATATGTCGCTATAAATATTCATTAATAAGTTGGTTTTAAAAAAAAAAAATTCCATTCAATTTATTTCTTTGTTTTTAATATATTTTTTTCTATCTCTTTATGACAAATGACATGAAATCAATATTGTTTTTTGTTTGCATATAAGAAAAAATTTAAAAACGAATTAATTTATATTGTTTTGGGTAATTGTGAACCGACTTCAATTATATTTTCTTTAATAGTGTGTTTCTTTATTTAAATGTTATTAGAATCAGCAGTTAAGGAAACATCTATTATGCTCAAAAGTACTCTTTTCTGACCAGAGGCAAAAGCTTGAAAATACTAATTTGCAATCTGGAGCAGACCATCCAAGCACAACTTCAAAGAAAGTTATTTTATCATTTAATTATCATACATTTCTTCGTTTACTTTAACCATTTCCACTTGAAATTCAGCACACAATTTCGCTAGCTCAACTTAACCATTGGAGCAAACTGCTTTTAATGTGTAAATTTGAAATTTATGCATTGCACATATTTTAAATCTTTTTTGAAGGTTACTTTCGAAAGCACTCGACAAATATTAATTTCATAAATGCGGCATGCAGACTTTAATGAGAAACGAGAACACTCAAAATTAATAACACAAAGCGCACATTTAATGCAAATTGCAGCCTGGAGACTGGAGCCTGGGTATGCTGTTTCTTTTTGGGTTTGGGTTTGGGTTCCGTGTTGGCTTTGGGGTTGTGGTTGGGGTTGGGCTTTGGGGCAATGTGTTGTCAACTCATTGGCCACCGCTGCGCTTGGCCAGCGATGTCGCTGGCCAGCACTTTGAGGCGTGTGTGCAGTAATTATGAGGGCATTATGTTGAATCCACAATCGTTATTGCTTGTACATGCTAGAACGCTGTTGACGGTGACGATGACAAGAATGTTGTGCTGCCATGTGGATCTTGCTCCTTGTCCCAACATTTGCGTTATGCATGAACTCAGCATGCATGTCCTTTTAATATGCATTAGTGTGGGTATCGCCTACAGATGACTGGATAGCTCTGGTGTGTTATGACTGGTCTTCCCCAACTCTGGCGCTGTCTACTGCGTCTAAATTGCGACATCATTATATAATTGAAACTAATTTGCCATTTTGCGGTCGCCATCAAAATATTTAATGCTACTTCTGAAGTGTGTAATTGGGGGCGTGGCAGTAGCAGCTGCAACCGCAGCTGTTCCATTCCTTTTTGGTCGGTCAGCCCGATTAGCCTTTTGGCCAGTGTGGGTCAATTTTGTTTTCCAGCAAACATTTGTCGACTTTAAATAATGCCCCAAAAACTGTGCAGCCAGTTTTGGCATTTCATATGCAGCCAGTTGGCACGAACTGATGAATACTCAGAGTCTGCTCTGTAAAAAGAGACTATACAAAATCACAACCCCATCCCCATTTATCCAGCTGTATAGCTTGCCATATTTCTCACCTTTTAGAAATTGCGCACACGTAAAAAAATTAAGCGCTTTATAGCATGTAACTTGTACAACGGGTAATACGACTACTATGGATACTATACCATGGGCACAGCACATGGTCTGTTTACTTTTACGACTTGCTCCTGCAGCAGCAGCAGCAGCAGCAGCAGCTGCAACAAGAACAACAACCTATTACTGTGTACCATAGAGAAGAACATTGGCAACATCAGCCATGTTGGCTAGAAAAAGCTACAAATAAGATGTTGCTTTTAAAATTCGCTTTAGCTTTGAGCAAGTTATTGCTGTGGAAAATTTTTAACCCACCTCCTAAACCCCCTGTTTTAAAGCTATCCATTTATGCATTTTCTCTTAAATATTTGAAAATGGTTTGAATGTGTTGTATGATTTAAAATTTAAAATATTTAAAACATTTTTAATAAGCAATAAATTAAAAACAATAAAATTTCATTTATGAATCAATTGCATATATTTGAAAATTGCTTTATATGATAGACAAAATTAAAATAATTATAAGACTAAAATGAGAAGTTTAAAAAAAGCATGCATTAAATTTTCATTTTATAAAATGGTTCATAAAATGTTTATAATACAGCCAAAAATAATGGGCATAAACAGCATACTTGGCAGCTCTGTCAGGCACTAACACACACACAAGCACACACACACACATAGACACATGGGGACAGTGCAGGCGTGGCACAAAGTGAGCAAAACGCACGTGACGCTCATCAATTTGGCACACTTTGCCTTCGCCTCGCTGTTTTTAATGCGCTCCACCGACTACAACGACGATGATGATGATGACTCCTACTCTTGCTCCTGCTTCTGCTCCTTCTCCTGCGCCTGCTCCTGCTGCTACTCCTACACAATTTCGCTGGATTCGTTACTGTTTCTGCACACGATCCCGAACCTGAACCTGGCCGACTGCATCGTTCCGCACATGCTGTGCACGTCGTTCTGCTTCTTACTATGTTTCTGTGTGTGTGTGGATTTGTGAGTGTTTGTGTGTATGTCACGATTTTGCATATTAATTGCATTAAGTTATAGCCAGCTAGACTCGCTGGATGGCGCCACATGTGGCATATAGCCCCTGGCTTGCAGCTTCAGTGATAATTTCAGCTTGGTAAATCCACTTTGCTGCACATGTTTGGGGCTTAGTTGTCCAGTGCTTAACTGCAATTCGAATCGGCTAGCCCGCAAAACCTAAAAGCCCTGGATATGCCCTTCTCACATACACACACATACATACCTATTTATAATCGGTGTACTAACTTGACTAAACACCATTGTTGCCATGCTCCAAATGCTGCCGTCCACTTGAATTTATTTATAACAACATTTTCGATAGATACAACGAAATGCGATACGCGTCAGATATAGCTACAGCAATAGCTACATACTTACACACACATATATATATATTTATATATATATATATATATATATATAGGTATTTATACATACATATATTTATATACAAATATTTTAAAATGTTTGCTGCTTGTTTGCTATTTTAAACATGAGTCATTCATAAGCAATTATGAGAGCAACGAAATATTTCAAGTATTTTTAAGTTATTTGAAGGCTTTTATTTTATTTTTTATGTTTTTGAAAGGATACTCAAATTTAAATATTTAAATTATGTATTTGAAATATATTGCATTAGAATTCTTAGACTTATTATTAGACTTATGATGGCATGATACTTTTATACTATGAGGTCAAGTAGATCACATTAAATAATAGGAAATGTAAATTAAAAATGAAAGAAAGCTAAAAATAAAGTTTTTTTAAATTGTTTTTGCAATGGATTATGATTATTTGTAAGACGCCTTAAATAGTTTATTGATGAAACTTGATATGAACATGTAAAAAATATTAAATCAGGTATATTCACTATATAGTTTTTAATAATTTTGATTGTAATACTTAACGGGTTATTTATAACATCTCTCTGAACTTTACTATATACTTTAAATTGTTACATTTAATGGTTTATATTTAGTTTTCAATTACCATAACATCCTTTTATACGAAAGAGCTAAGAATTTATCTTGTCGTCACGCACATAACATTTTTTATGTTGTCATTTTTTTATGATGTTTCGCCAGATTTCGCTCCATACTTCTTTACATTCCATATGCTTGTTTATATACTATTGAATGCAAGGAAGCATGGAACTCTCAAAGGCCAAGTAAACAATTTAAAAACCATAAAAACCACACTCTTAACTTTAAGGTCGTACGATTATGTTGCACATCCATTTGCATTTTGGCAGTTGGTTTCTCACTTAAATAATGATGATGGTGAATGTAATTGCAACAATAGTTGCAAAACATTTTACACAATACTCTAACTGCGATTTTCGGCGCAATTCTTGTGCAACTATCTCGTTCGTTTTTTGTTTTTAGAGTTTTTTATACAACCATTTTATTTCTTTTACTATTTTAGAACTATATCCTTGGTATATCCTTACGCTGCTTGTGCCCCGGCTGTGGCTTTCAAATTTTCCTGTTTCTCGTTGGCTTCGGTGGTTTTTACTTTTTATTTTAAAGGGGGGGTTATGTGGGGGGCTTAATACTTTTGCCGTGCGTTTTTATAGTCCAACTGCAATAAAGCAATTTTTAAGCGCACTGAAGTGTGTTTATATGTGACTGGGCGTTGTGGAGCGTGGTCCGGGAATACAATTCTTGTACAGCGTAGTCTCTGCTCTTTTTTTTTTTGGTTTTTGCTTACATTTTGTTTTTTGCATCTTTCACGCGCCTGCACAAAAAATTCATAAACTTTTTTGCAGCTGTTTTTTGTGTTGTTTTCATTTTTGTTCTTTGTTGGTGATTTTTTGTACGTACATATGTGTGTGTGCTTTAGGGGAGGGGACCGCCCGCAATAAAATTGCGCCCTTTTTGTTTGGACTTTGTTTTTTATGCGCATATTTTGCGCCACATGGCCAGAGCAGGAGCCCCACCGCCTGCTGAGCTCCCTGTATGGCCTTAGCTTTGCGCTTAAACGATTTTTTCTTTAAATTTTATTTACTCTTGTTGATGTTCTTTCGTCTTTTTTTTTTTGTCACATTCCGCACACGAAATATGCCACACACAAAACAAAATCCGCGTAACTCACAAACGAATGCAGTCTCGATTTAGGAACAGATATCGAGCCGGGAAGTGTACGGCGTGCCCTGACAAATGCGACTGTCCTCTAATCGCATTGTAAACAGACGCTTATATAGGTGCCTAAAATTAAAACCTAGCCAACCCTCGATTTGGGACCCACATGAAGCGTCGCAGTCGATCCGCTTTGCAGGTCAAGTCCAAGCCCCGACGCACGCACACACACTCACATGTGCATGTGTGTGCGTGAGTCTTGTTGTAGTTTTTTTTACCTACTTGAAGAGCAGCAACAACAACACAAACAACAATGCTCTCGATGGCAATACCCACGCGGCGTCGCCGTCAGCGTTACTGCTGCTGCTGCTGATGCAGGATGTGGCACATGGATGCAATCTGCAGACACTGCAGGCGTTTCCCAGGCACAGCCTTAAGTGTGGCGGCCCAGACTGCCAGACCATGTGGTGTGCAGTTTTACAACAAATCAACAGCCCGAATGTCAAATGTTAATCATGTGTTACAGACTTCAATCTACATAATCCCGTTGCTAATTTTAAATATTTATCAACAATTAATTTTAATGTTTATTCCTATATATATATATATATGATTTAAAAAAAGGATCAGCAATTAATTGAGCTGAGCTTTGATCGATGAATAAAATAAATACTTTAGAAATTATTTCTCAAAGTAATTAAAGTGCATTTAAATATTTTTCACAAATTGCAAAGGACTTTGCTTCCATTTTCCTAAATATATCGCCTTGACTGCTGACTTTCACTCATATCAAAATTTTTGTAGTTATGTGACATGACTTCAAAATATTTTAAAACTAGCTTCTTACGTTACAGATATCATTGAATGTTTCTGCATTGGCCGTCTGATAATGCTTAAATCATGTTTAAGGCAGCCAAGAGGAGTTTCGAGTCAATCATTTTAAAATTGAAATCATTCGATATAAAAAAGTTCTGGTCTCAAAATTTCTGTTCAGCTAAAATGACAGACAATATTGACGTGCTGGTCTTTGGTTCATCGAACGTTGACTACATTACGTAAGTACATCCGTCATGCAAATCTCAAGAATCCAATTCGATCCTATTTGTAGATATGTCAATGAGTTGCCCAAATCGGGGGAGACAGTGCAGGCGATGCACAGAGAGCGTTGCTTTGGTGGCAAAGGCGCCAATCAATGTGTGGCAGCCTCTAAACTAGGCGCCAGTTGTGCCCTGATAACGAAATTGGGCACCGATGCACTGGGCGAAGACTACTTGGAGTATTTGAAAACATTGAACATCAATGTGGAGTTTGTGGAAAGGGTGGAGAGCATGCCCACCGGCTTGGCCGAAATTATTGTGTCCGACAATGCTGAGAACACAATTATCGTGCTGCCCGGTGCGAATTCGATGCTGCGGCCGAAGGATGTCTATCGCTGCAAAAAACTGTTCAGGAATGCCAAGGTTCTGATCTGCCAACTGGAGACGGAGATGAAGGCCGTGCTGTTTGCACTGCAACAATTTAAGGGTGTATCCATATTGAATGCCTCTCCCATGCCCAGGAACATCAACATGGAATTGATCACGACACCCACAATTCTGTGCATCAATGAGGTGGAAGCTGCACAGCTAACCGAACGCGAGGAGGTTAAAACGTTGCAGGATGCTAAAGCAGCCGCCAATGATATAATCGACAAGGGTGCCAAGAGTGTCATCATTACAATGGGAGCACAGGGTGCGGTTTTTATGTCGAGCACGGAACGAGATGAGTGCATCCACTGCCCGGCTGCACCTGTACGCTTCCTGGCCGACACTTCGGGTGCCGGTGATGCCTTTCTCGGCAGCCTGGCCTACCACATCGCGATCTTTCCCAACCTCAACCGGGAGAGTCACATCAGTGCGGCCAACATTTGTGCTGCCTACGCTGTTGGCCATCGCGGAACTCAGCCAAGTTTTCCGGGTCCGGAATATGCTCAGAATAATCTATGCCGATTCGTGCCAACGTGCACTGTGATCGCGGATGAGCCTACCAAACCCACTCAGCCAGTGTCGACACCAGCTCCAACACAAGCTGCGCCTGTGGAAACGAAAGCGGAAACATCCCAACCAGTAGAGCCACAACCCAAGACAAATGAAGCCCTAGAGCAAAAGGACACCGAACCACAACCAATATCTGCCTAAGTCTTGTTTAGACTACATTGATAACATTTTAATGAAAATAAAGAAAAATGTAAGCAAATCTAGCTTTTAATCAGCTTTTAAATAAATGAGATCGAAGAGTTGTTAAATTTCGGATTCGCATTGTCGAACGATAGCTGGGTGCATAATTAAAATTACCATTTCGTTGAAATGTTGTCACAATTAACATTTTCCGTTAAGCGCACTGAAACTTAATCGAATTGCAATGAACATTATCAACGTATCGGCAATCAACAAAAAAAAAAAGAAAAAAGTAATGCACAATCGTGCATTTTAATTAGCGATTTACTGCGTGGTCCAACTATTTAACCAGCTACACAAAAATAGTATAACAATTAAAAAAAAAAGAGGCATTTAATGTAACGCTGACAAATATAATATGTGTGCTTATGTGTGTCTTCTATTAAAAAATAGCTAAATAAACTACTGCAGATCTTTTTATAGAGTATGCATTAGTCAGATACACTCCATGCTGGCCAGCCTTACTGGTTTTATTGCGCATTTTTAATGCACTGTGCGTATGCACTTTTATTAAATTATAATATCTGCGTAAGCGCAATGACAAGCGAATGACATAATGGAATGATATATAGACAGAGGGAGGGAGTGGGAGTGGGATTGGGAGTGGGAGTGGAAAAGATATATGTGAGTCGTGCACGAAATACAGTAATAATAGCATTGAAACACATAGTGGCTTGGGTCATGTAACTAATTATTTAAATGTTATTATTGCCATTAAAGTGTACATATTTGAAATTAAATGAATTAACGAGCTACTTTCGCAAAGCGGTTAGTGGTTGCATGTTTTAAAAAAAATGTAAAAAAAAACCATTACTTTAAAAGAAAATATTTAAAGAAATGAGAAAAAATAAAAATTGAAAATAAATACAAATAATATTAAGGCAAAATTGAATGTTATCGGTTAGAAAACTGTACCATCTTGAGCGTTACATAACTGAAATGATTCACGTTCTTAACAACTAGAGCAGGCCAAAAATTCAGTTGGCAACCAGAATTGAACAGAATTGAACAAAAACAGACTTTAATTTATATAATTTTGGCAGACAAACTTAAAAAAAATAAATAAAAATCTGAACATTTGTTAACCTCAACTCTTTGGCATATGCCATATAGAAAAGTATATATGTAAATATATATTTAATATAAGCTGTTGTATGTATAAGTGCTTTAAATATATTTCGGCTATATACGAAAATAGCGATGAGCAAGAAGTGAGCCGCATTATTCACTATTCCAAATATACGGCCCACAGACTGAAGCAGTCACACACCTATACTCTCACACACACACACACACACACACACATATATACACACAGATAGACACAGGCCACATGCACAATTCTCTGTCGATTTCTGTGCTGTTTCTGTGTGTAGTAGTATTTATAACAATTTGCGGCATTCTCCATAAATAGCCACAGACTGAAGGAAAGTGCACACCAACTAGTTGAACTCTTTCAATATTTTTCTTTGCTGATTTGAATTTTCTTGCATTCCACATTGTATACGTTCACTTTCGCGTTGAACAGTTTCTGTTTTCAAGTTTTCTTTTTTTTTTCAAATAATATTTCCAAGCGATTTTGGAGCACTGCGCTTGAACACTTGAACAGCGTTCTATTTATTTTCTGTGTAAATTTATAATAAACAAAGCGACGAGGCCCAGCCGGAGTCAGCCGATCTGCACAGCTCGACAACAGAATCGGTAATGCACTAAAGGATGCAAAAAATATTCTCAAATTAATTCTTGGCGCTGGTTGAGGCGGCCCCCAACGCGTTGCTGCTGCCCGTTTTGCCCGGCCATAACTGTACCGGCAGCCCGACCGAACAACCGAACGCTATCCCAAAAAGATCCGTGAATCAAGAATCAAAGAATCGCCCCTTTACTCAACGCCCTCCTCCGCCCCTTCGCTCAAGCGAAGAGCGCCCGCGATGACGAGAACTTTCATTTCGTGTATAAGTATATATTTATTTCGTACATATTTATAGCTTTGTCTCGTCTTCTTCGCTTGCCATTTATATATGCATGCACGAGCATGTATATAAGGCGTATATATATTGATATATAGTGTTTGCTATATAGCTAACATCGTTCGCCCAAAAATATACCAAAAGACTTCGTCGTCGATGCTGTTTTTGTTGTTGCTGTTGTGCTTTTGCTTCCACATTCCGCCTCAAATGATCCACACCACTGATCCTCTTACGCAGGCGCATCCAACACACACACACAAACACACGTACACGCACACACACGTACACTGAGCACTGTCTATACTTAGCCGCTTTGGTATAGACGGAAGATCTCGCCCGATAGTCGAACTGTTGGCTGGCTGGTTCGAATAGGCCTCGTCTTCGTCGTCGTCGTCAATACAAACATCGTGCTATAAAAATAACACACAAAATCAAAGCAACAAAAATCGATAGAGCTACAGTTATATATATATATATATATATATGAGTATGTCTGGCTACACGATCTAGCATTACGATTCGATTGTGTTTCGGCTTTTTGGCAGCATCTTGTTGGCCACAGCTAAGAACCCGGCCGAAGTCATCAGTTTGCCATTTCTTTTGCTCTTTTTTGTATTTTACATACACTATCGAGTCACTCGCAGTTTGAGTTGACATATTTTTGGAAATGTCAAAATACGTTCGAATTGCTTAATTACTTTTTATGTACACACAAACACACCCACGCACACATAGCTACACGCACACACACGCATACATTTGGCAAGCATCCAAATGGTGATAGGTTTATCCCTATTATTGGTACTACTCTTCGCCAATGTTCTCGACAAACAATTACAGTTAAATTCTATTTATTTTTTTTAGTTTTGGAATGTGTTGACCGGAAGCAATATCATTTGGCTAACATCTAATTTGGTAGTATCTATAAATATAAAATATAACGATCAATTTCGATTTCATCATGTAAGGGAACTTTGTTATAATAATGAAATTTAAACATTTTAAAACTTTTCGACATCTAAAAAAAGTCGAAAAGTTATTCTGGAATTAAGTTTGGTTTGCAAATTGGATATTCACACAGAAAAATCGGTTTAAAAAATAAACAGAGCAGGAATCCAACCCGCAGCTGACTCACTTATACTGATCAAACTGTTAATATTAGTTTTAATTTATCATTTGGAAATGTGCATTAAATGTTTTAAGTGCGTATTACAGCACTCGATTTGAAATCCTCTTAAGCGCTTAGCAACATTTGCAGTTTGTCGCTGTGAGAAAAAGCTCGAACACAATTCGCCTTTTAATGTGCAAATGTAAAGCTTAACTAATGCACACACACACACACACATACACACGCACTCGCAAAAAAAAAACTTGCAGATGCACACACATAATGGATGCATCCGATAGATACAGCCAGCAAAAAGAAGCAAAAGTTGAAGATGCCTCTGCTTACATGCGAAAGAAACACACAAATGCAATTCAATTTTTTTTTTTCGGTTTTTTTATTTTGCTAGATTTTGAACGATTTCTTCTTTTTTGCTTCCCCCCTTTTTTTTTGCTCATCTTTGGCCTGTATGAAATGTATTTTTGGGTGGCAAAAATAGCTCCCAGAGCTGATGCTCATCCTTGTCGTTAGGTTGATGAATTTCTCTGTGGCTGCTGTTGTGCCATAAAAACATAGCCACCAACTGTTGTCTACAAATAAATCTCGTTAAGGAGTACACACAGATTGCACACTCACACACACACACAAATTTGTACTCGAATCCTGTTGGTAGACAGGCCAACTAACAATCATTTTGGCCCCACTAAAAATGAATGTCTATGTAAAAAAGTATGGTTCCGCTAACCAAAAGTAATAAGGCAACTCCGCAAAATATTAACAGAATATTTCTGTAATCGAGTTCACTAAGAACTAGCATATGATTATTAAATTTTTGTTAAAATATTAAACAATAAACCAGTAACAAAAACACGTTGTGCTTTAAATATAATACCCTCAATGGTATTGACCATTTTTCTATTCCTACTTTTGTCTGTTCTACCAAGCCAAACCAAATATATACAAATAATAAAGTCGAGTAGGTGACAGCTCTGCATTGGTCGCATAATCAAATCTGTTGCCTTGTATTGTATTTGTATTCCTCAAGCATTTTATATGCCACATTTTGTGGCATAATAAACTTCCACTCATAATGCGCTGCACAGCCACAAGCGAAAAACAAATCCACAGTATTTGCCTATTTCTAGATTTTTCTTTGTTTTTACGATCGCAATTAAATAACAGAATTTGATTTAATGTATTTTATTGATAATAAAAGTGAAAAAAAAACATTTTTCAAAGTGCCATCTTGAAGTTTTTACTCATGGCATTACATAAAATTTGATTTTATTTGCTTTCAGTTTGCTCCTAGAGGCACCTTCCCTTGTCCCTGCCCCTGCCCCTGCCCTGACACTGCTCCTGCCCCTTGATTTCCATTTTAACTTCAGTATGCAAATGCGGGCATTGCGCGCTTGTCACATTGGAAAATTGAAAATCCTTTTATGTGCAAAACGTGACAAACGACTTTGGATTTTATGCCCTTTGACGAAGGCATAAATATTGGAACTTTAAGTGGAACTTAAAGAGCATTCACATACCGCATAGAAATACATCGAAAATATTAACAGAGTTGCAGTTACTCGAAAATAGACTACATCTAAATTAAGAGAGTATCACGTGTAATATTTCCTTATTTTTATTTTATAATATATGTTTTAAATGTGTGATCCCATAATATTCACAATTTGATGACTTTTAATTTGTCGTATTTTTTACAAGACAATAAAAAAACATCAAAATGAATATTGTGCGGATAATACATTTATTGTGAAAATATGTTTGAAAGTTGATTTATTAGTTAGATGACAAAGACAAATAATTTAATTTTGATAAGATAGGATTGGAAATGACATGGTAGATGTTGCAGAAAGTGTATTTTTAATTGATAGGGTTTTTTGTGAACGCGACCAATCTATTTTCATCGACAACTCGACGAAGCTGACCACTCGCCATTAATTGAAACAGTTTACTATAATAATTGTGTACCCCATTTAAATCGATGGTACGGCCGTTCAAACACAATGCTCCCATTTTGTCATTGTCTTTAACGGCTTACATGTGTAACACACTCGTCGGAAGGGATCTGGACATGGACAAAGCCCTTATTGGACTACCTACAGCTCTTATCCAGTGCCACATGTGATGAAACTGTTGTGTCTCAGGTCTGTGACGCTGCCTCTGACACTGCCACTGACACTGGACCCTTGCAACGTTTGTCTGTTGGCTGTTTCGTAATTACGTGGAAGTCAAGCCCTGCGAGCGGACACATGTAGAACATGCCACATGCCTACACATGTACCAATACCCCTCATCAGTTCGTATGCCAGAAAGGAGTATATATATATATACACATATATATATATATTTCTATTTGTGTGTGTGTGTGTATGTACTCATGCCCAAACTTGTATTCGTACTCGCATTCGTACTTGTATTGTATTATTGCATATGGCTCTGCGTATGAATGAACTCAAGTGGCGGCAATTTCAATGTATTTACGAGCAATTTCATACAAAACAAAAAAAGAAAAAGAAACACAGAAAGAAAACAAATTGAAAGGCAAACAAAGTGAAACTTTAAAAGGCGCACATATTAAGCGAATGTAAATCAGTCAAACTAAAGTCATGCAGTACATATGTATACAGATATAAGTAAATATATACATGTCTGATTCATCCTAAAGCACAATTTCCCCCACAAAATTCACATGTTTGTCCTTGCATGTGAAATCGATAGCAGCTTGAAAGGCAATTAGTGCACAAAATACGTTTACCTATGTATTTGCACATTTGCAGATATAGATATCGTTGAGTAAATAGCATAACGGAGAACAAAGCCATAATTACGAAAGTTTTAATTATGTAAATTAAATGTCCTAGAGTGCAATATTCAAATTGCATGTGCACAGATGTCATTTAAAATATCTGTCTGAATATGAATGCGTTCTTCATACATGGATAACTACAAAGGCAAATGTCAATTTAAATCTCTGAAAAAGATGACATATTCAACATTTAAAAAAAAAAATTGCATAATTGGGTTTATATCCATTTCATTCTAAGGTTTTTTGTTAAAAATATGTAGTTGATATAAAAAAGTGTGATATTTAAATTTGTATGCAGTCAAGGTCAAATTGGTAAAATATGAAATGGTTAACATAGATTTAGTATTCATATTTAACAGTACTGTAAATTAATTGAGATTTTATTTAATTTTCAGCACTCTTTTTCAACAGTATCAAAAAAATTATCAATTTCCTACATTAGCAAATAGTTTGAGCTCTTATTTATTTTTTCTCTCGCCTTAAATCTGATTACGTTTTTTCAGGGTTGCAGATTTTCGGTAACCTTTCCTATATATGTATATATATATATATGTATATATATTTATATGAACACATAATTAAATAAATCCGTACATTTCCCACTTCGTGCAATCCAACATGACAAACTAATTAGAAAAAGACAAACTTTGATCATATTTCGTGCCAGATTTTTGAGTTGCGTAAAAGTTTTGTGCAATATTTTGCAAAAATGTATATGCGAGTAAGATAGAAGGCACACCCAAAAAAAAAAAAAAAAGCAGGCAGCCCGCCAAGTATTGCACCAACCAACCAACCAACTAACAAACCGCCCCTCGCCCTTCCCTTCGCTGTAAACTATCAGCACAGACTCCTCGTTGAAATGGCAGCACAGCAAAAAGTTTACGCAATGTACCGTAAATTGTGTGTTAATTCAATTATGCCCAAGTTATCGCCTCCCCACAAGAGGCACAATATCACACACACACACACACACTCATTCACACACACACACACACACGCATAAAGCTGCGTAATTAAAATACCAAATGTTTATTCAGGTAAGTAATTTCCAAGTGCGGGTGGAAAAGAGTCGGTAACTGAAATAACAAAATTGATACCATTTACCAACGCCTTTTTCTCGTTGTCTTTGCTGTTCGTGTAGTTGTTGCACCTTTTGTTTATGGCCAGGTTAGTAAGACTCACTGACTTTTGGCAAACGGCGCTGCAAAAACTATCTAATGTCAGACCACACACACACACACACTTACACACTTACACACACAAGAACCCCCATTTCACCCCATCCCCTTCTTTTTGGCGGCGTCTTCATTCAAGCGTTGAAATTTCCAGCGTAAAAGTTCTTAACAAAACTTTTCATTAAAGTTTGGCCAAGAGAATAAGAAGACGTGAAGCGCACAAAACTTTGCCGCTGGCAGGCGATGCTAAACGTCATTTGTGGGCGTGGCCGAGTGCAGCGACAACAGCAATAACAACAACAACAAAATAAAACAAAAAATGGCAGCTGGCCCTGTAAAAGTATTTATTTTTCCTTACCGTAAGCATGCAGTGTGTGTGCCTGTGTGTGTGTATGTGTGTGTTTATGTATGTTTGTGTGTGAGGCTAAGGTTTTTCTCAAGTTTTTAGTCGCCATCCGCAAAATGTTTTTCTCGCATTTCAATTCACCACAAAAACGTTTTGAGAAATTATTGCAAAAGTTTTTCATAAAATAAAAGCGCATAAATTTAGTACAAAAAAAGTGGCTGGCCGCGAATGGTGGTGCTTGTGAGTTTATGCGTGTGTGTGTGTATGTGTGTGTGTGTTGCCGGGTGGGGCAGATAGTTGTTGGGCTGGTTACAGCTAAATATCAAGCGGCAGCAATGCATGATTTCGATATGAACCAGCACAACAAACACACACCCACACACACGCACAACAAACACATGCACTTCTCATGCACCTTTGTGTGACACGTTAAGTTGTAAAAACAACAAAAAAAAAAGCAAACAAGTACGAATGTTTGAATGAGAGCTCTGGACTAGAAGATACTCTGTAATAAGTCGATTATACTATTATTGTGTATACAAAAGCTGAAGGTTGCGGAGGATATGAAGACTATAAAATATATTTAGATTAGATTAGATTAGATTAGATTAGAGCAGTTAATTTCCAGCTCTTCAACACAACTCACATATTCGCAATGTTGAAAGGGTATAAAAAGAACAGCAATCGCTAAAGCAGCAACAAAAAGCATCAGTGCGAAAAGTTTTCAATGGTAACGCCAAAAATTCAGCAAGCGCTTTGGACAGCAGCAGCAACAACAACAGCAAAAATAACAACGTCAACTGTAATCCAACCGAGTTGTAGCGGTAAGCCCCTACAACAATAAGAAGAAGAATAAGAAGGAATCTAACTGAGAACTAACCTAACTGCAATATCCGCAACAACAGTAAAACCAAGTCCTGACTTTAGCGAGAAAAGCCGTATTAACTATAAGGAATACTTCCATTCATATAAATAATATTGGATTAAAAAAAAAGTGAATTCTTAATATTTTAAATATTTAGATTAGATGAAAAATATTTCTAATATTTTATATTATATTACAAATAAAATATAAAAAAAATAATAGGTTGTCTTCCCAACTAAGTTAAAGCATAGTTATAATATTGAGGTATTCGTTGTTGCCTTAATGAAACTCATTTGGCTATTTTCGGAATGGCAAAAAAAGCTTAAATTTGTTTCATTAACGAATTAGTTAACCACAATAAAAAATTAGAAACAAACGTGTCGATGTTTTCACAGAGATATTCGTTGATTATGTGTGCTACTCATTCACCAATGAACATTTTAGGCACATGCTTTAACAAAACACTATTTTATAGCCTAGCCTCATGAGCAGGGCTTAGAGCATTGCATAGTTGTCTAGTTGGCATTTGGCATTTACAAAATTTTCCACATTTAGTATGATTTTCGCACTGGCTCTGCGCCTCTCAGTTTCTCTCTCTCTCTCTCTCTCTCTCTCTCCGTCTCGCTTGCTCTCTTTCATTTTATGTAGCAGTGTTTGTATCTTTGTCGACTTTTCAACTTGGTCGCGACTGTGACGCTTTGGTGGTTAGGAGCGTGGAGGTTGGCGGTGTGCATTTGAAATATGGTCGCTTGTGCCACAAATAAATAACGCTTTGAAATCGCTGGCAAGTGGATACAGGCTACATTTGGAGTGTCTGTGTGGGTGGGTGGTTGGGTTGGCTCTTTTCGGACGCTGCATTTGCTTCTGCTTTAGCTTTAGTTTGGTTCTGTTTCGGGTTCTGATGCTGATGCTGCCCAGGGCTCTTCGCTGCTTTGCTCTGCTCTGCTGGTTAAGCACTTACATGCACACATACGTATATAGGAATTAAAATATAAAATGCTCTCGACGGCAACAGTCAGCGTCAGCGTCAGCGTCAGCAGTAAGCATTAGAAACGTGGGCAGCTAACGCAGATACAAATGCACACACAACCAAAGAGATAGAAATACTTAGATACAATTGCTCTCCCTCATAGATTCTCCGTAGTGTGTGTGCGACTGCGTTGGAAACTAATATTTATTTGTATTCCGCATATTACCCACGGGGGCTAGGGGGCACTGCAAGGGGGCAGGGTTGCTTCATTTTTTTCTTTGCTCGATGAATCTTCGCAACTTAAAAAGATGCAGAGGCATGAGACAAAATGTTGCTTAGCTAAGCAAAAGTATTGAATTATCTGATGGGCAAAAACCTTGAGCAATCGTAAATATGGAAAAATAAATATAAAATGTGTTAAACATTTCAAGAATACGAAGCTGCTCGCTTACGCATGAAATATTTATATAATATGCAGATATTTAAAGATTTTCTGGACCAAATTATTTGACTTGAAGTGTTGAGATGTCAAAAGACACAATTAGTGAAAATAAAACAGTATTTGAAGCAAAAAATAAAGAACTTAAATTATAATTTAATTGTTATGCAATATTTAATATTTGGACTCCATATCTTAAGCTTCGTTTTAGCTTACGTTTACCATTTAATATTAATCCCTCCTACTCTAAAATCAATTAACAAACATATATAAATATATATGTATATATAGATATATTTTCAAACTTTATTTTTTAAGACTTTTTTTTCCTTTCTTTTTTGCACCTTGCCCTAAGGAGATGTTTGAATTATAAGCCTTCATCGGCTAAAATCGAGGAAATAAATTATACAAAACACACTTTTCAAACTAACTTTGTACTAATTATTTTTTATACGAAACTAAAGCTTTGCAGACACATCAGATTTGTTATTTTCTGTTTTGTATCTTTAAGGAGCGTTGCTCTTAATTGCTCACACAATTTAGTGTGATGTTGTATTGGCTGTTATCTAACAGCCTCCAAGGGAGCAGTTCCATTAGATAATGTATGTGCCTGCCTCCCACATCGACAGACAAGTGCAGTGCGTCAACGCACTTAGGCTACTTACAAATACAATACAAACAGGGAGACAGCTCCAACAGTTTGTATTCGTACATCAGTTGGCACTTATTGAGCAATTAAATGATCTAAATGCTCATTGGGATACACGTGCAGATGTTGGGCCTTTGAACTCATCGGATATAAATTTAAAAATCTCTGCCTGGCAACTAGAAAATATTTGTCAACGCGTTGGTAATTGAATGCCCCAGGCTGAGTGCAATAGCCTTTGTCACAGTATAAAAAAAAAGAAGACCAACCCCAAGGCGACATCTAATTACAGCTAACATATAGGGGTTCTAGACTCTACAGAAGAACAACACGTAACTATAGCTGCAACAATACACACACACACACACACACATCCAATTGATGCCGGAAAAATGCAGCGAGCAGAATAAACTTAGTATTTATAGAAACCAACGCGTTGCGAGCGAGATGCACATATAAAATGGAAAGAGACAGTGGCACAAGAGAGCGAGCGTTGAAGAGAGCATAGAAGATCGGTGAGATTATTTTTATGATATTTTTAAACGATAAATCGCAGCAGGCGAAGTCAAGTGCACACACACTCTCCACACACACACGAACACGCGCACACACATATGTATACACACACACATACACTCGCACTCATTGCATTGGCATCAAGTAACCAGGACGGGATGGGGCGGGGACTGATTTGTGTTTTGGGCTGAGTCGACAGGCGTGTAGCAAATGAAGCCATTAGCTGGCATAGCCAGATTTCGAAGTTGTGGCCTAAATATAGAGCCAGTTCTGGTCTAACACTCGAAATGGAGTTGCTATATTTGGACTGGCCAGCAGACATGGCAGCACATGGCGCTCTCGAGTTACAAAGTAGACGCTTCTGGGTTGGGTCGAGTTGGCCGTTTTTCGATTCGAATTCGATCATTTTTAATGTATTTTTGGGTTAAATTCAATTGGCAAGTCTTAGGCTCCATAGGCCATGTGTCGCTGAAGCTACAAAGACTTTTTTTTCAACTTTTTTGGAGTTTCTATGAGGACCGCTGGTGTGGGTGTGAGTGAGTGTGTGTTTGTGTTTGTGTAAAATCTTATATTCAAGTCACGATTTAGCATTTTTCATCAGCGCTGCGATTTTCATGTCACGTTCGCTGACAAAGTTTTCAAGCCCACAACCTTTACCCGTACCAAGGCGTGAACTTTTGCATCGCGTCTTTTGCGGCCATATAGGCAAGTATATAACATACATACACACACATCTACATACACTTGTATGTTCTTACTTTGTATCCATATATAGGAGTAAATGTTTTTATGTATTTTGGGTTTGTTTGCTCTTCGACAAAAGTTTGTCAGTTTCGCCTGATGTTTAATTGTTATTTTGTGTCTCTCTTGCCGAGCAACTTAAGTACGTCTGATCTCATTTTGGAGTTGTTCCAAAGTTGTTAGTTTGCTTCCGGCTGTCGACGTAACTACAAATTGTCAAGTTGGGAGCACTTTGAGGCATTCTTGACTTAAAGCTCCGATTTTTACACGCCTGACAAAGCCATCCAGCATTATTCGTAATGATGTCGCTGCGTGAAGCCTTAATTGCCTTAATTGTCTGCAAAGTTAAGCTATTTTAGTATTCTATCTCCCTTAAAGTAATTTTTGTGACAGAGCATAAAGCTTTCTAATTTATTGCCATATTTTTGGTTTTTTGCTAATATAGCTGCTTAGCTTAAGCGAAATCATTTTAGTATTATTAAATCTGTAGTACGCTGGTTCATTATAAAAAGATTTGCAGCAACTTCTACACAATTCACAATTTCTGTGACATTTTGCGCTTGCGTAAAACTGCAAAAAAAAAAAAAAAATTAAATAAATACAACTCTGCAGCTGCCACTCGGGAGATGGAAAACTCTTGAAGTAGTTTTGTTTTGTTATGCCACTTTATTAATTTCAAAATAAAATGGCGCAACCATTAACAATGCACCAACATCACAACAACTGAACACAAACACAACTCCAACCAAGCCGCAATAAACAAAGAGAGCAACAAAAAAAAAACAAAAAATTGCAAATAAAAAAAAAGGAAAAGCTCACTTAGACAGTGTTGAGTACATGTTCTACATATACAAATGTAAGTAACTTGAATGGGATCGTATACGCACACTTTTGTAGTGCAGTGTAAAAAGCACAGAGAGAGAGAGAGAGAGAGAGAGCGCAAACTTCTTCTTATTTTGCTGCTGCTGCTGTTTATACTTGCTGCTGTTGTTGTTGTTTTTGTTGTTCTTCTTCTTCTTGTTCTTTGTACGCTCCGCAGTCATTTGGAGCATATGTTTCGAACATTTTTCATAATCAAAAAGCTTTTAGCGGCGGACAGTGGCAATGATGGCCACGACAACGATACGGCTGTCCCGCCCCTCCCCCACCACCCCTCCGCCTTACAAAGGCTACAAGCTGACTAACTTATTGTTGCCAAGTGGGGCTTATGTCCGTTTCATTTTGAAGTGCAGCAACGTGTAAAATCGGAATAATGCACCAGTTTCCGAACGCTGCACAGTGTGTCCAACAGCATTCAACTCGCCCGCAGTGTGTGCAACCGATTTGTGGCTTGACAAAAAGAAAGAAACTTGACCAAACAGCTGCAATAGCAACAACAACAAGTAGTAGCATCGCAAGTCTTTGGTTAGCAGAGCTTTGAGTTATCCTTTTCGTAAATTTATCATTACGTACATTATTTTTTTGTATACCAAATTCATGCTACTTCTCATATTTATTTTCAAATGCATATATGTATATATTTATATTGGGTACGTCATTTTATTTAAGATATATTATATTTAGAAAAATTCAAAAAAATATATATACATTTTCGACAGATTTACTTGCTATTATTTGGCCTTTCATCAAGTTAATGCAACATATGCGAATAAAGAAAAAAACCACAAAAAATTGCCTAAATAATCTAAACACTTTATCTTTCTCCAGCCTTCAAGTGTATTTCGTATAAATCGAATTCGAATAGCTAATAAACTATCTTGTTTTCGCGTTAATTTGTTAGCTACATACGAATCAGATTTATACTGAACCGATAAACACTTCAAATGCTTGTTACTCCTACAGGGTATTACAAAAGGCATTTGCAACGACAAACAGCATTTATCATGCCAATTGATTGCCGACAGCCCTGAAAGCTGCAACAGCAACAACAACAACAACGACCATAAAGCCCGAAATAACAAATTCAATTTGGCTATGAACACCAAAAACAAGTCAAACAATCGAATTCAATTTTCATAGGAATAAACATGTGGCAAAACATTTATAACAAATCGCATATTAAATTCAACGAGTGGACTTTTGTTGTTAGCTTAGAATGCTGAAGAACACTTATTTGCAATAGTAATTTTAAATTGTTAATTGTTGACAGTTTTGTTGGCTGCATTTTTGTGTGTTATTTGCATTAAAGAAAGAACAAAAACAATAATTTAATTGTTGTTGGCTTTTGCAATGTGCATTACGCATTTTATTACATTTCCGAATGCTTTTAATTGCCTTTCATTAATTTTTACGCAATGCCGGTCATCATATGTAAATAAATTGCGCATACGCATCGTTGCCAGCTGCAGCAACGGCAAACAACAGCAAACAGCAGCAACACAAACACCAACAACAGGCCTACTCACAAACAATAAAATGCAGTTGTGTCAACACAAGTTAAATCCGCATCCGAGCTGAATCTCAAACAAAAGATATTTGGGTAATTGTAGGATTGAGGCCTTAACTGAAACAGCTGAGTTTGGTAAACTTTCAGAGCTGTTGACGCTTAAAACCCACTTCTAATGCAACAATTAAAAGACACATGCACAATTTATATATTCGAAATCAACAGTTAAAATCGATTCTGGATCCTATTATAACGAGAACTAATCTCAGATTATTTAGCTTTGACTCAGGTTTGCTTGTGACTTGACAGACTTGGCTGAAAAAGAAAGATGCAAATATATAAAAATAATTGTATAAAATATTAAATACGCACTTTAGTTACTCCAGTTAAAATAGCTTTCCGCTTATATATCGTTCATGAACATATTTTTGTATATAAAATCTTCGAATGCCTTCATAGCCTTCTTTTCGTCATCAACATTGTGGAAGAATGCAAAATAGACAATAGCTGCCAAAACGAGGAGCACTCCGATTACAGTACAGAGCAGCATCAATATCAGTTTAATGCCCCATTTTAAGCAGCTTAAAATGTGATTGGTATTATTTGGTATACTTATCCAAATGCAGAGAGCTACAAACTTACCAGCACATAGCACCGCAAATGAATCCAAAACACATCTTTGAAAAATTTAAAACAAATTCGTTTTTATTGTATTGATAATTTTGATTAAAACTACATTTCAACTACGATTGATAGCCTTTGTGGACTACAATTTGAATATTAGAGGCATTGTGACAGTTGAGAAAATAAATCAAATGAAATAAAATGCAATGAAATTGTGCAAATTATACCCAAGTAGCATATTATGGCTATCATCCAAATTATATTTTATTTTGTTGTGGCAACTTTTTTATTGCAGCGCCGGTAAATTCATAAATTCGATTAGCTTAAGCCACCAGCGCATTCAATTGTTGTTAAGAGCCTGCAAAGTCAACTGTAAAAACGAAATTTAAGAAATAAAAATAAAATAAAACTGAAGAAACAGAAACAAAAAAAAACTCCAGCCGCATAATCGAAATGTGTTTTGGCTTTTTATTGCGCCAGCCGAGGCAAGGTAAGGCTTGAATTTTGAGGGTGTGTGTGTGTGTGTGTGTGTGTGGGAGGGCCGATAACAACTTTTCAACGCCTTATGGTCCATTTAGGTAAAAGTGCCATTTGCGTCGTGGGCTTAACAAGAAATTATGACCTCTGGGCCCAGCCACAAGAAAGTACATAAAAATGTGGCAGGCCACCGAAGAAATACCAACCGATTAGGCCAAAGACAAGGAGGGACAGGAGCAGGGGCCGCATCGAAAGAAACTTTCTATGGAGCTACTTCTGTATACTCGCTCATCGTTTGGCAAAGTGTGAATTACCAGATATATATTTATCGCTTACAGGCACAGAGTTTCCAATTGTAATGCAATAAATGCTGTTTGGGTATTCAATATACCAATATATATTTTGGTACCTTCTAAAAATAGTCCGTAAATTATGAGCATTGTGTATCTGTACATATCTAAATCTCATTTATTTTCTTATTTCAATCAAGTAATCCGTGACGCTACAAAATTGAAAGTAAATTAAAATTTGAAATGTTGATTTTTGGCAATATCTTGTAAGCAACACCAGCAACTAAAATTGAACAATGGTCCATCGAAACGCGGAGCTACTTGCGTTTGCCATGGTGACACTAGTGATTCTTGACAATCTCTTCATAAATGCCTACGAAACTATAAGGAAATTGAATGTGAAAAAGCCTGGTGCCGGCAAATGAGGTACATTGTACATCATCAAACTGTCCAACTGGAGGATACATATGTGAAAATCCCATTCAAAATTTTGTGATAGCTGAAAAACAAGTGTTGCTGCAGATAACAATAAATATCCAAAATTGTACAAAAAATCGTTGAATCTATACACAATATGGTTCTATCGTAAGTATAGCAAATAGTTTATGTCTACAATCCTAAGCTTTGCATAATAAGGACTATATTTAAAGCATTCACATCAAATATTGAATCGGTAGTCAAACATCTTGTACTACAGACATACTTAAGGTCTCATCATGACTATCTGATGCAATGCTTAATGAACACTTAACTCAACTTTAGTTGTGCGCCCTTCCACTTGATGCAAACAATGCGCCAAAGTTATGATGAGGAGGGACCAAGTGTTGAGGGAGTTTCGGAGCAAGCTGTTGAGTCGAAATCTGTGCCTGATGTGATTTCAAGGCTCAATGAATGACCCTGTCCCTTCACCTGCCCCTGGCCCTGTCACTGCCCCTGCCACTGCCACTGCGACTGCCTCTATCTGCCCTTACCTATAACTGTACCCACTACTTTCGTGGCGTAACATTTCAATGAAATTTCCATGAGGAAACCATTTAATGGCAGCCGAAATGCGCAACGAAAGGAAATCTGGAAAAGAAAAAAAACCGCAATGTCAGTGGAGTTTGCGTTCTGGTCCGCGCTGCCGTGCGCCCAATTGTTGTGTGGGCGAAAACTGATGCTAGTAGTTAACGGTACTTTGTATGCAAAGTGCTAAAAACGGAAGTACGGAAGTGCCACATAGCGCCGAATAGTCAAAGCAACTGGCCCAGGCCACGTGAACGAGGATGAAACAAGTGAATGAGGAAGCCAAAAATGAAAATGTAGCCACCAGAAGAAGAGGAGCAGACAGAGCTAAGCGAGGGGCATGGGGAAAATGGAGGTTAGCAGGCCGCAAAACGCTCAGCAGCTTGTGTTTGATTATTTTTAGCGCCGGAGTGGCAGCTTCTAGCTGTTTCTAGCTGATTCTGATGCACTTTATTTTGCAGATTGTAAGCGCTTATATCCAAAGTAGTGGCAACAGACTTGGAGCACCACCAGCAGGAATTGGGGTGGGGGGCGGCAGAAGTAACACACTGACAGCTGACTGAAATGTCGAAAGGAACTTCAAATCGCTTGGGAGAAGCGTTCCCCCCTCTCCCCTCTCCTATCTCGCCCCGTTCGTATCTATCTGCGTAACTACGTATCTATGGTGTGATTAAGAACGTTGCGTTTTATTTAAGTGTTGGTCCTAAGCTCTTTGTTACTTCTTGCGCCCCACTGAACGTCGATTGGCTGGAGCTGTGTGATAGTGTGGCCAGCTTTGTGGATCAGAGATACTTTTAGCATATCATTACCGCAGCTGCGGCTGACAGCGGGCTCCTCAGGGTCGGCTTTAGATTGCAATTTATCGATAAGCACTTAGTTTGCCAACAAAAACTGACCATTATTTATGCGAATATAAGCTCTATATGTAAACAATATTCAATTATTATTATTATTATTATTCATCTAGGTGTTTTTCAACCCCAAAATGGAGCAGTGGCAATTTAATTTAGTTATTAATTATTATGTAATGGCAATTTATTTTAATTATTAATTTGTCCATTAGCCGTTGTTTCAAAGAATAACACAAAAACGAAAATAAGTTAGCTAATTGGAAAATTGTATTTCACTAATTATATATTTTGTGAAACTGACCCCTTCTCTAGTCTTTGACTATTCCAGATGACTTCACGCACATATCCAGATCCAGATCCAGATGCGACTGTGGCTGCAAAGGTGGATCTGTTCGTAGGCAACAGCATAATTTAATTAATGCCCTTTAATATGGTGTGTGCAACGGTTCAATGAATTTCATTTCGTTGGATTTTTGGGTTCTTTTTATTTTTTCATTATGCCGATGGTTTTTTTCATCTTCAACAGTATTACAGTTCCTTTTGTTTTTACTCACTTCCGCTCTATCTTTTTTTCTCTCATCTTGTTTTTTTTTTTTTTTTTTTTGATTGCCTTTTAGTACATTGAACATTTGGTATTTGCTATCTGCATGCTGTGCTGGGGGTGGGGACGAGTGGGTGGGGTGGTGTGTATGCCATTACTTCGATTTGTTTCTTATTTAAATTTTGTATACGCTTCAAGCGACACTGAACCAGGGCGCGTAGTTGGCGGGCAGGGCTGCATTAAGTGCTTTTTGCGGGTGCAAAGGCGATTTAATGCGAGCCAAAAACAAAAAAAAAAAAAAAAAACAGTCGGTGCGGTGCTGGGGGGGTGGCGTAGAAAATCGCTGTGGTTGCCAGCTGTAACGCGTTTAATTTATACGCTCGCCTTGGCAACACAACAAAATAAAGAATGGCAAAAAGAGAAGAAATAAAAATATATATTTATTCTGCAGCTGCTTCTGCACTTAGAGATATGTATGTGTGTGTGTGTGTGTGTGTGTGTGTTTGGGGTAATAAAAAGCAGCCAGCGAGTGGCATTCAACACCTTTTTCTATTTTGGCCAAAAAGCTTAATAAACAAACGACCAAATGGGGTGCGGATGCGAATACGACTGCTGCTGGTGGGTTGGCAATTGGCAGTGACTCTGGGCCCAAACCAGCGCATAAACATTTAAGTCCACAATTTGCACAGCACGTAAAGGGGCAGAATGCATACACAAACACACTCACGCACACACACACACACATACATAGTAACACATACTCAAGTACAAATGGTAGCCAAATGCAATTTTCACGTGCAACCGCAACGCAATTTATGCCACACCAGTAACTACAGCTACAGCTACATCTACAGCTACATCCACAGCAACAGCAGCAGCTGCTGCTGGAACTGCTACCAGTGCTACTGCTATTGGTGCCCCCCCCCCCCCCCATTCACGCCCGCATCCACATGCCACTGACAATGGTTGACACCGTCCGCCCGCAGCCGCATCTGCTGCACCTTTCACCAGCATCGCATATGAGTCGAAGCCGAAGCGGCGTCGTCGCTGCCGCATGCGTGCCCGGCTACGATGTGGCAACATAAACATAACCCCAACAACAACGACGACTGAAATAACAACTACAAGAAACACCAACATTAAAACAGCCTGAAATGCATAATACCCCATGGACAATTTGAACCGTGAGCGAAACTTTTAACCAGCTACAGCTGAATTTCAGTCAACAATTTTCAACTGTAAAACAGTTAACAGCTTTAAATTCAGCTAAATCTTGAGTTTTCATTTACTTTTTAAGAAAATATCTGCATTAATCCCTTATTTAATATATTTTATAAAGGTTCAAAATATGCAAACTTGCATTCATCAGCATATTATGTTCAGCATCTAATCAGCAAGTGATAAATAATAATTATTATTTATTACTCATTTTTATTTAAATTATGTTATGAGATAGATAAAAGTAAAATATAACTCAAAGCTATGCTCCACAAAAATGACAATAATGGGAGCCATAAACGTGTCCACAGAATGGCGACCTTAAATTGGCCATTGGTAGTGCGAATATATAGTTTCCAGCAGAGGTCATGATTCCTTTTGTTGTACCCTTTTTAGTGGCGTGTATGTGTGTGTGTCTGTGCGTGTGTGTGCGTGTGTGTGTGTGTATGTGTGTGCGGAGCATTGTTATGCAGCGCTATCACCTGGCGCTGCATTTGCTCAGTAGCCAGCTTATTTATTGCAGTTGAATTAAAATGAAAAACGTTTGTGCTGGTCGAAGCTGAGCTCAGTTCATGTTCATTTCTGGAGCGCTCTCACATGATGACTTACCAGTTGCCCGGCATCCTCCTTTGCTAACGACAATGAGCGGTCACAGGAGAGCAGGAGGAGGAGGAGGAGGAGAGTTCATGGTGACCACGGCTGGACGCACAATCAACTCAAGCAGTCATAAGCACGACTCATGCACACTTGCAAGTGAGCTGGGGTTCGGTTTCCGTTTCCGCTGCAATGTGTCGCCGCCATTATGCAAATGCTTCTCAGTCCACGCACGCCGCCTCCCGCTGCCACTTCCCCTCCCCCGGCTTGGCAAGTCCTGCACCTTGCTGGTCCCCTCACCCATGTCCATCACATTCCACAGCTGACTGCAATCTGCATTTAAATGACCCAACCGAGGTGAATCGCGCTCCCTGAGATTTCAACGAGCATCGTCCTCTTGTCGCGTCATTTGCAAAAATATTAAAAAAAATATATATAGCCAGCAAGCACCTGACACTATGCATGGAGCACCCCAGGAGGCGTCCTCAATTTGGAGCGTGCCTGGTGTCCTCAAAATGAGTTTTCCTCCCGTAATTGAAATTCATTTTAATACTGTGTTGGCTCTTGGTCCTGGTCCTGGTCCTGGTCCAGGTCCAGACACCAAAGACCAGTTAACCGATGATTTTTTGCCTTTTGATTGATTGCCTTTTCTGGAAAATTACGTTGCCAATGCAGTGACTAGCAGATAATTCGGCAAAATGTGGCGTAAAATCCGTCCACAATGGAATTTTATATTAAAGTCGATCCAACCAACCTTAAGCTCAATTTTCCAACTAAATAAAATGAAATATGCTTCGAAATAGGTAAATGCAAATGAGAATCTCTCTAAATCTGGCTGAGGACTTCAGTCAGATTTCATACGTGATAAGCTTAAGAATTTTCATTTACGCTCTTGTATTTAAGTTGTGTTTTGAACTATTTTTAAGTTGTTAAATCCACAATTTTTGTTTCAATATTTATATGCAGAAATATCGTCTTAAAGACTTAAAGTTTAGTTCGGAATTGCTGTTGTTCACCTCGGCTAAACTAATTTCACACTCGGCTAGAACAGGACAGGTGACTGGATGGGTGGGGGCGAGGTAGACACGTGGAATTCCCCAGTCGTTTTCATAACTTTGACAAGGTAACACACAGAATCTCCTGGTACTGCTAATAAAGTTACACGTAGTCACACACACATACTCACACACACACCACACACACACACACACCACACACACAGAGACAGGAGCACACAATAATGTGTACGAGGCACACAAATTGTGTGTAACGCGTTTTGTTATGAGCCAGCGTAGCATGCCACAATTCTGCACACCCACACACACATACACAGACTCACACTTGCATACCCAAGAGAGTTGTTAACGTTTTTTCATCGCTGTGTTTACTCTTTTTCATCTTGGCGCCAGGACTCTAATGACAGGACCCCTGTTGCAGGCAGCCAGGCTGGCAGGCTGGCTGGCAGGCAGGCAAGCAGAGCAGCGATAAGCGACAATAAACATAAAAAATGAAAGTCAAGCCGTCCGCTTCCCACCTACTCCTCCCCTACCAACGCTTGGTAGATTTTATGCAATGCTCGACAAAATTTTAACAACCACGCGAGATTTTTGTCGAGCTTTATTGCAGATCTCATGGATTTTTGGCGGATTTTCAACGCATCAAATTTGCCCTTTTTCTGTTTTCCTTTTTTCTGTTTTTTTTTACGTTTTTTTTTTTTTTGTTATACACCCGTAAACGTGCAGCGATTCACTGATGAGCCAGCGACCCGCAGCACCCGTCTGCCCCTCGTGTCTACTCCTTGGGGCACGCAAATTAGTTCGCAGCTCAAATTCATTAATTGAATTATAAGTTACAAGCGCAATTCGCCTGTCTGCGGGTTGTGGAAATGTGCTGCAAATAAACAATAAACATGTTATATACACCAGCAGAGTGGGCGTGGCTGTTTGACGGATTAGTTCAGTATTCACCAACAATGGCCTTGTTACGCAACTTTTTATGATTGAAAATATGGATTAATAAACTTGCTTTTTTCCAGTCTGACATTTTATTGTACGCTATTGCCATAAATATGTTTGAGAAGCGTTATTAAATATATGTTTCATTAAATTTATGAAAAATTGCAAACCGCAAATTTGGAAAAAATGTTTTCTTTTGAAAGCTATTAATTGCAATTTTCACAAGCATATTGTTATCGAGCTTTATTTAATTAAGAATATGAGAGCAAACAAACGAAATGGTAGAAACCGAATTTTTATTGCATATATAATAAAAACCCAATTAATTTGAAATATTGGCCTTAATTAAGGCACAGCAAAAAATATTTAATATAAACATTTATTTAAATTCAATGACTTGGTGAAATGGCATTGGATTTTGAATTTTCTTTTGTTTTATTTTAAGGAAATTTAATTTTAGTTTTGTTACTTGTAAATGAAATAATTTACGACATGTTTAGTTTAAAATACTTCTACAACAAGAAAGTGCAAATGATTATTGGGCTGCAAGTATTTAAAATACATTTCAATATTTTCTTTTGTTTTTCATCCATTCTAGATTAGATTTAAAATTAGACTCAATCCATTTAATTTGATAAATGTTGACATTTTGATTTTATTCAAAACTCAAATTAATATTAATCTCGTCAGATGTGATTCGTAGCATTTGTCAATTTGTCGCATAAGCAAAAGCCAGGCGACAATGGAAAAAGGACCACAGACGGCAAAAGTTTCAGTCGCAGTGCAAAGTCAATACAATTGCAAGTTGGAATTGGCAGCACGCATGCCAGCCAGCCAGACGGATGCCAAGAGACAACGTTAACCAAGGATGTACTACTGCATGTCCTTAGTCGTCTTCCTGCCACTTGCTGTCTCTTGCTTTCCCCTGGGCCATGCTCATGTCGAACGTCAGCTTAACATGCGATCAGCGACAGTGAACGACAGGCGCAAGGACATGCTGAAGTGACGTGCCTCTTGTCTCGCATCACACATCCCCTCCCCCCCCTCGTCATCCGTCTTACTGAATTGTCTTTTACCCTATTAAGCAAGCAATCCTTGAAGGCGTTGACAGGCAGCAATTTGCAATTGTTGAAAAGTATTTCGCACAAATTTGTTTGTTGCCCACTTTTGATGCATGTTAATTGCCAAATCAATCGAGGCAAACTCAGGCTGTAAAAACTGCAACGTTTGCCTGCTATTAAAAAGCAATTTAATTTACTGCAATACACACACGCACTCGAAGAGAGAGAGGGAGAGGGTCTGGGGGAGTGGGAAACACATACACAGCAGCTTCAAAGTATGCCACACTTTTGGTAAGGCCACAAACATTTTGCAGCCAAATAAATTGCAATTATTAAAATCGAGTTTGCACAAAAAGCACACAAAATACGCAGTTTGCGGTGGGCGGTGGTAATGGCTAAAGCGTGACACTTCTGAACAAACTGTGCTACAATTTGGAGTGACGACGTGTCGTGCAAATATAATAAATATAAATATTAATATAACTATAAATATGAATGAACAACAAAAATATATTAAACATATTTCTTATGCATTTGTTTAGCTCCACAGCAACAAAATGCACACACCCTCCACACACACACACACACAGTTCTTTACTATCAATGCACATTTTATCACACGCTCATTATGCAAGAAGAGCGAAAAAAGCAATTAAAACAAATGCATCGTTTGTTCCAACATTGCCAAAAGCAACCATTTTCGATGTGGAGCTCAATGGGGAAATAGGGAAGGTGAAATGGTTGGATGTTTACATAAAAATAGCTATAGATTCGTTAGGGATATTTTGCGATATGGTTTCCAATTAATATGGCTGTCGTTCAGTGTTGTGTAACTTGCACATGTGCAGCTTAAAGTGTTGCGAGCACCAATAAAAAAAGAAAAAAAATAATACAAATAAAAATTATCCAACGGATGCAAAAAGGACACGCCCAGCTGTCCTTATTTTCCATTTGGCGCAATAAATTTGTAAAATTGCGAATTTTCCGCTTCAATAAATTGTCAAATCTGCAAATCAACAATAACTTAATCTATAGTGTTGCTGCTGCAGTGAGTGTGTGGGTGTGTGTCTGTGTGCGAGAGAGAGAGAGAGAGCGAGTTTGCTCTGGCTGCATGAAATACGTATGCGTAATGTGCTGTTAACGGCTCATAAAATTGCACTTTAAAACGCGATTCGCCAGTCGCGACTGGAGAGCAGCAAAGGACAAAACAAAAACAGGAAGTGTCAGCGGCAACGTCAGCATCAACAACAGCAACAACAACAACAACAACAACAACAATGGAACAACTGTGCAGACAAACACACACATAACGTGAGTAGTTTGGTAAGCTTCTGTGAAATTACACATTGGAATATTGTGGAAGTGAAGCGGCAAGAGCAAATTTAACAGTATAAATAGTAGCAATGGAACAGCCAGATTCCAAATAGAATATGAAACATATCGAAATGGAACGTGCGTATTTACGCTTACAAATAGACAACAACAGTGCAGCTGAAAACCACCACAAAATGGAACTGTGAAAAATGGAATGATGGAAACTGGAGCAGAGCAGAGCAGAATTGCAACTGAAATATGGCAACAGAATTTGAACCACAACTGGCTTGAAATACTTTCAAATATGGATGGCAATTGAAGGCTTTAGTTACAATAGAAATAAGAGCGTGTTGAACTTTGCCAGCAACTCACTGAACTGCTCTGCAAATAAAGGGAACACGAATCGCATTTGTCACAGGCTCATAAATATTGAATTGGATCTAACCCAGTAATGCAATGCGAGTATTATTTTTAAACGAAATATAGTAAATAAATTGGCTCAATCATGCGTAAACAAGAAGCAAATAAAAGATGATGCACATAAAATTGAATAGATGCTTAATAATACAACTAGAGCGATTATTAAAAATCATATATGCGGTATTTTATTCAAATATTAATACTCACAATTGTAAATGTTGAACAATTCGATATTGATGAAGAATTCTGAGAGTGCACTTTGTACAAAAAAGGTAAATAACAAACAAGTTATTAATCTCACATCGGGTCGCATAAATATACCAACAAAAAATGCATATCCACGGGCGCTGTGAAAATGGTTTTTCATCTTTAAACATTGGTGTGGAATTTTGCTGCTGCATAAATACATTTTAATATGTCAAAAAATTATTGTAAAAAAAAACAAAAGAGATAAAAATCAAACAAAAAAAGCAACACACACACAAGGACAGTTATAAAAACAAGCATTTTTAAAACAAATATAAATAATGCATAAATACAAATGACGAACAGCCAAGCGAGACATAAAGACACGACCCATTTAAGCTAAATGTGCGCTCGGGACCTGAACCCAATGGATATGCCTGCACAGGGTATATTGGTTTTATGCACTAGCATGTAACAGGCAGGAGGACGCAACTCCTTTAAAAGCTAGAGACTACAAATTTTGAATATTAGTTCTCGTATACCTTGCTCAAATCAAGTTTATTTCATGCCATCGATAATTGCCTGCGTTTCTCGAATATCGACACAGAGCCAGAGTATTTTAGTTGATATATAATTAACTGATAAGCAAAGTTATAGTATAGAAATGAGAACACATTCACACCTGCATACATTTGAGTGTGCAAAACGTTTTAGAGGGAAATATTTCAATAAAAGTTAATTGCTAGCTACAGGGCATCGTGTAGTCGAGCTCACTTCACTTACTTACATAAATGGGTGAAAATGACTGTAGATTTTTACGAAGCTACTCTTAGCTGTTTTGGCATTTCTGCTGACCTGGTTAACTGATTAAAGTTGGTTGGTATAGAAGAGTTTAACCAACATTTAACAATCACTCACTTTGTCAGCTGGTTATCAGATTAATTGGCCTTAATTGCATTGCCAACTAGTCCATTATAAATAATCCCAATGAAGAATAATATTCAATATTGATTTGTTTAAAAGAATTATAAACTGCAGACATTTATAAATTGAATGTGATACCTATTAATTTAACTACTATTACTACGTAACGAAAAATAAACCGTTTACGTTGGAGAGATTTACTCGAATCGATGTGGTTTCGACCTATTTTTACTTATGCTATAAGTAATCATAGATAACAGATAAGTGAAGCAGATATTTTGAGCAAACTAACCGAATACAGGGTATTTGCCAGTCGGGCAGACTTGTATTGTCGTCGTTGTTGTTGTTATTGTTGTTGTCGCCTTTGCAGCTTTCGCGCATTGCGATGAAATATGCATGCTCGATATTTACATGAGAGGCATTAATTTTGCAATTTCATTGCTGCTTGTTATTGTTATTATCATTTTTTATGCCCATTTATATATTTTTTATTTTTGCTAAGCTAAACGGTGGCAAATATATGTATGTGCAACAAATAACATGGTCTTGCCATATTCATATTTCATATTCATATTACGTAAGAGAATAATTGTAAATAGATATATTTGTCTGTTGACAGAGGTGTAAACTTTTTACTTGCTTCGTTGATGTTGATTTATCATTTCAGGAGTATTATATCAGAATTACTTCCACTATTGCAGACAATACTATTCATAATATATACAAAGCAATTCATTACTAAAGTAAATATGATACTTAACCAGTGATTTTCGGTTCAAAATAATATATAAAAATAAGCTTTTAATGTATTTTGGAATTTTTATTTACGAACTATAAATAAACGCTGTAGCAACAATCTCAACTGATAAATAGTATAAGGATGGGTAGATCAAGGTCATAAGCAAACATTTTATATAATAAAAAATAAGTTCAAGATATTTCCAAGTTGAGTGTATTTCTCTTGCTAACGCGTTATGTGCATAAGTGTTGTAAAATAGCTAAAAGAAATCGATACAAGAGAAGTATTCATTATATTATCGATAGGCAATTCCCAAACGAATTTATAAATTATCGTTGCGAGATTTTGTAGGCATTTACCACTTTCCATTTAAACAATGCAACATAAAATATTCAATTACCTTTTTCGGTACTTGACAAATGCAATATTTATTTTGCATTAATTCATATATAATTGTAGATGGCACTTACCTTTAAACCATACAGAATATAGTTGAACAGTAGACAATCGAAAATATATCGAAATGATTTGACTTTAACCATACAAATTAGATTAAGTGGCACAAAATATTTATTTGAATTTATTGCATGCAACTCCAAATGGAATGCACAACACAAGCACAGCACAGACATATCTATCTAATATATATATACCATATATGTAATATTTATGATGTTTATGCACAATACGCGCTTTATTATGGACCCAGCATCCGTTCGTGGTTTATTTCAATAGCAGGCACAAAACACAATATAAAAATGCACATAAATCAAGGCAATAAATCTGGATGGGATCACAAGAACTGGACACTGGTCACTGGACACTGCGAACCGAGTATCAGATCTCTCTCTCTCTCTCTCTTTGTTGCATGAGGCCCCAATCGCAATTAGTCAAAATATGTATATATTTCGAGGCTAATTAGTTGACAGGCCCCGGGGCAATTTACAATTTATTCACTTTTTATAATAATTTTGTTCTTTTGCCTTCAATCTTTTGTATTTAAAAAATGAATGCATTAAGCGCACACTGATGATGATGATGATGATGATGATGATTGTCCAAAGTGGATGTTTTATTATAATAAATAAGAGATTACTGATTTTCAGCTGCAGTTGACCTGAAAAAGGTCCACGCATTATTGGCTGACATTTTTGATGCTGCTTTGTTTCCGCTTCCGTTTCCGCTGTGTCGCCGCATGACGCATGCCGCTTCTGCATGCGTCTCTTATTATTATTTGTTTTTCTTTTTTTTTTTGGCTATTTATCACAATGCAATCCGCTTTTGTGTGTTGTTTTAAAATGCACTCGATTGAATTAATGCGTTGGTTTTATGTGCAGTCAAATCACATATCAATTGCATTTACTTGCTCGATCAATAAATTGGCCACAACAAGTTTAAACTGAAGACTGAAAGGCAGCACAGCACTGCTCAGCTATCATATATATTTGTATATATCGATGTGGAAGAAGTCAGCCCAAACGACAATTATGTTTTTATGACGTTGATTCACTTGAGTAGTTACCCATGCGCACCTTATAAAGCAGCGTTATCTGTAGTAACATGCATTCGAGCGGAACAATATATGCGAGCTGTGTGTAGATATATTAGCCAGATGGTTAAGCCTAAATTGTTAAAAACAAACCTGATTTTTTGAGCGCTCTTCAAATTTGCATGATAGCGCCATCTACAGTTTGATATGTAATCTTGCAATGAATGACTAAAGCCTGTGTGCTACGATGTAGCACCATCTGTGAAGAGAATTCAGCAATTATTGCTTGCACTTGTCTACGATAGGTGGCGGAAACTTAAAAATGTTAGCTGAAATACCTAAATTCAGAATTGCTCTGCTATGCGCTTTTTAATCAATGTAAATTCACACGCTCTCATTCTGCCAACTTAACAGCACTGCTCCTCTTAATGCACTGCTCCTCATAACAGTCACTTTGCATTGCCCATCTCTAATTGCACTATCAGCTGTTTTGTTGTTTGTGATGTTCCTATTTTTTTTTTCCTTCAAACTGATAAGAAGCGACGCAATTTGGTTGTGCAAGCAAAACAAAAGAGCTCCCCCCCTATAATTAGCTCAATATGAGCGGCAACATACACGGCATCAGTTGGTTCCCCAACTTCCCGGACAAATTCGTCTCCTGGGGCCAGGAGATCAGTCTGTACGAGGTGCGCACCAAGGACGATCCAAGCCAGAAGAGTCGTCTTCCCTACATTCCCGTCAACTATCTGAGCAACGAGACTCGCTATCAATATGCCCGCTGCGTGGCCGCCTCCTATCACAGCGATCAGCCGATCATTGCCGTTGGCCTCGCCGATGGAAAAATTGGCATATGCAATTTCCGGGACACCTACGACAGCAGCTGGGAGTATAGTAAGCAAACCCAATCCCTGCTAGACAAACACACAAATTTCCAATCTGATCCATAAACTCTTTTAGCGCCACGACAGCAACGCATGTGCACGTGCCTTGCGTGGCATGAGCTGGATGCGAACATATTGGCCATCGGGCATGATCGACATCGTTCCGATTCGTGCATTACCATCTGGGACATTGAGCGTGGCGTGCCCAAGGAGACGGCCAATTTCTTTGGCCTCGCCGAGGCAGCGAATTCACTCTGCTGGGACCACAATCATCGCGTGCTCATCGCCGGCATCAGCCAGAAGCTGATCAAACTCTTCGATCTGCGACGTAATTGCTAAATCCACTTTATGCTCATCTTCTATATAATCCCCCATCTTGTTCCTTCTCTTGCAGAGAGCAACGCCACCTGCCAATCCATACAGACGAAGACGGTGCAGGGACTCGCAGTGGCGCCCAATGGCAACTATCTGTGCAGCTATGTTGATTCGGTGATTATGTTGTGGGATTTGCGTGCAATTGAGCGACCACTGCGCCAAATTGCATCCTCACGGAATCACATGCAGATCGGCTGGTGTCCAACGAGATCTTCGCTGTTGTCCTCGCTGCAGCGGGACTCGCCGTATATAACGCTCTACGATATACGCAGCGTGGACAACGAGTCCAGCCGCGACGTGTACCATGTGAAGCGACAGATTAGCCCCTTCCCGGCCAAGTATCAGCACAGTGGCAAATTTGCCGCGGTCAATTGGCTATCGTGGCATCCGCGAGACTTTGAGCGTGCCCTGTTCCTAGCGGATGCACTGAATATCCTGGATTTTCGACTGCCAGCTAGTTTGCATACGGCGTACAGCAATCGCAGCAAGTTGCCGCTGCTCATGCAACGTCCACTTTATGCACCAGCAGGAGGCGGAAGCGTTGCCTCGCCCACAGCTGGCAGCAGCCAACTGCCAACGACGACGACGAGCAGTTGCAGCACAAACAGCGTCGCCAGCTCGCTGAACGAGCTTAGTGTTGGCTCATCGCTGAGCTTTGATTTCCTGGAGCGTGATCTGTTCGATGAGGATCTGGTGGAGGAGACGCGTCAGCGTGCCGAGCAGGATTACGGCATGCGGCCGGACAACAAACGATTTGCCGAGCAGCATTTGACGCCGTATTTGCGCAATGTGTGGACGACGCTGACGAATGTCCACTGCGATGATCGGCTGACGGGTCTGAAGGCCACACTGGGCATCAATCTGGGTCACACATCAGAGGCACTGATGGCCAGTTCGCGCATCGAATCACAACTGCTGCAATGGCCCGATGGCATCAACAATTCCAACAAACTGGTCTGCTATCGGTAAGCCGCATTTAATCTTAACTAAATCCTTTGCCCGAGGGAAAAGGGTCACCAATCCATGACTTCTAAGTGAATCCTTGTATCGTAATCCATGATTCCATTTCCGTTTTGCAGCAGCGAACAGCGGGATTTGGCGCTGAAGCTATGCGGCTGGCCCATTGAGCAGGAGTTGGACCGTTTTATTGATGAGCTGTACGCGAGCAAGGAGTTCAGTCGGGCGGCCATGATCTGTGTGTTCCATCTGAAGGTGCTCGGCGCGTGCAATATATTATCGCGGGCAGCGGATAAAATGCGGGATCCCAGCATGTATCGGATTACGGCAATCGCCTTGTCCAGCTTCAATGCGGATCGCTGCAGTTCAACGTGGCGCAATCAGCGCTCCAGTGCCAATATGCAGATCCAGGATCCGCATTTGCGTGCCATCTTCTCCTTTCTCACCATGGAGACGGACAACTTTGAGGCGGTGCTCCGCGAGGAGGGCGTATCGCTAGCGGATCGCGTTGCTTTCGCTTGCAAGTATCTGTCGGAGACGAAGCTGGCCGATTATGTCAAGCAGCGCATTCAGCGCGCCATCGAATGCGGCGATCTCAATGGGCTGCTGCTCACTGGCGAATCGCTGGATGGCATCAACATCCTGCAAGCGTATATGGATGCCAGTTTCGATGTGCAAACGGTGGCACTGGTGGCCATCAATTACTTTCGCAACGAGCATTTTGTGGACAATCGCATCCAGTACTGGATAACCAGCTACCTGGATTATCTCAATAGCTGGGGCCTGTGGGAGAAGCGCGCCGAGCTGGACATTAAAATCGAGAATATACGCGCATCGGCGAGAAGTTCGCGCACTGTGTTCCTCTCCTGCAATTTCTGTGGCAAATCCGTGTCCAATGCGCTCCTCGATGAGCCGCGAACGCGCAGCACGAGCACCAGCACAAATCGTTTGTCATCCTGCCCCAGCTGTCGGAAGCCCTTGCCACGCTGCTCCCTGTGCCTCATGCACATGGGCACCATGATGAATACGAGTGCCGGCGACACAAATGCATCCTCCTCCGTATCCAACTCAACGGAGCTGCAAGGAACCTGGCCAATGAAGCCGTTCTCCAAGTGGTTCGCCTGGTGTCAGACTTGCCGCCACGGCGGCCACACCGAGCACATTATGCAGTGGTTCAAGTGCGTACCAACTATAACTCCATATATAGCATATATGTGTCAAGCTCAATCTCAATCTTTTCGCAGGCAAAACTCCGAGTGCCCAGTTTCCTCGTGCAACTGTCGCTGCTTTGACATGGATGGCACAAAGCCGAATGCATTGCGCGAGATTTCCTAGCTGCGACCGCAGAACAACTACATTTACTACTACCACACTACATATATACTATATATATATACTACGATACGCCCATGCCATATGGTTCGCCTTAAACTGAAAAGTGTTCATTGTACTTATATATATATATATATATCTTTATGTATATATATATATACCACGGTTGATGTGCCCATGGCATAAGTTTATTATGACCTATCAGCTATTAGCTGCTCAATTGCATTTTATACATACATAGAACAAAACAAAAGAAAACAGACAAATTAAAAATCACAAATAAATGACGCCAAGAAAAGTCCATTAGCGCCAATTTCAAATCTAAATGTTTGTCCACTTCAATTTCAACAGCTTACAACACTTAGTTTACATCGAACTGGTTCCGACTAACATGACTTTTTACGCAATTGGCACTTTTGGCAGTACAAGTTTTATTTCTTAATTATTGAATTTTTTAATTCTTCCTGGTTAAAAACGAAGAGTGAGCTATTTCCATTTTTTTTTAGTCTGGCAACGTGTTTCCAATACTTACGGTTGTTAATAACAGCGCATCAAAGTCTTTCGCCTGCGATTGTCAAAACCATATGATTTTTGTTTCTGTTGCGAATGAACTGCTTTGGTGAACTGCGACCACTTATAATTCGGAACATTCGTTCCTTGGAACCAATTCCGAATTCTGATACAATTCTATTCCACACGTTTTTATCATCCCATGCAATTGTGATGTCAGATAGTTTAATTTATAAATTTCAACATTTTCTAAACATTGTGCTTCCAGCTAAATCCGCATATGGCGATAAAAAATTAAATGTATAACTTCGCAAAGTACGGAAACAGAGTCAAGTAAGTTTTTACAATCGATGCACGCTTTGCGCTCTGCGTTCCATCACTTTTACTATCAGTTCTCGTTCGGCGTTCAATTCGTGCGTGGAGTCGAAAAATAACGCTGTGTTTTCTGCTCTCTGTGGTAATAAATTTACTCATAGCTAAAGCCTATGGCAAATATTAATAATAGACTGGACAGAAATACTTTAAATACAGAACACATTGCCGACTTGAAGACCTGCAAATTACGTAGATATTTCATTTGTTGTTCATTTGTTTTAATGTAGCAACAGCAAATTTGAAACATTGCCAACAATTTTCACCGCGTGACCCTTGTATTTTAGTTGTATATATGAATTTTTGGATAATACTAATGGAAAATGTTCTAATCAGAGTTGTTCTTATCTCAATAATACGCATATATATATATATTTATGTATATTACGCATTTACTCAAGAACTAAAGTCAATGTGTGACTTTCGATTTGGCATCCTTTTATTGAGCAGCAAACGCAACTCAAAAAAAAAAAGTAAAAAGTGAACGAACGGCTTATTATGTCATTTAACTAATTTTAGCTTTCATCGCACGCAGCTACTGTGAATTCAAAGCGCTCTTCTGTCTGTCTGTCTGGCTGAAATGCGTTCTCGCTCTCTAAATTATCGCATAATTTTAATTGCTTCTATTTTGCACATTTGGCACTGTTAATAATCCATTATTTGCTTGCCTTTATCAATTCATGTTTATGTTAACCCCCACCCCAATCACTTTCAACTGTTGCCCATTTTAAAAGGAGCCGGCGAAATAAACAATAAAAAGGCAGAGAGCAGAACTGCAAGAGAGAGAGCGGCAGTGAGAGAGACAGTGGTCAAACAGCTGACGCAGCATTGAAATTACGGCGTCCATTCAAATAATTGCAACAGTTATGTGAATTGAGCGGTGCGAAGCGGTTCGAGCCGCGCTCTGTTGATTTTATTATTGTTTGCTCATTATACAAAATAAACGAATCGATTCCGAACGATCAAATCAATCAAAGAGAACGCTTGATTTAGTTTAAGCGATAGCGTTGATAAAGGTTAAAGCGAAGCAATAATCAAAACAAAACCCCTCATCAAGGTCAGCAGCTTGTGAAAGTTTTTTTATATTGTATCAAATATACTTAATTTAATGTAGATAACACAGAATTGCTCTGCAGCGGAAGCGCATAGTTCTCAATTGGTGCTGTTAAACCGGTATCTGGGAGAAGAGTGCATAAACTTGATTCTCGAAGGACAAGTGGTGGAAAAGCTTAAAATCAAACAGATTTAACAGCGTTTACGTTTCAAGTTGAAAGTTTAAAGTTTTAACGTTAACGTTACGCTGTGCACATTACGTGATTCTTAATGAGGCTGCAAATGGATTTCTTCGACTTTCTCTGACACTGTGCTACGTAAATGTTCAGTCAAGTAAAACTAATCATTTCATATTTGAAATTACAGTCGTAGACACTTTTGAAAATGTATGTAAGCATTTTAGTAGAAGCTACGACTGCACACTGCATTTGGCGTAAGTACATATTAATTGCAATATTTTGTGGCGCAGTGTCAAAGCGTTAACGTCACCTGTATATTTGTTTTGCTGCTGTCATTTGTGTATTTTTCTGCCAAAAACGAAAATTCCATTTGTTATGCACATTTTCATAAATAGTTTACTGATAATAATTCTGTTGTACAACAGAAAAAAAAGTTACGCTTAAACTTTTCTTCTATTAATTAGGAAAGAGTTACAACAACAACTCTTTGTAATTATTGATTCTCTGAGCCGCAATAAATATATGCACAAATGTGCGTCATTTGTGCACGCAATGTGCCGTTAATATTTGACACATACTTTGCCTAATTCCGATTCTCTTTCCATTGCAGTTTAATGCACACTTGAGTGGCAAAGCAAGCAGAACAAGAGGAGAGTGAAACACTCACACACACACACACGCAACAGAAAACAAACAAACACATACATCTAGTACACAAACAAATACAGAATGTTGCGCAATACACCGTTTGCGGGCACGCCCACCTATAAACTGCTGTTGGGCTTTGGTCTCTGTTCACTGGGCAGCGCCATGCTCTATGCATACTTCAAGAACCGCAATGATGATACGCCCGACGAGCAGGGAAAGGAACCGAATAACAGCAAACAGCAGAATCAGAAACAACAACAAAAACAACAGCAAAAGGAAATCTGTCTCAAAATATTAGTGGAGAATGACCATGTGCCGTTGATTATTGGACGCGGTGGTGCCAACATTAAGCTAATTGAGGAAAAGACCGGGACAAAGATAAGATTACGGTAAATATTGAACACTTGGCTTAGAAGCCAAAGAGAACGGAATTTCATGTGTGGACAAGATTAGGGACTTAACATAATACAGTAAAATAAGGAGAACTAAATACAAAATGTTTATTTAGTGCTTCAATCTGTTTACTTTCGAATACTACTTAGATATATATAAGATATATTAATTTTATTATACACATTTATTACATTATCAATATATATAGAAATTACCAGTTTTATGATTTTAGTTATACTCGTTAGTCACTTTATTAATTGATTTCGATTTTGAATTCCAACATTTCTAAAAATCAGCGATAAAGACAGCACTCACAAATTCTGCGACATTAACGGACTGCCCGATGCGGTGAAAGCGGCACGTGGGCTGCTCCTCCGGGAGATTGACCGTGCGCCGATTGCCAAGGTGGAGATGCAGGTGACGCAGCGACTGGCCAATAAGATCATTGGACGCGGTGGCGAAATAATCCAGGACATCGGTCGTGCTTCGCTTGCGAAGCTCAGCGTCGATCCGAATGGACGCAATGGCAAAGCCAGGATCAGCATCGTTGGCAACCAGAAGCAGGTGAACATTGCCCGCAAGATGCTCGAGGATCATATCGATGAGGAGGAAGAGCTGCGTCGTGCCGTCGACGAGGTAGAGCAGTTGCGCGAGCCGCGTCGCTCGCCCAGCTACAGTCTCAACTCGAGCTTGTACTCCTCGCAGACGTCGCTCAGCTCGCAGCCACCGCGGGACAAACTGATGGCAGCTCGCGGCGACGACAAGCCGATGGAGGTGTATGTCTCGGCGGTTGCCTCGCCTACCAAATTCTGGGTGCAGCTGGTGGGGCCGCAGTCCAAGAAACTAGACGACATGGTCAAGGAGATGACCAGTTATTATAGCAGCGCCGATAACCGGGCAGCGCATCAGCTGACAGAACCCTATGTGGGTCAGATTGTGGCCGCCGTCTTCAAGTTCGACGAGAAATGGTATCGTGCCGAAATTATCGACATTATGCCCAACCAGTACAATCCCGATGAGTTGGTCATCGATCTGTACTTTGTGGACTATGGCGACAGCGAGTATATCTCGCCAGCAGATATTTGCGAACTGCGCACCGATTTCCTCACTCTGAGGTGGGCATTAAACGATGTATATGATTATCTATATATAAATGTTCTCATTTAGGTTCCAAGCAGTTGAATGCTTCTTGGCGAACGTAAAGTCAACTATTGTAGATGAGCCGACGACATGGACTAAATCATCCATATCCAAATTCGAGGAACTCACAGAGGGTGCGTCTTATATATTATCAAACAATATATCCCCAAGTCAAATCCCCGTTTTATTTTCCCCCGTTAGTTGCCCATTGGCGCAAACTGATCGCTCGTGTTTTGACCTACAAGGAGCGTCCAAAAGTCGAGAGTGCTGTGAATGCTTCCACACGCGATGGCACCCCGCTGCCCGGCGTTGAGTTGTTCGATCCGACCGAGGGTGTTGAGGTGAACATTGGTGATCTGCTAATAGCACAGGGCTTTGCCCAGCCCCTGGATGCAGCATATCCGGTGCGTTCGCGTTCCACATCGCCATCAACGCAAAGTGACTCAACGATTGAGGAGCTGTGTGCCACAAATACGCCGCGAACACCGCTTACCCCGGTCTCGCCCTTGTCACTGTCAATTACGAATGATGGGGAAAGTGCAGAGGATGCTCACTTTGCGAATCAGCTCAAGCATCTTGGCCATGAGCTCAACAATGGCAATGACTTAACTCACATAAACCCCGTCACGCTGACCTCAGATGTGCAAATGCAACCGAACAACAACAACAAGAACAACAAAACACACGCTGACGTCACTCGCTAGAGTTTTACTACTCCTATTTCTCACCGTTAGTAGTGTAATCTTAGCTCTCGACTTACCATTTAATTTACGATTTGTCTGTATTCTTGTTATTCATCGGACTCAAACTGCGCAGGCAGCTCACTTCTTGTCGTGTATATACTATATAATATATATAAAAAAGGAAAACAGTACATAGTTTATAAGCTTACTTACTTTAAGGTTTTGATTTAATTTATCAACTATATTTTGGCTGTTTAATTACAAACATATCATGTGAGATACATGAAGAAAAATCGTGGAAAAATCAAGACAATTGTTAAATTAATGCAAAAGCAAAATACTTTATTATTACTGTTTATTTACGAGATATGCCATGTTACTTAAGCTGAAATTAAACTTAAACCCAGACAACTGGCGAAATTAAATTCTAAGAAATTGAACTGGATTTGTCTATCTGCTTTGTCGGAGATTTTAAGCCAGCTTTATTCCTAGTTTAATCGGTTTATATTATATAACGTATAAATTTACAAATTTGTAGAACTTAAGTCTATTGCAGTCTTAAATGTGTACAATATTATCGTAGACCGAGTCCAACTCAGATGAGTATATCGTTGGTAGTGTTGATCGCAATTGGTGGCAAGTAGATGGCACGTACCTGGCTACGCAGCCGTGCTATTTCCATGTCGTCACGCTCCATTTCGCGTATCAATTGCGAGAACTGGACGAGTCCCTCTCGATTGCCGGGGAATCCGTGCACCTTGATCACCTCCAGTTGCAGTTGCATTACGAGTGGAAAAACATGCTGCATCATCAGAATCATTTCCTTGCCAGCTGACGCCTTTGCCTCGGATAGTTTCTTTGAGTTCTCTGGCTGATTCACAGTGCGTATTATGTCCATAAGTATTTGCTTTGCACTCTCATTATTAAAACTGGCCAAGTACGACATTTCCAACAAGATTTATTTATTTTTTTCAAACACAAGCACACAAGCCAATTGTTTCTACTACCAAACACACACACACAGCCCCAACGAAACGCAGCCATTCACATTCGCGTATTACAGTCATTCACAATGAGACGCAGTGAAAGTGTTGCGAAATACTTAGAGCGTGGGCAACAGCTGTTCTTCAGTAAGTACATTGAGTTAAATTCATTTTGTGCAATGTGCAAGTACCACAAGCAAATTAAATAACTAGCATTTTTGGATAGTTACAAACGCATCACGTAACAAATGCTTCCATCGTAACTTATGATTCAGTGCGGAGTGCGCGACGTTGTCCAACACTAGACGGAAAATGTCACGTCGGAGAAACAGAAAAGACACAAAAACTAAATTATAAAGTCCATTACGCGCAAGTGTTTAAATTGATAAAAAGTATAATAAAAATACGCAATTGTACATTTAGAATGCGGTTTTAATTAATTTCGAGAAAAGTGTCAACGTAAATTTTAAAGTATTAGCAAAAGCAAAATAGTCAAACAACGAAGACGACGACGACGTAGTTCGTGGTGCATCTCTCTAGTGCACAAAAAAGAAAAAACAAGAAGAGCGAAAAGTGTGACAAAAGTACAAAAAAGAAAAAGAAACACAACGAATAAGAAGCAGCACTTGCAATACAATAAAAACACACAAAGTAAATACTGTGAAAGAGAATCATACGCACGCACACAGTTAACCAACCATCCAGAGGAGGCAGGTGGCAGGCAGCTCACTCATCAATTGTGTGCCACACATACAAAAATAAAATAAGCAAAAGAAAAAAAAAATATAATTCACTAAGAAAAAAACAATGAATCGCACCGATGGCTTGGTTAGGCGAGCTGTGAAGCCGCGAGAGAATGGAGCCGAGGGCGGTGGCGCTGGTGGCGGTCTGAATGCGAATGAGGGGGACGACAATCAGGATACACACGACAGCAACAAGGATCACGAGGATAACATCGATGATGGCGACTCGAAGGAGACGCGACTAACGCTCATGGAGGAGGTGCTGCTGCTTGGTCTCAAGGATAAGGAGGTGTGTGTGTGTAATAAGAATCGTGCTACTTTTATCAGTTGCAAATACGTGTACCACTTATCGCTTATCTTTAATTAGTAATATGTGTCCCAGTTGTATCTCTCTCTCTCTCTCTCTCTCTTCCGCTTTGTACTCGGATGACAACAGAGCAGCCAAGTTTTTATTTTAATAAGCAGCTTCCGCCATTCTTCTGCTCGCTCTTTTTCAACCAATCGCTTAGAGCTTAACCCTTTTGTTGTTGTCTGGTTACTTCAAGGTACATTGACTTTACCATTAACATTAACATCAATATCACCTTTTGCTTTATAAAGCCTCTACTCATCTTTGAGTGTGCCGTGCACATGCAGCCAACAAAAGCTGAACGACTAGTTTAGCAGTGTTTTTTATTTGGTCTTTTTGGCTTTTGACCTATTCTCCGCTGGGCTTAGAAATTGTTGTGCCAAGTCTAAAATTTGATATGATATTTCAGTTAACAACGATCACTAAAGCTAAAACCCCACCAGCTAAGCAGAAAAACTTCTCTTCAAGAAATGAATGCTCAAAATAAATATAAAAAAAAGTATTTGCCATTGAGCTCTGTTTACATAGAAACAAGTTTTGGCATCTTTATATATTTATTGCCTGCTTGTTATTTGCATATTAACGTTGTCGTCATACTCATAAAAGTCGCACATGTTTGGAGTAACTGGCGATTTCGTGGGTGTTCTATATAATATACCCATACGTGACCGTGTAGGGTATTCCAAGTAATTCTCAAATTGCTATCACTCTTGGCTGTGTTTTGCCTCGTGCTTTATCATCTCACTCTCGCAACACACACCCCCCAATCCACAAAACACGCATACAAAAAAATTTGCCGCCTTTCAATTTGAACGTGTCGCTTTTTCTTCGCAGTGATCGCTCTGAAATTCAGATGGTTTCTGCTCTCCTCAAGTGTTTACATGGCCTTCTTATCAACATTTTTTTTTTTTCTCATCTTTAATTTAGTTAATTTGAGGAAGTGCTTTTGTTGTCCTCTTCTCTTCTCTTTTTTGTTTCCTTAGCCACTTATCGCGTCATTAACTGAATAGTTTCATATTCTTATCATTTTATGAGTGGGAAATCGCAGCAGTAACTAATTTTATGTGCCCCATTGAGCTTTCTACAAGAAAGTAATGAGTTATATATCTGGTTGGACTTTTAAAAGACTTACTTGTTCCGTTATTCTGTATGTTGTTGAGAGACACATAACATATTTATTTTTATCTTGATGATGGCCTGTCTTCTGTTTAAGCTTTGAACAGTTGCCAGCACCCAGAAAGCTGAAAGATGTTTGCAGTTCTTTGCACAACATGGCAATATTAACGGTGTTCTGCTCTCATATATACAGCTGGACACACATACAAATTAAACACATTCAACAAATTTAAGAACTTTGTTATTTGCTACTTAATATTGATTGTGTGTTTTATACACAGCACTTTACGACAATAATCTTAAACTCTTATAGTTTTCTAGGGTTATTGCAATTTTAGCTTTAACTTGTCTTATTTTGTATTTGAAATTCGTGCATAAAAATTCAGAATTCTTTTTAATTTGAATCCTTTGAATCCTTTCAGGGTTACACATCGTTCTGGAATGATTGCATATCAAGCGGCTTGCGCGGTTGCATCCTCATTGAGCTGGGCCTGCGCGGACGTGTGATGATCGAGAAATCAGGCATGCGACGACGTGGCTTGTGCACAAGGTACACTTATCAGAGATTCAAATCGAGATTGAGTATAATCCCTGCTAATCTTTGATTGTTGCAGAAAACTGATATTGAAATCAGATCAGCAGACTGGCGACGTTCTGTTGGATGAGGCACTGAAACACATCAAGGAAACAGATCCGCCAGAGACGGTGCAAAGTTGGATCGAATATCTAAGTGGTGCGTGTGTATTGTCTTTAAATATATATGCAGCTTACTAAATTGTTGCATTTGTTGCATTGCTGTTGCAGGCGAGACATGGAACCCATTGAAATTGCGTTACCAGCTGAAAAATGTGCGCGAGCGTCTGGCCAAGAACCTCGTGGAGAAGGGTGTGCTCACAACGGAAAAGCAAAACTTTTTGCTCTTCGACATGACGACACATCCGCTCAGTGACAATGTGGTCAAGTGTCGCCTGGTCAAGAAGGTCAGTTTGGAGTTCAATTCTAACTAACTTAGCAAATGCTACAGTTGATGCATTTTGATGTTGCTCTGCAGATTCAGGATTCAGTACTTTCCAAGTGGGTGAACGATCCGCAGCGCATGGACAGGCGCATGCTGGCGCTGATATTTTTAGCGCATGCCAGTGACGTCATCGAGAACGCATTTGCGCCGCTCAACGACGATGACTACGAGGTGGCCATGAAGCGAGTACGCGAACTGCTCGATCTCGACTTTGAAACGGAGGCGGCCAAGCCGAATGCGAATGAAATACTTTGGGCTGTGTTTATGGCGTTTACGAAATAGGGTGATGGCCCAACTGCACACCACTTCCTAAATCCGGCTACAGAAACAGTTGGCAGCACACATACAACACACACACAAACCCACACACACATCCACACGCAATACACTCGCACACACACAGCAAATAAAAAACATGGGCTGCTAGTTTATAAACCGAAAGGAGCCGTTTGAGATGAGCCGCCCTTTTATCGGATTTCCTTGAGTTCATTTCAAAACGATAGTGCAACATTGGCGCAGGATATTGGTACATATATATATATATATACTTAAACATATTTCATTTCCTATATGCCGACTAATGTCAAATCGAAAATCATTCGTTTTATATCATTTCGCAATTTATTTAAATAAACGAAATGTTAGCTTATAGTTGAATTTTAATAACAATTATTATTGCCGTATTATTCCATAAAAAGTGTTCGGTTTAATCTACAGCAATTTCGGCACACGAATAAACAACAAATCAAAATTTCATCAAAGTCGTCGTTGTCTAAACATAATAATTAAGTTGTAAACTGCAAAAAAAAAAACAAAAATAAATAATAATAAAAATGAAAAATAAAAAGTATAAATAATATGCGCTGCGACAGGTTTTTTATGTAATTATATAATCTTAACGTTAATTGTAAGAGCCAAACAGCAAAAACTCTGATGCATCCACAAATGTTTATAAATCTGGAGAAATCTGTTATATCTACTGTATACTGTCTGATTAGCTATGCTCCACTTCAATTTAAATTAAGATTAATTGTTCATATGTGATTTTGATAAAAAACTAAACAACATACAAAACATCCACGCAGACAAACGGGAGAGAAGGGGCATTATAGGCAGTCTTTATTTAATTGTTACACATTTCGGGAACATTGAAATCGACAAACTTTTTTAAACAAACAAAACGAATGAAGAAGAAAAAGAAAACAATCTATAAATTTATGTAAATGTAAAATGTGCACGTCAAATAATAATAATTCTAGATATTTAAAGGCCTAATAAATACAATACAATATACAATACATATACAGAATACTACCTATATCTTTCATTGCAGTACTGAAATGGTGAGTAGAATTGCGAAAATATATTTATCAACACACTTCAAAATGCGTTTGTATCTAATCAAACGTTTTTCAGGAATAATTTGGCTACTATTGATTGGAAACTTTTGTATGTTTATATTATTATCGATGACTCATACTTATAAGATCAATAGTATTCTTGAATGATAACGCAACAAAGTTTTTTTTTATAAAGATTTGTATTTCATTATTAATAAATCTTTTTCTTTTTTTTTGGGGGGAAATAGGGGAAAGTGGGCCGCATATACCAAGTAAAATTAGAAAAATTCTCACACAAAACATTTACGTTATATATAATAATAATAATGATCTGATCTACGACACTCAAGGTACATTTAAAGCGAATAACGAATTATAAACGTAGTAAGTAGTAAACGCACAAAACAGTTTTGCAAATCATTTGTTTTTTTTTTTAATCTTTATTATAATGCTGGTTCTAGAAACTTTTCTATATATGTATGTCGTAAATGGGGTGTGCTGATGCAGGTAAATATATATTTTGGACACGAATGCAGTGTTCACATTCTTCAGCGCCTCGGGCTTAATGCACGCTTTTATTTTAGCTAAAGCCGCTTACATTTTCAATTGAATTAAAAATATGCACGGATTTTGAATGATAAACAACAAAAAAAGAAAATAAAAGACAACTAAATTGAACAGAAATAAAATATTTGTCTAATTGCGGTTGCTCGTTTAACAAATGTTTATAGCGCAGGAATACATACAAACACACACAATATAAGCAGAGCGAATACTAAAGATTGACAGCGAAGAGAACATGCAAAATATGTAAATGTGGAAAGTGTAATTAAAAAATTATGGAAGATTTAACCGCCTCGCAATGAAGTCGCAGCGCTAAATATGTATATATACGAATAATATATATATATATATGTATGTATAATTGAAGTGTTTTACTGCGCTTTATGCTATAAATAGAAGCCAACACGCTCATTTGAAACGACGACTGCTCAGCGATAGGCGACGCATCCGTGCCCGATTCTGTGAGTAGCTCCTGGACCAGCGCTCCTCAGTTGCAATGCTGACGGCAGTCGGCAGTTTGTATGCGGTGCCTACGTGCTAACTTAACAGGTCCTTGATCTCCTTGTGCATATGGCACAGGAAATCCACATAGCTAGCCGAGCCATCTGTGCCGCGATCCTCAATGAGAAAGTGCCGGAACACGCTCTCCAGCTTATCGTTCTGTCGCACACAGGTGACCTGCAATCGGTATAAGATTAATAACCTATACAAATCTTTCCGGATGAGATTTTTGGTATCCTTGACACTTACCCGCATGTAGCGCGTACGCTCCTTCATAATCTGATCGATAATATCCGTAATGCGACGCGCGAGTGGCGTATCCGCGGTGATTGCGAAACGCTCGGCATTCACCTGCTGTGTGCATTGGACACCGAACACCGACTGCACAAAAGTGGGTGAAAGCGATTGGCCCAGCCAAACGAAGAGATGCACTCCGTTCTCCAAAATAAAGGCGCCATCCTCGGTGATCTTTTCATGGGTACAGCGCACTGGCGTCGGCAACGACGTCTCATCAACCTCCACGGTGTGTATGGGAATGAAGCGTGGATACAGATAGTTGACGGACATATTCAGATCCATGGCCAGCACAAATTGGATGACATAGGAGCGATCGTCCAGTGTCATATCGGAGCCGCCACAGATGGCATCGTTCTTCAGCAGACAGGACGAGTAGAGTGGCAACAGTTTGAGGCACTCGGGCAGTATCAGTTGGCCAGCTGATGTCGGCGATGTGCAGTGCTTCCGATAGCAGGCCAAAATCTGAGCGGCTCGCTGTATGAGATTGTCCTTGACCTGCTTGGGCGAGTGCTCCATCAGCTTGAAGCACGACTGCTTTGCAAAGAATAGCATCATGGCGTCCAGATCGCAACACTTGAACACATCCGCTATGGTCACAGTCACGCGCAGCGCCAGATTCAATATGCGCAATCGTCGCTGCCCGCTGGACGAGGTGTAAAGCAGGGCTACCTGTATATAGATGTTCTCCTCCGGCGGCAGCTTATCATCATGCTTAATCTCAATGCTCACCGATTTGGTGGCATCTGTGGAAACGCAAAAGAGAAAAAGAGTTTTAAGATTGTACATTTTGTACATGTTCACATTGCTTACCAATGCTGGCCAGTTCTACATCAGTGGTGTTGGTCATGAAGAAGTGCCCAAAGAACTCGGTGGGTCTTATGCCCGCCGAGGTGCGAACACGCATCACCGCATCGAAGGCAATTGGACGCGATACGTTCTTGATGATGTCCTCGACGAGGCGCTTGCCATCGAGCTCCGCCTGGAAATAGGTATACTTGTAGACCTCGCCGCCCGTCAGACGCGAAACTTGACCAATTGTGGCGATGTCAATGTAGGCATTATTGAACACGAAAAGATCAACTGAGCAGCCCTGCTGCACACACTCCTGCCCAAGTGTATTGTAGGCTGTCGTTTGCGGTGTCAGCACCGTCTTCTCCTTATCCGTGCCGAGCAGCTTGCGATCATCGCGATTCTTGAGCTTGCCTGGCGCCTCAGCGATGGGCAACGTTGAGTTGAAGACCAATAGCTTGCCCGATGCATTCGAGGCCTTGAGTGCCTCGAGGCCAGCCTGTATGGCCGGATAGAGTATAGTCTCCGTCTCCTTGGTGTCGACAAACATGCGGGGAATTTCCTCCATGAGCGCATCGATCACGGCCTCCGATTCCTCGGGATGGCAAAGGAATCCGTCGAGCAGCGGCATAAACATCTCCTGCACGTCGCCCACAACCATCATCTGTGGCTGTGCCAAGCTGCTCTTAATATTATAGAAGTGCACGGTGCTGTTGTAGGTTATGAAGCCGACGCGCACCTTCGACTTGTCCTGGCCCTGATCCACTGGCAGATGCTTGAGTATATGCTTAATCTGCGAGCACAGCAAATGCACCAGGCCCGACTTGATCGTGTTGTACGAGACGTCTATAATGAAAATGAACGCTGGCACTTCCGGCGTCGTATTGTTCTGTAGCAAAAAATATAAAAAAATATATTAAATTGGTTCGAATGGTGGCTGTCATTGTGGAACATACGCGACAATAATCCTTCGTGGCGAGAAATTCATAAGTGCCCAGCAGCAATTCTGGTCGCTCGTGCTTATCCACACGCTGCCCGGTGTGATCCAAATGCTGATAGTAGTCAGGATGCACTGGAAGTATTTCAAGTTTTAAATTTTATATTTAGATGTGGTTAATTATCTGGGAATCTTTCTCTTATTCGTCTCCCTTCAACTCACCTTCCGTTGTGACCTTGCACATGAGGCACTGGAATCGCCGGCCAGCATCCACGAACTGCATATTGGGCGACATGTAGGCCTTGCAGCGATTGCAGCGTATGGGACCCATGTCACCGAAATTGACAATTGGCGGCTCCATTTCACCCTGGCCGATGCGCGCCAGCGGTGAAATGTTGAGCGATAGAGGCAGCGCTGTCGTCTTCAGCAGATCACCCGTGTTGGGTACGCAGTACAGCGAGGAGCGTATGAACCGCGGCGATGAATTGCCCTGATCGTGGACCACAAACTTGGTGGTGACCAGCGGTGGCAACAGGCCCGCCTGATTGGTCACAAAGGCACCGCCGGCCGATTGCTGATTCTCAATCATTACCTGTATGGGATTTGGCATCTGGTCGGGATCGAGGCGACGCGGAGGTGCCTGCTGATACATATTGCCAGCACCAGGCATTGGCGGTTGCTAAAATTAGAAAAAAAAAATAAAATGTTTTATTCCAATCCTCAAAAAAAAGAGTAAAGAGCAAGATAAATAAATTTACAGAAGCTCTACTTACGTTGAAGCCTGGACGACCGGGTCCTGGTTGTCCTGGTTGTCCTGGATAGCTGCCAGGCTGAGGCGGATAACCCGGCATGTGCTGCCCGGGCTGTGGTGGATAGCCTGGCATGGGCTGCTGCTGTCCAGGCTGTGGCGGATAACCGGGCATGGGAGGCTGCTGTCCCGGCTGAGGCGGATAGCCAGGCATGTGCTGCTGCTGCTGTCCAGGTTGTGGTGGATATCCAGGAATGGGCGGCTTCTGTCCAGGCTGTGGTGGATAGCCGGGCATCGGTTGCTGCTGATGTTGCTGCTGCGGCGCCTGTCCAGGTTGTGGTGGATAGCCGGGCATCTGTTGAGTTGGATAACTAGGCTGCGGTGGCTGCGCCAGCTGCTGTCCAGGCTGTGGTGGAAAACCGGCCGTTGGCGGCGGAGCTCCACCAAATGGTTGAGCCTGCGACGGCGGCGCGCCGGGAAATCCAACCGGAGCCGGAGCTTGCTGATTGGCGGCATAGGCGCCCGGAAAGTTGGCAGGCGGTACACCATATGGCATACCAGTTGGTCCACCAGCGGCAGTCGGCTGAGGCGGTATTCCAGGCTGCGCAAATGTGGGCGGAGCAGCTGAGACAGCAGGCGGCTGCTGAGCTAATGGCGCCGGCTGGGCTGGTGCTGTTCCTGGCCCAGCTTGAGGCAGCTGTGCAGCGGCTGCGTTGGATGTTGGTGGCAATGGTTGGCCAGGTGTCGCCGATTTTGGTGGTGGCATGTGCGGCAAGCCCGCCAAACTGGCGCTGTTCATTGTCATCTTATTAATGCCGCTGGGCACGCTCTGCGGCACTGGACCCGGAGTCGATGTGGCTGGATACAGCGAAGGGGGTGGTGGCAGCGTTGCGGGCGGTGCCGACGGCGGAGCCATTGAGCCATTTGCATAGGCGTTGTTGTTGTTGTTGAAGTTGGCGTTGCTAGTTGCGTTAAATTGATTGTACGGCGTCGGTGGAGCAACAGCAGCAGCAGCTCCAACTCCAGCCGTGGGCATCGCCTGCGGCGGCTGTGTGGGCTTCAAGGGATTGCTACTCACACTCAGGCCGCTCATCGACGTGGCCAGCTGTAGTGGGAGGCAGACACAGATAGGGGAAGAGAAAGAGAGTTGTTCATAAGTACATGTCAAATCAATACAATTATGTTTGTGAGGAGAATTCTTATCAGGCAGCCAGCTTTTGAAATTATGAAATGCTTTCTGACCTCGTTAGAGTGTAAAAGAAAACTAAAGATTAAATCAGACTCTTTTTAAAGCGATTGCTGACACGTTCTTCTTTTTTATAAGGTAAGTTTAAGCTGTTCTTATTTGTTATTGCTCAATGTTTTCTCAGTTTTACCTGCTGATAGTTGCCATTGACAAAAGGCTGCTGAGCGGACGTTATTGGAGCGCCATATTGTTGTTGTTGTTGTTGTTGTGGTGGTGGTTGCTGCTGCTGCTGCTGCGGCGGTTGTTGTTGTTGCTGCTGCTGCGGCGGCTGTTGTTGCTGTGCTGGCTGCTGCTGCTGCTGCGGCTGTTGTTGTTGTTGTGGCCAACCCGACGGCGGTCCATTAACAGGTGGTGCCGCTGCATATTGTGGCTGCTGCTGCTGTTGGAATTGCGTTGGCGGTGGGCCATACATATTGGGATTCATTGCTCTATCCGCGTCTCAAAATGAGCACATAAAAACGTAGCAACAACTTTCACACAGCTCAAAATTGCAGCTCAAAGTTCGCGTTCACGTTCACGTTCCAATGATTTCAAACGATGCCAGGCTATGTAGCGACGATAATTGTGCCACGTTACGCTTGCTGGCTGGTTTTGTGCAATAAATTTGTAGTTTCCAATTCGTAACGTAGTTCCTAAAACAAATTCCAAGCAAAAACGAACTTCCACGTCAGTTCGCTAATTCGATTTTTTTTTCTGCTGCTGCTGCTGCTGCTTATTGGTTGCATTTGACAGTTTGCCACGTAAAGTTGTCGCCTGTGCGACATATATCGATACCTATTAGATGATGAGCAATTTTGATGAGCTCGATATGTTAGGCGATATTTTTGAAATCAAATTGTGAAAATAAAACATAACAGTATAATAAATGAAATAGTACTAACAAAGTGTACCATATGTTGATTAGCCGAGTGTTCAATATATAGTTATCTATATGGGCTACATTGTGCACTGAGATTGATTCATGTATTTGTCATCTTGCATATTATTCGCTGACAGCTCGAAGTAAAGAAGCATTTGCCGTTGCTCAAAATGAAAATAATTCGGTAACGATATATCGATAACCGGTTGTCACGAGTATCGAATCGCTGCAACACGCCAGTTGAATTAGACAGTGTTGCCGTTTTGGCCATTATCTGTCCTTTCATAATTTAAGTCAGCCGGAAAAATTATATCAATTGGTTAACAACTTCAACAATGCCATTATCAATAGTGAAGCGCGCTCTCCTTTGCCCAAAAAAAAATAAAGTTCTGTTCCAGCCATTACCAACTGATTTTACACCGAATTACTTAAATCAGTTCTGAAAAAGACAACTGAACACTGTTATCACACTGTTAACCTATGTAGACTGTGAAAGCAGCTGCTCGAATTGCGATTGCGGCTTTCAAAACAGGGGTAGCCGATAGAAATTAAAGTGAATAAAAATTGGATAAAGTAATTAAAACAAAAATATTGTCAAAATTCTCGTGAGAGTAAATTTGTTTTTCGATCTGAGTATAATGTATTAATAGTTTAGATTAGTAAAATATAATGGCCTGGTTATTTGACTCGAAGCGTCTTGTTTTTATTTAAGATTGTGAATTTGGGATGAAATCCTCAGGAATTGTCTGAGCCGTCTCAGTTAAGTACTGAGGTCTGCCCGGATTACTGTCTATTTTGTATTTGTGCTTTGCAAATCGCACAACTGACTGAACGCCGTCAAAGAATCGAAGTCCCGTATGCCGCTCAATCTCGGCAATGTCGCACAGATAATCGGTCAGTTCGGTACTGGTACTGACGATAGTTTGCATATTTTTATTATCTATGATGTAGCCCTCCATGTAGGGACTGTAGCCCGCCTGTTGTGGGTCAATGATGATCACCTTAAAGTAGTGCGATGGCATTGGCAGTGGAATCCAGTCAACAATTTGATACTCCAGTGACCAGTCCTCGCTAGATTGACAGGATGGCAAATACATAGGACCCGTATATACATACACCGAGCCGAATTTCTCAGCCATTTCTGTTACGTGCTGTTCCAGCTTGCGCCAGATGCTCCGCTGGAAGGCCTTGCAATTGCGCGTGGCTCCGCAGCTCAGTACATACACATCGTTGTAGCGAAGATGCAGTGCATCGCCGTCCGCACCGGGGGTCAGCTTCTTGTAGTTGCCCTTCAGATGTTCGCACATCCATTTTGGCGCATTGGTGCTGCGGTCCTGCGACACCACGTAATCCTTGTGCACATATAAGTTATCCGTGCTGGGCAGACCATACTTGATCAGATCCAACAAATCCGGTGAATTCACCTCGATTCTCTTTTCAAAAAAGACGCTGCTAAATGCATCAAACAATGAAAAGACCAAACGATTGCGAATTCTATCCGTGAGACACATCGAACGATTCCACAATCTAGCTTCGAGATCTGTGCTAAAAGTGGAGCACTGCATCCAACAGGGCATCCATTTATCGATAATTTCACTTCAATTGTGCATACATGTTTACTTACAAGAGGATAAAGCTTTTTGCGATGATGGAATAGATAAGGGTCCTTTCTTATCATGCCAAACAGTTTGCGAATCGAGCTCTCCTGTTGGAAGTAAGCGCCGAACATAAATCCTGTTAGACCCACCATAGCATAGAGCGCACATTGCTGGGCTCCCGGTTCTGTGACCGACATTGATAAGCTTCGCAATTGTTAAAAGAATTATCAATATATATGTTAAAGCCGCCTTTTAACTATTAATTTTGTATTAGTCTGCACTTTAGATTTTCTAAATAAACGACTGGTCAAGTCGTACAAAATCTCAGCCTACTTTCTGCATTTATTGCAAAGGTAAAAGTATGTAGAACAAGTTTTGTTACTAAAATTCATTTAATTTGGTATGGTTTTTCGAACCGTTAAGCTAAATTGGTAAAGTACTTTATCATAACGCTCTCTAATAGCTAAAACCCACCAAAGCAGCTTAACTTGTATTGTATAAAATTTGAATGGCGTAGAATTTCAAAAGTTACAAACTAAAAGCAGTATGCGAAAGAGCAAAATGGAAAAAATCGATTCAAAATGTTTTTCTATTTAATTTCTATTTTAAAATCTAATTTACTTATCTTTTGCTTGCACTTATTATTTTATATATTTTTTTTTATATATAATTCCACTACAATAAATTTAGGCAAAATCTCGAAAAACTTGCGATTCATTTGGATAGTTGCTGCCAAAGATGTCACTTCTACGGATGCCCTGAAAGAAATCGAGACCCGCATAGTGCTCGATCTCGCGTATGTCGCAGAGGAACTGGCGCAGCTCTAGTTTATCCGGTAAAGTTGCATTGGGCAGCACATAGGCCTCCATGTAGGGCTTGCCAAGGGGCAAATGGGACTCCAGCATGATCACTTTGAAGAAATGTGTGGGCACCGCGACCATGTTCGAGCCAATCATTTCGTATTCCACACTCCATTTATCACCGCCTTGTGATCGGGGCTTGAACAGAGGACCCGTGCACACATAGACTGATCCGTAGCGCTGGGTTAGATCCCTCACATAGATCTCCAGCTTTTGCCAGGCACCGCTATTGAAACCCTGCCCGATTTGGGGCGCAATGTTCGTCAGCAGAAAAGTCTCATTGCAGTGGCTTTGTTGATCGCGATGATTCGCCGCAGCAGCCAGATGGCCACGATCAAAGCCAGAGTGTCGATAATCGGCTAGCGTCGATCGAAAATTGGAAGGTACACTCCTATCTGGCCGATAGTTGGCGCGACCACGTCGAACGCCTCGCAATCCTTGCAGATTCGACTTTTGCAAATGTTCGCAGACCCAGTGGGCGACACGATTGCGACGATCATAGGAGAGCACAAAGTCACTGTAGAACCTCACATCGTCCAAGCCAGGAAAGCCGTATTTCATGATACGCTGCACTCGATGCGCCGTTTCCTCCTCGGTGTCAAAGAAGCAAAACTGTCAAACAGACCTCAATTTCTGGCTGTAGATCTCCGAGTAATCTTTGCTGACTTACCACTTTGTAGAGCTGTGGACTGATATAGTAGGCATAGGGATCTCGCTGCACCAGCTTGTGCAGCAGCCGCGTTGCATGGCTATGCTGAAAGTAAACACCAGCCACAAAACAGGCAACTGAGGATGCCAAACCAACGGAAACGGCCAACAGCAACTGCCAAGAACGGCCCATAAAAGCACAAGCTGGAAAACTGCCAACTCAGAAATGAATTTGATTCAATACAATTTACACGTGTTTATAGAATATTATAACAGCGGCAGCTGTGTTATTTTTTTATTTTCCTAAAATCATTTTAATAAATTAAATTCGCTAATATTTAGATTCAGCTTACATGGGAACTAAATAAATTAATAGAATAACTAAAACTTCCCACAATTTTAATCTCAAATAGTGAATGATTCAAAATATAGCAAAAACATAATTTATTTATTGAAAGACGCTTTCAATTATTACAGATCTTCAACAACAGAGCCTACATAATTACTACAATTAATCACTAATTGGAAATGTGGAAGTTTCTAGATTTTGGGGCATCTGGGCATCGATAAAGTTGCGATCGAGTCCCTCAAAGAACTTCAAGCCCGTCGCATTCTCAATATCCCGCACATCGCAGAGCAGACTACGCAGCTGGGTATCATCACTTAGGGATGAGGAGTTGGGCACCACATAGGCCTCCGCATAGGGTGCGCTGTTCACTTGCTTCGGATCGATGATGATGATCTTGAAGAAATGCGTGGGTATTGCGACAATCGTATCGTCCTCCGGCTGAAACTCCAGAAACCAGCTGGTGGACCTCATCTGCCGCGGCAGATATGTCGATCCGGTGTACACGTAGACAGTGCCAAAGTGCTGAGCCATGTCATGCACATAGTGCAACAGTCGTTCCCAGATGCTAGTGTTGAAGCCGCGACTCAGAAATGGCTTGATGTTCGACATGAAGAAGACACGCGCCGGCTCCGACTGCTGATAAGAGATGCCCGAGCGATGAGTGTTTCGCACGGATACGCAATGATTGCCGCAATCCTCTGCATTCGGATAGGGGAGGTCATCAACTCTCTCGCACATCCACTGAATGGCCGAGTTGCAGCGATCGAAGGCGGTCACAAAATTAAAAGTCTCATTCAAGCAAATCTCGTTCATGCTCGGGAATCCGTACTTCATAATGGAGCCCATCTTGTGAGTGTTGTTGTCGACGATCTCATCGTAGCCCGGCTGCTTGATCTCCTTCACGTTAAAGATATCCAGCTGAAATGGATGTAAGCCCGTGTTCAGCATACTGCTGTCATACAAACAGGCTACTGCGCATCTTACCAGACCGTAGAGTTTGCGTCGTATGAAATAGGCGTGCGGATTACGCTGCTCCAATTTCCTAATGTTACGGATCACATGCTGGTGCTGATAGTAGGCGCCCAGGGCAAAAAATGTTCCGGCTGTGGCAGCAACAATTGCCAGTTTACCACTTAGCGGAATCTCCATGTCCACATGTCCAACAGCGAATACAACTATCAAATTTACAAACTAAACTAATTTTCAATTCCAATCTTGTGTTGTTCAATTATTGATGCATCTAAAGCACAAACCGAGAGTAGTATATCAATGTTATGTAGGATAAAAATGAAATTAAGTTGCTTTTTGTAATAGAAGAAGTTTCTTTGAAAGAACTATATGTTAGATGTCAGATATAGCGTTTTCTTTTCGCCTTGCGCTACATTAATTGAGCAAGTGACTCTTGTCCAAGTCCACAAAACGTTATCCTTTTTGGCCATGTTAAAAGTTTTCGTGTATTATCCCTTGCACGTTTGAAATCTACAAGCAACACTTTGGAGCACTTGCCAACAGCATTAAGTCAATAGGAAAAGTTGCAGTCTTTGTTGGCACACCGTAACCGAGCAAACCCAAACCTCCCCCTTTTGACCCAACCTCTCCAACTGACCCAGAAAGGACATAATGCAATAAGCACCCAGTGCAACGGCTGACTAAACCAAAAAGCGGCGTTAAGATTTATTCTCAAAATCCCATCGCACTTTGTTCTGCTTTAAAATGTTAGTTGGCGATTTAAAGTTTCCGGTTCAAGTCAAAACTTTTGTGTACCGGCCCCACTCCCCATGGGGTGTAAGAGTTGGCCGATGTGGCAAAAGTTCAGCCATTGACAGAAACTGCCAAAGGATTGCCAAAAAATACAGCCTTCTGCAGTATAATGGAAACGATTTTATTACGAAAATGGTTTAATTTTGCAGAAAACAAATGACTAAAAAATAAAACTTATATGACAATAATAAAACATAAAAAAATTTGTTTTCAAATAAAACTGCAAATTAAGTGGTCACTTTTGCGTCTACTGAGCATTGTGATATTGCCATGTCGATCCACTGAGCATATACTACATAGAGCAGTCAAATCGATTAAAAACTGATTGCATAAATAATCTGATCGATTGGGTAACTTTTTCGCAAAGTGTATAAATAAGTTAAATTACAGTAAAGTAAATCTGCAGCATATTGTGGCCAGGGGTAAACCCTGCTCTATTCACTGGTGAAGCACCGACACTTTTTTAATATCAAATACATTTTATACTTAAAATCGTTAATGACAAACGACCTTTGGGAGCAAACAAAAGTTCAAAGCTGCTGAAGTAGCTGCATTAATTGAAAGTTTTGCCCGTTAATTGCAGCTGCGTACTTGTCACGCCAAAAAAGGAAGTGCGGAGAAAGTTTTGCAATACTCAGGCGAACAACTTGTGAGTAAAATGTGCAAAACTGTAGTACCTTTTTTTGCTGGGGCACGAAACAAATATTTGAATTTGCAGAGAGGCTCTTCCACTCGTGTGCCTTGTTTTAAAATGAGACTCAATAAGAGTCCATAGCTATGGTGGTCTGTGTGGGCGTCGGGAGGGGGCGGGAGGGTTTCTTAAAGCAGCCGCCGGCCTGCCAATTAATTTCTGTAGTCTAATTGGTGGTTTTGCCAATTCATTAGCGTAGGCGTCGCTGGCTCACCGCTAACCTGCTGCGCTCCGCTCTGCTTCATCATATTGATTGACGCCCGAAGGTTGGATGGGTGCCGAGTTCAGAGGGTAAACGTCCTCATGCCCCCGTTCTCGCTGCTTAAGGGTTTTTTGCGGATTTTCTAATCAAGCAGCCCCACGAAATTTGCATAATTGAAATGACGGCTCACGTTCACCAGGTGAGCCTGGTGTGCCACTTGTGAGTCCGTGACCAAAGTGCTGAGAACTTGCCACGCCCAGTTGCCAGGGCGTTGCGGCTGCCTGAACGATTGAGACTTGCTAAGTGCCTGAAATTTGTCGCTTTATTTGGTATCTCATAAATGAATTATGTGCTTCAGCCTCCTCCATAATTAAGTGTCCTACAAATCTGATTTGAGCCAAGCAATTAGCCGATAACAGAGTGCCGAGTCAAGTTATGGGCCAATTATTTGCTACCCTCGATTGTATAACTCTTTCTTAACTAACAACCATCATGTCTTTTTAATGAGGCAACACCTTATCTTATTCAGAGGGGCGAGATACACGTTAATGCCTTTTTTTAAACTCCTTCCTAAATTGCTGGCTTTGTTGTACTAAATATTCAGATTTCCTTATGTATTTAGCAACTTACAGTTACTGCATACAATTTTTAATCTAACATTAATTTTTATTATAATATTACCATGCCTAGAATACATTAATATATTCTTCTTTTCAAAGTCCTTCTGTAAATTGATGGCTTTCTTATACTACGTGCTTAGATTCATTTGTGTATTTGCTGCATACAAATTCTAATCTACAATATAATTAATTACATTTATAGCAATAAATTAACAGATAATAAATCGTCCGCTTCTTATTAAAATACATGGTAAACAAATCTCAAGTTCAAGCACTTAGAAAATGTTTTCCTCATATGGGCAATCGCTCTCTAACTCTCTCCCTCTCTCTCGCTCTCTCACTCTCTCTCTCTCTCTCTCTATTACTCCCACTCGTACTCAGCGTTAACGAGCAGTAAAATAAGTAGATCTATCTGTGTTGGGTATTGTATAATGACAATTATTAAGCAATTAACGCTTAATAGCCGGCGCCCGCTCGCTCTTTGCCGTTATCTCTGCGCATGAGGAAGAGACAGTGGGAGAGTGAGAAAGAGAGAGCGCCCAGACAGAGTGTCGCCAGAGTTGAAGCCGATCTGTTGAAAGTGCCAATTCAATTTTCGCTCAGTCTCAAGCGATCAGTTATTTCAACAGTCACTTTGTCAGTTTGTCTTCGTTAGTTGGGCCAGCACCATTGAGCGCTGAGGTTCGTTAAAATTGGTGCCTGCTGCGTGTGTGTGTGTGAAGCAAGCTAGGTCTTTGGAGAAACGTACGGAATCAAACTGTTTCGCATTCTTTCCTCCGGTTGATTCGCATTCAAATTCCAATGCAGATGGTACGGATTACACTAATCGCTGTTGTTGCTCTCAGCGCAGTTATGGGTAATTAAGCTAACAAAATTATATTAATAATTGTATGAGCAATAAAGTAAATATTAATTCATTTAGCGGAAACCGCAACTGACACTGACCAGTCCTCAACGGATATGCCCGAGCCGAGCCAATGCGATTATCGGCTAGTTAAATCGAACAAATATTTGGATTATCCATTTTGGAAAAAGTTCTTCAAGCATTTGGTACCCTTTAAAAGTAGCGCACGCGTGAAAATGCAATTCTTTCTATTCAAACGAGACTTCCCCCATTGCGGCAGAGAACTGTTTCCCGATGACGATGAAGAGACCTTGATGCGTTCCGGTTTCGATGCACGTCATCCCACTAGGTAAGTGTTTTAGTTGGTTCAGTTCCATTGTCATTACATTATTTGTTTAGAAATAAGTAAAAAATGATGTACATCTAACATTGCTGTGGGAATTTTTAATTTACGTGCCAGTTAATTGAAAGTGATATAAGCAGTACATTTACTGTTTTATTTCTGTAGTGTACGTATTCAATTTATCACTCTGAAGCTTAAAATATAAATATATATTTCATGCATCATCTGTAAATTCGTTTGCTGAAAAACTTATCACTCATTCATACATGAGAACTGGTTTTCTGAATTTTTGTTTTTATCAGTATTTTATGCTCTTTATTTTGAAACTTTGTTAAGATAATTATGTTATTTTATTTTGTTTATTATTATTTTTTTTTTGCTCATACTTCTAGTTAATTAATATAGTTCCAGAGTTGAGTTTAACATAAATAGAGCACATACCAATATTTCAGAATTTGTATGATCTAAATCAATTTTAGACTTAATAAAGGGTATTTTCTAGCCGACTACTCATGCTAGTTACGTCATTTGCGTGTTTTTTTCTGTTTTTCTTTTTTTTGGTAACGTTTTTGTTTTGTTTTTGTTTTGTACAGTTAATTAGTGAGTCATTCACAGATGCTTTTTTAATGAAGTTACTCACTTATTGAGAGTAGATAATATTATTAGTAGAATTAAAAATTAGTAGATAGCAGTTATTTAAATATTGACAGAGTGTAGATAAGATATGCTGGGTAATTAAGTAGCAAAACAAACAATGTGTTTCTACTGTTAATTTAATCGAATTTTGATATTATAGATTTATTATACACGGCTGGATGAGTCAAGGTAAGGGTTCACTGAATCGGGATGTGAAGGGCGCCTATTTCAGCCTGACCAATCCCAGACCCAAGCCACAAAGCGATAAGAATGACACAAATGGTGAAGCCCCGATGGAAAGTCCCCTCTATGAGGATTTCAATATAATTATCTGCGATTGGAGCAAAATATCGTCGAATGTAAACTACTTTGGGGTCGCCGATATGATCGAAGATCTGGGCTTTTTGCTGGCCGAGTTTGTGCGTCATTTGCATATGAGTGCGAAACTGAATTTCGATGATGTCTACGTCATTGGCCACTCTCTGGGTGCACAGATTGCTGGTAGTGCTGGCAAACAGATCAGACCCTTTCGCTTCAATACGATCTTTGCACTGGATCCGGCAGGTCCCAAGTTTCGGGACCAGACAGATGAGTATCGGATCGATGCCAGCGACGCCAACTATGTGGAGTCCATACAGACTAGCACTGGACTTGGCTTCGAGGAACCCGTGGGTCATGCCACATTCTATCCCAACTTTGGCAAGGATCAGAAAAAGTGCTATGTATATGGGTGTTCACATAAGCGTGCCCATGACTACTTTGCCGAGTCCATCAATAGCACCAAGGGCTTCTGGGGCGTTCGCTGTGAGCGCATGTCCAAAAAGTCATGGATACTGCTGGACTACGATGGTGAGTTTCGCATGGGCGGTGAGCCCTCGGATCCCAAGAATGGCACTTTCTACGTGAAGACCTATGACAAGAAGCCGTATGCCATGGGGACGAAAGAGCGACAGGCGAAAGATCTTATGGAGGAGGAGAGAACCACTGAGGTGTATCATTAAGAGAATATTAATTCTAAATTAATATTCCTAGCGTAGCTACGGTAAAAGTTCTCTAAATCAATAAAATGATTTAATTCGCTGTTAAAGATTGCAACAAGACGTATTAAGTCTAACAAAGTATGTTTTATGACAGGTTCGAAGCAAAAAATTAAAAAAGCCTGTAAAATTCGAAATCTTTGAAAATATTTTGTTTATCATTAAAAAAAATGAAATATTTATTGATTTGTTTCTGTTTGCTTAATCTGTTGCTGTTACGAAGAGGATTTCCCATACCAGCTTGGAGTCCCAATTACCTCGATGACGACAAGGATTTTCCGGACATACTGGATGAAGAGGACTATGAGCTGATGTTGAAACGTGCCCACAAACACAGAATTCATTACTTTTACCAAGAAAATTGATGTCGTTGTACTTAACACATGGTATTTTGTGAACATTTTAATTAAAACCAAAAATATGTGCATGTTATGTTCGCTAAAATTGTTTTTGTTGAGCAGCAAAGTTCTTAATGCATTTTACTCCGCTTAATTAGTTGAAATTTTACATTATTCATACGCCACGTGTGCAGCCCAAGCAAAGCCAAAGCGACCGCCCCGCCCTCTCATAATTTTCACTTACATAATTAAAGTGTTTGCATTCGTGTTGAGCTTAGAAGCACTGCATGTGATGATGCGGTGCTGCAGGATGAGCTACAGGTTGGATCCCAACGTGCCACATTGTTGCATTATGTGCTGGCTTTGCAACATTTCAGAAACTCGACTCGGAGAGAAACATAACTTACATATCAAAAGCTCTTTTTTTATACCCCTCATTCGATTTGCTTGTTTGCCAAACAATTCAAATCGAGAAAATGTCAGTTATGAAAATTGTATTTGCTTTATCTCTCTATTTCATATATCCTTAAATATCCTACCAATGAACACATAACTCAATTTAACATTGAATTCAACAAATTTAAATAAATACATATATTTTAGATTTATGCAAATGTCTGTTTGCCGTTAACCTTTTTGAACTTATCGACCATCTTTCATTTATATTATTGAGTAGTTAAATGGGAAGGGACATTTTCTCGCTGAATTGAGAGTTTTCTAATGTCGCCTGTTTCCATAAGTGACAGCATGAAAGACGTTTCAAAGGAATGAACGAATCAACGTGTGGGTATTCATTGAAGAAATGGCAAGGTGGCCAAAAATGTATGCAAAATTATTTAGCATTTTAAGTTAAGTTTATGTATGGGCCTTGGAGCTCAACTTCGAAGTAATCCGGCGACTAGTTTTCAGCTTGATTCGATTATGTAAACGACAATGCTAAGGGTTGTTGGGGGCCAATTCGATTGTGTGTCCAAGTTTCCTAGAGTTTGATTATTTAAATTTCGTGTTCATTGCATATGAATAATTTATGAGGCGTGCGTCTTCTGCTAGAACTAAGCTGGCATTCTAATTAAGATCTGAACATTATTCTGCAAATGTCTCCCTGGCTTGCAGTAGCCACAAGCAAACTAATGGCCATTATTACTAGACCACTGGACATACATATGTACATACAACCCCTACGCATTTCGCCCCTATTCACTCGACCCAATACAATTTACACTTTCAAAACTGCGCACACTTTGGCAACCTTTGGGTTTTAGCTTGAGGACCAATTTGTCGCCCAGAAATGCTTCGTGTGTAAACCTCGGAGCGGCATAACTCACTCGATGTGGCTGTGTGCGTGTTGAGATTGTTTCCTGCCCAACGTAGCCCACTTGAAAAGGGTTCAACAAAGAGAACAAAAATTTAAATAAAATCTGTAACAATGCAAAACAAAAAAAAAAAAAACCAAAAAAGGTGCGTGCAAATGAGAATCCGGATAAAACAACGACAATGACAATGACAATGACTGGGTAACGGTAACGGTTTGGGAACACTTAAAGTTTTAGGATTGACAATGCGCCCACACACACATAAAAGTTCATGTGAACACGCACTTGGGTCAGCAGATACTTATGTATCTCTCATGTATCCGCTTGTTCTATATATTGTATCTAAGCTATTTGCACAATTTTATAGCATTTTTATGGCGTACAACTTTTGTATTTTGTTTCCACTGCGTTCCCTTTGTGAACACTTTGTGGGCCACAGCGTTAAAATATTTAAATTCGATATGTCTGCCGGGCAAGAGTTTCCCTCAGATTCGGAGTCGCCTCTCCTTCCCACTTTGGTGTTTTGTGATAAAGGTGTATTTGGATTCAGGGCTGTGAAAATATTTTGATATGATCTGTATGCAGGTAATTTTTTGTATTAATAGTTAGATTTCTTTGGTTTATATTCACTCAAATGCTATACATTTTTAATACTTGGTGATTTCCAAAATTGATTTCTTTTGGCCCGCTCGATTGCCTGCTGATAAATGTCGCAAGCAATTTACGATGACAAAATGTACGTGACTCTGCAGCCCTGGCTCTAGACAAATTCCCCAATGGCACAGCATAAGTAGAAGTGCACATGTGTATGAGGGTCTGCATGTTTGTATGTATGTGTGCATGTGTGTTGTTGCAAGTTCTACTTGTTTATTCCTGCTTTGGGTCATGTCTAAGTTTGCGGTGTGATTTTATGTGCAAACTTAAATTATACAATTTGAGGGCCATGAATACATTTTTAAGATGTCATCTCTGTTGTTGTTTTTGTTGCTTTGTTGTTGCTGCTGCTACTGCTGCTGATGCTGCTGATGCTGCTGAAAGGAACAATGAGTTGCTAAATGCCTTGAATATTCCTTTGGTCATTGCTTTGGTTGCATGCATAATGGAAGGTACTTTTCCAGAGACACATACCGAAACACTAACACATACTCAAAATGATAACAAGAGCTTTCATATGTTGACAGTTTCAGTGAGTCATGTGGTTATTCTGCCAAAGAATTTCATATTGCCTACTGCTTGTCTTGCTGCTGTCATTGGAACTGAGATATTTGGGCTTAGTTTTGAATGGTTTAGTTTGTGAAAATGCACAGCACTTTATTGCCTACTTTTTATTGAAATTGTTTGCAGTTTTCGTTTGAATATAAAAATGATGTCATTTCAAATATTCACGTATCCTTTTGAAGCATTATTTATTAAACCTGTACCATTGAATACATATTATTTATAAAGCATAATATGGACAAAAATAAAACAGTAATGTATAATTATTCGTATTATTGATACTGAAATTGATAAGCCTATAGACCAACTTTACGCGAGATTTTGGAAATTTGGTCCCGGCAAAGCAGGACAATATACTGAAGTTAATGTTGTAGATTTTCTTTATTCTCGCTCTTTACTGCAGTCCTCTTGAAAAACACACGCAAAACAAAGCACGCACTTTGTGAACATAAAGTCGGCAATAAAGGAATGTCGCTCGCTGTTAATGGCTGATCTAGCGGGTTTTTTTTTTGTTGCCCTTCTCTTTATTGCCTTCATGTGTTTGGCTCTTTCTTTACGCTCATGTGTACTCACAGTGTACATATGAAAGTTGGTAACAAAAGGCAACGCAGAGCAACAAGCAAATAACATTAAGCGAAAAAGCCCACGAGGGTGTGAGTGAGAGCAAAGCATTGCCTTAATTCAATTATGTGCGGTGTACACACTGGTCAGACTTGCAAATGTGAAACCAAGAGAAAAAAAAACAATGGGGAACGCTGTAGCTGGGCGTAACCGACTGCGAAATACTCTGATACCATAAGTAATACCATTTGACAACAGGTGGCATAGAACATAATGTATCGGTTCTTAAAGGTGGTTACTAGTAATGGACTTTACAAAATTGACGGCTCTAACGGAAAAACTGGCATATGCCAATGTTTGAAGGACATCGCCAATAACCTCCCACCCAAATTTGGTGACTGTAGCCTCAAAAAATGTGGGAGATATGTGGCTTTATCAATTTGCAATTATCGAATTTATCGATTTCCTCTAGTGGACGTAAAACTACAAAACAGACGGACAGCCAGCATAACGAACATTGCACAAAACCAATATACAATGATACCTTCGTTATCAGAGTATAAGAACGAAACATGAAAAACCATGCAGACCCCTTGACTGACTATTGTCCAGGCTCAACTATGTTAATTTTTTATTTTTTATTTTTGTTTGCACTCTCGCATTTTTACAAATTAAAAGCGATAGGAGGTTCAACTCCTCACTTTACGTTACTCTGTGTTGTTTCTCTAGTTATTTCAGTTTGTCGCCCATTATCGTTGCCATTGTTGCCGCTGTAGTCTTGTTTGCTTTGTGCAACCGCAAAATGTTGCAAGCAGCAGCAGCAGCAGTGGCAACTTTTATGAAAACAATTTGCAAATGCAAGCAGCATTAAAAACGAATACAACGACTGGCGCTGAGAAAATGGAGTGCCTTAAGCACAAGATGTTCCTGTTTACCGTAACTAGGAGCAAGAGGCGTGCAACGTTGCATGTTAGCCGTTGTATGTGTGCATGTACATGTGTCTTGTGTACATGCAACTGTCGGGCACATCAGGATATTGCAGAAATAGCAATCGCAAATTGAAACAAGTTAGAGAATTCCAGTTGCCTGAATGGGAAATATCCTCTATATGCTGCATAGGCACTTATGTAGGTAAAGTTAAGAGTTAAGAAACATAATAAAGATTTCAATTCTGAGCTTTTTTGACTTAAATGCGACAAATATAATCTTTAATTTATGGCATATATCAATGTGATTATCATGCTTTGAAAATTATACAACACTACTAGGATATACACAGAAGAACCATTTGCTCCATTTATAGTGCAAATATTTGTTTATTCATTTATTTAATGTCAACTAAAGTCAGTCGACACAGAAAATACACAAAGTAAAAAGTTGAATTAAATTAAATTTAAAATAAAAATTTGGAATTATAAATTTAAAAAGAAGAATTATTTATTAGATTTTAAAACACTTATTTTTCGTCGATAACAGGGTATTAAAATGCAGCCGCTGACGTGAGAGCCTTTTATTTCACCTTACCCACCAGCCAGCTTTGCGCATTTCATAAGAGGCGCAAAAAGAATGGCAAATAAAAATCAGAGCCTTCCAAAGCCAAGTCTAAAACCAGCAGCGCCTCCAGTGCCAGACCAGTGGCAGTGCCAGGGCTAGTGTGGCGGGGTGGCGAGTAATGGCAATTGGCCACTTCCCGTCTGACGTTGTTAACCCTGCAAGTTATGCATTCTTAATTTAATCGCTGGAAATTGACTCTCCAGAGTGCGAAGCTATGCAGGGCTTAGCGCTGCTTCCAGCGTTCTATTTTTGACTCTGCCTTTGCCCAACTCCTTGTCTGGATGTTGAGGATTGCAAGCAATTTTGAAAACTTTGCTGCACAGATTGGGCATATATCATGCGATTATGAGTATATTGCATAGTTTGCATTGTCCAATGGCTTGGAAATCTTTATTGTCCAAACAGATATTAAGCTCTGCAGATTTTAGAGACTCTCTTACTGCCTTGCGCCCTTAAGGCCGGCAAATAGTGCCCAGACGTTGCAAAAGTTATTTTCGCTTGCCAAAGGCTGTAACTGCAAACTGTCTGTCAAAGTAGGGAAAAGGATTTTTAGTTGCATAGCAATGGCGAGGCTTGCAAGCATGCCAAGAATTCCGATTCAAAGTTCAATTTTGAATTTATGTAATCTGAGCAAAATAATTCTAAAATTCAATATTCGTAATTTGATTAAACTTTCATTTGTTGGAATTCATTCTGAGAAATAAAAAGAAATGTTATTTATCAAATGTATATTGAATTGGTAAATTAAAAAACGAGTACAAAAATCAATTTATTGTTATCTTTTTGTAAATGTTATGTTTTGGAAGCATGAGAGTATATTAAAGACAAGAATGAACGATTACCATAGACACACCAAGGATTACTTATACATACGATACGGGGTCGGAGACATCTCTTAACGACAAAATTAAAATATCGTCATAAAGACTATGTAAACTAGAAAAAGTACATCATTTTTAATAAAGAATAACTAAATTTCAACAAAGCATTCAGAAGTCACACAAATGTGACAGTCGTTAATCAGTATCTGATGTAACCTTGCTTTCATGCTTGACTTCAAGTTGATTTCAATTTCGATAGCCAGTTCTTGCGTCTTCGGCAATTTTCCTTGTCTGCCGCTTGCAGTTTGCATGGACGCAGCTGTTGATTTGTTGCGCTGACGTCTTTTTAATTTAAAATGCAATCGTTCGGCCTGTAGCTTTTGGGGCCGTGGCCACATTGGCCATACTCAGCTCAAACTGTCACCACACACACCTACACACACACACACAGTCGTGCGTTTTTGTATGTAAATGGGATATGGATAAATATGGCTAAGCACGCGTGTGTGTTGTGCTGTGTGTTGTGCTTGTGTCGCCGTCTGTGGCGCTGCTGTTGTCTTCTGCGCTCTGTTTGCCCTCACGAGATTTACAACGTGACAGCGCACAAGGCGTCGCGCTAGATGTCGCTACAGGTTGACCTAGGGACGCTTATGGAGCTACTGGCAGCTGGCAGCTGGCAGCTGGCAACTGATATCAGGCACCTGGTTACGGTAGCCTTGCTGGTGGCTTCGATGGTACCTTGGGTAATGCCATCGATGGCGCACGTTGGCAACACGTGTCAAGGACACTGATTTATATGTTTTCCATTTTGTTTTATGATTAGAGTGTCTCGTATCTTACATCTTGGCCCATGGCAACGTGCGTAGCATTAATGAGCGCCCCAAATGCCATTCCCAATACGAATTGTAACCTTCGCAGTCCCCTCACAAAAATTAAAAATAATAACTATGGCATCTACGACGTGTAGCCTTCTGAGTTTCCAGTTTAAGGCCGTCGCCGGTCGCTGACTGCGCAAATTAGAATCGACATGAAATACACCGTCATAAATTGCGCATTGACGCATTAAAATTTTCTCTGCAAGGCTTTAAGTCAGCTCCATTTGAATTTTGCACAACGCAGCTAGACACAGAGAAATACAGTGCACACTCTTGGCTGACAGGGAGGTGGGTGGTGGGTGTGGATGCGGATAAATGTGTAGAGCCGTTCATAACCCGGCAGCTGTGGCCATCTCACGAACGGAAGTTGCTGGCATCAGCGCCGGAAATAGCTGCGTATATCCACAGGCAAGCCAATAGTTTGCGGTGCTTTGAATGCGTTTAACGAAATGAATACATTTCTATGAGTTCCTCCATATTCACGTCGCAAATATTCCGCAAAACGGTTGCAGTCATATTTATCGCGAATCTCTTTCTATCGGAGTGACAAACCGAAAGTTCATCCATGCCACCAATAATGTTAATATGTGTCACAACCAAGTCACTAAAGTGATTGAAGCAAGCAGTAGCAAATACTTCAGATACATTTTTGCACACTTTGGCTTTCTACCAACTTTACTTGCAGCTCAATTTGCTTTTATAGACATAATCAGCGTAGCAATACTCATTTATATTTGTGCCATGCTGTGTTCTAAATGGAATTTAGTTATCTTATAATAAGTTGAATAAGCAAGTTTTATCTACCAACTATAAGAGAAGCTCAGCATTTCCTTTTGGCATAAGCCATAAAAGTAACAAAGTTGTTGGTCATATCTTAAGTTTTAATCAATTGAAATGAAACCTACGACTTTGTAGCTATGAATAATAAACAATTTGTTTTCAATACTAATATAATGTGATTAGTCGCGATGCAAGCAAATATATTTCCTAAGGAAATGCGAAAGTTGATTGAATAAGTTTTTCGGAACTGCTTCTGTTCGTTGGTTTGTGTATTGCCGTCATATCTGTATGGAGGGGGAACAGCCAAATTTTGCCAGCTATCGAACAAAGCCAACACACCGCGGTCGGCTTTCAATTCAATTTTCTGCTGAAAAATCACGCAGCAATGCTGGATGGTTGCGGAGGGTAGAGATCGTTGCCCGGATTGCCCAGACAGACTGCTGCGAGCAGATAGACAGACATTCAGGCATTTTGGCCAATTTAGTAGCACCCAGCCCAAGTTGTTATTATTGATGTTGCTGCTGCTGATGCACTGATGCAGCAAATACTGCTGCTGTCGTTATCATTCAATTGGCGCCACGCCCACTTGAGCATTTTGAATGCCAAGTGCATTGAATGATGCTTCGCTGGCTCTTGGCTTGATTTAATTGGGCGCATGCAGCACGTCGAGGTGGAAAGGTGGCCGACCAGCACTTGACCTGCCCAGGCACCAGTTTACTAAAGGCGCCGGCAAAATGAGCTTATACAGCCACTGACCACAAGTCTTGGCACGGGATAAACGGCCGGCTTGGGATATTGGAGCCTTGGAGCAATTGCATATTGTCACCAGGACAACATCGTGTCGAGGAGCAACTAAAGCGGAATTTAACAGTTAACCCCACGGCTATCAGATGGTATTGTGTGGATTGAATAACGTTTAAACCGTTGACCAGGACCTGCACTGCGAACTACGTGTTTGGAATATATACATGCCCCCACCCCACCCATCGGCCATTAACCACAGCCTGGGGAGAGGATGTGTGCAGGGTGGTGGTTGGAGTTGTTCACATGCATACCAAATTGGTTTAATTCAATCAAATCTTCAACAAAGTTGTTTAGTCTTCCGTGTGGGGCGTTGCTGGGGTGTTTGGGGGTGCTGCCAGCCAGTTATGAGTCAGCAGCATATTCCGTTAGCATTTTAAATTGCTTTTGTGTTGTGCCTCAGTCGATAAGAGGGTGGGGAGAAAGCACAGAGCATGGCAGCTACATCAGCCACGGGCCATTTTCCAGTTTGTTGTTCACAAGTCTGGAAAGTAATTCTATTAAAAACTGTGCTCAGCAACAGCAGCAAACGACAAGAACAATAAGTAATAATCATAATAACAAATGCGATATGGAGTCGATAACATATAAACAAATTTGTTTGCTGCTCCAGACTCATCCAATACGATGGTTACTCAACGACTTATAATTTTAGCCCAAAATATTCAAATTTCAAGTGCAGTCACGAAGCGTTGCAGTTTTTGTTCAGCCAGAAAGCTAGGGGAAATGGATAAGGCAGATGACAATGTAAAATGGACACTGGAGTTGAGTGACTACTATATAAGCTGATGAGCATCACAATTTATTGGATACATTTAAAATTAAATTCTATACTTCATAAGGACACGCGGTTGGCGTATTTTTAAACCCAAAATAATGCACAAGCGCAATTATTGGAAAAACCTTTCAAATGCCTTTAAAATTTATTTTCATCATGCATTTAGCTTTAGGTATGCTTAATCTGTTTTATAAACTCTCACTTGTTTGAATTGTCTATTGTTTATTGGCTATACAATTTCTCATTGGCCAATCAAAGGTTTTAACTTATTAAAAGCTTAAGCGTGATCGAATTAAGGTAATGGCCCTAACAGTTGCTGCACTCAATAATTTGCTAAAGTCAAAGTTTTCATTTGTAATTAAATGCAAACAAGTTGTGAAGTAGCCGAAGCAGAAGACTTACAGAAAAGGGGGAATCGTGTCAGGGCTTAAGGTGGGACTTGTTTATTCGATTCAGTTCTTCGTTGCCATTAATAGGTTGAGGAGCAAACAAACAAAATATTGCACTCACAAAGCGAACCAACACTGGTACGTATATGTTTACTTCCTCATTCCCCAGGTCCCTTTTCAAAGGAAAAAAGAAATGGGGCAATAGCGTTACATTTAATTGCATCCCAATGGGGCAGATTCAACATTTTTTTTTTTTTTTGCTGTTTGTGAAAGTCAAAGCAGTTTGTCAAAGAGTTGACGACGTACCTTTTGGCGGGTGTTGGGAGACGTGTTGCCAAGAAAAGTTGAGCAAAAAATAACATCTTACAAAGCTCCATCGTGCAACTACTTGTGACAAAGTTGTCATGCCAAATAATTTACTCTATTTGTCCAAATTCCTTTATTTATATAAAAATTATACATTGGCAACTTAGAGAAAAATTAAATTTATTGGAGAATTTTAGTTAAAAGTGAGAAAGCACCTGAACACACTTTGTGCATTTTAAAAATGGAGCTTAAATTGTTGGGCTGTCCTGCATGAAATTGGCTCTTCACTTCCTCTCGCAAGCCGACGACCACACTTGTAATTCATTCGTTTGCAACGCCCCAATGCAGCTGCCACTTTTTATTATGCTCATCAAAAGTATATAATTCAATTTTTCCAATCGAACAAATCGCTACGCGATGTGAGCACAAAATGTATAAAAAATAAAATAAAAAAAAAATATGAGTAGAAAATTGCGCATACGTTAAATAAATGGCAGGCAATAAGCGTTCCCTGACCAAACTCACAAGTTGCCACATGCCACTCCGTCTGTGAAAATCAACTGCACTTCGGCGTAGTTATTTAAGAGCGACACGACTTTTTGAATATATCTATAGATATAGAAATAAAAGATAATTCTTATAATCGCCTGGATTTAAAAAGTGTATAACAGGTTTGAATTATTCGTATACTTTGATTTCATGACACAAATATTTGGTGTGTGTTCGTGCCACGAGAATAATCGCCGGATGCCCAACACAAGCAGGGAGCACATTCATTGTGTTCCTTTATTGGTCGTAAATCATGTCATTGCATTTTTCGGCCCACAAGTTTTTGATGCCAGTTCGGTTTGCCCGGCCACAAAGGGAGTTTTGGCCAGTTTTATTTTGTTGATGCGTGCGTTTCATACGCAATGCCACATACTTTGGAAGCTGCTGCAACTTCTATAGTTGCAGAGCCAATGAGCATTTCTTTAATTGCTGACAATGGCAGACTGTTGACATTTATTAAAACAATAAACAAAATCACACATACATATCCTCATTGCTCATGCAACACAAATTGCCACAACCAACAACAAAGTAAGACGGAGGGAGAGTTGAAGAGATAAGTGGCAGGCAACATGATGGGACATAAACATGAGGCGCACGTACAATGCATAAATATTTTAATTCAACAACAGTTTTTGATAGTTTTATGTTGAGTTGCTTTTCGGGCTGCTCTATTTCCTAGCAACAGAGCCCAGCAACGAAATTTGCCTCAGCTGTTGTCATGCAACTCCGGCTTACTGGCTGAAATGTGGCAATGATAAATGTCCGTCGTGTATTTCAATTTATTTTACAATTTCCTAAGCTGACAACTAAAATGCGAATTCGAGCAATGCATTTATTTAAAACTTATGAAATATCTGAACCAAATCTAAATGATAAGCAAGAAGTTTATAAATATTAATTAAAGAATTCGTTTATTTATTTTGCAAATACTATGCAGTAAGTATTGATCATGTTAAGTAATTTATAAATGCTTTCTTAAGGCCTAATTGAATATTTTCGATTGGTTTGATGTGCAATTTGTCTTTAACTTAAGCTAAATCCATATCTTTATCAAAACCATTTGCGTTTACATTGAAAATGCTCAATCGCATGGAATTTTACCCCTTTTCGATAACTGTCCAAAATTGGAATGAATGTATTTGAAAACGTTTACGACAACTAAAAGTTTTTGTTCAAAACTTTTGGGCAAAAACGCAAAAAAAAAAAACAGTGTAGCATGCTCCAATTGTGAGATACGGACTATATTATACCCTATAACTGGTTATTGACACTATCATAAGATGTAATTATATAGTAAAAGAAGTGTTAAAAAATCCTTTTTGGAAGAAATGTCTGGATATCACTTATTTGTTTGTTGTTGCTTACGTTTTGAAATCCTTGTCATATATCTATATTACCCCAACTTGATTGGAATAGAGGATACAAAAGTGGCAAAAAAGGCTGTAAATGTATTTAGAGCCATGTTCTCCATTTGCACATGCCTGCAAAATATTCGAAACGTTCTTTAATCGAGGGATTTTTTGGAGAGGAAATAGGTAAAAGCTGGTCAGTCGAAGTGGTCTGACTGTGTAATGCACTGTTTCTACCAAAAACGAAAAAAATAGATGAAGTCTCGAAGCCTTGAACTATTCTGCTACTATAAAAAAAAAGCTTAAAGAGACGGATATACACGACTATATATATTATTCCTGATTATAATCTCCACCTTCAACAACGTTGACAAAAATGTTAAATTTACGCAAGACCAAATTACTCTTTTCTCTATTGGGAACAGTGTATGGAAAAAAGAAGAATGCAACAAATTTGCATCTGCCATGTACCGCTATTTCCATAGTGGACTTTTTGGCGTTGCAGAGAATATTTTTGGAAATTGCATTTGCGCCATGTGAGTAGAAGAAATGGAGTGGCCTGCTCGTATGTGTTTTGCCATATTTTTGCTGCTTTGGGCTATGGGAGCTAAAACGTTTGGCGGCTCAAACGAACGCCGAAAGAAGCGAATTCGGCCAAAGTGGATTACCAAAGTCGACAGCAGCAGTAGCCACACCCCTTCTCCTGCCTGTTGCAGACCTCTTTCTACGTTTGCCTGAGCGGTGGCGTATCGTGTCCAGAACCGAGTGCTTCTCTCTCTCTGTCGATTCAATTGAGATGGCTAACAACTGCCGCCACGGACTGTGGGCTAAAGTCCATGGCTATCAGCTCGACATTCGGCTCAATTGCCGGCCTGTAGCTGAGTGGCCCAGTTTTATTGGCTTTGTGCCTTGATGCAATGAACTTGCGTCAAAGTGCGCGTCACGTCAATCGCTATACGTTTTAGTCTTTACTTATTTGCTGGCGCGGATGTGTAAAAGTGCATCCTAGAAGTGCCTATGGGAGTGCCTAATTTAAGATGTCGAGTCATGATCAAAAGACCATTGCTCTTCAGTTGTGATCAAGTTATGGTAGTGGAAAAGTTAAAACCGACATCAAATTATTTCTCCGTGTCGAATTTATCTAATATTAACTTCCAATTTCAAACCACGACGGGTTGGCATTTTGAACTTATATTATATCTATGTTTCCAACCCCTAGTTTTCATGGTCTCTGAGATTGTTCGTTGCATACAGACTTATTAGTAAAAAGACTCAGATGTTGATGCTGATCAAGGGTATATATACTTTCTGCGTGTTGAGGGTATAATGACTTTGTCAGTTAAATCATAAATTATGCAAAAATTGTATTGGTGTTTTTAATATTATTTTATTTATGTGCAAACAAAGTACACTCGGTTACACATCATTTTTTTGTTCCTCTACAAAATTCAAGTAATTCATTAAAAAAAAAAAGGAAAGAATGGAAATTTTGTGCAGTTTGCAGTTTTCGCAGCTCAATTACAGAACATGTGCAATCGAGCGCATCCGGCAGCAGATGCTGCGGTTGTCATTAAAGCGCAACGCAACAACGATATGTTTTCCGATATATATATATATATATATGTATATACATATATATTCGACAAACGAGTGTAAAAATGAATGTGAAGCACTCTTTTACCCGTACAATACATAAATAAATGAAACCAAATTTGCGAAATTAATTAAATCGACAGAAAGCAACGTACGTTTTGGTTTTACACTTTGAGTGTGGCAATTGTTGCCACAAATGTATTCTGAATTTAAATGTGAATATGTGAATATCAATCACATTTGCAGCGGCGATATGGATGTGTAAAATTAATTGACTTGGTTTAAGCTGTCACGCTTGACAGAGCTAAGCTTTAAGTGGATTCCCAATATGGATAATGTAATAATCAGATCAACGCAATGCATTAAAATTTTTATAAATATTTGAAACATTATTATAGAACTGATGACAAAAGGCGACTATGCCGGACAGCTGATTGAGTTCTACAGTTTTACAATTTTACAACAAAATAAATGCTAGATATATGCTCTGAAGCATTTGGGAATGACTTCACTTGACATAATTGCCAATTCCTGTCGCCCAGCTGGGACTATCACACTGGAGTTGTAGGAAGATACTTCAGCTCATTAATAACCGTTGCGAGACAATACTAATGCAAATGTTCATACATCACTCATACGTCACGTGGGTTAATCCAATCATTACATGGCTGTGAGTGACTGATATCGGAGTCGAATGCGCAACTGACAGCTCCTCGTCACTCGGCGACTGTGAACCATCTAATCTATGGCTAAACGATGAGTGCCCTCAGTTTGGCTGGGGCGCTGCAATATCAATCAAAATGTTAATACCGCCGCCCTTATTTGGGTGGGGCGGGGCATTCAAAAGGAGAGTTTATATTTAAAAGGGTTTGAAATGATGGCTTAACCTATGTTTATTAAGATAAATGAAATAACTTGTTTCCTAGTCTACTTAGTAACTTAATTAATAGCCATTGATAATTATAGTTTTTAATAAGTAAATTAGTTGTTAAACACATTAAATCTTAGAAGAAGTTACAGCAAAAAAGGTAAATTGAAACTTTTATAATGCTGGAAATGTTTCTCAAGTTTGGTTTGCACAAAGTTTTCTACTACTTTTAAAAAGCAATGCTGTGTAACCTGCGCAATGGATTTGGGAGTTTATGGTAACCGGAGTTCCTCTTTCTGTTGGGAGTCACGTGGCAACTAAATAAAGCATTTATTAATGTAAAAAGTTTTTGTCTTAGTATAAAAGCTTTCTGAGGAATTGGTGATGGGATGGTGGGACTATAAAGTGTGAGTAAGTTGCATATTATAATTGAAGTAAATACTAACTCGAGGCTTTAAAGGATGATACCCAACATTGGAAAATTCTGCTTTGCTTTTCCTTCGATTGCAATGGATAAACGTGAAAATTTATTGGTGATGTGATTCAGCTTCGGTGGGTAAACAAGAATTAATAACAATTCTGTTATTATTATTCAATCGCATCAACACCGGACAATAAACTGATTATAGCCAAATTAATAAATTTTTAAAAATTAATTTGAATTATATTTTAAAAAAATGGCAAGCCACAGATTATGTGAAAATACTTACTGTTTAAATGGATGATAATTGTCTCCAATGCATTGCAATTAAATAAATAGGTATTCCAACTTTTAGGTATGGGTATTAATTATAATTTTTAAAATTCTGCATAAATCCCATTTTTTCCACATGTAAGTAACCTTTCGGATTCTTGCTAGAAGCCAGCCTGACATGTTTATGTGTCGCATGTAGTGTAAAAATAATGTGAAAAAATATAAAAATTGGTTAGTTTAAAAAAGTAGTACTTTGCAATTTCTGGACCTGGGTGCAGCCGAAATTATTAATGGCCAGAAAGCCGCCCCCGATACCCAAAACGCAAGGGCGTACGCCCGGACCTGTTGGCAAAGACACCCAAGCCAACAATGATAAGTTCCTTGACGATGTGTTTATCACCACTAACAAATATAGGAAGATGCACGGCTGTCCTGAGCTGAAGATTAACAGTGAACTGAACAAATATGCCCAGGAATGGGCGAATGTAGGAAAAACAGTCAGATCCTCTAGTTAAATATAGTTTGATAATAAATTCAACTGTTCCGCAGCATCTGCGCGATAAGAACGTAATGGAGCACCGTCCGAAATCCAAATATGGCGAGAATATCTTCCTATCTGGTGGTATGGATGTAACGGGCGATTTGCCCGTCGAGATGTGGTACCGGGAGATCAATGCCTTCGACTTTAATAAGCCAAACTTTTCGCCCACCTCTGGACACTTTTCGCAGCTAATTTGGAAGGCTTGTACCGAAATGGGATCCGGAGTGGCACGCAGGTGAATTTGACAAGCTTCAAATGGTTAAATTATTTAAATAATTTGAGTTTGTGTTCCTCTTTCTTATAGAGCGGATCGTACTTGGGTGGTATGCAATTATAATCCACCTGGCAATGTTATGGGACAATTTGCGGAGAACGTTCCAAAAAAGTTGTAATCATTTTCTGCCGTAATACAGGTCTAGAAATTTAATTGTATTTATCGCTGAATTGGAGCTAGACATTCTTGACTCATTGTTAAGATTTTGAACATTAAGTTGCTTTCACAGATGCTGGCTATTTCTGTTCCCAGTGTGGATGTCGTCCGAGGCGAAATGTGAAACGATGCCTGGGCTTGAAATATTTTATTGAATTTTATGCTGCGGTAGTGAAGTTTAACGCTTCGCTGGCTTTTGGCTACTGAGCGCGAACCAAAATTTAATTTGGCACATTTTTTGTGACAATTTTCACGTCACACGTCATTAATTTTGCATTTTTGCCATAAATATCCAGAGAGGCGACATGGGAGAGCAGCAGGTGCTAAGGTTACGGTCGGGTTTGCGGGAAAACATGACTGACATGGACATGTTTCGCCATGAAGGTGTCACTGCTGGCCAGGGCAAAATATGGCCATGCCCACGAACATTGCGCCCTGATGACAGTTTGTTTGCGTTTCTTGGTTATTTTTTTTTTCTTTTTTTTTTTTTAAGGCACGTTGAAATTAAAAACGGCAAATTTCATAAAAATTCATAGTCTTCTCTCGGGGCGTAAAATTTGTTGACGTCCACGTTATTATCACATTTCTATCTCTGTCGCTCTCTGCTGTTCTTGTGGCTTTGTTGGCCTTGCATATTGCCATTGCGCCTTTGTTGACTTCCGTTTGTTTTTGTTGTTGCCACCAGCATTTTTGTGGCATGCTGCCAACCAAGTTTGATGCTTTGCCAGTATCCAGAGTATGTATGTGTCTCTGTGTGCGAGTGTGTGCATTTGTGTGTATGTTTCGTTCGTTGTCACTTGTTGGTGGTGTTAAATTGAAGCCAGCAGCAGCAACAGTCAACGTAACTTACACGATCCACCCTCCTTGATAGTGGTTTATTTTGTTAGGGTTAAAGTTATTAGCAGGTGCCTTAAAGCTGTTGCTGCCTCCGAGCTCCAGAGATAACTACTTCGGAAAATCACTTTAATGTACGGGAGAGTGCAAAAACATTATGTAGATTAATGAGAGTGCGAGGGGGAGCAAGTTTGAAGGATTTGTAAAATACATACATCAATATATGGGTATGATCGAAAAAAAGTGGTTTAAAATTAAAATATAATAATTATGCTACTTATACTTTGATACCGAAGGATAAATGGAAGCTATTCACATACATATTTCTTAACTTAAATTATTTGCATTTTATTCAAACAAACAAGTTCAAGACAATCGTAGAAAAAAAAAATGTTTAACAAAAAAATGTACTTTTTGTCTCCAAAACCTTCGATTCAAATTAATTGTATTTAAGTTCGAGTATTTTTTGTATATTCAAAATCAGTAAAATAAATGTTTGGATAATGATTGGAAAGGATATTAACGCTGTATGCTATCAATATGTGCTCAACTATGCCAAGTTGTTCTGTTTCACTTAATTTGATGATTGCAAAGATACATCATCCAATTTGAGCAGAATTTCTGGTTCTACAAATAATTCTATTATTAGATCTCTCTCATTCATAACGAGACTCTTCCAACTCAGTGTCTTCGCAAAGCCTTCAGCATTATCTTTAATAAATTGAATTGCCTGTGATTTAATTTTCAAAACCCCGTATCTTCCATTATTTAAGAGCTACAGTTACCAACCTTCGAAGGAAGATAAATAGCTTATAGCTTCCCCAATATGAAAGGCAAACTTGGACAGTATTTCTTGGCAACACCCATCCTGTTCATTGATATCTGTTATCCGCTGCAATGACTGATGGTATTAAAGTATTTCGCAGTCGGTTACGCCCGACTGCAACGTTCTCTTTAGTTTCATCATGTTTAATACGCATTGTTAGTATTTAATATATTCATATTTATCAATATCCATTGTTCATGTAAACAGATCTCTGTGTGAGTTGACTTTGTGCCACTTTACACCTTGTTTAACTTATTCAAAGTATGCCGTGTACAATTTATGCTACGTTAACGAGCACTCCGAGCAGCGCTGGCAAACACAATTCACCTCTTTGGATCTCCAATGAAGTTGTACCACGTAATTAATGCAGACGAGCCAGACAATCAGGTCAGGTTCTCAATTGGCCATCCCTTCACTTCACCCTTGCAGTCTTTGCAACGTGCAACTTTTATTCATGCAATGCAAATGTGAGTGAAGAGTCAACAGACAGTTGGGTGGACATTGTAAAAAGATCCGCTTAAGGAATTTTCTGAACTGAACTGAACTCAACTCACCTGAATTCCGCTCGATGCTCTTTTGCATTGTAATTTGCGCGTAATTTCGCATGGTAAACGTAAAAATGCTCTACCATTCTTACAACAACAACAACATCTGCAACAACAGAAGGGCATAAGCTTACGGCAAAGTCTCATTTATTTTAATGTGTCGACGTGTAAATGGCTGCCTGTTTGGCCAGCACTTTTCAGCTGCCCAGCTTTTCTGCTTTTCTTCTGGGTTTTCATTTTAAAATTGCTAGCAGATGTAACTGAAACTTGTCTGTGTGTCAGTGCGTGTGTGTGTGTGTGTGTGTGTAAGTGCCTGTGTGCGTGTGCTGTAATTATTAAGCTGACATTGCAGCTGCTTCACCAGATCCCTGCTGTTGCACTTTTCATTCAATTTTTGCGGGTCAACAATAACAACAACAATAGCTTTGGCTTTAACGGTGCCAATTTTAATGGTCATTACTATAAGACAATAACCATAAAAACTGCACAGCGACACAGACAGCCACAGTGTGAACAACAACAACTATAATGCTCGCCATTTATTGGTCTTATGGGGCGTATTAATAATATTCAACTGTGGCCTTTAATAAAACTACGCCCTTAAGTCGCACCAAGCAATCGAATTAAATTTCAATTGAAACAACAACATTTAAACCAACGGCTATGTGCATGACAACAACATGCAACAACTTGGAACCTTTTTAAGCAACACATGGAAAAAATTGTATATTTAAATCGTATAGTTTTTATGGCACACTTAAATTTGCTTTTATGACCCGATATTGTTTTGTCATATAACATGAGGAGAATTTTTTGATAAATTAACATGCGACAATTTCACAAATGTAATATTTATCTATTTTTGTCAATTTATGTTTTTCGTACCCTGTGCGCATTTTATATGGGTACAAAAAAATATATTTAAGTTGTGCAAATGTGTTTTATATTATATAAATAATATTCTTTTTTATCTTGTTGTCAAGGCAAGTCGATGAACCCATATGTGTCTGCGGGGGTGCACCGATTTTAGATGTCAAAAAATGATAATACAAAATATTAATATTAAATTTTTTTTAAATGTTCAGACTCTTTGCTATTTATTTGTAAGGTGAAAGATCAAAGAGTAAATGATATTACAAATTCGTAGGTGGTATCCTTCTAGTCGGTCACAAATATTCAATAGTTTTTTTTGGTGTGTATTTGTGCTAATTGCTATCTTTCTGCGTTGCCAAATGATCAACTTATTTTATTTTCCATTTTGGCACTGACTAACAATTTTCTGAAATGTATTTATCTTTGTATGAGTTAATGATTTTTCAAAGTTGGTCTTTAATAAACTTTTGGATGATACAACACTAAAAATTGTATTTCGCTTAAAATTGGATAGGCTTATCGCCGAGAGAGGTATCGACTAATAACTCATTTATATGTGACCACATTTAAAGTATATTTGTGTTGTGCCGTAGCTGAACGGATATTTTATAATGTATTTAATGGTTAATGGTCTCAGCTCTGCAATGATTGCGCTGTTCAGTTGGCGGTTTTAAGCAACTTATACAGTATTTTTGCCATTGATGGCAGTTCAATTAGCCAGGCCTGCAGGCTCAAAAGCGAATAAGCTATAAATATTGTCAACATCCTTACACACACTCAGGCAAGAGAGCCAGAAATCCCCAGGACGGCATTATTACATAAATCTCAATCTGTAACGGAATGGAAAGTAAAACGAGAATCCATGGCAGGGCTAACAAACAAAAGAGGAATGAAATCTGAAAGTACTGCCTTCTGCATTAACCCAGAGTTGTCTTGGCATTATTTAAAATCACAAACCCTTCAAATTGCATTTTAATAGAATTTATTGCACCAAACGATTCGGAAAGAAATCCCTACAGCGGCATCTGAACCCAGTCAGATTCCATGACTGTGGATTCGAATAATTGCGCGCAACTGCAACACTTGACTTTCATGTTGTTTGAGAGAAATAAAATGCTATTCTCAAGGAGCAGTTAAGGCCGCAGCCAAAGGATGCGATAAGAATGGCTGTTTCTTGGCTTCCTTGTTCCTCCGTGAAGCGATGCGCATCAATTTGGAGCAACAAAAGTACACACAATAGAAAACGAAATATACGAATACGAATTCGCCTGGCAGGATGAGCAGTAGCAGTAGCAGTAGCAGCACCAGCAGCAATAGTAGTCTGCACAACAAATTATTACTTGGCTCTATTCCAAAATGTTTAAATTACAATTTGCACTAAATATATGTATACAAGAACCCACCAGCACTCCCAGTAAGCATTGCGATTCCAACTGCGCGATGCCAGAACCCACAGGAAGCCATATTTGAATCTGCCAACAGCCAACAACAAAACCCCCTTCCTTGGCGACTGCCATAAAAATCAACAGCCATGGGATAGGCGCGGCCAGCCAGTGGCTTGTTGATAAACTGCTCCGGGAATTGCCTGCCACCCGCTGTTGATCTATCTGTTTTGCCTTATTAACGTTGCGTCTACGCAATATGCATAATTACAATAAGCTTATGTATCTTGCAACTACGTACATACAAACTTATGATGATAAATATCCACAATCTTAAGCTGAAGGGCCAACTTTACCGTTTGCTTACAAACAAAGGTATGCAGATGAGTTTTATAAGGTAATACTTATGTAGTTGGAATAAAACCACAGCAGAACAAAAAAAAAAATAGAGTATGGAGTATATATATTTAAGTATGTAATTTGCTGGCTTCGGATCAACAATCTCTTTTATTTTTTTATACATACATATATGTGGAGTTTGAATCTGAATAAGCATTAATTCCAGCAACTTTGCATGCATGTGGTAATTGATTTCTTGTACCGAATTTTTCGCCTTTAATATAATCGTTAACTTTGGCTATACTAAAAGTATGGTATAGTACGATACTCCTCAGGTGATTTTCCGACGCCTTCATTTTCAGTTGACCCAAAAATATACATTTTGTGAAGTTGCTTTCACCTAAGCTTACGATAAATTGTATTGAAAAATACACTCTATTATTAGATTATATTAGATTGCATAACTACAACAATAATCTGTTGTCCAATTATATTAGTCTTAAATGTGAAAAGTGAATTGCATGGAAAACGGAATAAAAGGTCAAATGAATTTTTTTTGTGTTAAATGAGAAGATCCAAAAGGCAAAGATCAAAATAGTTGAAATGCCATTAGCACAATGTGCTGTGAATTGTGCTGAGCATAACAGAAGGCAGCAGGCACCCAGACATAAGGGGATAATCAGCCAAATGTGCCTCGGCCTGAGGGTTGAGGCTGAGGCTGACCACAATTGTTGGGTCGCATGATGACTCTTAGGTTGCCGCTGATTCTGCGGCTGTGGTTCGCGTTTTTTTTTTTTACCGCTTAGCTCATAATTTCAGCTATGCTTTTCTTTGCATAACCTCAAAAAACGGAGGCAAAAAATTAATGATGTGTGTGGTTGTGTTTTTGCTGACCAGGATAGGGGCCGTCGCTGCTGTTTTATTCTTTTAAATGCAGTTTGCTTGTGTTATTTAAGTTTTAGTGGGCGCAGAGTGCTACTCCTGGATGACAGGGATTTGAAAATGCATTAAGGGTTTTAATTAAATTTCAGTTAAAACGACTTCCTGAAACTTGGCAAGACTAAAAGCAGGAATTGCTTTCATCTCCTTTGTGCCAACTTTTAGGAAAGCCAATGCCTTCGTATTCATAATTTACCTAGAAGAGAAAAAAAAATCAACAAACATACACACGAGGAAAGCAAAGATACAAACGAAAAAGAAATAAAAAGCAAAAATATTGCGGCTCATGTCCAGGACGACAGCTTCCATATGTGACCGCCGGGCGGCACCCATGGCATGCATGACTACGTATCCTTTTAATATCCTGTGCACGCGACGTTTCAAACTTCCGCAAGCAAATAAATAAAATGAAATATGAACACACAATTCTGCATATAAACTGCATGTTTAACAGCGTACAACAATTCATGGTATTTTTGAGAGTGCTCTCTTTGTTCGCATGCTCAATTAGGAAATAGTATAAAATAAATGTTGGGCCACATTTTACGCGAATATATTGTACAAATATCTGCTAGTCTGATTAGGTATGGGAATCTTCAAATGGAAATGTTTCAATTTTACCAATAATAATACCAATATATGCAAATAGACATTTATATAATTATATTGGCATATTTATTTATTCATTTATTGGATCCGATTTAAATCATTTTCGTTTGAATTTATTTGACGATTCCATTTAGTATTTATTGAATGTTATGATGACATGGCTCATTGCATCAATTCAATAATTAGAATTTGCTTAATTTGACCTATTGCATGCATTGTTTAATGATTTAACACAACACACACCTCACTTAACAACAACAAGAACAACAACACCTGCACACAATATTCAATTAGGGGCATTTTCTGAATTGAGCTAAACATTTGGAGTGTCCGGCCGAAAATTAATTTGTTTGTGTAACAGGACGAACTAACAACCATCCTTACACTACGCACGCCACCTAACTTCAGGCCCGTCCCAGCCCAACACTCAGCGAGTTCTTGGCCGTTGTTCAAACAAATTGCGTATGTGTATGTGCTGCTTGGGTCCTTTGGTAATTGTAATGCGAGCAAATAAACAAGCAAGTGAAACACGAATATTCATACACGACAATGCCCAACAATGAGTAAAGGGAGTTTAGAATGGGATACAAGGACATGCACAAACATGCAACTAGCGCCAAATGGGAACAGGACGACTCATTGGTACTGGGAGGGAGTGGGAGTTGTTGGTTTGTGGGCGTGATGTGTGTGCCATTACTGGGCTACAAGTGTCACTCACAAATGACACAGTCAACAACACTTTTTAATTTCAATACCGTTTTTTTTTTATTTGCCAATTTTTACCAAATTGAAATTTATAACCGACCAACACCAGCAGGAAGTCCTTATTCTCTATGGCTGTTCGAATTAGCTTAGCACTGCGAATACCGAACATCCTCACACAACATTGTAAATAGTTTGACTATTTGTGTAGAAAGGGGTTTTGACACTTGGGAACCATGTGTTGATAATAGAATTTGAAAACACCTATTAATAGTTTTAACAAGTTGAACTACTTTTCCCTTGCTCAAACCTTTGTCATAATTAAATCTATTTTACAATGACTTCTAGATATGCTTTATAAAATATTTATTTATTTGTTTAACAAATTATGACTTGGCAAGCATAATTTTAGTATTTATGTATTCTGTGTTTCTGTTACACTTAATTTGATGATGGCAAAGGTACATCATCCACTTCGAGCAGAATTTCTGGTTTAACAAATAATTTTATTATTAGATCTCTCTCACTCATAACGAGACTCTTCCAAGTCAGTGTCTTCGCAACGCTTTCAGCATTATCTCTAATAAATTGAATTGCTTGCGATATAAGTCCTATGTCCCCATATTCATTCGCCAACATTAATGTCATGGCTGCTGTTTCAACAGACAAATAGATGCTTAAGGAACTCAAACAGCATTTTTCCAGATAGTCCAGACCGTATAGGTCGGCAGCCGTCAGTAGATCTTCAGTCATATCTTCCAACTTCGGAATACATCCCGTGTAGATGAAACGCAGCATTTCAATGACAGCATCGGATTTAATTTCGTCAATAGTGACACAATTCAGCTGACTATCCTTCATAAACATGTCCGCAAAAATTGAGCTGCGTGCTGCGTGCGAAAAATAATCGGTTGGTATCAAGTCCCCATTCGGTATCTCATTACCTCTCACCTGATAAAATTTTCTTATGAGCCAGTATCTTCTTGCCGTCGTCTGTTTCAATTGTGACATCAGATAACTTTTCTGTATTAAAAAAATAGGCAATATCTGATACTAATGTGCATTTGGGAATTGATATATTTGTGCACACAGGGTTAAGTATCATAGTGATATTACAGCGAATTATAAGAGTTTCATCTGGTCGTTCAATTGAATTTTCCAAGTTACTCAATTGGAATAATAGAGAGTTAGGCAATCTAACCCAATCACATGTTTTTGTTTGGTTTCGCAAAGAAATTATGGCGCGGAAGCTGCCTACAGTGCCTTCTATGCAAACAGGTTCCAAACGCAGTCCGTATCCGTTGGAATCTTTGTATACAAATTTTAAGCAAAACTTAACATCACTACCTTCTGCGGCTGTAAACGTCTCAGATGCCAAGACTTGAATTAGATTGGCTTCAGCGAGCAATGCAAATTGGTTGATGAGCCATGTGTGGGAAATGTTAGCGATTTTACACTGTGTCTGGCTGAAACTTTCCTTGGCATTATTCATTTCAAGGGTATTCACTTTTTGCTCGGTCATCTTGATGTCAATGGTATTCTAGATTTCGCTCCTTTTCGCTTAGTGATGTTATTCTGGAATATTTATTAACTTAGAAATGCACTTCCAGTTGTAATAGTTGATTCTACCTCAGAGTTGCACCTGGGCGAGGCGATTGTTAAGCACTGACTCTTATCGATAGTTGGGCTGGTGATTTTCGATTGCCAACAATTGAATATGAATATTTACTTACGATTAATATTAATTATTATGTATATTCTGGAAATAGTTATGCAGATATAGTATATATCGGATCAGTTAACCTTCAAGTTTGGTTTCTTCTAATTTTTGTTGTATTTGGATATCGCACTGTGAGATATCGATGCCTTAGCGATCAAATATTTATTTATTTGCTTAACAAATTTTGACTTGAAATTGAAAGCATTTTGCTTTCACATCGAGAATCGACTGTCATTATAATGCAACATTCTGGGTATTTTTCATTAGTGCAATTTTTGTCCGATTGTTCGATTCAATTGTGGAACATGACGCTCAAATTGAAATACCGCTTGTAGATTCTTACTGCCCAGAGGGCGGTTGCAGGAGAGGAATACGGAAAGGATAGAATAGATTCTACGCCTTGACTTGCAACAACGCTCTGGCTGACAATCGATGCAGCTGTTTTTCATTTCTCCCTTGTTTTATTTGAGCCGAAATAGTGAGTGGGTCCGCGAACTGACCTATAAATCATCTAATGGCCACAGCATTTGGCATGGGTTTGGTTTTTTCGCCTGTCCCCTCAACTATCACACGCGGCACGCCCATCACACCCCCCCCCCCCCTCCCTCTCACACACACACTTCCAACCCCTACACCAGCACATGTGTCAATATTTGTACGAAATGCGGTCGCATCCTAACCGACACAAAACACTCTCCATCATTCCTGGCATGGCAAACTAGGTTTGGGTTTGGTTTACGTTACGCGTTTGAGTTCGGTTTGGATTCTGTTGTTTTTCACTACGGTTTAGTTTTGGGAATTTGTGCAGCGCTTACATTGTCCGTCCGTCCAAATGTGTGAGCGTGCGTGTGTTTTGTGAGTGAGTTTTGTAAAAGACAAGCTTTTAGTTGTTTAAATTTAAGTTGCATCGTGTGACCCATGAAAATAAAAACAAAACAATATTATTTAACAGAGCGCACAGCACTGCACTGCATTCAGTTCGCTTTGGTTCTGCTTTCTTCTATTTTTGTTCGATTTTTGTAAATTTCCTATTGAATATTTCAACTATTTCCGCTCGGTAAGAGTTCAACATCGTTGCTTTTGCTTAATTTCCGTTTTATTTTCTGTACCCTCAGTCGTTCTGGCCTTTGAGTCCTGGGACACATTTTTTTTTTGCAATTCAGTTTGTTTCTGTGATGTGCTGAACTCACAGATGGACATCTGTTTTGCAGTTCACTATGTTTTGGAATTGAATTTTGCTTGCCACTTTTCTTTTCCATTTCTGACGGCACTACGTGGCTTATGTGGAACTTATTTGCCATGTGTCATAGATACGGAAAAATGAAATTAAACGCATCCGAGTGTAAAATTGCCAAGAGCTAGAAAAGAGTTGCTTGACGATACAAGAACAACATGAAGCAACTCCAACTGCTCCAACTGCTTGCGATATGTGAAACATAAAAATTCAATGATCCTTTATTGCATTAATCAGCTCAGAACAGGTCAGTGTGAAATTAACATCAACTAAACGCTGAGTAAGTTAGGTGTGTTTTGAACTCTGAAGGAAATATATGCAGCCAGCACAAGTCAGAATTTCATTTGAAATTCATATACATATTTGTTCAGTTCCCAAAAGGCAAAGAATTCATATATTATTTTTGTGCATTGTCTGCCAGTAAAGATGAGCTAGAAAACTTTTTTTCTGAAAGAAAGGAATTTGTTTAAATTTAAAAACTGTGGTTAGAGCCCGAGAAACGCACAATGAAGGCCTACAATTTAAGGATGCTGCGACCGGTCCCAAAATAGCCATAAATTTGTGCGCTTTTACCAAGAAACAGACGGCAGGCGGATGTAAAAAGCAGAGAAAGTGAGTGAGAGAGTAAGAGAGAAAGCTTGAAATAGAGATGCGAAAGGAAAAAAGGGTTTCAAACAACTTGGCCAAGTAACGCCAGAGGAATTGTAAAGGAATTGTGCTTAATTTACTTGTACTTCCCTTTTGCAGCTGCATCTTTTCTTCTTAATTTTTGTGGTTTCCTCCTGCGCCCCTAATGACACTTTAAAAATTTCATTTAATTTGCTCAAAAAAATATAAATAAACTTGAGTTTAATGTAATTAATTTGCTGAACGAAATGCACTCTGCATTTGCGTGACCTACAGCTTTACTCAAAATATAGAATTTCTATGGGGCAAGCGAATGCCGACTAAACGGTTAAATACATTGTTTTTAATATTCAGCGTCAAGAAAAGTGTTGGGGAGAGTTAGGGGAGTTAGATTGCTGCACTGTGTTCACACAGCAAAATGATGTTGCTAAAGCGCGAATAGTAAGTGGCAGCATCATCATCATCACGTTGCTTTGGATCGACGAATGTGGCACGTGGAGACGGGAGCACAGAGGAGTACTCGTTTTACAGAAAAGCTTCAATTTTTGTTGAACAGCTGCATTAAAATGAAAGGGTACACTTTGACAATGGGAACTTACGGATACCCTTGAAAATAATATGTAACATAGAATACACAATAAAATCAATCCGTAGAATACTATCTAAAGCTTTAAGGTTGGCTATTCTTAATTTTTTTTTTGGTATTTATAAAGCAATGAATATAGAGATATAACTATTGAGTTATCTGTGTAGCCCTTACTTCTGTGCACAACTAATATTCTTACACATTTACAATGCCTTTTTAAAGTGTAAGCCAAAGGGCATACGGAGAGAGCTAACTGCCCATAATCATGGACACGCACGTAAAGCAACACAGACACATGAAAAGCTAAACAGAGTGCTTGGCAGAGAGTTCCTGTTTGGCGAGGACGCGGACTGTTAGCGGGAGGCGGTGTCAAATATCATGGGTGTCGACGACAGCGGCAGCAGCACCAGTACGGCATTAAGCACGTCGCCAACATAAATATTTTAATTTTGCTAAAAATGTGTGCTGAAAAGTCGCCTTTTTTGCTTTAGGTAGTGCGAGACGAAGACACATACACACGCACACACAAACACACACACACATGTAAAGCATAAACTAAACAAAATGGCGTCAACGAAAGGATGCGCAACGCAGCGCAACGCTCATAATTATTGTTGTGGTAGTTGTTATTGCTGTTGCTGCTGCTTCTACTTCTGCTGTGGTGCTAGTAGTGGCTGCCTGCAATGACGATGCTTGTAATGATAAGCGTTGTTGGTGTTTTACTTTAATAGGTAAAATGATGTGCACCCACACACAGACACAAAGACACTGCCGCACACCCACACAAAAGGCTTTGACTCAAACACGGCTCAAAGGCATAAATTATTGTGGTTAACAGACAACAGAGCCCAGAACATGCCAGTAGCTGGAGCAGCAGACGTTGCACGAAATAATTCCTGCGCCATGGACGGAATGGCCTTTAGCTGCGCTCTCCCGAGTTTCAGCCAAATTAAAATAGTTCTGGCCCATGTGGCGACTCTGCTGTTGTTGGCAACAAATTAACAAGTCAAAGTAACTTGGAGCTGGAATATACATATAGATGTTATTATTTGCTTATGTTTAAACTGTTTGTTGCTATATTTAACAGCATATGGTAAGCCAAGCAAATACCGCACAGCAATTGAATTAACTAATTATATACTTGTATGTAGTACAACAAACTCATTTGACTGTTTGGTTAGCTTTTGGATCCACCCAGATGTGGCCAAAATAAGTAGAAACATAAAAGAGAAGCTTGCCCAAATATAGCTCTCCTGGTTTTCTTGCTATCACCGCTTAGCAATCGAACTGAGTTTAAATATAGATTATATACAATTGGAAATTTTATTAATTTTTGTTTGCTGTTAATTTGAGAGCATGTGACGAATATTATTTGATGATTCTAACTGCTTATAATCATTTGGGTTTATTGTTAGAGTTCCTTGTTGGTATTCACTGTATTGTATTCACGATAGTCGTCTTTGGGCTGACAATCTAAGAACAGCATATAATATTCCGATGATCATCGCAAGCAGTACCAAATATTTCCATATAGACCCAATTATTGAGGATTCGTTTTCTTGGAGTAACATCGAGCAGCAGTCGGAATTGTAAACCGGTTGCATATCGCCAACGAATAGACGATAAAACTTTTGTGGTATTTCCAAAATGAAACCAATTTTTGAGTGGGTCTGAAAACACTCGGGATGTTGTGCTCTCATGTGGGCCTCACAAGTCTTGCCATTTGGCCTTAGCTTGCACAGCAGATCAAGATAACGTTGGTATGGATTTAGCCAAGACATGTTGCTTTTATATTGTGAAAACTTTCTAAATATGTATTTTTTATAAATTTAATAGATACGTTCCATTTCGCTTGAATTATTTTTAATGTCAAACTATACAAAGATGTCTGATATAAGTCTTGTTGACACGTCTAAAACATTAAGTTGTTTACTGAGGTAGACTGACAAGCGGCAAAACAATGCAAATAAAAGGAATATGATTTATAGTCACGGTGACTGCAAATGGTATTTATCGATTGCATCACTTTGAAGACTTGGAAGGACTAGTATTTATTAAAGTATTTTCTGTAATAAATAAAAATCAAAAATCATATCAAATTATCGATATATCGCAAACATATCGAATTGAATTTCCATTTTTGACAAACACAGTAGGCTTTCCCATTGTCAACTGAGAGCTGATGACATCGAAAATCATCATTCGATCTCCCTAAATCAACTTGGAAGTATCAATTGTGCAAGTTTCATTTAATTTTGTATATTTTTGCCGTCAGCATGGACAGTGCCAACATTTTGGATGACTTGCAAATTGTGCCACAAATTAACGAAAATTCAAATAGGAATGGAAAGCGCAGTGCAGAGGTCCTCCACAATGGAATTGGCGAAAATGCACCAAAACCATCACGTTATCGCTATCGCGGAGGCGACATCCAACACAGGGGCAAGGAAAACGTAAGTACATAATTACAATTTGCGCAACAGGAAAGAGGACTTCAAATATGCTGTCGAGTTTTATTTTTGAGACATGTTGGTGCTTGCTTTAACTAAATTTGAAGAATTCTAAATGAGAATTGCGCATTTCGTAGCTAACTTAACCTAGTTGAACTTGAATGGGTTTGCTGGTATGTTCATATGGTGAGTTACTTTTTCTTTTTCTAAATCGTGTATAGCAACTGCAATCTAATGGGCATGCTGAAGATAACAATCAGACAATCCCATTTAGTGAACGTGTGGCCAGCACCCCCATGAGTTATGGTCAAGGAGAGTCACGCGGCAAGTACCGTGGGTCACGTGGTGGTGGTGGTGGTGGGGGAGGTGTTTATGGCGGTGGTGCTGGCGGTGGACGTTTTTCAGGCGGCTCCAACAACTATAATAATCATTCGCACCGTAGCGATGAGTATTCTGTTATTCAAAAGCTACGCAACCTGAGCGGTCCAACTATTCAGCTCGAATCGATGGAGGAGCGAGATGAGTTAAAGTTTGCCGGTCGCAATCGCCTTTATGTGGGAAATTTGCCTGATAATCATAATACCGACGATTTGCATGAGTTGTTCAAGCCGTTTGGGGAACTGGGCGAGGTTTTTTTGAATCCCGATAAGAAGTTTGGGTTTGTCAATATAGATTATTATGTCAATGCCGAAAAGGCTAAGCGTGCCTTGGATGGCACCGTGGTAAGTGGACGCCAGCTACGCGTCCGTTTTGCTAACAACGCAACCATTTTGCGGGTTAGGAACTTAGAACCCCTCGTATCCAACGAGCTACTCCATAAGTCCTTTGAAATTTTCGGAACCGTCGAGCGAGCCATCATTGCGGTGGACGATCGTGGCAATCATATGGGCGAGGGCACCGTAGAATTTGCAAAGAAGTCATCAGCAACTACCTGTTTTCGTATGTGCCAGGAGAGATGCTTCTTTTTAACTGCTTCATTGCGCCCATGTGTGGTGGAGCTAAAGGAGATCGAGAACGCTGACGGATTCCCCGAAAAGGCCATCATCAAGAACGGCAAGTTCAACCAAGAGCGCAGCATTGGACCGCGTTTCGCTGAACCCAACTCCTTCGAGCACGAATACGGTGCCAAATGGAAGGAGCTGTATGATCGATATCTCGCCGCAGCAGCTACCCTCAAGTGCGAACTACAACTGGCGGAAGAAGATCTCGAATCCAAGCTGGAGATAGCTCGCTATGAGCGAGAAACTGAGATTCTGCGTGAAGGTGAGTATGTGTATCAATGCACTGATAAATATTTATGGATATTTTTAATGGAACAAGAATAATGTTATCATCTTATAGAGCTTAATAAGCGTGAGCGCGATAAGGAACGCTTTAAATTGAATTGGGAAACGCGCCAGGATCAACCGATGGAGTTCAATCAGAGTAGTTCGGACTCTATGCTTTATTCTCAGAACGGATTGAATGGCCGACTGATGCGTAAGGATGTTCCAATGAGACCTCAGCAACAGGAAAGATCCTTATATATGCCGGATATGTCAAATAGTTTCGGTCGCAGCAACGACTATGTATCAAATAATTCAGGAATGGTCAACTCACCATTTGTGGTTTTCGAAGGTATATTAAAAGTTTTTCACTTTTTTTTAATATAGTTTCAACATTAACGTAACTGTTATCTAGATTACAAAATGAATAACGATGAAAATACTGGACCGGTTGCAAACAATGAGGTATTTACTCGGGCCTTATAGACAATTTTGAGTTAAATTTTATTTTATTGGGCTTTACGATTTACCGAATAGGTTGCATTTGAGAATAGATTTGAAGATAACCAAAATAATCCCATTATGAATCAACAAAATGACGAAAATAGTAACGGATTGTGGGGACGGCGCAGCAAGTAGTCATGGGATCAAAAGGCATTCAATTTTCAAAAATCAAATACAAATTGCAAGGACATCACACCTCTTATAAAATGCTTTACAATACATAATTCATTCAACGTACACAACAATAACGCTAATAACACTTTTAATAAAAAGGGAAGTTAACCAATTGCAAACAAATCAAATTAAATAATATCCGCGAGGGTATATCGTAAATCTGAATCGAACAAGTTAAAATAATTAAGATACTACATTTTAAAAAGTCCATATATGTAGATGCAATAATGATGATAAATATGTAACTTTAGTGGTTTAGTGGGGTATATTTCTGCTTTAAAAGTGCGCAAAAGTATATATGTCAAATAGGCGCACTTATTTTTGGAGTCACATATGACTTGATTAAGGACCAGCACCTCGACTATTGCAAAGCGCAATTCGCAGCTGTCGCTTCTGCAGCATTTGATTTAGGTTTATTGACACATTGCGCATATGTCGTTTAGTCATTGCCAGACAGCCAAGCCCACTTGACAACAGGTAGATTGACAGACATGGATGTTGAGCTGTCGCCAGACATGGATGTTTACGGCTCAAGTGCAGTCTGCTCCTGTCCACAGAAATGTTGATTGCAATCAACACATTTTTCAATCCATTCGCATCCCACTTTATCTTCGTTTTGACTGGGGGAAATTGATTTGATAATCCCATCTATAGCAAACACTTACTCATACCATACAAAATTATAGGACTATAATTAAGAGTATAAATATGTGTGCACATTGTTCTGAAATATTTTGATTACAATTGTGCACAATTTATAGAAGGCTGGGTAGTGGAATAAGTGTGAGTCACATCAGCTATAAAATGTTATTTAAATATTGCTTCAGCGACATCAGCTTACAGCATCGCCTGCAATGTTCGTGCCACATTGCGTATGCTTAATGCGCGGCATGCGGAAACCTTGAAATGCACTTAAAATTCTTACCGTTAGTATTTTGACACCGATTTTTAATTGTTGCTGCAGACTTGTTTGGCTTGCTTTTCGAGTGTATATATGCGTGCGTGTGTATATGTGCGTTTGTGTGAATTGTGAAAATGTGGAAATTGGCACATTTGCTGCATTTGCATTCTGTGCTTTTCTAAATAACTAAATAACTTGGCAACCGCATTTGTTGGGTTTTCCAGAGACTGCCTGGCCATTTCTATGGCTGCCCGCTTTCACTCGCTCCTCTAATCACATGTCCCACTTTTCGGCTCAGAGCTCTAGTTTTTGGTTTTAGTTTTTGTTTTTAGCTTTTTGTCGCCATATATCAGCGCCGTCTGCACATTTGTGGCACCAATTGAATACTGTTCCTTCATTAAATTTCGACGAAGCTAACAATTAGTTTTTTTCACCTTTACTTAGCTTGTGTCTTACTATTAAGCATACGTAAAGGGGCCGACTTCCAAATTTCTCATAAAATTTAATGTAAATCACTTTAAGTCTATCCTTATCCCTGCATATGGCCTTCTTAATATGAGTTTTATTTTAGTCCCAAAAGTTTAAGAAGCAAATTGAAGCCGATTTTTTTTAGTTCTGACAATTGGACTGCATAAATATTTCAACAAATCTATCAGACAAATAAGGGCCCTTGTAAATATTTGTAGTCTGCTGTCGTAGACCCTCAATCCTTTCCATGCCGCTTTCTCTTATAGGCTTAAGCGCACAAGCATCAGCCAGCCTAAGTCACACACACTATGTACAAAATGGTCTAAATGCTTTAAGCATGAGTTAAACAAAACGTCAAAAAGAAACAGACACAATTACTCACACATTCAAGATGATGTATCTGAGAAATTTTAAACTGGATAAACTCAACAAATTTGCCAAGAGATCAACACATTTAATAGGGGTCATCATTTGAAATATTATTTAAAGTTCCCTATTAAATGTATGACTCTATCGGCTGATGAATTTACCAAATTGTTTGAATAAAAATGATAACTGCTTGTTGAGCGAAAGATTTAAATGGCTTGGAAAAGTGTAGGTAAACTTCAAACGACAACTATAAGAAGCTTAAACGAAACTAAGCTAGTAGGCTAAAAGTGCGCATGGCAACATCGATTACACAAAACAAGAAACGGGAACAAACGCACTATGGTTGTGTATGTGAGTTGTGTGTGTTGGACGTTTGTATTCTTAGTGCATGCATCGTTGCATGTTGTTTCTGGTTGTATTTGTATACCCTGCATGCATTCAAATGAGCACCATATCATCAACATTCCAGCAGAATGATTGTTAAAAGCGCATGTTTTTAAATTAAAAAGTACTAATGCTCATAAATGTTTAAACTTGTAAAATGCGGGATATAGAGATACGCTATGGCTATTTCAATATAATTGCAAAAAGAGGAGACATAAGACGTCAATTTAGGTGCCACATTTTGATTTCTGTTTACCAGGGTATGAAATATTCGACGTGCCTAAGACTGCAGTTCTTTATTGCTTTCATTGTACTTTCGGCTTTTAAAGTCAGAGCACCACAAACTGCATTAAAATGTTGCGCACCTCTGGGGTACCCCAAATTGCTGCAGCGACCAAGGCAATAGCAACAACAAAAACAACAACAATGAACTTTACACAACCTAAAAACAAAAGAAAACAAGAAAATAGAGCAGAACGAAATTTCTATGTTTGTGACTGTTGCAGATGGAGGGTTGACTCTGATGCTGCTTTTAATAATTATAATTTATGCTAGAGTCAACAATTCGGCAAAGGAGGCGCCAACAAAAGGTGCGTTAGTGAGGGCGTGGCAAGGCGCAAGGTGCATGTTGCCAGGCATATGGAACTTTAGCCAAAGTAAATTAGCATAGTAATGTATTTCTTAAAATTATTTGTAATTACTGCAATGTAGACGAAGTGTGAGTGAGGCGAAAGGGGTAATTGCCACTCTAACTACATGCCACACAACATATTTAAATTGTGGGCGTGGCCCAGCAGCGCCATGCTGTTGATTAGCCTTGCACAGGCTCATTATCAGCCAAGCTTTGGATTTAAATGTATCGGCTCCTAACCTAGGATAGCCGTGCTTGACAATTGATGTCCTTCAATAAATTTGGCAACGAAGTCAACAACTGTAAGGGTATTTCCACAGCACTGGCGACTACTTCTGGGCGCTCACGCCCATTTGATGTCAATTGACAACCGCAAGCGCAGTTGGACAGAAGCTGCTCAAAATTAATTGACACATGTTGCAGGCACTGCAATCCTGATTTTGCCACCGGACATGACCTCGACATCTGGTTTGTCAGCTTGCGGTGTTTACTGATTTTACTATCATGCGGCTGTCCTCTATACTTGAGCCCCATCGCGTCACCTACCTCAATCCCTCCTGCCCATCTCTGGCACTTTGATCAGTCGGTCCCTTTGTCCGTTTGCATTTTAATTAACTAAAATAAGCTTAATGAACTTTCTCAACTGGGCCGCAACCGTACACTCACAGAGGGTATCAATGTGGAAGAAAGTGCTTTATACAAACATATGTGTTCTTCTTCTTTAACTTAATTTCGATTTAAAAGGAACATAAGTGAATGCAAGTAGATTCCCTTTACCCAGCTTTCAATATATGTCACGATTTTGCTGCTGTTGAGAACACTTGTGCAAAATAAAGCTGATTTGATATACATGTAAAATTAACATACGTCTAATGATCTTAGTTTAAGTTAAATGTAGTGTAAAAATTAAATAAACTATACACATCTTATATTTTGATAAATTGGTTGTCGCAACCAGTGAAACACAAATTAAAATGCCATTAACTTGTCTGCATGTCGCATTTTGTTTGTTAGATTTTCAGTTTTGCTTGTAATTTTCGGGCTTTGCTGCCATCCGCAGTTGGGGCGAACACTGCATAGTGTAACAACTCATTTTAATAACTGATCCAAAATGCTGCGCATTATACAACAACGAAAACATTTAATATTATGTGAATTTCTTCATTACTTATTTAACTCAAATACAATATATATTTTAAAGATCGATTTGAATTTTAATGTAAAATTATAAACTTTAAAAAAAAAACCATTTTTACTGAGATATACATGACATCGTTACATGTAAGAAGAATGGCCTCTCAATGGGAGCTGTTACGAATTGAAAGAAAATTCACATTATTAAGTTAAGTTGGTTAACGTTACTTCTAAGAAGGGTACATGCTTGCTCTTAGTCTGTGACTCTTAGACAGAGTACACTTACTTTGGCTTGGCTCTTTTGATATCAGGACGTACTATGATTTGCTTCTCTTTACGTGGAACTCTCATTAAAAATCAACGGAAGTGCAAACGCACGCAGAGGAAGTCCTCTGAGCCAGTCAAAGTGAGTAAGCTCGTGGGCAGACGGGCGAGGACTAGGAATGCAACTGCCAGAAGCACTTGATGCAGCCAAAGATTCTGTTTGCCACGCAAATGAAGCCCATGTTGCTTTTTTCTTGCTGAAAAGTCGAAAACGGAGACGGAGACGGAGACGATACCCAGAATACATTTCCTGCATGGCATTGTTTACTTGACTCAATGTTGCGATGCGAATGGGTCGGTGTTGTGTGCTCGGCAATAAGTCGTGAGTATTGGTGACAGAACGAAATGTAACCTAGTATTAACAAAAAATAAAAATATAAAAAAACCGTTGCGTTCAAATGGGTTACGAGTGCAAGGCAACGGAACTGCAGCTCTGCCTGTCCGGTGAATTGCGAATGGAAACGTATAAAAAACGATTAATGGATTAAGAGCATGCCATGCAAATGGCAGCGTGGTCTCAAACGTTGAAATACATGGTAAGCCCCTGTGTGAACTTTTCCACACAGAAACACAAACATAAGGAAAAAATTTCTCATACGCCATGTGCGACTAATTGCCAATGCTTTGCTTTTTCCGTCTCAATGTTGTGTATCGCATATCAATCGATCTGATTGAGTTGTGGGCAATTCAAATGGTCGGGCAGAAGTGCGATATAATAAGTTCTTGATTTTATGGTAGCCAGATTAGCTATTTATAAGCTCAAATTCGCATTTGTTAAATGGATTGGGCGCCAAATTGATGGCCGCGTTATATGGTTACAGATGCTGTTCAATTCTGAGCACTAATCCTTACACATTGCCCTTTGCCATATTCATTAGAGTTGTTGGTAAATTTTAGAGGCAGCGTAGTTGGCTTTGCTTCGAACATTACTTTTTTATAGCTAGAGCTTCTGCAGTGTGCAACAAGAAGAGAAATTGCGATTTCCAAGCGTTAATATTCTTATCAAAAAGAAGAAAACATATAGCAATATTAGGTAAGTATATTTACATAACTTATAACCAGGGATCACCCGCGCGTACATTAAATTGATATTTCAGCTTAGTCGTATGCCATATTTGTGGCAATCTTTTACACACATTATTTTAAACATAATTCAATTCGTAAATAGGTCATAATTATTAAAATCTAAATATAAACATGCCCAGGATCCTGATTTATCACCACAAGGGTTTGGTTTCAGTGTAGTTGCTTTAATTGCTCGAATGGCAATTAAATGATTTAAGGGATGATTAAATCGAGGCTAACCAGGTCATTTGCAAATCAAGCGCAGTTCATACTCCCCAATATTATTGCGATTGTTATTGTCGTGGCTGTGGTTGTGTTTTGGTCGTCCTGTGGTTCTGTTGTTTGTCGTGTGCGATGCAATTAAATGAAATACAGACACGCCCTATATGGTGTGGGTACCAGTTAGGTACCATTTGGGTACCAGTTGCCCATGTGATTACTGTGCTTCTGTCAGGGGCATGTTTAAGATCTTTGTCGTGCGCTTTGGGTCCTTAACGTATTTATAGAATAGATACTATTTTGTAATTTTGCCTCTTTAAATGGTGTGAAGTGCAGCTGCAAGAATTACAATGGACTATGTTTTTTATTGAGTAATTGATATGAACAACAATAAATTTAAAGGTAAATGAGGTTTGTATCAATTGGAGGAATTCATTGATTTTTGTCCTGTGCTAGAGCTAGAGCTCCAAATTATCCATTTTGACATGCATATATAAATCGTCCTCAATATGCAAGCGGTGCACGTATGCTGCAAAGACAAAAAACGAATATATTGAAAAGTGAAGTACAACTACAAGTAGCAAAAGCAACATGTATTAAAAGTTCTGATAACATTAAGCAAATAACACGGTTGCAATGAGCGCGATTACTTGAAGCGCGACACACCGATAACAACTGTAATCAGTTGGTTTGAAGACATGCGGTGTGATATGGCAAATATTGGTAATAGATAAATCAAGAAAAGGAATAGAATCTGAACTGAACTATTGGTTTATTATTATACCGTTTTTAATTATGTATATATTTCTGGTAATTTACGCTTATAGAAAGTGCACAAAAATTCAACAAAAAGCAATGATACTAGCCAAGACAGGACCAAAGAAGTTGGCAACAGCACAAACCAAAAATAAAAAAGTATTCTTCAATAATGTACATTCTAATTTGCAAGTGCTTCCAGCTTACCACCTGCCAGACAAGATATAATTATGGCCAATAACAATAGAAAGCGCGTCCATTTGCATCGTTTCTTAGGTTTATATGGCAGTTGGTTCAAATTATTAATATAGTCAATACACATTTGTTCCGATTTCCATGGCCTGTTTTGAACATTGTGCTGAAACAGGTTGTCCAGTTCATCCGGTGATAAGCGTATGGGATCCGGCAGTAGGTCAACGGGCAATTGTATTCTATTTATTTCTGAGCGATGCGTTTCCTTAAATATGCTCAGAATAGGTTGCTTGCGATTTTTGTTCGCTGGCGCTGATCGAATGCAGTCAATGGAGTACCGATGATGATAATCCTGATCCATTTGGAAATGAAAAGAGTGGAGACTGACATTTATCTCAACGAAGTCATAGGGCTTAATGCAGCCACAGTTTGGACTAGCCTTAAATTTGTCTGGCGCACTCGAACGTATCTTGAACATCAGTATGCTAGCGGTGGGATTCAAAATGGTAATTAAACGTCTTTGCGTGCGATCGTAGGGCGCATAGAATGTCATCTTTTTTGGGCTAACACTGAAGACAACAGAATTCATGTTAGCTTGATATTATATTTTTGCAAAATATTTTTGTTGTTACAAAATATTTTTCTTTATGAAAGTTGATTTCGATTTCTGACTACAACTTTACACGAACAAAAGTTGGGAATTGGAATTGTGTCTGAAATATGTGAACTATTGAAATGTTTTTGACAACATTTCCATATGATGCCCTAGCCCACTGCAGATGATAGAATCATGTGCGGGCTCAAAGTCAAATTGCATGGAAATGTTGTGCATTTATGGGCATTGCAGCAGTTACGCCTGTCAAAATGCAAGTCGCTTAACAATGGCTAAATTCGACCGCTTGCATGGTGCAACATTATGCAATCGAAATGATTTCCAGACCATTGCATTTGACCAGCTGCCAGTTTCGAACAACTACTACTGTTGATTATAATTATCTGTCGTCAGACGCTTTAACAACTTTTGACTCTAAAATGAACAAAGTACACACAATGCTCAACAGAAGCCAAACACCACACGCCAACTGAATTATTATGGCAATTAGGTCATTCTGCACTTGTCATCTAATTTGAATGTTAGTCGCTATTTCAATGCAGCTCTCAGTATGTTTTCAGGTTGTCCATTGTGTAATATGGCTAAAAAATCATTGTCATCTGATAACCATAGTTACGCTTGACAAGCAGTCTGCTCATTTCTCTCCACCAGGCTTACGTCAAAGGCACTCGCTGTATGTAATTTATTATGCAACGTAATTATACAAGTAAATATATTTGGCCCCATTTAGCTGCCAGTGATTGCATTCACAAACTCCTCATAGTTCACCAAATCCTGATCATTCACATGATTTTCCAACAGTTCGTCCATCTCCATTTCGGTAAGACGCTCACCACAGGTTGTTAGGATACGTCGGAGCCTGGCTGCTGATATATATCCAGTGTTATGCTCATCGAAAAATCGCAAGCCGGATAATAACTGTTCGTTAATCGACCCATTGCCTGCTCCAAACTGATGAGCTGAAGGCCGTGACATGATGCTATCATAGATTGGCATCAATTCGTCAAAGGAAACGCGTTCGTAACAGGATGCAAGCAACTGCCCAATGTGCTGACGTATGCTCGCCTCACTAGGATTGGCGCCCATTACGCGAAGACATTCGCCCAGTTGCAAGTGCGAAATTTTGCCATCGCCTCGTTGATCGACCTGCAGGAATATCTGTCGCATTTTTCGGAGCTGTTCTGGTGAGTGAATTCTGGCCATGATGTTTATTGTATGATGATTGATGGACTAATGAGTGAGTTGCGGTTATTGGAGTGCGCGCTAATTGGATACACATCTTTTACACAGAGGTGTTAGAATCCAGTTGTTATGTGATGGGGAAAAACGGATGTATAATTAATTTTGACATGTTGACAGCTAAAAGAATCGAGTGACAAACTGAAACATTTGACCTGCCTACGATACTCCTTACAAAGGTTGCTAGTCATTTCTATTTGTCTGCATTCAAATCTTGATTATTTTTGTAATATATTCGTAAATTAAAACAATATTATAAATATTCATATTTAATTCCACCATATCCAGCTTAAATAAATTTTAAAATCAAAACTTAAGCTAACACTTGGATCAATTAGTTTTGATTTTTTCCTAATGAAAGGTACTCAGAGCTGTCCAAAATATATGTGATATGGGTAGACTGAGTGTATGCACAAAACTCAGTAATCCTTTTTATTTCAGGCAGCAAACAAACTTTAAAATTTTCATTAAGTAACGAAAATTCATCGTACACAGATACCAAGTTTGTATTAATATATAATTTACTTTTATTTGCTTCCGTATATGTTAAATTAAAAATGTGCTTGTGCAATTCTTGCCAATGTATGGATGAGACTTTTTGCTCTCTGAAAGGTAAAGCACTATTTCTTGGTATGTGGACCTTAGCTCATGGTATATTACTCCCAATGGGCACGGTACTTTACTTGAAGAATGTACATTTTAGTGTGCTCATCTTAGGCTCAATTCTTTTCGTCATTCATATCGTAGCAGGGGTATTGCTGCTATTGGGAGTTTTAAAAGTAAGTTTATAATATTATGGTACTTATACACTTCACTTTAATTCAAATTTCTTTTATCAGTCTATGGCTATGATCTTTTTAATTGGAATCGTACTAAGCTCATTTGTGCCTTATGTTTATTTCTTTACATTTTATTTACCAGGTAAGCTATTTAAAAATATCTTTTTATACGCTGTACTCATAAGATGTGTAGACAAAGTAAATGCCTCATTTAATATTTTTACCTTCGCCTTCTTGTCTGTCCGCCCTATTTTCGATTTTAATGACAATTTCCATTATACAATATTTATATCTGTACTATACTATACAAAATTAATAATACTAACCTATATCTTTAAAATTTTAAAGAGTTATTTAGTATTGTCGATTTTCGATCCTCTAAAAACCAATATGCTCTTACCCCTTCGGTGTCAGAGTGTACACAAAATCCGCAGTAATCTATTAAATTTAATCACGATTCTTTAATTAACAGCAGAAGTTAAAAAAATGATAGAATGTATGACTACAGCGTCGCTCAACTTATATTTATCTGAGTATAGTCTATCTCGTAGTTGAGCTCTCTCGATTATATAATATATAATATACATTATAATTATTTTTGTTTTCTTTCAGTCGTTCAAGTAATATTCACCATAACCTCATGCAGATATTATTCCATAGTACTTAAGTGAATAAAAACTTATTGGAACTCCAGAAACGAAATGTCTCAGTATTCAATGACGTTACAGTCAAAACTTATATTTGAAATATTTTAATATATTCATTAACATAAAAAATTGATCAAAAACAGTTGTCAAGTTTCTCGTAAAATTTACACAACTCAAATTTAACATGTGTATGTGCGAGTCTGCTCAATGCTTGGATGAAATTTGCTGCTCGCTAAAAGTGAAAGCAATATTTCTTGGGGCGTGGACATTATTTCATGGCATATTATTTGGAATAGTGGGCGGTGTTACCAGCTCGGAAGTCGAGGTTGCTACGTTAGTCTCGTTTTTAATAATTTGCGTCCTGCATACCATAGCTGGGATCTTGCTACTATTCGGCGTTCTCAAAGTAGGTGCCCAAGTCTATGACATTTATTCACATAATGTTAATTCAACTATTTTTCTAGAGTATGCCGAACATATTTCTTGCTGGCATCGTAACAAGCTCGTTTCTGCCTTACTTTTTGTTTCAGCTAATTTATCTACCAAGTAAGCAACATATTTAAATCTTGTATACCCCGTGTTCATAAGGGACAAATGCGTATAGATATAGTGAGCAGTTCTCGATATATCCTCTTGTCTTCTCGATTTAAAATTTTTTATTCAAAAAAATAACTTCGATTTATTAAATTGTATACAAAATAAAATGATTGCATTCTAGTGTTTTTATACCACTAAGATTGTACATGGACACAGGGTACATCTTAGTCAAGCTGCCTCAACTATAACACTTTACTTTTTTACTAACCTTTTTTTTATTTGCTTTCAGTTGTGCAAGTCATCTTTACCATCACCGCTTGCAGATATTATAGTAAAGTACTTATCAGTGAATAAAACTAGTAAAACATTCAACAGTTTTGTTGCAAATTGATAAAATTCTATTTGCAGCCAAAGAAAAAGAGAGAAAAAACAAATTGAAGCAGAATCTTGAGAAATGGCATAGTTAAATGCAGACCGCAAAACATTGATTAAAGCTTAAAGACTTGCGATAGCATTTCAGTTTGAACTGAAATGTGGTCTAAAATTTAAATTCGGACTTAAGTGAAGCAAAAATGATTTGGAAATCATTTGAATATTTATTCAGTTTTGCTGACTATGTTGCTCAAATCAATCGTACATTTAAAGTTGAAAACGAAATTTGAGGTCGGAAGACAAGTAAAAATTATAGCCCGAAAATCGATATATCGGTGTATGGGCATAGGTCGAAACTTCAAATTACCATAACTTCGTCAAAACTCAACTTATCTTCAAAAGCGAAAGCTTTTTGATCATAGTTTTGACCCTAAATGAATCGTACATTTAAAGTTGAAAACGAAATTTGAGGTCGGAAGACAAGTAAAAATTATAGCCCGAAAATCGATATATCGGTGTATGGGCATAGGTCGAAACTTCAAAATTCCATAACTTCGTCAAAACTCAACTTATCTTCAAAAGCGAAGGCTTTTTGATCATAGTTTTGACCCTAAATCAATCGTACATTTAAAGTTGAAAACGAAATTTGAGGTCGGAAGACAAGTAAAAATTATAGCCCGAAAATCGATATATCGGTGTATGGGCATAGGTCGAAACTTCAAAATGCCATAACTTCGTCAAAACTCAACTTATCTTCTAAAGCGAAGGCTTTTTGATCATAGTTTTGACCCTAAATCAATCGTACATTTAAAGTTGAAAACGAAATTTGAGGTCGGAAGACAAGTAAAAATTATAGCCTGAAAATCGAAATATCGGTGTATGGGCGTAGGCCGAAACTTCAAAATGCCATAACTTCGTCAAAACTCAACTTATCTCCAAAAGCGAGGGCTTTTTGATCATAGTTTTGACCCTAAATCAATCGTACATTTAAAGTTGAAAACGAAATTTGAGGTCGGAAGACAAGTAAAAATTATAGCCCGAAAATCGATATATCGGTGTATGGGCATAGGTCGAAACTTCAAAATGCCATAACTTCGTCCAAACTCAACTTATCTTCAAAAGCGAAGGCTTTTTGATTATAGTTTTGACCCTAAATCAATCGTACATTTAAAGTTGAAAACGAAATTTGAGGTCGGAAGACAAGTAAAAATTATAGCCTGAAAATCGAAATATCGGTGTATGGGCGTAGGCCGAAACTTCAAAATGCCATAACTTCGTCAAAACTCAACTTATCTTCAAAAGCGAAGGCTTTTTGATCATAGTTTTGACCCTAAATCAATCGTACATTTAAAGTTGAAAACGAAATTTGAGGTCGGAAGACAAGTAAAAATTATAGCCTGAAAATCGAAATATCGGTGTATGGGCGTAGGCCGAAACTTCAAAATGCCATAACATCGTCAAAACTCAACTTATCTTCAAAAGCGAAGGCTTTTTGATCATAGTTTTGACCCTAAATCAATCGTACATTTAAAGTTGAAAACGAAATTTGAGGTCGGAAGACAAGTAAAAATTATAGCCTGAAAATCGGTATATCGGTGTATGGGCATAGGTCGAAACTTCAAAATGCCATAACTTCGTCAAAACTCAACTTATCTCCAAAAGCGAGGGCTTTTTGATCATAGTTTTGACCCTAAATCAATCGTACATTTAAAGTTGAAAACGAAATTTGAGGTCGGAAGACAAGTAAAAATTATAGCCCGAAAATCGATATATCGGTGTATGGGCATAGGTCGAAACTTCAAAATGCCATAACTTCGTCCAAACTCAACTTATCTTCAAAAGCGAAGGCTTTTTGATTATAGTTTTGACCCTAAATCAATCGTACATTTAAAGTTGAAAACGAAATTTGACGTCGGAAGACAAGTAAAAATTATAGCCTGAAAATCGAAATATCGGTGTATCGGCGTAGCCCGAAACTTCAAAATGCCATAACTTCGTCAAAACTCAACTTATCTCCAAAAGCGAGGGCTTTTTGATCATAGTTTTGACCCTAAATCAATCGTACATTTAAAGTTGAAAACGAAATTTGAGGTAGGAAGACAAGTAAAAATTATATCCTGAAAATCGAAATATCGGTGTATGGGCATAGGTCGAAACTTCAAAATGCCATAACTTCGTCAAAACTCAACTTATCTTCAAAAACGAAGCCTTTTTGATCATAGTTTTGACCCTAAATCAATCGTACATTTAAAGTTGAAAACGAAATGGGTTCAATCAACATAGGTCCACATTATTAGATGCGCAGGCATTTTAAGACTTTAGCGAATATTTAGATGTGGGACTTCCAATCTGAAAGCGTACTTCTAACCAACCGTGGGAAAGAATATGTTAGCTTGTGATGCTATTGAAGGTCCTTTGGATGTGTATTTATGTAAATAACAAGACCCAATTGTGACGATATCAAATTTGACAAAATGGTCACAATTTGCTTTAATATGCACGTGGTTTGAAATTTATACTCGCTCTGAGGGTTGTCATTAAAAGACAGAACTAGACATGAGTGTGGCAAAGGGGACTGTGAACAACAGGCACGCCAATCACGTACCTGTCTTCAGTTGGCTTTGATTCCATTCCAGACCAACGCACATATGTAGATAATATTATATGTAAAAGGCCGCGGCTTATGTATGAGTTTTTTTATATACATACATATATACTAGAGTGCATACGAGCATACCCATTTCTTTGTCAGTATAATCATCCATAATGCATTTTGCGTGTTTAATATATAATTAAATTAAAAATAGCTCACCCCTCTTCGAAATATGATTACCAAGACGAGCAGACACAGTCGCTTTTGCCGCAGAGCTACAAAAAGTTTTTTTTTGTTTCGTGGCTGCTTCAGTCATTCTTCATTTATTATGTTATATATTTAAATGGGTATATTATAAATGGGTATTTGGACAGCATAGAGACGGAGCTGGATTCTGGAGTTGGGACAGGAGCAGAGCACCTAAGTGAATTCAAGTTATTTTAATGTCAATTCGATACAATTCGAATCACAATGCAGATAATTTGCATTAATTGAAATATAATAATGATTGTATACATTTTGCATGAATTTTCCCCATGGATTTGAATTTGAGGAAAAACTAGCTTGAAAGGCTAATTCACTGTATATATTATAGCACATCAAAACGTTCAGATTTATTCTTTTAAGACGTCATTTGGACAACACAATAAAATAAGATTTAAAATAAATGGTCGCTCCCTTTAATCAGATGGGTTTTGTAGAACGACAATGAGGTAATTATCTTGTGGCATGAGTATTATCTCGAAATAGCTTGTGCGCATGCGCATGGATGTGAATTCGTTGGTGGCATCCAAATCTAGGATCACCTGACGCGCCTTTTCCGAAACAGTTCGCATGATGCCAGCGTAATGCACGGCTGCTTGGTTGTCCAACGTTGATTTGATGGTTATGCCATCACCATCCACAACAAGGATGCCCACGACGTTCTTAACGTTCTGGAATCGTTTCAGCATTTCCTCCACTTCGGCGGACATATTCAAGCAGAGTCCTGAAGTGTTTCAACGATTATTGTTACTTAGAATTAGAAAACTTTCTAGTATCTCTAAAGATTTGATGTACGACTAAATAAATTTCAATGAAACTATAATTTTTTAAAACGCTTGCTTGCCATCAAATAAACTCAGAAGCTTCCGTGATTGTTGAAAACTAAAACACGGTTCGATATAGATATGTTTTGGTTTAAAATATTTTAAACAATTAAACTTTTTAATATCCTGCTCTTTTCGGTTTAGTTGGCTGTATATTTTGCGAACATAAGCATGATGGCAACAGGCGGATGAACATTTGGCCTTTTAGTTGGTGGAAACTGAAAAGTTGGCATTTGTGTGTGGAAAATTAATTGAATGTTTTTGATGACTGTTGTACAGCTGCTCAACGAGTTCCACAGACAACGCTGTGGTACTTTCCATTCGAATTGCAGATGAACTGCACAGCATCAAGTTTAGTGCGGAAATTATGGCACACTTCCGGCCTTCCAGCAAGCCAGCCAGCTAGCCAGACAGACGACCTGCCAACACACAGAGTACCAACTCCCTGCAGATTGGTGTAAAGCAGTGCACTTTTGAAAATTAATTAAAAGTCATAAAACTCATAATGAAATTACCAGCACAGACAGCAAGAATGAGACGTGCAACAAAAACAACGTCAAGAGTCGCATTAATGCAACACTTTGTGACTGAAGGAGGAGGAATCGGCCAATGAAACTTTGGTCAACATGTTTAAGACTTGTCTGAAAATTAACCATTGACATTTAGCTCATAATTTATTGTATAATTAAAACAAATTTTCCGCTTAAGCATCTCAATGCAACGGGAAATGTTTGAAAATACTCAAAATGCTGACAAACGCCCAAAATATATATATGTACATATATCTATATATGTATGTATATATGTCGTCTTGCATGTAAATGTTCGTTTTAATGGCCAAATGTTCAGTGCATATAATTTGTAGAATATAAAGTGCATTTTGCCCAATATTGCACTTGCAATTGTTGTAGTAAATGTTGCCAAAGCCATAGTGTCAGTATTTCCTTTCACGGATGTTTCCGCCAGGACGCGTGAAATATTCACAAATGGCATTTTTGGCAATGTGCAAACATTTTCTTTTATATGTCAAGAGTTAAGAGTTATGCCAAAAACAAATTGTTCACAATTTACATGTGAGTTTTGCTTATCGTATTCTAGATTTTCTATTAAAATTGCATTTAGCTTCAAAGTTGATTTTGTGGCCACATGCAGGTTTCAAATTTAGTATTTATTGTTTAAACAAATATAACATATCCATTTTTTTCTCTAAATTATTTACACATTATATTTTAACAACAAATACGAAAGAGAACATGTGGACACTAAATACAAGACATTTAATTTATTCTGTGGAATACGTAAATTATTCAAATTTCATGAGGTGGTTTTGCTTTGTTAGCGCCAAAAATTTGTATAATGCTAACAACTACAAGTTTATGATTTTTTAAGGTAGTGTCGTATATTTGTAACTTTGCTAGACGCTGTCGTATCTGTGTTGAGATTGAAGGTAAAGTCTTTGGTTATGAATATTGATAAAACCAATCGAGCCATTGCTGTCCTGGGTTTATCAGCTTGGACGAAAGAATTTGACCATCCTAGCGTTACTACAACTTTTTACAATTCGTCGTATTCTGGAAATTAGATATAGCATTTGGTCTCTCAATGACAATATCAATTTCCGCCTAAATTATTTAAATAATATCAGCATAACTTATCGGAGTAGACTTTTAGTAATAATTCTTCTTTCTCTTTTTATCGTAAAACAAATTGAACTAGGAATTGGAGGTTAAAGAATCAACATTGTATTGAATCAGTTTTAACATTTTGGCACAACTAAAAATCCTTCTTTTTATTTGACTAAATTAAATAGGAAACCGGGAAACCAAATCACAGCAAATTTAAATGAAAATTTAATGTGATTCTTGAAAGGTTCATGTCAACCTGATTTACAGTTTGCAATTGGAGTCAAATTATTCAGATGTGAGCGCATTACCAATTATGAATACCTTTGTTTTGTTGTCTGCTGCTTATGTGGATGTGGTGGAAAATTGTAAGGGGGGAATGCCTGTAATTGAAATGAAGGTAAATTTAAATTATGATTGAGTACGTGGAAGTAACACGTGCGAACAAGATTTTAATTGAATTTTAATTGATACGAACATGTTGTAGGTATTTTTGGCACAGCCAGACGAAACTCTGTTCACAGACACGAGTGTCTTTCAGAAATCTGTGATAATCTCTCGCGAACTCTCATGTTACGAGTGTTAACTGCTCAATGGATTTTGATTTACTTGATATATAGGTAGTTAATATAAGATAAGTATATCTTTCAGCCACATTACTAACATTAAACATCTTTTGGCTGTGTTCGCTATATGTTGATATTGAGATTTTTTATTTGCCGTTCGTCAGAAGCTAAATGCCCGAGGATACAATTTTAAATTAAATATTACAGGGTTGGCATTATGCGAACAAGCCCACAAAATGCTCAACAAAAGGCCTCCAAGCATATAACTTACACCCACAGTAATAACTGAGTGTGTGCGATTGTATTGGGTTTTTGTCTGTTTACTTTTTAATATAATGTTTGGTTATTTACTTTTTAAATCCAGTTCGACATTAATTTTTAAAAGTTATTGATCTCGTTCTTTATTTGTATAGGTTTGCTACACCTACAATTGATGGTTGTACAAACGTAAATACGCAAATATAAATAAATACATTTCAGTTATTTCAAAAGCATCGCAAATTTTCAGCCTGCTTTCAAAATGTAACTCAACAAAGCGACCAAATTGTTGAAAGGGCATTAAATAAAAGTAACTGCAATATGAGTGCCCGACTTTCAAACACTCCTCTTTCCTTTATTAAATTAAATTAATTAAAGCTCTCATTATCAAAACACAGCATGGAGAGCTAACTTATACTAGAGCAGAGCTGTGAATAAATATGTATTGATATATTATTGTAATGTGTACATATACCTCAAGAATAATTTTTACTGGGTACAGAAAACCTTGGCATCACCTTTTTCAATCAACTAAAGAGCAGCTACTCATATCATCCTCCCAACTGTCCTCCACTCAGCCCCATCGTTGACTCAATAAGCTGGCATTTTATTTGCATTTTTTCGTCACTTGGTGTCTTTCTGGCTGGCTGCCCTATTTCCAGCAGTTTGTGAACTTCCACCACACCACCCTCACTTTGACCAAGTCACATTGGCGAACATTTTGACTGAGTTTTTTTTTTTACTTAGTACACGCGATGTCGTCGACAAATTCATCATCGTCTCAGCGCTCGTCTGTCAAGCGCGTTAAGGATACAATAAATGTCTTTCGTGGTCGCTGCGCGAAGCGTGTTGCTTCCTGGGACCCGCTCCGCAGCCTGCTGGGCTTCGCTGACTGCCTGGCTGCGGTTAAGTCACCCGCTGAGTGAAATACTCTGTCGGATTAATATGCAACAACGTTTCGCAATTTTTTGTCGCCATTTTTTGTCTCCCTTTGGTTTATTCATTTGCCTAGGGCCTTTCCTGCTTGTCTTCGACATCCTCTGGCCAACCACCAGTGCAGAGCTATGGCTCAGGTGCACTCTGCGATAACAAATTAAACAACTTTATGCAAGAGCTGCAAAAAAAAAATACCTTGGAATATATAAATGCGTTTTTTTTCCTTTACTTGTGGAGTGGCAGCTTTAGCTTGAGAGGATGCAATCAGTATTGGATAAAAGAGAATACCGCCAGTGTACTTATGGACAAGAGATAAACCACACGCTCAAGCCCCGCTTTCTATGTTAAAATCATGTCCTGATAAGAAAGCCAAAACCTAGATTCAAATACCAAAACCTATATTTACTCAACACTCAATTGGACCTGCAGATATTTTAAGGGAAAATTTTACTGTTTCCATAGTTTATTTTATTGAAAAGTAAACTATTCGCCAATGTTTTGGCTTCAATCCAACAGAGGTATATAAAGTCAAATAAAATGAGTTTTGGCCATGAATTAACTGTGTCTGGAAGTGCTGATATTTTATGCAGTGGTTGTCAAATAAAAATGTTTGTTACTATCGTAAATTTGTCCGCCTCTCTTAAATGGAAGATAAAAAGGCAACATCTTATTTTTCCCGCTCAACGCAGAGGAAATTTGGGAAGCAAGTTCACTCCAGCAATGCATACGTTTCGTTGTGCTCAGGCCATTCGATTTGGCTGATTGTCTTGAGTTCTTCGTAGGCCTGCTTGGCTAACCAGTGGAATGTGGGATTGCTCCACAGGTCCTGAGTAGCGTAGAACTGAGGTGAGTTAGCAAGGTTAGTGCGTATCTTGCTGTAGCGAGACCACAAATAAACCATGCCGCGCATCTTGTAAATCCAGAAAAGATTCGGAATGTTACTTATGATATATTCCAATTTGCCAATGTCCTTCGTATTCAATGTTTCCAAGAATCGTACATCCATTAGTTCAAAAATCATGCACATTGTCAAATAATAATTCGTTGATTTCATTTTAAAATACTCTTGAGCCAAAGACGTATTAATAGCGACTTTAATATTCAGAAATGAATTATTCCTCAAGTTAATTCCGTTAAACTGTTGGAGCTCTTTGTCAATACCAGCTTCGCACCACTTAAAGTCTTTCCACCAAATTCTCCACTTTCGGTAATTCATCCTACGATGGATAGCTGACCAATCCTTGCGAATATGTCTCCGAATGCGCTTGAATGAAACAAGTCTATAGTTTGTTGGTAACCTTAACAGATTTGCCACTGGCAACGCTGAGGACGCAGCCATCTCGCCGCCACCTACAATACAATTGTGTTTACGTTGAAAGAATTTGATGGCGTAGGATTTGTGCTCCGGTTGTGGCAGCGGTTTTGTACTGTATTTAACGTAAGGCATCTCAAAATCGCCTATTTGAAATATTTGATTCGGCTTATTCAATTTCCGTTTCTTAGGATCGTTCGGGTTATTTGGCTTATAGATTGGTTGAGCGGCGCGTTTGCGTCCTCCGAAATTATTTTTGAACAGTTCGTTATAATTAATTTTACGATTCCTGGCCTCTCGTAATTCTCCTTCCATTTTCTTTCGATTAAAATTGGCAGTGTTCTTAAAGTGTGGACGTTGACGGTAATTTTCATTAGTACTTAAATCATCGTTTACATTGATTTGACTTAAATGTTGATGCTGATTATTTCTGTACAACTCAATCACCTGTTGCTTGGGAGAGTCATTGATATTGAGAGGATCTGCATCTATGTTATAAGCTTCTTCAAAGTTATCCTCATAACAATGGCCCATGTTATAATTGCTGTAGGGCACAAACTGACTTATCTGCTCCCTCCGCAGTTCCTCATCAAAATTACGTGGATCCTCGTCTATATTGTATACATCTGGACTTCCGCGATGCGCATCATATGCTGGACGCCTCAGTTCTACAACTCTCACAGGTGCGGAATACATTTGACGACCCCTGTAAACGTCATCAATCTGAAATGCCACAGCACGTCGATCATAATCAGAATTATTGTGACGGCTCAAGTTGTAGTCGATGATGCGCGGCGGGGACGGAGTCCTTGGACGTTTCAGCAGTTCTCGGATTTCATTGGAGATAATGGCGTCCATTGCGGCCAGCCGACTGGGAACGAATTGCAAACTGAGGCGATTCACACGCTTTTGAAAGTGATGAAAATTAATCTCGGGCAGTGCGAGTGTCTGCAAAGCTAGTTCATGAGCACGTCTGCCGATGAGGCCCATACTAAACAACCAGTCGCGTCGTTCGTTGAGCTTCTCGTAGTAGTTTGCCATCTTCGTCGCATTGTCGACTTGCATTCGGCGACCCTGGAAGATATAGGAAAATCGTGCGTATCGAAAGCAGTTAGCTTCATTTTTAGACTCACCTCACATTGATGGATCGGTCTACGTAAATTGGCGTGATGCAGCATTTCGTATTTTTTCCCAGCGCTTTAATAAAAATTTATTTTTAAATATTTCTTGGGATGTAATCAGTTTTGAGACTGAATTCGAAATGATATCCCCTGATTTTCGTTCAACTTTCCAGCAGCGCTTGACGGCAATCGTTAAATGCAACGCATACTTTGTAAGACTAAATTTCTGTAAAAAGCTTTTCCAATGTTTTAAGAACTGAAAGATTCGTTTCATTCTCGAATACATTACTAATCTGAATTGGATCTTATTATTTAAAATGTTGATAGCTTTTGCCACTGTATTAGGCTGTTAGCGAACTTTTCTGATTATATATGCAAATTTGAAATTCAATCATACATTTATTTATTGCACATCCCAAATTCAACACATTTGCATTTCTGGAGCTCGCAGATTCAATTTAGACTTTAAGATGGATAAACGAAAACTCTCGAGCTGCTGCTCCATTGGCCCTGATAAACTTGGCAGTAATTTATTACAATCAGTCAAGTCAATGGCGATGGAGATGGTGCGAGGACAAAAACGAATACGTAACATATTAAATATAAATGGATGTGTGCCTTATTCAGCTCTGCTATAAGGACGATACGAGAAGTGTGTGCAATATTTTAAAATTGCATCCCAGAGGATATAAGAAAAAACATTGCAATAAAATGTGCCACATCGACACACGTCGCAAACGAATGGGCAAAAAATTGAAATAAATAAGATATAAAATGGAAACAAATACACCAAATGCCCCAACAGAGCCTTCTCCTCCTCCATCTCATTCTTTCTACTTCTCATTCTCAATATATATATATATCTCTCTCTCTCTATATATATATCTCTCTATCCGCCTCATCTCTGCTCAATCCCAAACTCTTGAGCAGAATTTATGCATGTGAGATATTTGCGAATGCCCTGCAAGTCGATAAGTGTATTTATTTGGGCGTTATTTGTTATTTTATTTGGCCCTGCTATACGAGTATTTACAGCACAGCTACACCAATTGGCAGGCGAATACTTTTGGCTGAAAGTGTATCATACCCACATACGCCGCCATGTGGAATCTGTGGGTTTGTTTCGTTTGGATGAGTGCCGGGGCATGTTCGGTGAGCGCAATCTGCAATCCGCTGACTTGGCGACACGACCACGCCTTCTTCTTGCAATTAAAGCAAACAACAGAGTAAACTAATCTCGAGGGCCTCGTAAATTCCGTGGGGCATTCCTGTGGGGCATACCAGACAACACCAGACAAGAGCAGACCAGATGCCAGGACACCAGGATGCCAGCAAGCACAATAATAGTCACCGCCTGTGGCAGGCAATTGAAACTATGCACGAAATCTGCGAACGTTGGCGGAATCACCAAGCTGGTTTTCTAGTTTCTATCCTCTCCATTGCTGCCAGACTTATACACCTAAACCCAAACCCATCATCAATGCACCATTCTCCGCACTTTGTTTATTATTCGTTGCGATGCCAAAGTGTAAGAGGGTTAAGCGAATGAGAAGATGGATTCAACTTGGCTTATCGTATGTGGAATGCTTGGCCCAGCCAGTTGAGTTCTCTAGCTTAATTTGCATATTAATTGAATGTCAGGAGCTTGGGCTAACATTTGACTGTTTCATACGAACAGAAAACTTGACTCCAGGCAAAGGTGAATTTATTAAAGATATATATTGCACTTTAATTTAAAATGCGAAAATGCCTTACTAATTGGTAGAGCTGATAAATAAATTAAAATTAAACAAAAGCAAAAAGTAGCAGCTCTTAAGCATGCTTTTGGCAAAAACTTCCACTTAAATCAAAATACACTTTTTCTATTTGATATACAAACAATGAGAGCAATATATTAAATAACGACAAAAAGTCATGGATTATATAAGATAATATTTTAGATGCCATAGATAAGATGTATTTCTTGTATCTATTTAAGCGAAGATGATTTATAGATAGGTTACAGTTTGACTAACTATACTTTGTGACTTTTCTAAAAATGTTTTTCCAATGTGAAGCAAACTGCATTGATTGACATACGATAAAAATATTATGAAATGGCCCTCAAAGATGCACGCCCTCATAGACATAGAAGTGCCCCATGAAAGCAGTAAATTACAATGGTATCATTTCAGTTTTGGTCTTTGGCTTGATGAAAATATAAAGCAACATGTTCTCAAACGAGACTCATAAATCTTGAAGTGGCAGCTGCTTTCATGTTGCTCCTTTGCTACGTTGCTCCTTTGACAACGATGCTCTTTCCTATGCTCGGGCATAATAAAAATGCTGTTACCGGCTTATAACGCACTTCTAGGCTCAATCACCTTTTGTAGCAACCGGAGCAGCCAAGGAGCTGGAACGAAAAACATCATCAGGAACCGCTGTATGATATTGGCTGCTATGACAACGAGTTCCTCTGCCTGCAGTTGCTTTCAATGAAAATGGAGTTAAAACTCAATATTCTAGCTTGCCGTCACATGTCTCTGACTGACCTGCCAACTTCTAATTGGCAGTTGCACACAGCAGGGACAATGGCACAATTGCCATCATCAAAGAACAGCAGTAGGAACAGGAGAAGCTACAGATGCATGGGGCAGGTGCAGTAAGAGCAGCAGAATATACAGCAGACGTATTATCTGAAATTTATATGCAGTTGTTCTCATCTGCCACTTTTACGCTCTGTGGGCACCAGGTGAATGCAGCCATGGTTATCCCATACTCAACAGCACTGAAAAACCAATGAGTCCAATTGCTTTTAAGTCGCTTTAAGCTGCACATTGGATAATATTTAATGATATTTTTGATCTGGTCATTTATTTATTTTATTTACTATTTTTGCAGTGATCAAAAGACTTTGATTCTCGATTTTATATATTTTTTAAAAGAATGCGTATGCTGTGTATTAGTATTTATCTCAGTGTAAACTCTAATTGTTGCCTAACTTTTGCCGCTTGACCGCTTGGGTGGCCAACTACAATTTACAATTTTCGACTTGGCTACTTAGTCGAGAAGCAAATATCAGCCTCAAACAAATATTCGGTACAATTGAGTCTCTGCTCAGGCTCTAGGCAGGGTTCTTTTGTACGTTGTGAGTTGTTAAAGTTGCTCATGTATCCTATGCTGCTGCTTCTCTAACACTGGAGACAACTGTTCAACATTGATAAAAACAAAGAGCATATGCATTCTCCAATCTTGCCATATTATGTAGTTGAAAACAGGGTATGTCGTTGTGGACTTGTTGTGTATATTGTGATTCTACATGTTAAATATTATTTGCATAGGCTGTTGGAGCTGCTCCTTTCTCTGCTCTCCAATCAAACCTCTCGTTCTGCTTCCTTTCGGCTGGTCCAGGCTTGTTTTGATTTCTTGTTTAGGTTCTGGCTCTGCTGCTCGGCTTGACTTCGACATCAACGCAATAAAATTTTGCCTTTCGTCAACTCTTCTTATTTTGCAACTGCAACTGCAAAAATCAAAATGACTTTCCGATATTTTAAAGTTGAGCTGCTATGCGACGAAAGCTCATGTAACGAATAGGTGTAGCGGAAATGATCAGCAAATAATAGCTAATATTCGCGTATACAATTTTTCACATACTGAAATTTGAGACATGTCAATTAGGTGTTAAATATTTAGGGATTAAGCCAATGTGACTGCTAATTTAGCCAAACGTTTAATGGCCCTAACGGTTTTTGCCGTCGGCATCGACTTTAGCAAATGTGAGAATTAAGACCTCAGCATCTGGTAGCAAACTGTGGAAAGATTTTGATACATATAGCTAAATTGGAATAGTTAGAGGCATTCAGGCAAGCAAGCACAAGGATGTGGCAAGGATGCGACGACACACTTCGCTGAGCCAGCAAAGACTCGTCAGAGATGCCAAAGCTGCAACTATTCACTTGCATCTGCCTGCATCAAAAGATATGCAAATCTATGTCTGCAAGACTAGCTCTATCCATCTCCCTCTCTCCCTGGCTCTCTCTCTGTCTCTCTATTTGCTTGCGGTGACTATGCATGTTGACGAAATGCCTTGAAATGATTACAGAGATTGTTTGCTATAAGTTTTGTGCTTCAGGAAATTAGCAAGTAAATTATAACAACCAATCCAAACGACAAGCGCTCCACTCCACCAACTAATTGGCTAGAAATGTGTGGAAATGCACATTAACCGATTTATTAAGATGCCAGTGCATTTAAATGCAGCATAGCAATACCATTTTTTGGTATATTATATTTAAGCAAAAATCACTCAAATTTCAGTCGACTAAAAAGCACATTGAAATTTGACACCAAACTGGCATAGAAGTCCATACATGTATGAGTTGAACTTAAAGAAAATGTTATACGTGCATGCCAAAGTATTTATATATATTCAAATACAATTTGTTGAGTATATGTATGTGTACCTTAGTGTATGTCAAAGCTTAAAGGGATTTTAACGCTTGAAAAAATTCGACCGTCCAGTTTCTCTAACAACATTTTCTGTTCGTTCGTTTTAAAACGATTTATTCAACGCGTTCGAGCGTTAATAAGTCAACGATTGTGACCTTTGAGTGAGCAGAAAATGTGCATTGAGAACATATCGGTGGATATATGCGACGATTCGTAAGGTACAACTAAATCGCATTTCAGAAAGCTTTCAATACTTTTGCAAATACTCAATCAAAAATGAAAGTAAAACTCGTGATATCGAAGTGTAAATACTCTTTAAAACATACAAGAAAAGTATTTTACTATATATCTAGTGAAATAATTAATTATTTGAGTTTCATCAAGCTGAGAGAAAAATGGACAGATAGACAAACTGTATCTCGTCGTCCTGGTCAAAAATTTAACTGTGGACTGTATGGGGTCGACTATGCCTCGGTTAACAAAATTCTAGCACCCCGTTCGAGAGTATAAAAAATCATAGTCAGCAAATTATGGCACATGGCAACCTTTTTTCCAATTATTGCAAATTCATTAAATGAGCGCATAACCACACAATCCGGAAAAAATACACGAATTTAACCCACACATACGCTCCCAATTAGCTGTGTTCATTAAAATTAAATGACACGCTTGGCAATTTTGAATTTAGTTTTTGCTTTCCCCTAAATTACGTCAACAAGAAATAACCGCACACGTTAAAATAGACAATTATCAACTCAATTAGCTAGTCGGAATTGTGGAAATTTCTACCAATTTTATAGTTTTGTATACTCTGTTCTTCAAGTCAGCATATACTGTTTATATAAGAGCCATGAGTTCAGATGGAGGTACACTATATCTTGTAGATTGAAAAATTCAAATCATAAGAGCATAACAATATGACAATTACAGTTTTCTAACTTGTTCTTAAATCACATAATACAACATATCAGGTGCCTATTGCATGCTCCAAAGTTTTCTTTCGTATCAGCCTCTAACTTAAATTGACAAATCAATTTAGTATCTAAGCGCCACAAGTTTCTAACTTAATCTGATGCCCTTCGAACGCCCACGCCTCAATTACCACGTTTCGCTTGAGATAACTGATCCGGTGATACTACGTAACTATTATAAAACTTCAATATTTCATAGCAATTGGAAATCATAATTTCTAACGTAAGTATAGAGTTTTATTTTTGGAAAACCACTTTTTGTTTTATTAAATTTTATGCATAAAGGCAAATAATTTTAAAAATATTTGATTGAATTTAAGAAATAATTAAACAAAACAAATTATGGAGAAGGACTGGTTGAGCTTACAGGCTCTAGAATGTACGTGCTATCTTACTACTGAATTTGATTATACCCTTTTAGCCATTATCTGCATACTGGGAATATGTATGTATATGTACGTATGTATATGTTTTTGGCTTGTTGGTTTGGTGGCCCATTTAATTTAGCATAAAATACAAGTAGGAAGTTTATATGAGTCAGCTGCCAAAAACTTACCAGTCCTTCCTAAACTTTTCCACATGGAAGAGGGGAAGTTGGTGAGGGCCATTTTCTTTGCCCATGCTTTAGACCAGATCGTGTGAGTGGGGAGCAACTTGATGAACTGTAAATGAACTTTCTGTTTGAATTCGATTTAGTTTTATTGGTGTATTTCGCTTGGAACACATTTCTAAAGCACTATCCCAGCTTGCGGTTATGCTGATAGAAATAGCAGGTCCTTGATAAGTCAGTTTTGCATTTGTGTGAGTAAGAGTGTATTCAATATCCGTTTGAAAGTCATCTAATTGTAAAATAAGACAAGTAAAAATGCAAATGATGAAGCATTCACCAAGATGCTAAGGTTCTACTGTGGTTAGCCAGTGTTCAGATAAGACGAATCGAGTTATACATATTTAATATATTTTAAAACATAAAATAGCTCAGAATTTAATTGTGACAAAGCTGAATAAGCTTTAACTACACAATTTTAATGGTTCAACTGATAATTAATACCTTACATTGCCAATCTAATTGTTTTTCCCATTTAAAGCATTATTTAAAATATATAAAAAAAAAGAAATCTATTAGCAAACAATGTACTGTGTGTATACAATACTCATTGATTGTGCGAGTTTAACATTAATAATTGCCGAAAAAAGTGCATCAGGGCAGATATTAAAACAAACATTGTTACTGGCATCAATTATGATAATTAAATGTCTCGTTTACTATATAATCTCAATGCCCTTATGTAGAAATTAGTATGTAATGGATTAAAACAGATAACACCGAAATTAATATGGCATAAAATTGTGTGTGAAATTTAGCATGCACAATTGCATAATAATTTAGCTATTTTTAAAAACATATCTTAAACAAGCTTATAACTCATTTAATCTAATTAAGGATCAATCCCAATCTAAAGAATGTTGCACTTCGCTTTGGCTGCAGTTGGCAATTGCAATTTTCAAAACAAGATTCACAACTGTCTTCTGATGTATCCGCCCAAGGGCACCGGCGGATTGTGCACACGCATGGAGGATTATGTGTGCCTGACCAAGGAGTCGTATCTGAATGATATTATCATTGATTTCTATCTGCTCTGGCTGCGCAACACTCTCATCCCGGAGGCGTTACGTGAACGCACTCACATTTTCAGCACCTTCTTTTACAAACGCCTCACGACGTTGACGCGTCCAACGGACGTGAAGCAGACGGCGGCGCAGAAGCGTCATGCACGCGTTCAAAAGTGGACGAAAGTGGTGGACATCTTTGACAAGGATTTCATCATTGTGCCGATTAACGAGCAATCGCATTGGTTCCTTGCCATCATTTGTTTCCCCTGCCTCAAAGGACCTGTCACCTTCGATACCAATCAGCCCGTGGAGCCGCAACAGCTGAAACGTCCACGTGGCAAGAAGGTTGCTCTCCAGATTGGCAGCACAACCATCTAATATTTCCAATAAGCATCATTATTGAAGTGCACTTGACCGGCACTGTTTGAAATACTTGGAAATAAGTGGCGCGATTGTTTCTGTTCCGTGTAAGTAGCGATGCATTGTTTATTAAATGCTTGTTTGTTTTATAATTTAAAAGTGATAAAGAGAAATATTGCTTTAAGGTTGCTTAAATTGATCTCACTTTTACAATGTGAAAAGCTGAAGCTTTTCATTTTTGTTCTGCTCAGAATCTTTGGTCATCAATCAAAGTGAGAATGCATTTATCCTTTTCAAAGAGAACATGAGCAGCCACATCCACTTGAATGCATTGAGAAATATGCAGCTACTAAATTAAAAGTGTCAACTCAACGCTTCGTCGCCCCCCCTGCGACCATAATGTGCATAGACGACGATGACGACAAAGCGTTTGACATTAGTTGAGATTTTTCAATGCTTGCTCGGCAGCGTTGAAAACGTGTCGAAAAGGGGGCTGGCTGTTGCGGGGATTTGGGATAGGGTGGGATGTGGGCAGCAGCCATACAAACGTATGGATGTTCACCATAATATAGCCATTCAGAGTGCATTGGTATTGGGGTCTGTGCTGTAAGGTACAAAGTTCGCTGCCGCACTGAGAAACGCATATCTGTGTGTGCATGTATGTGTATGTATGTATGTTGAAGAATGGGCCAACAAATGAATACAACACAATTCGCTCGAATGTACTAAGTGCTGCTCAAGGTCTGTGCTGATTTGCCGATTGCCGATTCTCCGATTTTTGTTCTATTTCAATGGACATGTGCATTATTTGGCACGTTCGTTTTTGGCTGTGGCTATTGTTGGCAATCGCTCGTTACGCATCTTATGCTAAACTGGGGCCATTTGAATTGAGTAGCAACAATGTGCAACAGCTTTCTGTCGGAATAAATCCATTTTTCACGACACACCGTTGACTCATGTTTCCCGATAAGAGCTCCGGTATTATTGCAAGCGCACCCAATTTTACAGTTATTTGTGGAATAAGTATGGGTGTGGTCACGACCATGATCTGCGCATATAATAATTACTGTTCAACTTTATATGTGCCAATTGTGAGTCAACTTGTCATCCGATTGATATCCATTGTGTTTTTTGCTAGCTTTTATCTTATCTAAATAGTTGTGTAAAATTGTGCGATGAGCAAATGTAATTCTACAGGAGATATAAACCCTGTCATACTATTTCTATTCAAATTATTTATAGCCCTGTGCTGTAGTCCAATGCATTTTATGATTTATTGAAGTTATCAATTTATCAAACTGAGCACTCTTAACAGTTCAATTAAATAACAACATCATCAATATATCCCAATGCGCAGAACAACTACAATCAGTAAACTTTGCCAGCTTAAAATTCATAAGCAAAACTTTACGCGAGACAACGCAGGAAACTTATTTACTTCTAGATTACGTGTCTTCAAAGTTAGCAACGCCATTATACAATTTATATGCACGTATTGCGTGCTATCCAAGATGAAATGTCCCGACTTGGCGAGCAACCAGGATAAGACACCAGGACACCACCAAGGTGCAGAAGAAATGATGAGCTCGCTGCTCATCAGGGAAAATGTAATTACATTTTCGCCTGATTCATGACAGTTTTGCATAACGCAACCGCCTCATGCCTTGGATATTGTGATTAATAATGAGGCAGTCGCAAATATCAGTCACAAAAGGCTGAGCACAAGGATGACATCTCGCAAAGCTTTCGGTTGACACATTTATGTATGAATCCTGATGGACGGCCTACTAACAATTGAACCACAAAAGGTTGCTATGCAATATGCTGAAATATAAATGTGTCAAATTTTCAATCGAAACATTTATTCATTATTGTCATATATCATTTATCACAACCAGACACGATTTTTAAATTTTAAAACTTCTAACGTGCGCCAGCCTTGAGCAGTTAACTTTTGAATTTTCCCGTAAAATATTTGTTTAAAAATAGGTTGACTCGATTCCAAGCCAGATGTGCAAAAGTTAAATTAAGAAAATGTCGGTCTATAGTCCATTGACACTCTCCAATAAAAAAAAGAAATGAAATAAATCAGATTATTTACCTAGCATTTATACTTATCTCGTTCTGTAAAGAACTCAACATAAACCCCAGCACAGCGAGCTCATTTAAATTGAATCAGCATGCGTTCCGACAAACGACAGACGTCAGTTGTTGTGTGAGGCATTATGTATAGATGTGCAACAGTTGCTGATAAAGAGCTTAGTCAGCCACAACCGGAGGTTGCTCTAGTTAAGTTACTTGTTCCTATCAGTAATATGCGCCAAACATATAAAACCACTGCTCACAGCCAAGGGGCTCAGTATTATTTAAAAGTCGGAACAGAGAATATCTCAATTACAACTCTCTTAATAGTTTCTCAAATAAAATTGCAAAGTTCTTCAACCGAAATGAGTACTCAGGCAGTAAGGATAATTAAATTTAAATAATAATCATAATATATTTGTGCAATGCAATTTCAATTACACATAGTTACAGAAAAGTGAAGTTTTGTGTAAATAAAAATCAACAAATAGCTATAACAGCAGCGATTCCACTTATACAGTTTTAATGTTTGTAGACAATGCAGTTATATTTGCAAAATTCGTTCCATTGCAGTTCGAACAGGAGGTGCTTGATGCCCACAATTCCTATAGATCTCGCCACAATGCGGCTCCACTGCAGCTTAATGCACAACTATCCAAACTATCCACCGACTGGGCAAAGGTACACTCCTCCATTATCCACTGGTATATCTCATAATTCCCTAATATCTATGCAGCATCTACTGGCCATAAATCGCATGGAGCATCGTCAAAACAGTGAATATGGAGAGAATATCTATATGGCTTCGGGTGGTAATCTAACCGGTACGGATGCAGTCACATCCTGGTATAATGAAATCAATAACTACAATTGGCAAAGTCCATCCTTTCAAAGTGGTACGGGCCACTTTACCCAAGTGGTGTGGAGATCTTCTAAACAGCTGGGCGTAGGATTTGCTCAACGGTAAGCATGTGAGATGCATAGTTGAAGTGCTTCTGCTATTCGAGCGACTACAAAAAGGCAACCTGATTTTCCACAGTTTCAAATTAATTCTTCCTCTTGCAGTGGGAACACAATTTATGTAGTTTGCAACTATGATCCACCTGGCAACTTTTTGAACCAGTTCCCGGAAAACGTCCATCCATTAAATTTAAAATAAAATTGTACATATCAATAAGCTTTTACAACCAAAAATTACTTTAACTACACTTTATAAAGTTCATAACATTCCATAAAAAACTTATATCAGAATAAATATTTAACTTGCACTTATGGAATATAATCGGTAGTAATGTGGGTCAAGTAATTATCAAGCATCTAACGATTGGGATAACGAGTTCTCATAGATTGTTAACTCAAAAGTATTCTGATTGACTCAAGGCATATATTGTTTGTTAGGGTTAACATCTAATATTTAGGGATTAAAAACGTTCATTTACATATTCTTGACATATTTATTAAAAAAATCACTTTTCAAAATCACATAAAGTAGTTAATTATCTACACAATCACTATTTTGCCCGTTAGAAGACCAAACTTAAAAAAGTGAAGTAAAACTAATTACAAAGTTTTCGCCAAGTTAAAAATAAATACTTTTTAATTATACACTAACAAGTATTCTAATGTATATACCAAAACATATGGTGTAACACAATACTTAACTGTAGGAACATATAAGTAATTAAATATGTTAACTAAACATACATATATATGTGGTACAGCTGCAAAAAATAAATGTGGATGGAAGGAAATCATCTTTTAATAGTATTGATTAATCTTTTATGCAGCACTTTTAATATCCGGATTATAGCGTCACCCGTTATCAATATTTTTTATGCCGGCATCATGTTTTATAAGAACTCCCGATCACTCATCGATGGTGCAAAGCGTTTGACGTGCATTAAAGCGTGCCCCCAAACCGCCTGTCCCAATGCCATTGGTGTGCGCCTTTGCATTGGTCAATCTAGCATCTGGGCCATCACAGACATCCACTTTGAGAGGTCGCTGCTTTGACTGCTGACGATGCACATGAACGCCAGCCAGACGCAGGCGGCGATAGAGAGAGATGTATTTGCCGGCTGTAGTTGTTCTGGGCACTATGTACTTCTCACAGAAACTGGTCTTGGTGCGGGCCGCCTCGCTGAGCTGGGCATATCCCAGGGCCTGCAGGAAGGCCAGCACGAAGGTATAGCAATTGTGGCTGGTTTCCTCATAGCAGGTGATAGACCAGCGGGTTGACTGCGCACAAATCTATTCGAGAAGACTAGCTTAGCAATTTGTTTGTGTATGAATATTAAATGGAAATATACCTGCTGGAGAACCTCATCCCAGTAGTCGTGCCAGGGCTCGGGCACATCGCCCACTAGCAGCGATTGCCACCAGTCGCGCGGATTATCCTCGCGCCGATGGCGCTGCAGTCCGTCCCTATCAAATTCGACAATGTCGCCGGTGGATGTGGTCACCGCTATATGCAAATCAGTGGCGTTGCTGTAATCGCTGTGAAAACACACACAAAAACCCATCAGACATATTATTTTTTGCATATTCCAGACGCCCAAAAAAAAAACAAAATAGATTACAATTTTCAGCCCAAAAATCCGAAACAAAAAAAAGTATATATCTGGTATTGCTGGTGTTATGCGCAAGTTGGTAGCCTGGACACGGAGCTCCTCTAAAGCAAAGACCAATCCATTTTTTTGGGTATTGCATTTGCAAAGGCAACAAACATGAATGCGTAATCCCAATGCCACCGAGGCTCCAAAGCTCTATGTATTTTTATATTTTCACTATAACTATAGTGTATAGCTACATTAGCAAGTTTTTGACAATTCTATATAACCCTAAAGGCTAACGAACGCACTTGCTTGTAAAGTAGCCCCATTTACTCACTTGAGAAAGTCGCCTGTCGAGGGCCGCAGGACAATCGCACATGGATGCTGCGTGGCCCGCACAAAGGGATAGGGTAACCGAAAGGGGAGCAGCCTGGAAATTGTCATTGTGGTGGTGGTGCTGCTGCTACTCGCATCTCCCAATGTGTCTGGAGCAGCATTGGGATCCACATTCGCATCCGCATCCGCATCCAGTTGCGCATTGCAATGGGGGCAAGTGTGGGGCAGGGCGAAGCAGAAAACTTTCACGTTGCAGTGATGAAAGCACAAAATGCCCGGATCTGAGGTAATTGTGGTTGTAGATGTTCTGTGTGTTGCTGCTGTTGTCGCCAACATGACTGCCCGTTTGGTAAGCTGGCCGTTTTGGGGTTTTCGCCTTGCACCCGTATTATAATTGATACACTTTGTCTCTATGGTATGTTACTGTTGTTGATACTCCTCCGGTAAGCCGCACCGCTTGTGATGCTGCCTCTTTGCCTCTTGTGGTTACGCAGGCCTGCAATAAAAAGAGCATTTCTTGTAAATAAGCCGTGCCAGTCGAAATGTGACTAAGGTTGTTTGCCCGGATTGCCAGCCGGTCGGTCCTTGGACCGACCAACAGCTTTTGCGGTCTTGTCCCTTACAGAAACTGTGTGGCGTCAGTTGTCATTATTATTATGAACATACACATCTTTGAAGTACAAAGGCTCTTATGGAAGAGCGTTGGAATGGACAAACATTCATTGAGGAAATTAAATTTACTCATTTAATTCTTTGGTTATAAATAAAAAAAATTTTACTTCGAATAACTACATAAATTATAATTCAATTTAATTAAAATTTGAACAATAAATAATTTACTTCCGCTCAATCAAATATCTTGTAGGGATACCATTAAAAATTTGTCAATCAACTCAAGTCCCTTTTTAAAGGAAGTAAAAAGTATTTAGGGCTTTTGCCAAAAATATACTGTGCCTTAGCACATGCTGAAAAACCGGCTAAGGTGGAATGCGGAAAACGTAAACAAACCGGCAAAATGAAAACAAATCTTGCAAGGGAAAATAAATTTACCCTACGCGCAAACTCACCATCATCAAAACAAAGGGAATCAGAGAGGAAAATCGAGAAAGAGCGACATGGAGAGAAAGAGAAAGAGCGCGCGCAAGCGAGAGCTCCATAGAGAGAGAGAGAGAGAACAGCCCCAAATTGCATTTCAAATAGTGTGGTTAAAAACGTTAACGTGCAGCTAACGTCAAATATCCCAGAAGTTGCCGCTGCGAGTTTCGTGCAACGTGTCAGCCCGAAGCTTGAGGCGGAACCAGTTGACGGCGAGCCGTGCGAGCAGACGGTCGTGTTGTTGTCGCAATTGGCAGCCAGCTTAAGTGCCGTGTTTCATTGTCAAACATCATCATCAGCATCAACGAAACATTATTATTATCAATATTATCAACAATCTTAAGCAGTGTTTGAGTGCACGCGTGTGTGGCGAACGAACTGCTAACCACAGGATTAGATTGCAACGCCTGATTCGATCAGGTGCCATTAAGTGTGACAGGCTCCTAGGATATACCGCATTATCCTGCATAAACACAAACATAAACACAAATCGCTCGCGCTGCAGCAAGCGCTGCGTGGACGTTCGTCGCCGTTCACCGTCGCCAAGTTACGTGCAACATTTTGTTGTGTGTGTTCGAGTGTGTCTGTGTATGCGAGTTTGTGTCACCACGTTGCGGTCGCTACGAATCCAAACACTTGTTCACCAGACCCCCTTCATTCCGGTTTAGTGTGTAGCTTATGCGGTTTTCGCCTCCATCCCTCCGTGTTTATTGTGTGTGCCGCTGCTGCTGGCAAGTGGCCGCCTTTGTTGCATGGCAACACTTGGCTAATCGATGAGGTGCCGAAAAAAAGGACACAGACATACAACAAGGATAACACAAGGATAATGACCTAAGCCGCTTTTGGTAGGTAAATGCACACACACAAATTTAACGGACAACATCCGATCAGCTGGCTGATAAGTGTAAATGCATCTTTAATGGGACAAGTCAAACAACTTCAAAAGCGTTAACTGATTTTCTTCGAACTTTTGGTGGTCGATTTGCGGTTGTTGTTGCTTGCTTTTGTGGCTGTCATCATTGTCAGAAAAGTTAAATGTGACATTTTTGTTTTTATCGCCAAAAGATATTCAAAGTTGGCAGCCACTGTCACAACAAAAACCAACATAAAAACCTTCAATAGCAACAGCATAAGAACAACAACCAAAGTCTCACCAAGTCAACAAACCAAATGTACGAAAATATCTAAGAAACTCCTGAAAATAAACAAATTGTGAAAAAATTAGTTTTGACAAGATTATGGCTTTTGCTTTATCGCTGTGCCAATTAATGCGGCAAATTGGGCGTGACAATTTGTGCGTAAATTAAATTGTTTACTCTGTCAAATATTAAGTTCAGCCTCCATCCAACACGCCCCTAAAAGATGATATTTTAAGCGAACAGTTTTTGATATGGGTTCAGTCGAAATAAAATCTTTGGGAAAACAAATTTGTTACTTTCAGACTGAGAGCAAGGGTGACGGGTGATGGGTGACAAAATTTACTTTTCGCAGAAGTTCTGAGTTTAAAATGCAAACAATGCGTAATTGGGTTAAAGATAAACAAACTATGGTAAAATTTACGAAATTGCTTAAAAAATTAACGAGCTAAGTGCATGCCAACTTATATACTTATATATATGTATACAACAAAAAAAAAAGTTTTGTGCAGCTCAACTTGGTATCAATTAACTTCATTCGATTGCGATTTCGATTCATTCCATTTTGTCATGACATGGAATAAAATCTATAGCATACTTTTAAGATTAGCAATAGCAAAAATGTTGTTTATTAATTAATATAAATGACTTTAAAATACAAATCTTTAGTCAAACGATATGTTGTTCAGCAATTTAAGTAAAAGGTTATTCTAAATCGTCAATTTAATGAAATTCACCAATTGAGGGCTACAAAAACTTTTAATAAAATGTTCAGAATTGAACTAATAAATATTTCCACAGACGTTTTCAAAAGAAAATAAATTTCATTTATTTGCACAACAAAATTAAAAAAATAAAATATGCAAATCACTTGTTTGTGAAAATGTTGGTTCAGACATATTTTTGTTTGTTTTGTGAATTAAATTTGTTTTCAAGCTGAATTTGAAGATTTCCAGCAACTGCTTCATGACAAATGCAAAGTGAAAAGTTCAATTTGTTTTGGCTTTTGGCAAAAAAAAAAAAAACGAATGCCAGAAGCACTTGTTAAGGAGGTAAAAGGAAAAGTAAACAGCACAACAAAAAAAGTATAACTGTAATCCTGAGAAAAACAGAAAAAAAGACATTTAAGACATTTCATTTTAAAGCATCACTGCCGAACAGCCAAGAAAAGAGACGAGAATATAATACAAACAAGTGGTCTTACTGACAATGAAATACACTTGCAAAAATTATGTTTACAGTGCGATAGAGTTATCGCAAGTTAGTTTTAAAATATATATATAAAATATAATTCTTAGCTGATGAAGATTCCCTCAAGGCGCTATTTATTTTAGCAGGCCACTTGCAATTTAGGTAACAGGTTCCTAGTGACGTAATAATAACACTGTAAAATAACATCTGCACATAACATTGATATCGATAGCGATCGATATCAATTGTGTGATCACCAATTTGAAGAAGAAGAAGAAGAAATCAATAGTTGTGAATAAAGTAAAATAAACAGAAGTGTTTTTGTAAGAAATATAATTAACTTTTGACTGCTGCAATTTGTATTTCATAAAAACATGTAACGTCATTCTCTTGGAAAGGTCTTCAAAAGGAGCGATGTTAGGAAGCGGCAAAACAAATGCAATAAAGGATGTGACAAGGACACACTTCAGCCTCACTTATTTTTTTAGGGGAAAAAAATCCCAATTCCGGCTTGCTGTTGCTACAGAATTACAGACAACAATCTCAAGAGCAAGCTAAGAAATCCAAACAAACTTTATCTCAATGTTGTTTGCGACTTCCGAATCAAAACCCGCCCCCACCCCACATACGCACACAAAGGCGCTCACACGTTTAAATTTAGGTGCAGAAGACTTTTAAAAGCAGTTGTCAGAAATGAAATTACAACTTGCATCCTTTGGCCAAGGACTGCTCAAAACGAATTGTTTGCCCAGCGAAAACATGAAAAGGGCAGCATCAAGCAAAGAAAAGCTAAGAATTTCACGCATTTTAGTGAATTTAATGAGATATTTGCACACGCACATACACACACACACACACACACAACTACAAAACTTGGCCAAGAAAGAGGGAAAAATGCGCACAAAATTCTAAAATCAAATATTTATGCACAATGTCAAGCTCAACCTGATGAAACATTCTGCCAAATAGCACTCGCCGTATAAAAAATGCAAAGAATGTAACAGAAATATAAAAAAAGCAACAGGAACTGCGAATTTGGCTGGAAAAACCCTTTCGACACATGCTGCGACAAACGCCAAAGTGTAAATTCAGAAAACCACATCGAATTGTGCCTGCTCTTAAGCAGCAGAACAATTCGGAGATGTCGTAGTACAGTTCGAATTTTCACCCTTTCATTCAAATACTGATATTGCAAAATATATATATATTATTTTGGTTAGTTCTACATGTAAAGAGTATCGCAGTGATTTCAACTTTAAGTGTATTTGTTTTTCAAGGCTGGCAAAATAAGGATTGTTTGACAATTTCATAAAATGTATGTTTTTGAAATTAATTTACAACACATTGCCATACTAAATACAATATATTTCTAGACATGGCAAGTTTCATTGCCAAGCCAAGATAACCAGTTTGGTGCAATAAACTTGATATTTTCGAAAGGGAAAGATTAACAAGAGCAACTGCTGCCAGGACAACCTGCAGAGCCAAAAGTAAAAGAGAGCAAGGACTTTAATGATGCCAGGCAAGGCGTGATGTCGCCAGCAGCGAATTTCCAGCAAAAATGGCTCAAAATTTTTTATCATCCGCATTTTTTTTTTTGGGATTTCTTATTATTATTTTTTTCCCCCATTCTTATTTTTATTTTATTATTATTGAGCTTCCCTTCTCTGCAGGTGCGCTCAAATAAATAACAGCAAAAACAACTCAACAACATGACCGTACTCAAATGAAATAAGCCAATTTAACAACAAAGTTGCCCATGGACTGAAATCCCCGAGCAACTCCTCAAGCGGAGGCTCGAATGCGAATTACTTCAGAGACACCAACACGCGCTCAGGTGCGCTCCAACGTATGTTACATATGCCCCACAGACCAAACACCTCCACACAGCGCAGCCCACGTCCCGCCCCCATATCAGCCATTCACGCCCCAAACAAGCGCACTCACTCTGGCCAGCTTCCTACAAAGGCAAAGTGTGCACGCTTTGAAGTTTTCGCTTCCGCACCGAACAACGCATTGTTGTCGCTGTTGTTGTTGTTCTTGTTGTTTTTGTTGTTGTTGCTGCGACACACTCATTTCAAGTTGGTCGCACATCTGCACAACAACAAATAAACAAACACACACACACAAAGACGCAAACATTGGGCCAGGCACTCACATGGCGTCGATTGCTTGGAGATTCTTCTGCTTCTTTATTGCTGCGTCATCATTGTTTTTGTTTTTGTTGTTGTTATTCTTGTCGCAACTGTTGTTTAAATCATACACAATTTCAAATTTAAAGCTCATGCTATGTTGTCACCCTCCTGGGTCTTGTCTTGTCCTGTGGCTGCTTCATCTTCCTGTCGAACACCTAATTTAGTTTAGTCTTTGTTCTCATTGAGTTAGCACTTCTGTGTGCGTGTGTGTGTATGTGTGGGTGGATGTGTGGGTGGATGTGTGGGTGGATGTGTGGGTGTTTAGGGACTGGAACCTTCAGTAGAGCTCCGAGTAGCACTTCATGTGTGTTGTCATCTGAAAGTTTACACTTTAAGTATGTAGTGAAGGGCATCGAATCAAATTTAAAGTAATTTCATTTGAGTTGCCTCAATATAAAGGCACTTTATCTATGCCACATTTTGTCTAGACTTTTCACTAAAGGACCCTTTAGGCACAATAAAATACCAATCAAGATACGTACATTTAAATAGTAAAGGTATCAATTCTATAAATAAAAACAAATGAAAATGCTCTGTCCGAATAACGAATTGTTTGACCTTTAAACTTCCAAAACTAGTGAAAACTGATTACTGTTTACATTAATAGATACTATAATACTAGATCCTAGATAATAATACAATCTAAAACCGATAATCCGTCGATTAAGGATTGCTCCTTTCAGTTTTATCAACTAAGCTATAATACAAATCCAATGTCTAATATTTATGTCCGCTGTATTATCAAATCCCTATCTTTTCATTGAAACGTTCCCTTGCCCCAAGCAATTTCATTTCACTATCCCAAGCATCTAGAATTGCTGCAATTAATTTGGCTGTAAATGAAAAAGTCTCAAGATTTCTGGCACCTGCCATTAAATCTGCGAGTTTGCTTCGACTATTTAGTACACTTGGGTGCACAGATTTGCTTGACGCCTCGTTTGACTTACGGCCATGCAGCATTGGCCATTTCACAATTGCCACACAATTCCAAGTTGCTCCCAACACCCATACAACATGGCATGCAACCTCACCTCACAGTGACAAGGGTAAAACGTAAACCCAACATGGCCAACAGCTGTGCGGGGCTTCTCAGCTCACACACACACACACACACACACACACACACACACACACACACACACACACCCACACACACACACACCCACACACACATAGATACCCACACACAAGCACCCAAACACAGCTGCCCACATGTACAGTGGGAAGTGTAAGTCTATGTCCCTCGTGTAACTTTTTTCATTTCGCTGGATTCTTAATTAAATTATGAATTATGCACAGTTAGTTAAATAGACGTTCGGTCGTTCGCTGGCTCGTTCCATAGGTGCTGTTCTTTTGTAAGATACGAGTAGACAGCAGCATATTTTTGTGGCTTTTTGCGGCTTACATTGGAGACGGATTGCCGAGCAACAAAACAAAAATAAAACAAAATGTAAACAAAGCTCGTTTTTTATGCATTTCTTTTTATGCTGCGTTTGGGGTCGTAAATGGCATTACTAACCCAAATACTTGTTATTGGCAAATGCACACACACTCACACACCCACATAAGTGGCAGCAGGTGCAAGTGTCACACACACATATGTATACATATTACACACATACAAACGCATATGTAAGTCGCTTATTTATTGCAGCGACTTCGAATGGGCACAGAAGTGAAAGTGTATTAAGTTACCAACTAACTTTGTTGCGCCTTCAGAGATACACAATGTATTTGTATTTGTGTCTCGTATTTGCACATAAAATGTATGTAATAAAAGCACATAAAGTTATCGCAATTTATGACCGCAGCGTGAGCTCAACACTATATTAAATGATCGTACGAAATTCCAGTTGGGATTGTGACGGACCAAAGTTCCCATAGATTCGCTGTGGGCTCGTCATTTATGAGATGTTTACTACAAAATTTGAAATTTCATGAATTCCATTCCATTAATAAACTTCCTAATGTTCGTTAAACGACAACTTGGACGGTTAGAATGCACCTATTCACGGAGAATGCATATAGAGAATAAGCTCCTTTTGTGCTTTTAATTTCATTTCGAACCGCACACATCAAGTAGATGCCGTCAAAGGAAGCACTGCATGTAAGGACAGGCCTAATTGGCCTAACAGGCCTTGTTGGCAACAACAACGGTATGAGCTCAGTGCAGAGTAGCCGCAAACCATTTGCCAACATCATCAAAGTCAAACGCAGCCGCTGGCAGTGGCACTGGCATTAGCAACTACAACAACAACATATGCCACACACTTAAACCACAATTGTCGCCGTGCAACAGTGGCAAAGGACACGCGGTTAATAGCGCCCGTGCGAGTCTCAGTCGACTCGCAGCAGCAACCCATCCCCATACGTCTGCCACTTTTGTCCTGCTTCACACACACACACACACTCGATAGTATTTTGCCTGGTCAGCTTTGCATTTGCCTGACAGCAGCCAACAGGAGCAACATTGTTGGTGGTCCTGTTTCACCGGAGCTGATCATCTGTCCCGTCTGTCGTCTTTGCTCTTAGCCAACTCTTAATTAACTTGCCTCGTCGCGTTGCTTGCCAACGAATTCCATTGAGAGCATTTTATTTTTATGCTGCAAGCAGCAACAACAAGAACGACAACAAAGTTAAATGCTTGACTTTTCCAAAATGGGTTTTCATCAGCGTTGCGCACACTTTGTAAGCTAATTTAATTGCAGCTACGTGATGTCGCTTAATCAGCCAAAAATATTGCAATTAGGGCGTGCCAACGCCCTCAAATACCCACACTTTTCTTCGTTTCGCAAATTAACATTAATTTGCTGCTTATTGGAAAATAGTTAGAAATTGAAAAATGTTTTCGATCCGGACGAGTCATTTAAAATGTCATTAAATTTAAGTGAGAACACCGAATTTTGAATCCTCTCATTACTTAATATTAAACCAAATTTGACAATCAGAATTATATTGGTCTGGATTTTTATGATGGCATAATTTTAGGCACTTGTAACTAAAATGCAATATATCATCAAATATTCTACTTTGGAATTTTAGAAATAATTTTTTTTGATATTATTTTTCAACTTTCGACCAGTCTTTCAATTTTTATTTACATTTTATTTATATGCAAAAATTCATGGAGAACCAAATATCCAAACGAATATTTGCACTCACAGAGGCAATATACCAAATTTCAAATTATAGAGCTGCATATAAATTAACTAGATAGAGTTTGTCAATTACATATGTATATTTACATATGTAACAACACATGGAGGGACAAACCACACTGTGTCGCATAAATATGTGGAAAGGCATCAACATTAGTTGCACCAATTTTAATTACAAACGTTAACGTACACGACCAACCCATATATAAAAATATGCCACGCCCACCCAACAACAACAACAAAGGACGGCAATAATAAACAGAGACCCAAAAACAACGAGAAAATGGGAATGCATTTAAAGCAATAAAAACTTTTTTTACCAGCGCCAAAAAAAAAAAAATACAAAAACAACGAAAATGTATACAAATTTTAGCAAGCAACTGTTTGTAGTTGAGATTGTTGTTCCGCTTTTTGCAACATTTTAACATAGCTGCCACAAACTCACAAAACAGCTTCACACACAACATAGACACTCCCATATTAAAAGGAGTTGAGCAAAGTCTTTGGGCAATCGCCGCCCAGTTTGCGAGCTGTGGCTGCCTTGTATAATCGATGTATCCATGCCGTTACCATATCGCCTTGTGCCTATCCCAAATCGCCCAGAAGCCGAAGCCCCACTGCTCTCCTCTATCGTGGCCCGTTTCTTTATATTGCTTATGCTACATATCGTTTGGCTGGGGTGGCATTTTATTGGGGTTGTGGCGTGATTTTGTGGTACGCCTGAAAGCCAATTGGTGCTGCGCACAACAATTTATATAGCATATATTTGGGCTGCTTGCCTTGGCATACAAGTATTTTGTGCACTTATTGATTTTTGGTAAATAAGCCCACGCACCACGTTAAAGCTATTTGGCCGAGACTAAACAACAACAAAAAAAAACGCGAAATGAGGCAAAAAAAATTTGATCGGAAATCCAGAGAAATTCGTATATTAGCAAGGCATAATAAAACATTGGGTAACTCCCAGGGAATGTTTTTGCATAAGTACATCGTTTGGTTGTTGCTCTACAAGATTAACGATTCTTTTGGTATATGGATGGAAAAAAACTTTAAATAAGAATACCCAAACTTATGCAAAGAAAGTTCATAGCTTACTTTTTTCACAGATGGTAGACTGAGGTTAAGATATTGAACTGCTTTTGTGGCTCGTAACTATGCACACAAGCAATTGTTTTTGAAACCTTTCGTTAATAAAGCAATTTACCTGCCTTTGACAGGAATACCTGTAAGGCTCAATGAACCATCAACAATCAATTGCAATGATATACATTATCCCCAAAGGAAATTAACTTATAGAAAATAAGATGCTGCTTTAGTAGCTATTCCTCCTGACAACAACAACTACAAGAAGAATCTGTATAATTTGCAAGACAAATATTTTTTGATATAAATCCAGTGGAACAGATTGCTTTAATAAATATTGGCCAAGCGCAGGATATAAACGTGTTTACACAGTCAGGACGCGGCTGAACAAAAGCGAACAAGAAAACACAGGCACCAAAAGAGAAACAACAAACAGTGCAAAAGAGCAGCAAGAAAGAGCAACGACAATCAACGGATTTTTTTGAAAAACACTTTTAAAACACATTTATAAAACGGCTCTGAAAAGCATTGAAACAAAAAAATAAGGCGAAAAAGAGCAGTGTAAAAGTCGAAAGGCAAACGTTGGGTCAACTATCAAGGCAGGTCACCCAACGGGTGGAAGGTGAAGCGGGGTGGGATGTTGAAGCTGTGGGTGCAGAAAGCTACTCGCCGTTATGGGCGCATTAAGCGGAGCTGAGCAAAAGTTCAGGACATGACCAACCGAGTCGCTCGAAATACGTGGCGTATACGCAATATTCGAGTATCATGTATGTGTATATGCGACAACGTATGCGGGCACTTAATCTTTCTGTTGGCGCAGATGCAGTACAGGATATAAGGCTCATATATCTAATGGCTCGACTAGAGCAGCAATTCTTAAGGAATCTCGAATGCCCCTGCAGACAAAGCCAGCAGACTTTGTACTAGAGGAGACAAATCCACGTCTGTGGGAGCTGCACGATCCAGAACGGGTTTTAGTAATCCATTAAAATATTGCCAACAATTATTCAAGACTTAGCTAGCAAAACGACAGAGAATGATATATTTAAATATTAAAGTACGTTTGTGTGATAAGTGATTTTCTTCTTGTAGAAACTCAACAGATTTTATTCTCTTGACCTGATAGCACTTTGCCTAACCCCCACTCTCACCCGAGTGTTCAGACATACTAATATATTTCCAACCGGCAGGGTAAATTGGATTTTCGTGATTCTTCAAGCAGGGGCGGCTTTTGGTCCAGCTGTCTGAGCCAAAGCATGAGTTATGAAAATTATTTGCGGCAACTGTGGTCGAGAAATTGCACACAATACGTCAAAGTCAGAAATTGATTTAAGTCAATTAATTTAAACGAGCCACAACAAGAACAGGCCACGCCCTTACCCTCATTCCCGCCCCCAACCCCAATCCCAAGCCCCAGCTATAAGTCCGACACGCTTTTCGAAGCTGCTATTTTGTGAAGTTTACTTTTTTCTTATGGGTGGCTTGTACATAATAAGCAATCGGAAGTGGTTGCCAGACACGTATTACGTGTTGGAGCTAGGGGGGATAGTGTTCACTTAGGGGTTCAAGCAGAGCGCCGTTATAATTGTATTTGAACAGCAAACATGACGTAAGAGTCTCTGGAAAGAGAGAGAGCGAGAGAGAGAGGGAGAGAGGGAGGGAGGAAGAGAGATAGATAGTCGTAGGTAACAGGGATGAATTGTGTTTACTCATATGCCTTGCACAGACAAGTTAATTATTTTGTGATGTGTGTGTTTATTTTTGGCAAATCGATTTTCACGCGCTCCAATGTAAACCCAGTTCAAACACTTACTAACGGTATGATTCTACTTGGGAGCGTTCTCAAACAATTAAACATTAGTCCAGCTCTGGGCAGAGCCTTATTTGCCCTAACAGTTTTCACAAATATTTGAACAATGTTTGTCTGAATTAATTAACAGTAATTTAAAGTGCCTGTGCAAAGTCACAAGATGATGGGTACAAAAGGGAAAGGAGAGTGGATGCCGGAGGCAGTAGTCGCTCCAACTGATTTGCATTCTTTGGCGTCAGCATATTTCATGTTTATTTTTTTTCTGCTTCTGTTGTTTGCCGGCCGACGCTTTGCATAAGTTCAAAGACACTAAAATGCAAAACTGGCTTCGCAAATATGTATGTATTTGTATATAATATTTGTATAGGTTGATCCTACGGACACCGAGCATTAAATACCCTTACACACACATGGCAGTTGATCCAAATATGACTCTGATCTTAGCCCATTTAATTTTCAAACGATTGTTTAAATCTCGAAGTCTGCTATGTGGGTAAGCTTGGTAAGCTTGTTCAAGATATATTATAAAAAAGAAAAAACTGAGTTGAAAGCCAAGTTCCAATAACAGTTGTATTACTCTATATCAGATCAATTGTGGGTCTATGACAACCAAGCAACATAGCATATAATTAAACTTGTAGTCACTATTCAAAATATATTTAACTTATAAGGTAACCGAATTTTTGCAGAATACTCTTTGCAAGGGTATAAGAAAGGAGATTCGAAAAAACAATGTAATTTTAATTAAATTTCCTGCACAATTACAAAACTTCTATGCAGCAGTTAGTTAAAAAAGGATAAAAAACCAACCCAGCCCAACAGCTCTCTCGAAAACTTGTTGAAAGCTTTTTTGTTGGCCAACAGTTTTGAGAATTGCATTTCTGTCGACGACATCTCAATGGTTTTAGTTTTAACTGTCTAATACTAGGAAAGCTTAAGCAAAGCAAGTTTTTTAATTTAGTAAAATAATTATGAATAACAGACATTAATCCATAAAGAGCAGCAAATAGATGAGAAACTTAAAGAACTTTGAATGCTTTCATCTTTAATCTTTCATGAAATTCTTTTAACTTTAAGATTGTACTTAAAATTAAGCTTATTCGGCTTTGACGGATTTAACTACCATTCCGGTTGAAATGAAATCACTCTGCAATACATCATTAACAAGAGCTACCCAGCCAAATGCATCCCTCATCCTTCACGTTTCTTGTACACTTTCACAGATCCGTCACTCGAAAGTCAAGCACACGCACACACGCACACACAGAGAGAGCTGGAAACCTGCTTATAATTACCCTGTAGATTACACATTTTACATAACAAGGCCCATTCATTAATGTCATCAAAAAGAGCAACAGCAGCAACGTCTGTAAATCTGCAACATTTTGTTGACACACCCAACGGACGGCAAACGGACAACGTTAATGACACTACACTACCCTCAGTGTCCACACCACATCTCCCCCTGAGCAGCCCACAAAGTTGCAATTGTGCAAATGCCATAACGAAGAAAAGGCGAACAGAAAAAGAAACAAAAGTAGCAGCAGCAGCAGACGAGCCGATGCTAGGACGTGCTCATACACCCAAGCTTGTGACGTTGCCTTTCAACATGAGAACGCAACGATTTAAATGGAACTCACATCTACACACACACTCAGAGTCACAGTCTCACTTTTCTGATGGTTAAAATTTCCGAAAATTTGCCGCTGCAGGTGCAGCCAATTTGAAGGCCCTCCGGGGAATTGAAGAGTCAGGTGGTTGCATTCATGGCATACTTGCACCACCACCCCCCAGCATCCACCCCTACACTCACTCCATTCTCGCACAGAGAACAGCAGAGAATGTCACACAAAAAGTTGAACGACGACAGCAGCAGCAACAGCTGCTTTATACCGCTGCCCCCAAATCCTCTTTCCACACTTTTATTCAAGCGATTTGTTTAAATGCCGAGCTGCATTTTACGGTTGCTTGCAGCGTGTTGTTATCGTCATATCCAGAGCCCAGAGAGTCATATGGGGCGTTGCTTTTGTGGGAACAGCAGCAACAATGCTGCTAACTAGGAAGAGCCAACCTTATCGTGATTTTAATGATCAATTAGAGCACGCTCCAAATTTGTGTTAGCTTTATGATTGCGTTTTTGTCTCTCTCTCTCTCTCTCTCTCTCACTCTCTGTGTCTCTTACCCTCTGTCTATATCCAACTCTCGCAGTGCAATAGCACTCATTGCCATAATCCAGAGGCATTATTACCCACTCGTTATACCATCCATGCTGGTGGCTTTCCAAATGCAACATTCTTCATACACACAACACACAGACTCGTCCCGTGGACGGCAAACTTTTTATTGCCTGGTCGCACCGTTAAGTCGGATTTATGTTGATGCGATACTGTCTCCATGCATCTCCTGCCATTCTCTCCCTCTGACTTTTTCGTTTTTGGGGAGCATTTTGGAATTCACTATGAGTTTTTGGCTAGTTTATTGGCTGGTACACATACGCTTTTGACTGCTAACGCCTTAATTCAAGTCCTCAGTTTCAATTTTGAACTTAAAATTCGGTCTGTCTAACTGTGCTATTGCTCTCTCTCACTCTCGCTTTGTCTCTTTTTATCGCGCGCGTGTTTTTTGCGTAGCACATAAAAAATATTTACTCTGTTCTCGCAGTTCCAAACAAAAGTTGTTAACTTCTTTTTTCGCTGCAGCTTATCCAGCACATGTGACTGGGATTTCTCGCTTTTCCCCACTGCTCGCACTGCGTTTATATTTAAGTCCACTTGTCTGTATTCTGTACGGGTCTGCTCCTGTCTGGTCTGGTCCGTTGTTAGCCATTTTGTTTTAATGGCCAAAACTAAGCACCTCGCACACATATGTGAAAAATGTGAAATGTGAACAAGTTGGGGATTTCATTTTGACACTTGATATGACATGACAGCGAACTACCGCAACGAAATGAAATGTTATGCCACATGCTGGAAGCTGTGTTTGAGCTTTTCATATTGAGCTCACATAAGATCCAGCTGATATTGTATGGATTAAGCCATCAATTGATTAGCAGCGGAGGTTTTACAACGTAGCTTAAGCTTAACAAGTGTTATAATCACACACAATTTATTCATTTCATTTGTTCTTTTTATATGTATCTCTATAATAATCTCATAACGAGAACCTATTGTTACAAATAATAAACAATTCAAAATAAAAACGAAAAGCAACAAATTGAAATTCACACAAGCATCAAGTTAAGCTGTATTGTTGAGTAAATCTTCATTCACAAAGTAATAAATGATGAAATTTATTCCTTCGAATTAATCAGTCAAATAAGATGTGTAAAATAAATTTATATATTACATATTTATTATATTTTCTTATATGTATATATTAAGGTGTATTATTATACTAAGAAAGCAATAATTAAACAAATTATTCGAAGCTAAAAAATTCATGTCACGTTTGAATTTAAAATCAACACATTTCTAGACTATAAACTTAGTAGAGGCAGACATAGTCTAAAACATTCCTCCATAGAATAGGACTTCCATTCCACACCATAATTATTCATTTTTGTGTACTTATGCTGGCATTGAAACCAATTTTTCTTGTTATTTTTTACTTGCAGTTTACAAATGGAAATCATGCAAAACGAAATTGCAGAAATAGGAAACCGAAACGGAAACGGAAGCAGTATACGACAAACTACTAATACATAATAATAATTATAGCAACAACAAAAAGAAAGATCATTCCCCCAGTTGCTCACTGGCCAGTGTAACGTGATGCGATGCTTTGCCAATGACTGCATCCACAACAATGTAGGACAGCAATAAAAAAAGAGAAAAAAAAAAACAGAAACTAAATGCTGTCAAGTGGATGGAAAAGTAAACAATTGCAGTACAAGCAATGCGAAATAATATAGCACTCAAGAGGAATCTCTTTGCAGACAGCAAGAACAGCAACCATCAAACGCACCACGGGGCGTATGATTAACTGGAGATTATCATTGAAGATTTTTCATTTATTTATGCTGAGCGCCATGGAGCGTGAGAAATCGAAATGGGAAATGTCGCGAAGACGTGATTTCAATATTAATAAATACATTAAATATGCTAAAACAGCAGCAACAAGAACAACAAATGCAATTGCAGCAACTATAACAGCAACTGCAGCAACAACAACGCCGCTAACGGCAAATGGAACAACAACCACTGGGCGCATACTGGAAGTGGTGCTTAGCAGCTCAACCACGCAGCCATTAACGGATATGCAACGAAACCACCTGCTAAAGATGCCAACAACTACAACTACAACAGCAACAGCAACAAGAACAACGACAGCAACAATAAAAACAACAGACCAACCAACAACAGCAAATTGTGCAAATTCAGTAGCAGCAGAAACAACACAAAGAATTTCCAGGACTTTAAGGACATTGGCAGAGAGCTGGCCACAGTCTGGACTACTATTGACGCTCTGCCTCGGTCTCAGCCTTGTGGGTAGCAGCCAAGCGGGCTTCGCCTGTCTCAGCAATCCCTGTGTGTTTGGCGTCTGCATCGATGGACTGAACAGGTGAGTCCTTCACTTCACCATCATATAAGCTGCCATATGCAGCTGCTGCTGCAGCAACTTAGTTGAATCCTTGCATCCAGTGCTTATTATCGCCAAGCCAATAAACTCAATTCAACACATTTCGAGTGGGCAATAAACTTGCACCACTTGAGCGACAGCAGCAGCAGCAGCAGTTCCTGTTGGCCATCGATAGTCATAGGATTCCATTGCCACCCTTCTAGAGGGCAAACATGTTGATGCCGCCACTTTGCAGGCAAATGCATTTGCCACACAGTTAATCCTTCTCAACCCACGCACTCACTCTAAATGTGCCCGCTATTTGCCTTTTATGCACGCCACCCCATTTTAAAACGAGGCCAAGTTGCGGCTGCATTGAGTGGCAGTTGAGTGTGCCGGTTGCCATAGAGAAGTGGGTTCAATTGCATAAGCTGCGCATTATTAACTTAGAGAGTGTCTAATGCACATCCTTCAGCAGCAATAAATTTGGTACGTAATGTAGCGTATCCTGTGACCTCTACATATGCTAAGCGTTAGGCTTTTCTACGCAAACACAGTCTTAAATTATGCGGAAATTGCTAGATAAATATAACAGAAAATTAATTAAAAGATAGACAAAAATACAAAAATTTGATCTACTTTCAGAAGTTGAATGATATTTATATTGCAGTCCTCAATAGACAGATAAATAAAATGATAAAATGAAATTAAGGTCAAAATGAATATATGAATTTAGCATTTTAGCTTAAGGACTTGACTTAGCTCAAAGAGTTCGCTGATGGCTTATAAAATATTTAATCTGTCTAAAATTCATAAGATATTGATAGAAACTCAAGTCCATTCTGATTTATATGATAATCGACCTAATCCTTCACGGCTATTCAGTGTTAGAACACAATCACTTAGCTCTATAAGCCTATCTTTAGGGCAGTTGCGCACATTGTCGTTTATATGTACATATATAAAAAGTCGTGCTCAATGGCAATTGTACAAACAAACCATAGATGAGGCCAACTGTTGGCAAGGCCCTCTTCTGCCTTTAAGCCTCTGACATTCCATTTTCTTTTTGCAGCGTTATTTGCGAATGTGGCCACGGAATGTGGCCATAAGCGGAACCTGCCTCAATTTTAAGCCTTATCAGGCACGCTCGTAGTAGCCCAACCAATCTCACAGTCTGCGAATTTGCTCTATAAAAAGCGTTTACGATGTTTTTTTACGATAGCTCCACGCAGAACTGCAAGTCAAATGCGAGTCCTGCCAGACGGTTGAAATGTTTTTTGGAGCGCGCATTTCTTGACATAGCCACCAGCTAGGAAGAGGAATCAGCAGAGTGGATGGCGGGTTTCTAGTGCTTTGCAGTGGTTAGGGGTTTAGCCACAACTGGCGGAATAGAAGTTTATGCGCTGGCAAGAAAAATTTATAGCTGCAATTAAACTTAACACGATTCAATGTGATTTAAACGGATTAACAGAATAGTTTTGAGCCATTCTAAAAGTTGGCTAAAGGGTTGGGTAAGCGAAGATTATCGTCGATGGCTGCAAGCGACTGAGAGTTATCCGAGAACATTGATATTTTATTGGTTTATCGAGGTTTATGTTTGACTCGTTTGCGCCAACATCGGTATTTATGACTCGTTTCAGAGATAAGTAAGTTTTGTTAAAATCGTAAAACTGGGAATGTGAAACGTTTAGCAAATCGTTGACGAGAAGCTGCTACAAAGGAGTCGAACATTCATTTTAATGAAAATCATTTCACTTAAATGAGATGATGATGTGATAAAGTTTAAAGTTTACTATTTCAAAGTAATATAAGCATTTCTTTAAGAGCCTAAAGGGTCGTTACAATTACTTCGTCATTTGTTGACTTTGTTTAGCTTAGCAGTGAATACTTCTGTCAGGAGCGACAACATGATTATTTGAAGCCTTTTAAATATGTCCGTGTTTCCTACGACGTTCACTCACTTAATTGATGGCCTACGTTAAAACATATTCTCAGTAAAACTGACAGAAAATGTTAAGAGAAACATTTTTCGCTTACAAATTCAAGCATTATTTCACTGATTCCCCTTGGTATAGCTGCCATTCTATCAGTTATACATGTAGCAGCTAATGCGATGCCTCATTGCCATTTATCTACTCAGTGCAATTGTTTTTGGCATGCCAACAAATCAACAGGCCTCCTGGGTGAACAAGTCCATGTCAAAGGCAGCAACAAAAGTATTTTTTTCTTTACCCGTTCCAAGTTACTCTCATGTGCTTTGGAGTATCTCCTACCTGTGTTTATCTACAGATGTACGAGCAGAAAAAGTGACACAGAGAAAGAGAGAGAGAGAGATAGAGAGACAGGTATAGAGAGCTCTACAAATGCATCCTAATGTAATCCATAATAAAAGAGTGCACACACCAAACTCGAAACCTCTCATCCACTAGATAGCCTAGGATCTCACTACAAAAGTTCTTTAATTAAGCTGTGTAGTTGCAAACTTATGCTGGAGAAGGGGAGAGTGGACGGAGGCCAAGCCAGGAAATGTCTGCCATGTTGAGCCATGTTGTCGGTGACAATCCCCCGACACTTTTGCATTTCCGTTACGTTTCTATTACCGTTACTATTGCCATTGCCTTATCCGTTACAGTTACAGTTGGTGTTTGCTGTTGTTGCCATTGCTGCTGCCTTTGCTGTTTCCGCTTCAATTTCAATTCACTCTTAGTAGTAAAAACTCAATCCCAATTGGCTACCAAATATTTATTTCCACTACTCAAGCGTAATGTCTCGAGATTGTTGGCCATGTTTATAGCACCCGCCTGGCCACTGAGAAAAATCCATGTACATTCTACTATTGGATAAAGACACACATATGTATATGTGCATATGCATCTATGGCACTGTGGCTCACTTCAATTACCAACAAAGGTGTCAGAACTTACTCCCGCTACACAGTGGCAAAAACCTAAGGTATGCAGGTAAAAAAGATTGGGAAGGACATGAAAGCTTTAAGCACCGAGTTACACATATTTATACTGAACAAATACAACAAAATTAGCATAAAATAGCTTTGGAACATGTTAAAGGCTCAACTGCGACCAAGTACAATAGTCAATAAATACAAATAAATATATATTCACACGCTAATCACAATACAGCATTATATTTTGCTCAAGCCTTAAATAAATTACACTTATTTTCTCTCAGCGTATTCACTACTCTCTACACCATATTGTGATGTTTGTAAAACTATTTTTATCTAAAAACGTTTTCTTGTTGTTGCTTTACTTTTTCTACCTTTTCATTTATGGGTTTGCCCACAAAACATTTTTTGCTGAACGCTTGATGCATCATTGACACACCGTTGCGCCCACACCAACCGCCGGTGCCACCTCCCGCATGTGTCGTGATAACAACAACAACAAATGAGTTCAGCTCGTATTCGTGTTACTGCATTGACGGCTACACAGGGATCCAGTGCCAAACGAATTGGGACGAATGCTGGTCGAGCCCCTGTCAAAACGGTGGCACATGTGTGGATGGCGTTGCCTACTACAATTGTACGTGTCCGGAAGGATTTTCTGGTAAGTGTGTGCGGTTTATTTTTGCGCTATTCCAACACAGATACGCAGATAGTACAACAAATACGAGTAAGTACTAAAAATTGCATAGCAAAGGAGAGGGTTGAGTGTTTGGGATGAAAGGGCGTCGCACACCACGTGCAAAATGTATTTTTATTAAGCCAACAAAAAACGATCCCTGGCCATCCACAGCAGCCACTCCAGCACGGAGGGCACACACACACATTGAGGGAGATACCAAAGCTCTCGGTCAGGCACCGATAGTTCCGAGCACGCCAAACGTATTTGTAAAATTTGTGGCAAGCAAAAAAGATAGAAAAGGATCCAGAACAAAACAAATAAAGAAAATAATGTGCAATACTTGTTTTATACTTACTTTCCGCTTTCGCTCACATGTGTCTATTATTCTTTTTAACGCCCGCGCAAGAAAGCGAAATGAGGAAACAGCCCCAAGAACCTGAACCGAAGGGAACAGAATGCAACCGAGATACAGACGAAGATTAGTTTCTCTCGCAGTGATTAATGACAAATAGTATTGTATTGTGCGAGATATAAAGGATTTATGTTAAATTTCTTTCAATTTCACAACTATTATTAATTATTAATATTTACGAAATGAACTCCGTGATTCACTTTTTTATATAGCTAATTTTACAATACAAAACTTAGAGTACATTTATAGAGATACAAGCTTTCTGACCTAGTCTTCTGAACCCTCGCTAAGGAAATGCGAAACTGAAGCGCGCAAATGGTTTGGGAGGTGTCTTGCAGGATGTTCAAGGAGTGCGATGAGGGCAAACCAACTTTAATGTTGTCTATTGTGGTAGTCAATGTTGGGTGCTTAGCTTGCCACTTGCTAAGTTTAATTTGTAGCGTGGGTGAATGGGGCGAATGTGTGTACGTGTCTGTGAGTAAGTGTACGTGTGTGTGTGCGTGAGTGCGGCAGTCTCAGCACGAATATATCTAATGTTCATCCTTTGGCTTCGTGTATTTGCCGTCTGTAACGTACATGCATATAAGCACATTTACTTTTGCTACTTGTGTGAAGCACTTAGTGAGGTCTGCCTGTGTATGTGTGTGTGTGTGTGTGTGTGTTTGGGGAGTGTCTTACAGTTGACTTTATAAAATTTTGCAAAATATATAGCCATCGTATAGGTGCTATATGCATTACCCATCAACACCAGCTAATACCAAATACAAATTGCTACAAATTTGTGGTCTACGAAAGTTGCCAGCACCAAAAGCTAATAGTTTTTCTTAGAAGTGTGGAAATGAGGGATAAGTAATTGACACATAGTTTGGATTAGTAATTTACCATGCTTAACTATGAACATTTTCAAATGGAGCAAGTTAAACCAAATACATGGTGTGATCCTGTGCCAAGGATAGAGGATAGATAGGAATCACAATTCGACAAACTAACCGAGTGAACAGTTGCTGATTTATACCCAATAAGATTCCTTTAGTAGGGGAGCTAACCATTTTTAGTTTCGACAGTTAAGCAGCAGAAAAAATCGCATTTTAATAATTATACAGTAATTATCTTTAATATTATGTACCCTAAAGCTTTTATTTATTCCGGCGCATTACTCATACAAACCGCTTGTCGCCATTGTGGCGCTTCCCATTTCTTTTTTCCTGTTTTTAATTTTGTCCAACACAACAATTGCATTAAATTAGCATAAATAAAACAGTAGCACAGTGGTGAGAGTGTTTGAAATCGAGAGTGGCTGACTAGGATATATCCTGTAGGTTCGCTTAAAGGAAACTTCAGTTGGTATTCTAGCTTCGACAACAATCGTTTTTCTGATCAATATTACTAATTCTATTAGAATTTAAACATGCTGAACTTTGCATTTTATACGCATTTTGACAACGTTATTATACCCATTTTGACGTTATTAATGGGAAATTGTTAATATAAATAAAATTGCATAAGGCACTGCAAATGAAATCAACGAGAAAAACTGAAAAAATGTTTTAAGCCTTATTTCCATTCCCTTCCTTGCATTATTGTTAAAAAGTCATTAGATTTTAATAAAATTAAATAAAGTTAAAAACATATTACTTTAATTAGATACATTATGTTTATGTTGCCTTTAATCTGAGAATTACCTCTTCCAGCGCAATGATAAAATTATAATACTCTTCCGTAAGGCTTATGGAAATATATCAAATAATGCAAAGTGTTACTTTGGCTAGTGATTTTGAGTGGGTTAAGCATAAAAAAAATACAGCAAAACCAGAAACTAAGCGTCAGCTTTGAAAAGTGCGCTACACAGAAGGTAAAAAAAAATAGAGCAAAATATGTGAATAAATTCTGCGCACAAATGAAATATATAAAAAAATATGCTTTCTGTACACAAAGCCACAAAAAACATGTATAAAAAATAGATTTTTTTTGCCAAAAGTGCGAAACAGCAGGAAATGAAGCAGTAAACTATGCAAAAATGTTATAATAGTCTATTTAAGATTGCCCTACTAGGTAACACCCTGCACCTAGTTCGAAATTCGATTTTATTTCAACTGGGGAATATTAAAAAAGTTAAGTTCTGATTAAGAATGGAGAAACTTAATAAAGTTGCAGATGTGCTCATTCAGAATAATTATCTAATGAGTAGAGGGTATAATTAAAGTGCTTCATGCCGGCACAGTTGCAAAGCCAGCTGCACAAACATTCTAATTAATATTATAACCGCCTCGCATTGTTTGTTTTTCTCTCTTTTTTTTTGCTCTTTTGAAGTGCATTTGCCTTTCAGCTGTATTTCACTATGCCGCGTTAGTCGTTTGTGCCCTTTGAGGTGGTCATCACTGGCATCAACCAACCCCAGATTCAAGAACCCACAACCACCATTCTACCCCGAAAAGTCGACTTTGCCTTTTTGTTTGTGTCCCACTTACCAAATATCCTGGTTTCTATCACAACAAGATATGGTTACAGCTAAACCAAATTAATGCATTGTTTGCTTTGCTTTCCTTTGCTAGGTTTTGGTTTGGTTTTATTTCCTTGCTATGCTTATATTCAGGTTAATTATGAGGATCCCCTGAGTGCTTTTGATAGTTGAATAACTGAAATATATGGATTATAAAATCAATTATTGAAATGAAGAAAATACTGAAAAAATAATGTACTCAAAAAAGCTTAACACGAGAAATAGTAAGATACGCAAATAAAATGCTTACTTATCTGTATAAAATATTATTCACGCCTTGTTAGTCAAAATGTGACCAACAACAAAACAATGCGCAGCTCATTGCAGAACTCTAATGGCAAACAATCTAACAATGGTGCAATTCTCAGAGGCATAACCTTGCTCCCTTTGCCAGAAACACACACACACACAATGCCTTTTATCATGAGTGAAGGCATCTCCTTGACTGCCTTTATGCAATGATTGCAGCCAGGCCAGCATTTGAGAGAGCATTGCCTAGGCCAAAGGGAGCCAAAAAGCTGAGGGCATTCAGCGCGAAAACAATGCAAATTGCAGTTGGGAGCCATTGCCAAGCCTATTCACATTGAAATTCGCATTTCACATTCATGCAAAAAACGTAAAAAGTACCACAAATCAACAATAAGGAATGCTCTTTACAACAACTGCTCGGCTTCGACATACTCAGTACACACTTAATACATGAATGTGCCTTAAATTACAAGAATAGAATCCTACTCATGATTTTAAAGCTGCTTAAATTCGTTATTAATGAGAATTGAACTTCAATACATAAATTGTCAATAGCAGTCACCAGTATTTATATGCCACATATGCCGCTTTCAATCAGTTGTCGACTGAGTATTAAAATGAAAATGCATTCAAATTGCAGCAAGTCAATTTTTATGTTCTTTTGTGCGACTACTTTACCTTTTGCTTAACTTTATTTCAATTGGATGTTTTCACCATACATTTTCGGGGCAGCTTTTTATGTGTTTGCACTTTTATCATCAGGTGAATATGAATATGAAAATATGATTGGAAATGCGAGTGTGTGTCGCCCTCCTCCACCCAGTATTTGTCCACATTTCTGATACTCGTATGCATTTTAACGTATTCACTGCACATTCATTCAATCAAACATGCATTTGGCTCAGCTGCTCGTTCATTCATGCCTTCATTTCGCTTACCCAAAGATATTTGTCTTTCTGGCAAGAATTTTTCTCGTTTTTTTTATTTGATTCTTTTTGTGCCATTCAACGTTGGCTTTGTTCAATTTTTCCCAAACAGGCGACAGCTTCAAGCGATTGCTCCATTTTTACTTTTCATTTTCTCCCCACATTTCCTATTTATTCATAACCATGAAACGAATACGATTTGGGAAATTTAAATCGCATCGTTACCAGTGCAACTTTTAAAGTTGCCACTGGGTGATTTATCGAGGGATTTGACCAAAAAACAAATCGAAATTCATTGAATTTCACGTGGCTCAGCGATTTACATAAATTTTTTATTTCATTTACAGAATGAGAGAGAAGAACGGTATTACTGGTGTCCAATATTTAAACACATTTGTGGCTATCCAATTGTGCCCATTTTGAAGCTAATCAATTGCCCTAAGGGGATCTAGTTTTGCCTAACTCGCTGCTATTGTGATTATTATTTGAAAATGCGTGTGTGGCATAATATTAAATATTTAAAATATTGCGTATTGATTTTATAATGAAAACTTGTATGTTGGTTGAACCTTTGTTCGGCAGTTTTTCACACGTTTTCCACTTATATCAGTGTTTGTGTGGGCTATTATTGGTATTTGGAATTAGCCATACGAGCGAAAATTGTCACATTTCTGTCGTCTGATGACATTATAAATGCATTTTCCCATGCTTCAGTAGGTTAATTGTAAAATATGCATATGTGCACATTAAATGTGTGTGTAATTGATATTTTCACGGGTGAATTTTCACTTTAAATTTGCACCATTTAATTAATGAAAAAAGGAAAAGCAGCCACAAAAATTCCAATAACCTACACATGTCGATGAAAATATAAATTGGGGATTATTTTATTAAATACTACAAAAATAAGTATAAATAAAAAAAAAGGCGAAACTACAATTCATTAAACAGATAATTAAAAAACAGGTATCTGAAGCTCTTGCATTAATTACCTATGCCACAAAGCTGCATACAAACAATTTAGCTGCAACATCCGCAAAACGACGTCAGGGAAGTAGCTTAGATAGATGGAGAGAAATTGAAAGAAAATTTGAGAGCCTTAATAAGACCAAGATCGAGAACCATGCAAGGCTCATCATGTCTGCTGAAATGCAATTTCTTCACTCATACATTGAAGTTGAACACAATGCTTTCTAATTTTACGCAAACTTGCAAGCGAGTACTTTAAAATGTTTCACATGTATTTCTATGAAGACGATGGAGAAGCTATCTCAATCCTTTAGAAATTGTCTGGCAAGAAAAATACCATAAAAAAGCAAATTAGAACGCTGCAGTCAGTTGGGAGCGACTTCTCAGAAATCTGCTGCCTGTGTGATACCAGGAAATGAGACAGCTTGATTAAGTTTAGCGACACGATTCGTGACACTTTTTCCCAATCTGTAGAAGAAGGGGAATTTTCCAAACCTAGTCTCATAGGGAAAGATGGACAATGCGCAGAAACCAATGAACTCTTTCTCGGTTGGTGAACAATGTGTGCTAAAAGGGAAACGAAATCTGAACTAGAGTATGTAGTACTAAATGCAATTAATTAAAAGCTTTTAAGCACTGGCATACATATATGTACCTATGTAGAATGCAGCAGATGCTGCGATTGCCGTGAAAATGAGTAGCTCCCCAGGACACTTTGGCCTCGATTGTCATTGTCCTGGCATAGGTTGGGGACTTCCAACTGATGCCTTTCGTTGGCGCAGCGAAAAAGTGCAATTGAAAGCGCAACAATGCGCACCACAACACATTGAAGTGGCGCAGTTGGGTGATCCACCCCAGCCTCCTCAGCATTCCTACCCAGCCCCGTTCAACCAAACCAAAGGATATGCGAATTGGAATTGCTTGACTCTGCACGCTGACTAAGTGACACACTTGAATTGCTTTAGTAGCAGGATTGCAGCATGAGTTGCACTCAGGGTGCAGCTTAGAATTGGTTTTTCGTGATTAGTTCCCACAGCATTCTCAGATGAGCTAAAGTGCATTTCATTGCTCACTGTCACATCGAGTATTTGGTACCAAATCCGAGCCATGAGAACAGATTGGCATCGCCTGGATTAAGCGCGCATACAAATTGCGTGGGAGACATGAAAAGCCAGCTGCAATCTTGCAATAATTTAATATAAATTGTAATAATTTTCTTTAGCACCCGATTGTGGCTGTCTCCATTCGAATTTGTTTATTGTTTTGTGAGCTGATTAAATAAAATAAGAAACGTATTTTTAGCTTGCTTTTAGATTTTCTAAAAACAAAAAATTAACAATTAATTTAATTTTTCAAATGCAGTGCTATTCAAAAATAAAATAAAATAAAAATAGTTATGTACACATTTGCAAGCGTAGCCACAGGCAATATATACATATATGTATGTATACAGGCAAAATATGTATGCATATTGGCATCATTGCATAGAATTTTTAGTTTGTAAAAATAAAATATTGTTGCCTAGTTTCTAGAATTGAGTTCCATAATTATAACGAAATTTGAATTTTTGTTAGCTACGCTCGCTTTCAAATTATGCATAGCTGTGCACTCAGTCATTTATTTATATGCATTTATTCTGTCGTTTTTTTACATTCACCAACACACACAGACGCGCACTCTCACACACATACGCATTCAACTCATGAACAAAGAACTGAGCCAAACGTAAAATGCAAACGAAATGTGAGTTAAATTCAACTTATGCCATATTTATTCCCTGCACCCATTGAATATTTCTGAAATGGGTATAGTAAAATCATAGGAATGTATACAACAGTCAGAGATTGAGGAATCAAGTTAGTTCAGTGATAATACGGATTTTCTCATTTATCATATAGTCATATTATTTTTTCACAGCTGGGTATCTGAGATTCAAAAACTCTTTTACTCGTTTGTATTATTTTTGTTAACGATGCTGCATATATAAAGCAGTCTCAATTCACCCATTACCCTCTCTTGTTATCGACGCCCAAAGCTTAAATAACAAGCAAATAAGAATCACAAAATGTGCATATATAAAATTCAAATTTCAATTTGTGCATCGACTGCAAACACAACCTAACTAACAAGAGGAGTCTCAGCATCTGGTGGAAGGGGCATGAATACCGTTTGCAGTTCACTCTAATTGCGACATGGGTGCAAACAAATGTTTGTACCTTGTTGAACATATGTTTATAGTTCGTTGGCAACAACTAAAAAGAAAAACAAGTGCAAGTCAGGGTGAAAGCTGAAGCTAGCTCAAAAACCAGTGGCAACATTTGTAGTCAGTTTCTGCACAACATGCAAAAAACGAAACAAGAAAGTGGAAGGTAAATGAAAAAATGTTCATTGTAGAGCAGATAATCCTTACTTGTATCCCTTAAATCCCTACAAACAGCTTTAAAGAAAGATAATATTCTTCACTAGGTAATCTTTATAAGAGAATTTGAGAAATTATTGCTTTACCTTAAAAAAATCAATGAATCATTCTATAAGCGCAAGACCTTAAGTTAAATTCTGAAATATTCCATTTAACCATTTGGTATTCCAATATTCTTTCCTACATCCTCTGTCACTTGCACAATTCACAATAACTACCAATTTCATGATTTCATTCGTCTCAATTGTTGTCTCGCCTGTCACTTTGCAAATCCCACGCACATTTATCAATATTTTAGCATGTCTGAAGTGCTTCGTCATACCAAATTCAATATTGAAGTGCTTTTTGGCCCTATTGGCAAAATCAAATTTTGATTAATATTACATTTCAAATATTTAGATATTCACCGACCAAAAAAAAAAAGAAGATAAAATGGGAAACAAAGACCACAAGCAAAAATCGGCCGGGGATTGTATTGTAAAATGCGCATTCGAAACAAAAAGTGGGACAAAAAATACAAAAAATACAAAAAAGTAGAAAAATATACAAAAAATACAAGAACAAATATACATAAAACCCTACAATAATCAAGGTATAAACCGATGTGGTGCGGTTGGAGGGTTGGACATGGCAACCAGTGCCGTCCATTAACCACAAAAAGAATGTGCGTCCAATTCGAAATATTCATTCATAAAACATGCCGTCGATTGCGGAGCTACGAGTGCTGAGAGTGAAAATGTTGCCCAACGAATCAACCCTCCTTGCTCTTACACGACCTGACCATTTGACAGAACGAAAAAGCGGCCCTAGACTTTCTGCCCCAAGCCGCAACCCTAGATCCTGTTCACGCACATGCAGCAATAAAGTGAAAATCGATTTTCACTTTAACGACTTCACACATAACAAAACAAAAAAAAATCGAAAAAAAAGAAAGTTAAAAAAGGCCTCGCAGCAGTCGCTAAAACCACAAACGAAGCAAAAATCAAAAAAAAAAAAAAAAGATAGAAGAATGTAAGAGCAACGCATAGAAAAAGTTGACCAGTGGAAAGCCTAGGGGCTTGAGAGGTGTTTGGTAGATGTTGCTATAACAGTAGCTGCAGTTGGCCAAGTCAACCTCAATACCGCTTAACATCAGCTCCTGCACCACTCCCCCACTAACAGTTAACCGCAAGTGCGTCGTTCGCCAGCATCGAAACTGGGTTAAGAATTGTGAACAAACGAATACGACAGAGATAGCGAATAAGCCAGAGAAAGAGAGAGATTTGACTCCCTCATTTTGCTTGACCACTTCCTGCATTTGTGCCCGAACTGGAGCGAAATGTGACATTTCATATTATGCCTCTGGCAACTAAGGTATATTTTCCATTTCCATTTGCCTTGCTGCAACTTTAACTGGCCCTTTTGTCAACGTGTCGTATGCTTAACGCAAAGTGAATTATTTTCTGAATGCTTGCTTCAAATTATCGCTGTGAACATCAAGTAAAAGGCGAGAATGAAAAAAATGACAGCTGCTGAAACTATTTTTTATTAAATGTGTAAAAGAGAATAACAAAGTTGTGGCAAGTATGTAGCTGGCAGAAGGAAGCATACCCGACCAAATAAAAAATTACTGTACAACAACAACAACAACAGTTGAACTAGCCATTGCCATGGCTTCAGCTCTTATACACTTCATATTTTTAATATAAGTTCTCGTAACCATCCCAAAATGCGCTCTTTTAAACAGAATTTTAAACATCTGACTTCAGGTTACTTGTGTTGGTAAAAGTCAAAATAAAGTAAAATTTTACAGATATATAAAAAAAAAATTTATATATATATATAATTATGTATTTATTTGGAACATTCTCTGGCTTGTTCTGTCCACCTCTCTTCTCCTCGCTCATATTTAAGAAGCCTAGCATTCGAACTGTCTTGATGTTGCCATAAAATGAAGCACTTCGTAAACTGTTAAATTTAACAGCGAGAGTAAATAAAATTGAAATACGGATATTTTAACAATTTGAAGTATTGCCTCATCAAATCATAAACCAACGGTCGGCACATAAACAAATTGAATAGCATTCGTCCCACTCAGCGAACCACCCTTGATTTAATGGACAAGTCAATGGCAGTAAAAGCAGCGGAATGAAATACGAGAGTGGACTTGAACCATTCATTACTTGGAAGCAGACAAATTACGATTACATTTCTGGCTTTGTATTTGTGTGTTCCATTAAAATCGCAAATCGACTCAATGTAGACATCGCTATTCCTTTGACTCTGCTCAGCTGCTCGATTGGTTGTGAAACTTAAACAAATGTATATATAAATCGAATAGGATTCGAGGTGATATAAATTTCAAGTGAAATAATGAAATTAGCCAGCCCTAAGATATGCAGCTCAATTTGAACACCCATCTTTGGCTGCGTGTGTGGGCGTCAACTGTTGTTGGCTGATCGCAAATCGTAGGAGCAGCGGTTTTATGTCTGTGGTCAAACACACACATTACACGAACTTCGCACACACCCACACACACACGACAGGCACGCTACACACATACAGAAAAGCTACGTCAAAATGCCAGCAAATGGCACCAGCTGGCAACTGAGAAGGAGTGAAGTCAGCTTAACTCATCATGTTGACTGGTTTGCATCCTGTAGTCAAGATGTAAGAAAAGCATGTTTAATAAACGCCAGACTGATGGAAAAGAGCGGGAAAATGTGTATGTGAAAGCTAGTCGTTTTGTTTAAAAGTGTGTAAGTTTAATTAAAACTTTAGTATGTGTTTAACATGACTTACGTCATTAACAACCGAAGAACAACCTGCGTTGAATTTAACGAGCTGTATCAGCCGGTTTATAGTTAATTAAGCTTCAAGAATTCAGTAAGACTTATTACGTACACTCAACAGAATAATGGTGCTTAAAATTCAAGATTTTCTTTTCAGCCACTTTATTTGAACTGTTGGCAAGCTCTCAACTTTCTCAAAGACTAAAGTCAAAGGTTAAGAATCCAAATTCTAAAGCTAAGTGGTAAGATGTATTACAAGTAATTGAGTAAGCCAAGCTTTTGTCGAAGCTTTGGTAGAGGTCAATGTACAACATGTAAATGTTTTTCTTTCTGTGTATAGTTCCCTCTGGCTTGGTTTGTTCATTGTGTTGATTTAGTGCTTATGCAAATTTAATATTCGTTTGTCTGTTCGACCGCCAGCTCCACCATTTGCATACACAAACATTGCAGTTGCATTATAAACAAGGCACAAACATATACACACACACACACACACACCAGATTTATCTATCTTTTTTTTTTTTGGTCTGAGCATTTATGAGTGTACAGCTGCATAGTTACATTTTTATGCCCATCAGTTTATTTAGTGTTATTTATGAGAACAACTGATAAATGGTTTTATCTACTCCATTTCCCCCGTTGAGCAGCTCAGAGAGTTCATGTTCAATTTTTTTATTTTTATTATTTTTCTCTAATTAAATGCAATTTTTGTGCATTAAATTAAAAAGTTGTGAGCTATAATTTAGACAAAGTGCAAAAGAAGGCTTTTTGACACTTTTGTTTCGACACTTTGAAGTGCTTTCTCACAAGTTTTTGGACGCCAGACAGACGGGCAGACAGACAAATGAACAGACACTTAAGATATAGGCTAGAGCAAGCGAAAACTCGGCAGAAGAACAACTTTTGTGCGCATTTCTTTTTTGTTAGCCAACTTGTTGCCAAAATGGAAAACAAAAGACAAAACTATGTCTAAAATCGCGTAGAAAACGACAGGAACATCGCAGAGTCAAGGCACGCAGGCAAATAAATTTCAAAAAGTTCAGACAAAACCATTCGCTGGCAATAAATTTACAGTACAAGCAGCCCATAAGAGCTGAGAAGAAATCACTCATACTCATTGCTGGAAGTGCCACAAACAACCCAAGAAAACTACAAGGATACACAATGCTCAACACTGAAAAGGCTGCTTTCCGTATGCTTTCCTGTTGTGTCTGTCAGTCCTTTCTTTCTGTCTGTTTGTTTACCCGTTATTTGCTGCTACTGGCAACCACCGTCTGAGACTTACCCTTCCTTCCTTTTCCACCACCATTTCGTTTCAGCAGTTGTTGATCAGAAAATTGAAAACTTCTTTCAAGCATTGCTCTTATTGTGTGCAACTCATGTTGCTTTCCTGCCATGCAACAAATAACTGTCTTCAAGGGTGTAACAACTGTGTCACCATCGAATTCATCAACTTTATTTCTAACGTAAATATTCTTATATAAATATTTGATTGCGAACACGCGACCCATCAGCTTAGACATCTGTCTCTAAACCTTGATGAGCTCTTCTATTTGACTCTTGAATAATTTACCTGAAATTCTATTGACGAAGGTTGTCTTAAAAATACATCTTTTCATTGACTTTTTGGCCAATTAGATGCCGAAGGTTATTTAGTAAAAACTAGTTATGGAGCTTAAATGAATATATGCCTCCAATCTATTTTTATTTTTTGCTAAAATATCTAAAATAAAAATCAACAAATAGCTCACATCGAAGTAAGCTTTTTGATCTATATATTGATTGAATATGCTGATACTTGAACAAAGTACTGTGGGGCATTTAAATCTATACTTGTTTTATGTGCACAAACTTTAGGTCTTATTTCAGTGCTTGATAGTCCTCAATAAAACTGTGTGTGTGGGTGTTGGTGTGTGTGTGTGTGTGTGTGCGTACTTATATTGTGGTTGTGTATACTTTTCAACTGTTTACATCAGCACTTGAAGGTTTGTTTTGATTGCTATTGATGCGCTTGTATTGAAGAAGTTGTTCACTTTCCACTTGGTTGTACGATACGATACGATATCAGACACACACAGAGATACTCAGTTTTAGATTTCATTATAAGAGAGAGAGATACAACATGATGGATGGCGACAGAGGCCGATAAGGGAGAGAAAGATATAATGAAAAGTCATTCAATTGCACTTCGATTGTGTGCGCTTGTTCGTCATATGAACTGAAGTGAAGAATGGAAGCAGAGTTGCTAAAAGTCAAAAAGGTTATTGCATTGCAACAGTTTCAATTTTGCCATGCTTGTTTTGAATTTTTTTTTTTTTTGTCTTTTGTCTAAGTAGTTGTAGCAGAAAAGGAAATGAAACGCTTTAAATGGAATATGGTAAGACACAAATTGGAAATGGGATATTTGGATTTTGGGTTTGTTGTACATGTGGCTTGGTAGCAATAAAAACAGTAGCTGGATAAATAAGGGTAAGGGCGAGGGTTATTTTAGATCAAACACATTGCAAAGACTGCAATAAAAATGCATTGGATATATTAAAGTGACATCCGAAACAATAATATCTTAAATCTTAACTCACAGCTATATATATATAATGAGGTTAATAGCAAATATTGACCAGGACTTTACAGGCGCAAATAAAAATAACGAGTTTTATTTATGAGCCATTTACACGCCATGGTGAAAGCGACAACATCAAACCCAAAACACATAAATTTTTTATTAAAAGGACTGAGCAGGGAACAGGATTGAAAAGCTGACAGAACTGAACTTGAATAGCAGAGAACAGAAGACGGTGTCGTGTGGTGGCATCAATTAACGTCAGTTTCTCCTCGTTTACTGACTGCTCCTTTCACTTTTTTCTTTCTCTACCTATTTATCTACATCTCGCTTTCTGGTCACATCACGCGAATGTCAACGCAGGATCAAATTGTGAGGAAAACGTGGACGAATGCATGTCAAATCCATGTCAAAATGGCGGACTGTGCCGTGACCGTAACAATGGCTATATCTGTACCTGCCAGCCGGGCTATCTGGGGGCTCATTGCGAGGTGGATGTCGCCGTCTGTGACACGGGTAAGTCGAGCTTGTTGGCTGCGCCTCATTGTAATCGCAAAGTATTGAAATCTTTTTGGGATTTTGCTGCGTTACCGTAGGTACCGGTGCACGTTGCCAGCATGGGGGCGAGTGTGTTGAGGGTCCAGGACTGGAGTTCACTTGCGAATGCCCGGCCGGCTGGCATGGCCGTATCTGTCAGGAGGAGATCAATGAGTGCGCTTCCTCGCCCTGCCAAAATGGCGGCGTCTGTGTGGACAAGCTGGCCGCCTATGCCTGCGCCTGCCCAATGGGCTACACGGGCGTCAATTGTGAGGAAGAGATACTTATCTGTGCGGACAATCCCTGCCAGAACAATGCCCTCTGCCTCATGGAGGAGAATATACCCACATGCTACTGTGTGCCGGACTATCACGGCGAGAAGTGTGAGTTCCAGTACGATGAATGTCAACTGGGACCGCGTTGCATGAACGGTGGCGTCTGCATCGATGGCGTCGATACCTTCTCGTGCTCCTGCCCTCCACTGCTAACGGGCATGCTGTGCGAGTGCCTCATGGTGGGTGAGGAGTCTCTCGACTGTAACTACACGGCACCAGCGACACCTGCACCACCACCACTGGTGCCCGTTACACCAGCCACGCTAACCACAACACTAGCACCACCCACAGTGCGACCGGTTACACCACCAGAGACAACCTTAGCACCACCAGTGACCATAACACCAACGGTGGAACCATCATCCGGCGGCTCTTCTTCATCAGAGGAGACAGTGATGGTGGTAAAGGTTACGGCAGCACCACCGGATAGCGATAGTCACAGCATAGTTGACGAGCACACAACACTACGGCCAGAGCCTATTACAGAATCACCGGGGACAGCTGTGCCACGTACACCACCAGCAGGTGGTGGTGCTTCTTCCGCGTCCTCATCCTCCGAGGAAACTCACAGTATCTATACCACCTTGCCCCCCATTCCTGCACCTGGCGTCGCCACCACTTCCTCCTCGTCCTCGGTAGAAAGCTCACCAGAGGTCGTTACCATCGAGGAATACACAACGGTGCGACCTTTCGATGTGAGCGCCAGTGGCAGCAGTGAAACTTCCAGCGAGGAAGTCACCACCACAATGCGTCCGACTGCAGCACCACCACCACCGAGCATAACTATTGCTGTGGACTATGCCTCCTCATCGAGCAGTTCCGAATCTGTGGAACAGCCCATACGTGTAACCACACCTGGCAGTATCTTTGTGCATCGCGTAACCACTTTTGAGACAAGCATTTCAGTGGACTACGTCCCAACACCAACACCCTACTTCCCACCAGAAACCACCAGGCCACCTCCAGAGGAAACAACCACACGTCATCTGTGGACCGAAATGCCGACAACAGCGGCACCTTTCTTCACGGAATATCCAGCCGAGGTACTCATTACCACACATCGCACCAGCGCCGGTAGATTCACCACAGTTCAACCACCAACACACCAAGAAACGACGACATCTCCACTGGAGTACGAGCCACCCATTGTGGAGCTAACAACGGCACAAACACCGCACATTGTGGTCACCATTCTGGAGGGTAACGCAACACTGCCGACCACAACCGACTTGCCACCAGTGACGACCCACGCAACCGCAGGAATACCACCGATCGAAATTGAGCCGTACACAACGCAATTGCCACCGGTGGTAACCGTACCCATGCCTGTGGAGATAACAACGCCACAGCCGATGACAACGGAGGATTTGCTTGGACCGCCGGTGCCACCATTGATGACCATCGAATCACCAAGGGAGACAACCATGATGCCACCCAGTCCAGTGGTAACTCTAGCACCCACACCAATGCCCACGGAACCACCACCAACAAAGCCATCCAGTCTACCCGCTGTCACCGTGCCACCCACACCACCCTCCACACAGTCGGCACAAACGTTGCCACCGCCCACGCCATCGTTGCATATCTACAGCACATCGGGGCAGCCAGAGTTGCCAACACAAACCAAGCCGCCGGTGACCGAGAGTAGCGAGGAAACTGAGGGTGCCAACACAGTAGCCACCGGTGGTGGTGCTGTGGGTGGAGTAGAGGAAAAATCTGCTGATGTCGATTGCATTAAACTTGGCTGCTACAACGGCGGCACCTGTGTGACCACCTCGGAGGGTTCTCGCGTAAGTAGCTACACCCTTCTCCTCTATTTTATATCACGGCATTGACTCAGAGCCATCATGCCAATCGATGGGACTATTTATTTAATGTGTATAGCCTAAATAAAAGGCCAAATAAACAAAATTAACATCCACAAATTTCAATCCCATTGAGCGGCTAATTGGCTACGCAACCCCTGTTGCATGAATCCGCTCTTGGTCCCTCCCTGTTTACCTTTTGACCAAGAGTGTTCGAATTAGCAAATAAAACTATTCTACTACACCATATTAAAACTAGCGCAAATGGTGTGCACAAAAAGCACAGCGCTTAACCATTTTTGTCATGTCCGCGAATTATAATTGGCATTAGCAATAATTAAGTTCCAAATGACAGTCATTGATTATTTCACAGTGTCGAATTAAATTTGTTCACGAAACTTGTATTTGGTTAATCAATTCTCATTAGTGTAAAATGATGAAGCTTTAAGCACTGAAATAAATGGACAGCAGCGTGTTGTAATGAGATAGGAAGCAAAGACAGGCTGACAAGTCGAAATGGCAAACACATATATATAACGATCCCCACACTCACACACACACACTCATACTCACACACACACTAGCGAAAATCATATGCAGATTTCATGTGCCTAGGCCAATGCATATATAATCATGTAGGCTGCCGGACAGCTAGATGTAACAAAGGGGCATGCGGTAACAACAGACAACAATACACAGAGCCTGCAACATTTGTAAGCTGCTTACTTAGGCTGCAGCATCAAGTTAACACATACGCACATAGGCTTTTGGCTGAAAACACAGGACAACTACAGCAGAGAGTCACCATTAGCACAGTCAAGTCAACAATAATAATATTACACATGTACATAGAGCCAAAGGACTTTCATTAAATTCTGATTGAAGTATGAATATGTGCGAAAATTTAAATGGAATGTGAAATTGTAACAACAAACAAGATTTTCGTTAGGAATACCAATTAAATAAATCAAAAACCAATTCTAATTTATTTTGTTATTAAATCACAAAAGCTATTGCCTTGATTAAATTATTTATTACATTGTAAAGTTGAGAAAAATAACTGAATTGTCTAATTTTGATCATGAATACAAACATGTGGGAATGTTCATATTTGAATTGTGAACTATTCGTTATAATCACAGCACATTTAATCCAATTATCTTTACCGTTCATTTCTACTATAATTTCCCGTCAGAAACTTTACAACTTTTTCAAAGTGAAGCTTAACTAGATGTCAATTTCATTTGTAAGCTCTCAGGCTATTATTAACTGCCAATTACTAGTGCAACTGAATGTTGAATAACTGAATAGTTAAAAATCCTCTTGCAAGTTACGTTAAAATTTCAGTTCAAATCACAAACAGAAAGCCTCAAAGCGTTCACCCATTTACTACCCCATGATGTACGGATGAGTTGGTGGTGGTCTAGCTGAAAATTCAACAACCTATTCAACTATTTATGAAAATACTTGCGGTAGTTTTAGCATAATAAAGTTTTTTGCCTGCAATTTTGGGCAACAGCAACAATGCCAATTTAAATTTGTGTCTGACTTTTCCACTTTTCTACAAGAAATTATATAAAGCGATTGTAAATGTCTCACCTTAATTCCATCTACACTTAAATGCTGTATTGCGTTCGAAAATCAGCTCAGTTTTGACGAAGTTATAATTATTTGAACAATCAGTAAATGGGATTTAAAAGATAAGCAACTGTAGCAAGCAAGATTCAAATTTTGACAAAGTGGAACGTTTATTTTGGGATATAATTTCAAAATCTGTTTTCATTATGTATACTTATGTTTTCCGTAGTTTCCCCAAGGTCTGGGCTTAACAGCATTATAAAAGAGTTTGGGGCTTGCACTTTTTATTTAATTTAACATATTGGACACAAGCACATCATAAATTCAAGCTAAACACCACTGGGCGCAGTTTGAAAACTTTTTAGCACCGTTTTGACTTATGATTTTTCTTGCGAATATTTTGACAAGCTAATTTATTTATAGCTTCTTCAGCGGCCCACACGTACAGATCTCCAAAGTGCACCTTTGACACTCTGTCTCTCATAAAACTACAAAAATACAACTGCTAACAACAGAAAATTTAATTTTCATAACAAATTTAACACTCGAATGAGTGACACAGACCGCAGAACGACTGAGAAAAGCAGAGAAACCAGAGAGAGCACAGAGTGGAGTCGCAACCGAAGAACCTTGCCAAAATGAATGACAGGTGTTAACGCAAATGTGGCAGAGTGGGTAGAGGGATTGTGGCCTCAAGTGGAAATTATTTCATAGAGCATATGCCACTTTATTGTTGCCAAGTAATTTAACTAACTGCACAAACACACATAAATGCCAACTTCTTGTGTGTCTTTGTAGTATTTTTTATTTTTTGACAATTTTGAGAGTCATGCTGAATAAAATGGCAGACTGACATTCATGCAAATGTATGCTTGTGTATAGACGGAACGGGAGGGCAAGAAATTGAGAGACACTCACACACACGCACACCGCAAGGACACACACACACAGACACTGTCAAACAGTTAGACAGACACTTACATATGTCAGCTGTCATTTCGTTTACCAAAGCGGAGACGCGGAGAGACAACTTATGGAAAAGCATATTTTTAACGTGTCTAGTCACTGAGCGAGAATTTATCTGTCTGCGATTGTGTGCTGGTGTGTGTGTGTGTTTGTGTGTGTGAGAAGAGGAAGAGAGCGAGAGCTGCAGCCAAAGTGGTACTCGCACTCTGCGAAAGTCTCTCGTAAAGTGGCATTAAGCACATTTCAAGTGTCAGCCGCCGAGTTTGGGGTTTTCCAAATGTTTGGTTAGCTTTTGGCTCGTCCAACTCCATCCCCCTCAGAGCTTACACTGTTTCTGTTTCCTTGCTGGCGAATTCAACGCCAAAGCTGACGCCACTAATGAAAACTTTGTTGAGCCATTTTAAAGGTTCACCACATCGCTGCGTTTCCTGTTTCCCGTGTCTGTGATGCTTTTGCGGCACATGGCATCTCTAAATGTTTCCCCATGGTCTCAGCTCGTTTCTGTGCCATAATGCGTTCTGAGTGTCACCTCTTGGTGAGAGCATCTGGTTCTCAAAAGTGGGTGCACTTTACTCATTTACACGCCCTTTCATCATTTTCCTGTTGGCACTTAAAGGTGCCTTACAATTAGTCTGAGAGCCCGTAAAGCAGTTATCTTTTGTGTCCAAACAGACATCTAGCTTTTGCAACGGCTAAGTTTAAGGGCCGAAGAATACGTTTGGCATTTATACATATTTGACAACAGAGAATACGTTCGACATTTATATATATTTTACAGCAGTAATACCACGAAATATATTCCTGGGTTACCAACCTTCCTTTTAGCCACATTTGTATCGACATTGTGCTGAACAGCGCACGTTGGGCGCCATTAAGAGAATTAGCTAGACTAAAGTTAAGCTTTTTGTGCAACATAATGAAGCAAGTTCCTAAAGTTATGCGTTGAGTTATTTTTTCTTTGAAAAAGCATCTCTTGTTGCCAAACTTTAAAGTTTAAATTATCTTTCATATTTTTATGATGAACTTGCATCCACAAAATGCATTAATTAAAATGTTTCCTGTACTGCGTAGAAGTTACGGCTGCAAATTTCTTTAAAACCTGTAAGATCTACTTTAATCACGATGTGAGGGTCGTAAAAAAAAACGCAGCATAATTTAGCTAACGCAGAAAAAAATCTGCAACATTCTCGTACACTTCAAATAATTGTTATGAGAGGGAACAGCAACTGCTAGTGTTGGGGGTCTCTTTTTTATGCTGGCAACTGGCAGACGACTGAGGCCAGGGAAACTGATGTATGGAAAGTTTTCGCATAAAGTGCGCAAAAAAAAAATAGTACTTGTAGTATGTAGCTACACAGTTTGTTGTCCCCTGGAGGCATGTGGCATACAGCCTGACCCTACAAGCGCCAGCTCTTGCAACGCCTCTCAATGCCTTAGCATCAGGCGTTGATTTTTGTGTTATACTTTTCCTGAGCACAAAATACAAAATGAAAACAACAAGATTTTACGCCGTGAGGAGGAATTTTGAAAGGTGCTCCCGTAACATTATATGTAATCTAATCCTTTGACTGCCTGTGATGCAGGCATGTGCATGATTTGCCCCACAGGCCATTATTATTCCAGCTAGCTCCGGGCACAAAACAAACGTGTTTGTTCATGATTCCTATAGCGTATGAGGCAGAATTAAAAATTGTGCTTTCTGCTCTTGAACCTATTTTTAAAAAGAAATACTAAAGAACTAGACTAGTAAACTTTCAAGTCTTACCAACCGTATAGAAATTTGTATATACCATAAATATAACCCCTCGTCGAGACTTCGTCTGAGTCTTTAGCATTAACATTCAGATAAGCAATCGTACAATTACCTAATGAAATTACAGCTTTTGGTGTTCTATAAGTTGAGGGAGAAACAATTACAGCAAATTCGCGTAAGAATGCCAAATGTAAGTGCGCTGAAGCCAAAGCAATTTGCAACAATTTTAATTTATTTTTGCGCATGCCAAAGAAAGTTTTGCGCCAAAAGACTTTGATAAGAATTGTGCATGTCTGGCGAGCGAGCTCTTTCAATAAACAGTAGAATGGCTAACAGCAACAATAACAAAAATACCAATAAATTGAAAAGCAATATAAATTAACTTTTTGGCTCGCTGTTCGGCTGCAGCTTTGTCCTGCTGCGTCATTGTCCTGGTTTTCATAATTTATTCCCCACCAAGGGACACTTAAAGTGCAACGCCACTGCAGCAAAACAAAAAACGAAGGAAAAAAAACCAACAGCAGCACCCAAAACTTTCGTTGTAACTTCTGCTACAACAGCCCCCAGCCTAAGGAGACTTGGAAAGAGAACGACCCAAAGACGACCCTATGAAAATGAACAAATGATGTGCCAAGCAACTGAGAATTGTGGTCTGTGATAGGGCAGACTATTAACTGGCGACAATCTCAGAGACCCATGCGAGCGGAAGAGCGTGTAAGAGTAGGGGGAATTGGCAACGCACATAATGGAAGTTGGCCACATGTTTAACCAAATATGAAATATTCGTTGCACTCAAACGGAGTCATTCACCCTCTTTACTCACTTCCATTATAGTTTGGCAAAGTTTCGCCTTCTTTCATACTTACCAAGTAAATGCAAATTGATAGTTTCCAAAAGAAAAACGCAAAATGCTGAATTTTCCACTCATGTTTGTGTTTTGGTGGCATAATAACTTGCAATTTAAATCAGCTGTGTAAATATTTACACTTAAACTTGCCACGCATACCAGAAATAAAATGGGAAATTTTAATTTTTTTTACAAAATATGTGTAAAGTATTTAATTAAGCATTTTTAATCCCCATAGGCATACTTTATGTATTTATCTTTTACTGTAGCATTCTTTTAGATGCTCTCTGAATATATAATCGGAACGTTGAAATATTTTTTCAGTTCAAGAGTTTTTCATTTTCATTTTCATTCATTTTCATATTTGAATTAAAAGAAAGAATTTTTGATATGAATTTAGCTTAAGTGAGTTATATCCTTCTCTTATGCAAAGGCAAGTTTGAAAAGCATTTCCTTAAAATTAACTTAATAATTAATATATATATATATGTATATAATATATATAATGTTAATCAATATATATAATATATTTTGTGTTTGTTAATTTCCTTAGTGCGTTTGCCGCTTTGATCGCCAAGGACCGCTTTGTGAGCTGCCGATCATTATACGAAATGCGGCATTCTCCGGGGATTCGTACGTATCGCATCGCATCTACAAGGATATACCGCAACACGAGGCTCTGGATGCCGTACTGCCGATGCATATACAACTGAAGGTGCGCACTCGAGCCACCAACGGGCTGATCATGCTGGCCGCCGCCCAGGGCACCAAGGGTGGCCACTACATGGCCCTGTTCCTGCAAAAGGGTCTCATGCAATTCCAGTTCTCGTGCGGACTGCAAACGATGCTGTTGAGCGAACTGGAAACGCCTGTGAATACCGGTCACGAAATTACCATCCGAGCTGAGTAAGTGATACCGCCCCGTCACGGAATACAATTATGCGGTTAACAGTGTGGGTTCAAGGGCCGTGGCAGCCACTTCGATAGAAGTGAGGTCGGCATGTTAATTAACTTTTTTAATTGCGCCTGGCCCCAGTGTCGGCTGTCCAGAGTCGAGTGCAGCTGCCGGCGGGCCATCTAGCCGCTAGCTGGTCAGCCGACGGGCGGGTCAGCATGTGGGTCATTGTCATGGCAGAGCGAGAGTGTAGAAGAGACGAGCACGAAGCTGCTAGGACGATGGCCATTAAAGTAGCCTTTTGTCGATTGGCATGCCACAAATTATAATGCTTCAAGTGTAGAATAAATTCAACTGTTTCCGCGTTGTTTTTTCGTCCTACACATTACTCGAATCTTTGCTGCTGCTGGTGCTACTCCTCTATTCCCACTCCTGTCTTTGCCTTACATCAGACTGCTCCATGTGCGCCGCACATTGGACGATCCTTGGCTTCGCATTCATGCGTAATTAGTTGGCGTAGTTGGTTTTTGGCTCAAATTTAATTTGCCGCATTTTCTGTGCTCGCAACGGAAACGGAAGTCGAATGGCTGCGAAGGCCTCCAGCCCGAGAGGAGCAAAGCACTGACACTGACGTGGAGGCGTGGGAGGCAGAGCATGAGGCATGCCACGGCAAGAGTAATGTGGGGCTCGTGCGTAATTAATCGTTTAACTAACAGTTCCTGGAATTGCAGCACTTTCAAATAAGAAACGTAATGGCGTAAAACACAAGTGCGATAACAAAGGCATAGAGCTTATGTGTATCCAAAAAGCGGCGGAAGCTTCGCAAACATTTTGGATTATTCGATGGTGCAAATAAGCTCCAAATAAGTTGGCCAAATACGTAAGAGCAGATTCCACTTAATAGAAGAGAATTTCATACTCACACAAAGAACTTTTAATTTTTCAAGTCCTTAATACGATGTATCCTTAAAAACACATATTAACGAAATGATTTCTGATTGACAATTACATGCAATACACATTTGTTGCATAGCTCGTGCCATGAATAAAACCTCAAAACCACCTTTTGCTTGTTTCTAATTGTTTGTAAGCTGCCTTTCTCATGGGGACTTCCAGTTGAATTTGCAACTCAAACCAATTCCTTACGCTGCCCAGATAAACATACTGAAACGTATAAGCACACACACAATCACCTAAGTGAGAAGAGAGGATCAGATCAATTTCATTTGTGGGGTAATTCGCAAGTTGGCAATTCAGCCGAGTGCAATTACTTAGTGCTGGGGTCATCTGTATCTGTTTCATGATAGGGGTAGGCATATGGAAAATGACCAAGTAATCATTTTATAAAATCAACAAGCAACCGAATGAATTCCCTCAACGCAGCAGCAGCAGCAGCAGCGACGAAAGGCATAAACAGCACATTAAGGAATAAATACATCAGGCAAATAGGCCGTCTGACCCCCAAATACTGGCGAATGAGGATAAGAGAATAAGGCCAGACTGGCCTATATAAATAATTTACGGCTGAAGCGAGATGGCAATAGTAATAGCCATTTGATATCTCTTTCCATCTTGTTTTTATGACTATCGAATCGACCACAAATTTACTTTTTAGCACTTGGTCCCTGCTCGGGGCATGCTCATGTGGCACAAAACTGGGTCCGCCAGTGGATTTACGAGCAACAAATTTATGTTTGTTGCCTATTTTTATTTGCCTTGCGTGCTTAATGGCCATGGCCAAAAGAACACTTCACTACCACCAACCGAAACCAAACTCTACGAAATCCCACTCCTTTGGTCCTTCGCCCAGAAGCGATTTAGCGTCTCCCAATGGCGACAATGGCAATGAACGTAGGACCTTCAATGAACTAGTTGCCGGCCCCACATACAATTATGATTGTCCTGCGGTGAAAGTCCGTTTTCAACTTTTGCTATTTTTGGCGCTTTGCTGCCTTTGGCCAGATTTTGCCAGGGTTGTGTCGTGGCTAATGAGCCTAATGCTCCACTCAATTGACATTTTACTTAAGGATTTGGAGGAGCAGAAGTCCGTGTAATTAGAAAGCAATAACAATTACCGTTTGCCGCTCACAATTGTGAAGCTTTTGCTCGGGTCGGCCAACTTTGTACTCAGTCCATTTGATTTCGTTTCACTCCCTTCCGTTTTGTATTATGCAAATCAAATTAACTGCAATAATTGCCGCAACTTTGCCGGAATCTTTAAAGCGAGCTATATACACAAAAAAAAAAATGCTGTTAACAGCAAATTGAATTTAATTGAGCGCAACAACAATGGAAATTTAATTTATTATTAAGTCAAGCGTACCGTAGGTATCGAAAGCTGTGCGAATATTCTTTGAGTAGTTTTACTAATTATGAGTTTGTTGGCATTGTCTGCTGCCAAGGGTTAATTGTGAGAGTCTGAGAGGATCAATACAAATTAATTGTGAACTGGCATAAAAACCAAGTAGGGGCTGGTTGGCAGCTGCACTGCACTGGAAAAGTAAAACTGAAATGTGAAAAGTGGAATAAAAGCATTAAAGTGTATGGAAAATTACAATTACCCCTCTTACCTTATTTACGAAAAACTGGCTACGCCCTTGTGAAACTCACTACAAGGGCAACAGCTGCTTACTTTTCAGTACTTTTGCTCTCAAGAGCAATTTCGAGCTCTGTATTTCTTTGTGTCGGACATGTTCAACTAGCTGCCACGATTTTGATAGAGACTTGGTATGCCAATGAACCACCATAGATATATATAGTATATATATATATATATATATATATTAGCTGATTTTTAATAATTCCTTTAAAAAACTGCATTTTGCTAAAAACTCAATCCAATTTGGCAAACATTTATATATTCATTTTTTGTACCTCACGCGCGACACATGTTTCCCTGCATGTTTTTGAAGCGAAAAACAAATTTTTCTGTTAAAATTAACTGGAAACAAAAAACAGTTACAATAAAATTTTGTGCCCAATTGCTGTCTCGATTTTCGCATTTAATGTCACCATTCAAATGTAATGAACGAACTGAGATATGAATCCCCAATTCAGATATTGGACAGAATACATGCGAACAAAGAAATAAAATCATATCCGTTTTGGCCGCAAAGCGTTATACTAAAGCCAACCAAATAACGCCAGGTGACATGGGCGCTACGAAACAATACAAAAATTCCAGACCCAAAAACACCAAAAATAAACAAAAACAAAAATAAAGGCTTTTGATACGGTTGAAAAAATGTCAAATCGGTTTATGGCAGGCGAAACAAAAATTTGACAGTCGATTGACATTACGGACAATTGGTAGTTCAGGGCTGCACAATGGGGCTCGATGATTATCAAAAATGTATAGTCGCACCGTAATAGAGATGAGCAAAAATAAAAAAAAAGGACGACAGTTTTTTATTGAGGATGAAACAAATGCAAGTCATATTTTAGTGGGGAAAAAAAAACATCAAAAAACAAAACCAATATATGGATTGGTGTTTGACATTTTGTGCTCACTGTAGTCGACAGTGTAGCTAAGTTGAAGGAGCATAAAGGTCAGCTGGGAGAAAAAAACATGCCTTATGCGGTAGTTTATGAGGCATCTTTGTGCGGGCGTCATAAATATTTGCACGGTTCGCCATGTTGTAAATAACTTTTTCTTCTTTTATTTATACATTTTTGTTGTAAATAATTCTATACTTTATTCACAAGACGAAATAGAGTATATTCGTTTTATTTTAGAGACTTGAAACTTGGTTTATACATACTTATAAATAGGCAACAAGCAAAGCGATAAAATGGGCTTTGCAGCGCCAGAGGTGATAGGATTTTATAGATAGGATTTAATCTTTAGTTTAGAGGCACAGGGTATTGAGAACAGAGTACTGCGTAGTCGGTTTTTCTGTTCTTTTTTTTACTTCTTTTGTGCCGAATACCCCACGCAACAAAAAGCAGCAAAAAAGTTGCCCGCAGTGTGCGGCATATTAAATATTTTATATGCGCACTACCGACAGGACTACCAAATGGGCACTGAGATTGAGTTGGGGTTGGGGTTTGGGGTCGGTTTGGTATGGGATGGGAACTTTTATCGTTGCTCATCCTCTCAATCGCTTGTGTGCTTTCAGATTGGACTTCAGCCGCAATTATACGCACTGCAATGCCTCGCTGCTCGTCAACGACACGTTGGCCATGTCCGGGGATCAGCCGACATGGCTGAAGCTGTTGCCGCCACGTTTGCACACGCCGGAGGTCATACTGAACACTTGGCTGCACTTGGGCGGAGCACCCCAGGCTCCAATTGGCCTTATTATTGAACTGCCGCCAGCACAAAGCGGTACTGGCTTCACCGGCTGCCTTCATACCCTCCGCATCAATGGACAGCCTCGCGAAATATTCGGGTAAGTCAGCCTTCCTCATATGGCCAACGGCCATGGCCGTCATTTAGTCAGTCAGTCAGCCAGACGAGGCGCAGTTATGACGCTGCCTCTTATATGGTCATGCCATAAACGCGGTTGCCTCGCAGCGTCACAAAGTTGCACGTAAAGCTGGAGAAAAACTCGACATAGATGGCGAAAAAAAAACGCGTGTAGGATTAAATGAACAATAAGCACGAACCGGCGTGGGCAACAAAAAAAGTTGTGCAGATGAAAAGAAAGTGAGCCAACGAAATGCCGCTAAAGAAGTAAAAGGAAGTAAGAAAAAAAACAAAAAATTCGTCAATCAATAGCATGAATAATTAAAAGTCAAATGCAAGCATTAAGCCAAATGCCCAAGAGTGGTTAATGAATTAAATGCTTTCAGGATTTTAGGATGAAATTACCGATGAAATGAAAGAACAGATTAATTTATAAATATGTAATCTAAGACTAAGTACTACTTAACACAATATTTAGTAGTTCAAGTCAATACTATTTGAAGTATTCAGTTTTGATGAGTCAATGTTGGATTGAATCTTTTTCCGAAAGAGCCACTAACAATCCAGTAAAAATTGAATAACTTGATGATGTATTGAATAAAATTGATTGGCTTAATTCTTTGACAACTAACAAAATGTCAGCATTAAAAGAACATTAAGAATTTCACAAATTTAATTACATTGACAACAATTGAACGATTGAAGAAGCTGCACATTGAATGGGATTCTCTTGCGAGGCGACAAATGCGGAAGCCATTTGTCAGCGCATTAAAACGCGCTCACAAACAGCTGGTCAGGGGGAAAGTTTGACAGCCGGACAACCAGACAGTTGGGTTGCCATCGAAACAACAATAGGTAATGGGTAATGGGTTTGAGGGTGGCTGCGAACATGACACGCTGACAACTGTAGGCTAAATCGAAAATGGCGCAGAAGAGAAGCCAGGCCAGGCCAGGCCAAGCCAGACTATTCAAGGGGCAAACAATTGACATCCTTCCGAAATAGGGAAATCATGAAATTTCAACTTTTTACTCTCCCCTTGCTGTGGCCCATTGTAACCATATTAGGGACGCGCTGGATGGCTTCGGCATAACGGAATGCGGCTCATTGGCGTGTTTGTCGAGTCCGTGTCGCAATGGCGCCGCCTGCATCAAGATCGAATCAAATGAGCTGGATGAGAGCGGTGACAAGGCTGAGAAATGGAAATGCAAATGCCCCACAGGATATATGGGACCGACCTGCGAGATATCCGTTTGCGAGGACAATCCCTGCCAATATGGTGGCACTTGCGTCCAATTTCCAGGAAGCGGCTATCTCTGCCTCTGTCCGCTCGGCAAGCATGGACACTATTGCGAGCACAGTAAGTTGCGCATTTTATTTACCAAACATTTCCCTTTGAAATGATAATCTTCTGCAGATCTCGAGGTGGCATTGCCCTCCTTCTCGGGCAGCGTGAATGGCCTCTCCTCGTTTGTGGCATACACGGTGCCCATCCCACTGGAGTATTCACTGGAGCTGAGCTTCAAGATATTGCCACAGACAATGTCGCAAATTTCGCTGCTGGCCTTCCTCGGCCAGTCTGGTTATCATGACGAGAAGAGTGATCATCTGGCCGTTAGTTTCATACAGGGCTACATAATGCTTACGTGGAATCTTGGTGCGGGTCCACGTCGCATTTTCACCCAGAAGCCCATCGATTTTCGACTGGACGCTCCGCGTGTGCCCTACGAGATCAAGGTGGGTCGCATCGGTCGCCAGGCCTGGCTATCGGTCGATGGCAAATTTAATATAACCGGCCGCTCCCCGGGCAGCGTCAGCCGCATGGATGTGCTCCCCATACTGTATCTGGGCGGACATGAAATTGCCAACTTCAATACGCTGCCACACGATCTGCCGCTGCATTCGGGCTTCCAGGGCTGCATCTACGATGTGCAGCTGAAGGCTGGCCAGGTGACGGTGCCGCTGCAGGAGACGCGCGGAGTGCGGGGTCGCGGTGTGGGTCAGTGTGGCACGCGTGAGTGCCACAGACACGCCTGCCAGCACGATGGAGCCTGCCTGCAGCATGGCGCAACATTTACGTGAGTTCAACAATTTATTGGCTTTAATTTAGTTAAAGTCCGTCAATCCTGCGAATTCTCTCTATGCGGGTGGCATATTTTGGCATTGAATCGAAAAGTTGATTACTTTAAGGCAATTTTCTCAAATCTGAATTTAAGTAAATCTTAAGAGGAAAATGGCTTATGTTCCCAAATAAGCCAGTACTACCGGGAACAGATGTCTCTGGTTTACTCTACACGGTTGTGTCCTTGTAATCCTTGGCGTGCCCAAGAAAACCTTTGTTTCTTTCGGTTGCTTGATCCTTTGGCAGCCATATGATATAGTCGTTCTATCCGGTCGGCTCCGACCTATGTACCGACTACACCAAAAAGGCGGATTTTTACTAAGATTCATTTAGTTTGCTCTTAGGCTGAAGGAACTCAGCATCTAAAGCTAAAAATTTAGACAGACGGCTATATTAACTCATCTAGAGTTGATCAAGGATATATATACTTTATGGAGTCGCAACCGTCTTCTTTAATGCGTTCCAAATCTAAATATGATAATTACTTTTAAGCATATATTATTAAATCAACATTTTCGCCACACAGCTGCATTTGCCAGGAGGGCTGGTACGGTCCACTCTGTGCACAGGCCACAAATCCCTGCGATTCGTTCAACAACAAGTGCTACGAGGAGGCAACTTGTGTGCCGCTTGTCAACGGCTACGAATGCGACTGTCCTGTGGGACGCACCGGCAAGAATTGTGAGGAAGGTGAGTCCAGTGTGGTCTTCCTCCCAATATGGACATAGACAATAATAGTGCATTTTTAATTGGCGTAGAAATACGTTCACTTAGCGATGTCTCACTGACCGGTCGTCGTTCGTATCTGGCGGTGCGTTGGCCGTATCTGTATGATAATAGCGATAAGATGGGCGCCAAGCGATCCCAAATGGTCAGCTATCGCAACTTTACCAAGAAGCTGATGCCGCCGAAGCCCATCTCGACGCCCAGCACACATTTTGTGATGAAGCTGCTCAACGAGGTGGAGAAGCAGCGCAGTTTCTCGCCGGTGCCGCTGATGGGCTCCAAGACATTCGAGGAGCATCATCGTGTGCAATTCTTCTTCATTGAGTTCCAATTGCGTCCGCTCTCCGAGCGTGGACTGCTCCTCTATTTCGGCACACTGAACTACAATCAGGACAAGAAGATTGGATTCGTATCGCTGTCGCTCCAGGGCGGCGTCGTTGAGTTCCGCATTTCGGGGCCCAGCAATCATGTGACCGTCGTACGGAGTGTACGCATGCTAGCGATTGGCGAGTGGCACAAGATAAAGATGGCGCAACGTGGACGCTGGCTAACGTTGTGGGTGGAGGGTAGCGCCTCCTCAGCGCTGGCACCCTCCGCCGAGGTGCTGGTCGAGCCCGATTCACTGCTCTACATTGGCGGCCTCAAGGATGTCTCCAAGTTGCCACACAATGCAATCTCCGGCTTTCCCATACCCTTCCGTGGCTGTGTACGCGGCCTCGTCGTCAGCGGCACTCGCATTGTGCTCAATGAAACGAATATCGTGGGTGAGTGACCGATTTATCATATACATATACATATATGTGCTAGGCGCAATATAAATCTAATCACAAACTTTATCCTCTTTCCATCAGAGTCACGCAACATTCGCGACTGCGATGGCACAGCCTGTGGCGGCGATTCCTGTGAATCTGGTGGGCATTGCTGGCTGGATGAGAAGCTGCAGCCGCACTGCATCTGCCCGGAATATGCCAAGGGCGATCGCTGCGAATACTCGGAGACGTGCAAGCTGATTCCGTGCAAGAATAACGGACGCTGTTTGCGCAGCGGTCGCTGCTCCTGTCCCAATGGCTGGGGCGGCTTCTACTGTGAGATTGGTGAGTTATCTCACTCTGGGGGTGCATTAACCTCGAAGCGAATGTAATTGAAAGTTTTTTTTTTGGAATCGCTATGAGCAACTATTTATTTTATTTTATAATTGCCATCTCGTGTGTCGGTTTGTCGTTAACTGCGGGGCAGCGGGTTTCGCGGCAGGTAATTCGTCATCGAATTAGTCAAGCAACAGATGTTTAGTTAGTGCTTAATGCCCGTGACAGCAACAACACCGACAACGACAACAACAACACAACACAGCAATGTTTTTTTTTTATTTTTTTCTTAGTATGACTTTAAAATTTATTAGCGGTCAGGGCAACGATAAAAGGCATAAATCATTTCACTTGGAAATCTTCAGAAACGAGTTTCATAAGTCTCCATAGCAAAGTTGAACTTCAATGTGTCAGCAAAGTAAAAGTTCGTTTCGATTATATACAGTAGCTACCGCAAAGATTTTAAAAGTCAGATCATTCGATTTTATTTCGAGATAGAAATTGCTTTAATCTGATGTTTTCTGTTCATCGCCTAAACAAGTTTTCAATTTCGAGTGCTAAAAGCAAACGACACGAGTGCAAAAACAAAAACAAACAAACAAAAAAAAGACACAGATCTAACACAACAATATTATTATAATAATTAGAGGGGGAGCCAAAAACAAAGCCATTAACAGCACCACTAATCTTATGGTTCAGTGCGCAGCGGGGTCAGCAAGTGTCAAAGCAAAGACAAAAATAAAAAAATTCACCACAAAATTAGCGATCTAGAATTTGTAAATATGAACAACAAAAAAAATAATTTGCATTGTTCTGAGTTGAACGTGCTTTAATAACAGAAAAAAGCATTGGAAATTCGACCTATTTGTAAAGGTCGCCAGCTGAACTAAGCGGATGCAACACCACTTCAGGAATTACAATAATAAAAAAAACTGACTCATTGGCAAACGTGCCAAATTTATGTTAAAATAATTCAAAAGTACCATCTGAATGTCTCGTCTATCTATATTATTTTTATATATATTATAATTTTTGAAAAATATTACTTCGTCAAAACTCAACTGATTTTAAAAAGCAAGGGCTTTTTGATCATAGTTTTGCCCCTAAATCAATCGTACATTTAAAGTTCAAAATGAAATTTGAGGTCGGAAGACAAGTAAAAATTATAGCCTGAAAATCGATATATCGGTGTATGGGCATAGGTCGAAACTTCAAAATGCCATAACTTTGTCAAAACTCAACTGATTTTAAAAAGCAAGGGCTTTTTGATCATAGTTTTGCCCCTAAATCAATCGTACATTTAAAGTTGAAAATGAAATTTGAGGTCGGAAGACAAGTAAAAATTATAGCCTGAAAATCGATGTATCGATATATGGGCATAGATCGAAACTTCAAAATCCCATAACTTTGTCAAAACTCAACTGATTTTAAAAAGCAAGGGCTTTTTGATCATAGTTTTGCCCCTAAATCAATCGCACATTTAAAGTTGAAAATTAAATTTTAGGTCGGAAGATAAGTAAAAATTATAGCCTGAAAATCTATGTATCGATATATGGGGATAGATCGAAACTTCAAAATGCCATAACTTCGTCAAAACTCAACTGATTTTAAAAAGCAAGGGCTTTTTGATCATAGTTTTGCCCCTAAATCAATCGTACATTTAAAGTTGAAAATGAAATTTGAGGTCGGAAGACAAGTAAAAATTATAGCCTGAAAATCGATATATCGGTGTGTGGGCATAGGTCGAAACTTCAAAATGCCATAACTTTGTCAAAACTCAACTGATTTTAAAAAGCAAGGGCTTTTTGATCATAGTTTTGCCCCTAAATCAATCGTACATTTAAAGTTGAAAATGAAATTTGAGGTCGGAAGACAAGTAAAAATTATAGCCTGAAAATCGATATATCGGTGTGTGGGCATAGGTCGAAACTTCAAAATGCCATAACTTTGTCAAAACTCAACTGATTTTAAAAAGCAAGGGCTTTTTGATCATAGTTTTGCCCCTAAATCAATCGCACATTTAAAGTTGAAAATTAAATTTTAGGTCGGAAGATAAGTAAAAATTATAGCCTGAAAATCTATGTATCGATATATGGGGATAGATCGAAACTTCAAAATGCCATAACTTCGTCAAAACTCAACTGATTTTAAAAAGCAAGGGCTTTTTGATCATAGTTTTGCCCCTAAATCAATCGTACATTTAAAGTTAAAAATGAAATTTGAGGTCGGAAGACAAGTAAAAATTATAGCCTGAAAATCGATGTATCGATATATGGGCATAGATCGAAACTTCAAAATGCCATAACTTTGTCAAAACTCAACTGATTTTAAAAAGCAAGGGCTTTTTGATCATAGTTTTGCCCCTAAATCAATCGTACATTTAAAGTTCAAAATGAAATTTGAGGTCGGAAGACAAGTAAAAATTATAGCCTGAAAATCGATATATCGGTGTATGGGCATAGGTCGAAACTTCAAAATGCCATAACTTTGTCAAAACTCAACTGATTTTAAAAAGCAAGGGCTTTTTGATCATAGTTTTGCCCCTAAATCAATCGTACATTTAAAGTTGAAAATGAAATTTGAGGTCGGAAGACAAGTAAAAATTATAGCCTGAAAATCGATGTATCGATATATGGGCATAGATCGAAACTTCAAAATCCCATAACTTCGTCAAAACTCAACTGATTTTAAAAAGCAAGTGCTTTTTGATCATAGTTTTGCCCCTAAATCAATCGTACATTTAAAGTTCAAAATGAAATTTGAGGTCGGAAGACAAGTAAAAATTATAGCCTGAAAATCTATGTATCGATATATGGGGATAGATCGAAACTTCAAAATGCCATAACTTCGTCAAAACTCAACTGATTTTAAAAAGCAAGTGCTTTTTGATCATAGTTTTGCCCCTAAATCAATCGTACATTTAAAGTTCAAAATGAAATTTGAGGTCGGAAGACAAGTAAAAATTATAGCCTGAAAATCGATATATCGGTGTATGGACATAGGTCGAAACTTCAAAATGCCATAACTTCGTCAAAACTCAACTGATTTTAAAAAGCAAGGGCTTTTTGATCATAGTTTTGCCCCTAAATCAATCGTACATTTAAAGTTCAAAATGAAATTTGAGGTCGGAAGACAAGTAAAAATTATAGCCTGAAAATCGATGTATCGATATATGGGCATAGATCGAAACTTCAAAATCCCATAACTTCGTCAAAACTCAACTGATTTTAAAAAGCAAGTGCTTTTTGATCATAGTTTTGCCCCTAAATCAATCGTACATTTAAAGTTGAAAACGAAATTTGAGGTCGGAAGACAAGTAAAAATTTAACCCTGAAAATCGATATATCGGTGTATGGGCATAGATCGAAACTTCAAAATGCCATAACTTCGTCAAAACTCAACTTATCTTCAAAAGCGGTGCCTAAACATTACAGATTTTCAAGTGTTAAAGAAGCCATCAATCTTAACTCATTCTCATTATGAAGTTTCCTACGAGCCGCCAAAACTAATCTCGCCTATGTATAAAATCATTTTCAAGATCATGTGGGAATATCATCTTTGTATGTACAATTGTAAGTCCAGGCCATTAAAGAGATTTATGATTATTCGTTTTGTGGCCAGGCTGGGTTTTTCAATTGGCAGTTGGCACACAATCAGCTGACTGGCTGGCTGGCAGCCTTTCACTTATTAGCAAAGTGAATTAACATGCCACTAATCACAATAAGCCATAAAAAAAAATAGCTGGTGAAAACACGAAACAACAAGTGCAATCAAGTTGACTGGTAGCAAATGAAAGAAAACAAAACGCAAATTCATAACAAGAATCAAAGCGAAAAGCAAAAGCCAAACCAGACCATACCAGACCAGACCACAGCGAAAAAAGATGTAAACAACAGATTAGAGCCAAGAAGAAGCAGTCAAAAGAAGCGGCAAACGAGATCAGGGACTTGCAGATGCTCAGCGGCAAATGGTATAATGAGCGGGCACAGCTGAGATGACGAAGATGATAGTAGCACGAAGCAAATAGTGAAGCCTCGACATCACGAACCTCAAATACACTTCAAACTCAAAGTGTTCAATATAAAATAAAATATTTAATTAACTCTTTAAATAATTTGTAAAATCTATAAGTAAATGTTATATACAAAAAATGTGAATTTGTTGTAATTTACAATAGACTCATAGCTCTCGAGTAAAGTTAGTTAAATAGTTTTTCTAGAAGTAGACCAAGTGTAAATGCATACTCTATAATCCTAATGGGGTCTTGTTCGAATGCGTTGCACAATTCGCGCTACCCTCCGCAGTGGCACAATAATAGTGACGACGTTGATTGTGTTGCTGCAACATTGTTTGCCGATGCTGTAATTCAATTATGCACTTGTACATGCAATATGTTTAATGCAATTTTAATTCAATTCCCTCCATCCCCCCTATCCACCGACTAAACTTGCATCTCTGTTGCAGCGCTGAGTAAGCCGACAACACCAAGCTTCCGGGGCAACAGTTACCTGATCTTGCCGCCCCCTCGCATCCCGATCAAAGACAAGCGTCGAGGGCCATCGCTCTATGTGCGACCGCGCGAAGCCATACAAATCTCACTGAACTTCTCCACCATCGAGCCGGACGGTCTGTTGCTCTGGAGCGAGCACAATTACCAGAAATTCCTCGGCCTCGGCCTGGAGAATGGCCATCTGAAGCTGGCCAGCAATCTGCTGGGCAGCAACAACGACACCGTTCAGGCACCGGCAAGCGGCTTCATCGCCGATGGCGCCTGGCACGGCACCAGCGTCCTCCTGGATCGCACTCGGCTCGAGCTGCGACTGGATGGCGAGGTGATATTCACCGAGCGATTGCCCGAGCTTAATCGGCGCTCAACAACCAAAACAACAACACCGACTACGACAGCTTTGCAGCGACAGCGAGGAGGTGGCAAGGAGCCAACGATTAGCTACGAGGATATTTTCTATTTGGGTAAGTTTGTAGACAGTGTTGGAAAAACCCGTTATTTTTTCCCGCCTAATTTGATCTTGACAGCTGTTTGGCATTCATTAAAGCTAAATCGGCTTATTGATTTTAATCAATAATATTTAGATTGTTAAGGCAGTTTTAATTATTAAAAATAATATAAATATTATTCAATCAAAAGAGGAAAAATTTTAACTGCATTGTGACGTCACAATATTGGTATAATACTCACAGCTATAACATCTGAATTTGATTCATTGCTCGCGTGTGTGTTTGCGTCATTAATTAAAAAAATGCAATAGTTTGCAGACTTACCTTAAACACTGCTCGTCTGTTTTTCGATCACTTAAACTCAGCTTAATTGATTGCTCAAAACTCAAACCGATTGCTGTAAAGCGAATTTAACGCCGGCCGACGGTGTCGAAACTGCAAGTGTGCAACCGAAACGTGAATACGAATTACTATAGGCAAGAGCAGGATAGATGCGTATTTAAATCACTGCATGTGAACCATTTAGCGGGGGAGAACGGCGTTGTCTTTGGACTTACTTCATTCAAACCATTGCTCAATTCTATGGAGTAGTACTTTCTAAATATATTTATATTTGCCAAATGTTTAAAAAGGTCACCACCAACATTTCATTGAGCACAATCAACAAACATTCGCGATGCAACCACCGCGTCTACATGGGTATAAACAATTACTAAGCTGGAGTTAATAGAGATGGACAACGGCACAAAACATCGTATCGATTGAAAATATCGCTGTTATGCTCAAATGATCTGTTAATGTTTACAGGTGTTTACAGGCCAAGCAAAAACTTGACTTGGAAACGAGAGCAGGCAGAGCAAATTTGTTGTCGTATATGTCTTTAAAACAGATCACTTGGAAGAAAAAGTTGCTATATTTCGAAGTTTAGTGTTTATTCTACTTGTATGTAAACAAAGTTATGATCAGCGTACCCAGCACTGTTAACGCACAGCTGACTTCAGCATGTTTTCATTTGGACAAAATGTTAATGCTATTTGAATTTTCTGCTCAACAGGTGGATTTCCAAATCAGGACTCGGTGAGCAAACGGACGCAAGGACGTTACTTTGAGCCATTCAAGGGCTGCCTGCAGGACATACAGTTCGGCGCAGAGCCATCAGCCGTTATAAGCGATTTCTCGGCATACCAGGGCGAGAATATTGGCTCTTGTGATTTGCACGGCGATGAGCCGATTGTTCTATAAGTCGACAGACGAATCAAGAAAAAAAAGCGAAAACAAAACGAAATAGACAGAAATTAATTGTGTAACCAATTATTCGTATATTAATGTGAATTGCGATTAATTGCATTGCAGTCGAACTTTCAAGTCAAATTGAAAAAATGCAAGCAATATCGAAAACTAGGTCTTAGGCTAAGTATTAAGGGAATTTATATCAGCAGAACAAGCCCCCTTCAAAAAGGTGGCAAATACACAGATTGGAGGATGGCGCTAAATGGAGCAAACGAAATGAAAAGTAATTTTGTAAATTTTATAGAAATAACTGACAAAAAAGGAGAAAAAAAAACACAAAATGTTTAGATTAAAAAAAAGACGATATGAAATAAAAATCATTCAACGGAAATGATATTTAAAATGTGGTTTATCAATAAATCGAAGAAAGAACTAAGAAACACTTGAACAAAATTGTAGTTTAGGATCTAAATCTAGAAAGAAAAAAAAATACCAGATACTTCTCTTACGTAAGTGATATTTAATGTGGAATAATGATAAACATGAAATGCATATGACAAAGAACGAAAAGATCCCTTCTCAATTAGTAACATTTTAAACTGATATATACATGATGTACTATATTGTTTTGTTGAGCCAATTTTTGTTATACAAGTGTATAAGCATTTGTGTTCTATATTTGTGTATATCTATAACTTATGTGTTCTCTACCAAATATTCTATGTACTGCCCCTAAAACAATTTCTGCCATTTTAATTTAATTCATATTTTGGATAAAGAATAAACTCAAATTTTTGTTTAGGTTTAACATTGTTTTCGTGTTATATTAGCAAAATGCTACTCAAATTGAAAGCCATTTAGTTGCCTTGTAGTAAGTTAGTGTATAACTCTCGATATTATTTACTGTTTTTTCAAAGAAAGTAAAAAAACTACTCAGAAAACTTTGACTCTTCAAATAAATTATGAAAATTATACAATACATCAAATATTATTCTTATAAAGTGAAAACAAGTAGCGAAAACAAATATATGTGTATCGAAATATATATATATATATAAATATATATATGTATATATACATATATACAATACTTTATTATACAATTAAATGCAAGAGTATCAAAATAAAAACAAACAACAAAAATGTAACCGAAACTACATTAAGTATATACTAATTATTTCGAGTTATAATTTCAAAATAAAAAATAGAATGACTTAATAAGCCAAATATGCTTCTTACATATTATTTTTACATTTAAAGGTAAGTTATTCGATATAATTATTTAATGAATAATTTATTTTGAAAAATAATTAAAGCCATTTCTGAAGATTGTGCCACATTTAAATTAACAACAAGGGCAACAACGTTTTCTTTGCTTTTTCTTCTCTTGATCGTCCAATACTTTTTGATTTCGCTGGGCGCTTAAGGCTTTAGCTGAAAGTATTTTTTATTTGTATTATTATGAAAACTCTTGTGTTTATTCACTCACCCATCATCTCAAAACAATTAGTCACATTCATGCCATTCACTGCTGACGTTTCCATAAATATCAATTTATTATGTTCAGCATATTCCACAGCTTCCGTCATGGGTACCTCTCGTTCAATTTCCATATCCGCCTTACTGCCAGCTAGAGCAATCACCAGGTCTGGCGACACCTACATATATACAAATATGTAAAGGGTTTAAAGAAAAGATACAAGAATAATAAATAAAAATAATAATAAGAGTTATTCACCTTTTCTCGAAGTTCTTTAACCCAAGTCTGAGCATCCATATAGCTATTACGATCTCGGATATCGTATACTATGACAACTCCAAGACTATTTTTGTAATAGCTGCGTAGTAACGTATTATAGCTGTTCCCAAAATGAAGCATTCAGCCAAGAACTTTACTTTTGGATTGTAGTACTCACCGCTTCTGTCCAGAAGTATCCCAGACTTTTAGCTTGACGGCTCCCCCAGGCATGTTGATGCTTTTCACTTGGAACTCTGCACCAGTTGTGACCTTTGGCTCCGATAATGTTGGCGGTTTCTCCAATACGAAGTGCCGGAGTAACGAGGATTTGCCCACGCCAGAATTACCGAGTAACGTGATTTGAAATTCGTCCTTCAATTTCCACGACGGGGAACGCGGCATTATGCTGATAGATGTGAACTCCTCGATCTTAGGTAGCCAACTAAGTAATGAATTTTATTTCTGATTTATATGGTCGACCTATGGGTATCCAAGAGGTCTATATTAAGTTATTTGTTGATGATTTCACTTTTTCATCGTCATATTACATAGCAGAGTTACATTCTCACTGGATCGCCGATAGGCCTGAAATAGCTTTCAGGATGAAACAGAAGGCACCTGCTGCTGATAACCTTATACATATGTATATTGATATGTAAATATATATTAGGAATTTAATTTTACTTAAGCGCATTATTAATATGACTCAGAAATGTTGCACATTATATATCCTAGTCAGCAATACTTTTGTAAATCATTAGGATATCACACAGATAATTTTGAGGGCGCCAAACTATGCCATAATCCATAATGATTAAGTGCAAGTTCCACCAGCTCCAAAATGAATACAAACCGTTGCGCAGCAGCCACTTTCCAGATATAATATTATATATATATATATATATATATAACACGTTTCTTCATATGCTTGAGGATGAGGCAAGCAGTGTATTTTCCTTAACATTGAGATAAGTCCCTCTTATATAGTGGGACCCCAACGATGACTTGCCAACCGATTCATCAGGCTTGAGGCAATTTTACCTATTGCATTTGTAGAGCTCATTTCTGCAGCTGAACTCAAACCCAACCGCATTTCAATTAATTATAAAGTGCATTCTCATCAAAGTTCCCTTTGTCTTAAAGTATATAACAAAAAGTATAAAAAGTTCCTAATCTGTTCAGGGATTTTAATTTTGAACCACCAAACCGAACCAGCAGCCGTAAGTGTTGTTTTTCTAACAATTTTGAAAAATGAATTTTGTTCAACGACCAAGTCCCATAAAATGTGGATTCGATTGTCAAATATGTGTATATATACGATTTTTATTATAAATGTTAAATTTAAATACATACATACAACATACAAATTATAAATTGGAAAAATACACACACATCTGTTAGGCGTCGGTTTTTTTGTTCTTATTCTCTCACGCTGATTCATTGTTGTTGTTTTTGTTGTTGTAGTTTGTTAATTTTATTTGTTTTTGTTGCTTTTGCTTTGTTGATCGCTGGTTGATATATATATATAGTGTATATATATAGTTAGATATATATAAGACATATATATATATATATATAGTAAGTAGATAGGGAATCAAATACGATGTGTGAATCGAGATAAACAAATGTGAATTTATGGTAAAGTATTTTTCAAGGTTTATTTTCATTCTTATTGTTGTTGTTGTTGTTGTTTGTTGTTGTTGTTGTTGTTTGTTGTTGTTGACTTCACTTTATCGGCTTAAGCTTCTTCTTATTTTGCATAATGTGTTTAGGATAATTGTTGTTGTTTTTTTTTAAGATAGGGTAGCATTAAATCTTTGATTGTTGCTAGAATGTGAAATAAAGAAAGCTAAACATAAATGGAACCAAAAATTTCTAACTATGAATAATTTTTTCTTAATTTTTGTTTTGCATTTCTTTTTGTTTTGTTTTGTTTTGTTTTTTTTTTTCGTTTTTTTGTATTTTCATTTTTCATGTGTATATATATATAATTTATATAAATTGCAACTATCACACGTGCCCATCGCAAACTCGACAGCTGGACAGGCACACACATTGCCACAGATCGAGGACGAGCGAATCTTCGGCTGCTGATCTGATCTGATCTGAACTGAACTAAACTGAACTGAACTGATCTTCGGTTTTTCTTTTGTTTCTTATATCTTTTTGTTTTCTCTTATATTTTTGGAACGCTGCTGAGAACAACTGCAACTGGAATTTCTCTGGTTTCGACACCCATTTTGGTAACTCAAACTTACATGAAATGTTTAGCTTTAGAAACATTTGTTTTGCCTGTTTCTTTCTGGTTTCTTTTGTTTAATGTTTTATACTCTTTTGTTTTTTTGTACAATTCAATTTGAAACATTTCTACGACACGATGTGGAACTCTCGAAAACATTTCCCCGCTTTTATTAAGTGTATCGTTATTATTATTATTATTATTATTATATCGCATCTGGTTGAGATGAAATTGAAGGAGGAGCTCTCTAAGTGGCGGTTATGAACTATGGGCCCAGAGATTGAAATAAGTTCGGAGCGCTTTTTGTTCTGTATTTGATAAAGTTTTGCTTGATTTTAACGGGTCTATGTGGTTTTATTTATACTAACTTTTCGCTTTTACGATTTGTTTGTTGTTTTCTGTTTTCTGCTTTTCCTCTTTTTTTCCATTTAATTTAATTTATAATTAATATTATCTTTATGTTCCGGTTTTCTTATTTTGTTTGTTTTTCTTTCTGTTTTTCATCTTCATCATCATTAATTATGAAAATTAAATTGTTTGCTCTTATGAGCCGGATTTAGTTTTAAATTTTAAATAATTTTTTATTTATAATTATCAGCATAAACTTTTCAAATCTCCCGATGGAAATTTCATTTTCTGCAATGACAAAAAGTAATCGATTCGTAATTAAATTCACTATAATCCAATTTATGCGTCCAATGGCCAAACAAACACACACACACCTACAAAAGGACATCACTTGCAGCAGTTGTTCGTCGTTTGAGTTGGTTCGTTTCCATTTGGCTTTATAACAGATCCTTGATTGTTGTCGTTCTTGGGTAGTTTCTTGGCTACAAATCATTAACACTCATTAATTGAATATCAAAATTGAATTGAGTTTATGTACATACCAATTGCCAAGAAGATATCATTGACATTCATGCCCGTCTTCGCCGACGTTTCCATAAACAACAAGCCATTCTCCTCGGCATATTGCTTCGCCTCGTCGAACTCCACGACGCGAATGTTCGACAAATCCGCCTTGTTGCCAGCCAATGCAATGACAATGTTCGGTGAGGCCTAAAAATTACAATTACAAACATTTTAGTATAAACGTAATAACATAAATATAAATAATATATTTATTGAAGAGTAAACAGAATGGATTTGGAAACCTAAGAACGTTTGTCATGGTTAAACACTTAGAGTGGATTTTTAGGATCTTACTTAACAAATTATAACGATTATTTAATTGATCCATTATTAGTTTTAAAGAAGTTTCAAAAAACAAATGGACTTTAGTCTTGCTAGTGACCATGAATTAACTTGCAATGCAACGCAGTGAGGCGTTAACCATGCCGGATACGATGAATGAGTTCAGTGAACGAGTCAATTCAATAAAAATGAATATGCAAATTGTGTTGCAAGAGAACAAACAGAACATTGAGCACATTATCCACTTCTGATTACATTGACCTTGAGAGAGAGAGCGGTAGAGAGGGGGGAGATCGTTTACTCACTTGTTTATGCAGTTCCTTAACCCAGGTCTTTGCACGCTGAAAACTGTCCTGATTCTGTATGTCATAGACAACAATGGCGGCCTGTGCTCCCCTATAGTACATAGGAGCTAAGCTGTGATACCTGCAAAAATAGTTTACAGTTTAGCAAGAGCAACAGTAACAGTAAAATGCATTTATGGTAACATTAACATTAGCACATGTTAATGGTCATTAACATAAACATTGATATTAACATTAGCATAAATATTAACATTAACATTAGCAAGACAATCAAAAGTATAAAATATTAACATAAATAGTTGAGTAAACATTGATTTTCAGATTGATCGCCTTGCATTGTGGGTTGACTCTTACCGCTCCTGGCCAGCTGTATCCCAAATCTCGAACTTGACAACAGTGTCCTCTATGCAAATGGTCTGTGTTAGAAAGGCCGCACCTATCGTGCTCTCCTGATACTCATGGAACTGGCCCTTGACAAAGCGCAGCACCAGCGAAGATTTACCCACAGCCGATTCGCCAAGCAGCACCAACTTGAACTGGCAACTTTTATTCTGCGATGTGCCATTGGGTCGCTGTGCGGCTCCAGAACTGGAACCCCCGCTGCGTGGTGTTGTTGCCATCTTGTTTTTCTGTAGTTGTTGTTGTTGTTGTCGCTACTGATGCTGTTGTGCTAATTGCACTGAAGAATTACTAAAATTGTTGATGTGATGAGTTGTTTTAGCGGACGGTCAAAGAATGCTCCTTTTTTACTTCTAATCTTCCAATGGCTCTCTTTCTCTCTCTCTGCCGGTGTCAGCGCGTGTGTGTGTTTGTAATCTACAAAAGAGAAGAGAGGATTTAATGTGACTGATAAAAGAAAATAAAGCAACAACAACAACATTAAGAGCGTCATTGGCCGCGTGGCGCCTTCATTTGCATCAGCACTAATCGAAATTAATTGAATATACGCACAACTCATATCGCGAGAGAGAGAGAGACAGAGAGAGGGAGACAGCCAGAGAGATAGAGGGGGATTTGAGTAACGCCCCATTAAATCAAACGAAATACGAGAAGATATTTTGGAAAGCGCATAAAATGCAAAATCATAATAGCGATGAGCGAAACTCCTATTGTAATTTAAGCCAAGAACTTATTTATTTATTTATTTTGCATATACAAGCTGACGTTGAACGTCTGACGGAATAGGAACAAATGGTCAACGCTAAAGTTTCATAAAAATATCAAAGTCAGGAAAAAGCAAACATGTTTTATCGTGCGTGACTATTGCAACTATCGCTATGTATGTAAATATTTCGAAATTATAACGCATATCTATAAATAAATACGTAGTTATGAGTAGTCCACAAAAGAGCTTAAAGCTAACCAAAGCGACAAAGTTCAATGTCAAGAATAAGTGGAGAAGCAATAAACTTGGACACAAACACATACACACACACACACACACACACACATCTTAACGTAGTAAATTGCAAATTGCACTAATCACAATAGGCAAAGAAGAAGCAAAACAACTAAAAATACTTCAAACACGCTCAACAAAAAAGAAAACAAACCAAGCGAAACCTTAGAAATGTTTAGGCACTATTATTGTTCTCTGTGTGTGGGTGTCTGTATGTGTGTGTGAATGTGTGTGTATGTATGTGTGTACTCTGTTAGCAAACACGTAAAGGGTTTCAAAGTATTTATTTGCTCATCTGGTTAGATTTTTATTTTTATGCATGCAACGCTTCATAAACATAAAGCGCCCACAAACACACACACAAAAACAAATACACTCAGCCAAACGCAAGCTGTTATCGCTATCTTATCAGCATTACTCACAAGCTCATGAAATTAAATAAATAGAGAAATAATATAAATACAAATTAAATATGTCCGATTCCATAAAAATGCACACTGCGAAAATTGCTAGTATTCTATCATAGATAAGTCATAACAATGATGTTCTTAAAAATTATACTTAAGATCTGTGACGAAATCTATTTTTGAAATGCGTGATTAAAAATTGCGCTATATGCGACGCTTAAAATCAACAACTGAATGAAGGCGAATACCTCAAACAACTTTAAGAGAAGAGAACAGGCAATGTTATCAAACATGTTCTGTGAATCATTTCCTTTCGCACACATTGTGCGAAAAATTCGTAGAATATTGCGTTAAATATGTTTACATTTGTTAAACAACATCTACAATTTAAGAGAAATCTTTTGGCAGGCAACAAGATGAGAGCCTGGTAAAGCACGGATCTTACTGAAAGGGTGGTAGTGTTGTGGGGGCGGTCACATTCCAATGTGCGACAAGAGAGCGCGATAAAAATCAATGCAAAATGAATTTTAAACAGTTGGCAGGCGAAAGCGAACAGGGGAACAGAGGAACACGGGAGGGGGAGGGGCGAGAAGCCTGGAAGAAGCTGTGTGGAGAAAGTTAAATGTCATTATTGTTTGTTGCTTTGCGTTGTGGCATTTATTAAATTAGGCCTGCGACAAAGACGACAACAACAACACAACTAATACATATACAGGCGACTACAATCATTAAAACTACTGCTTGCTGCTCAGGAATTTTTTTCGTTTTCTATTGTTTGCTTTTGGCGCTTTAGAGCAAAGTGCACACACACACAAACACACACAGACGAATCGAATTGTCAAGCGCGACTTCCACACACACACACACACACACCAAGAGTCAAATGTCTGGTTGAAGAGAGTATCATATCCGTCTCTCTCCCTCTCTCCAAGTAGAAAAATGTTAACTTCACTTGTTATTTATGCTCTTTTATTCATTATGACGTTGCATTTTATCAGATTTTTATTATTCACATTGAGTCGCTTTATTCTTGTTTCGCACAGGTGTAAAATGTTACTTCACATTTGAATTAATTAAAAGATCACATGATTTTCAAGTCGAGTTCAGTAATAGTAAAAAATATTATCAATATTGCTAATTTCTTAAGCAAATACTAACACAGCTAAATATGCATGTAGGAAAATTTAAATTGAATCAGTTTAACTTCGATCGCAGCAAACATCAAACAAAAAAAAACAACCGACAAACAAAAGCGGCACTCGACGACCCTTTCAGGGAAAATTCAATAAAATATAAAAACAACGGTACGTCGACCAGTCAGGAAACTACCGTAAGCAATACACTTGAACAGCTGACGATGCGTCATTCACACAGAAAACGAAACGGTCGACAAACACACACACTCACGTTCATACAAAGAGAACAAGTGGTCAATGGTAAAAAGAGACAGAGAGAGAGAGCAAGAGACATACACAATCAAACGGAGACATTGACATTAAATTTGCTGATCGGTTTCTTAATCTCTTCTTTTGTTACCATTCTTATGTTATCAAATACAGATATGAACGTAGATAAATATTCTTATTTGATTGGTCGGGTGCAACTATTTTTACAACCAGCATAGTGTACGTCAACAAGTGTAATTAATGAAAAAATTTCCATGCGTAATTGTTTGGAAATATTACTAAAATACCACAATAGAAAATAGAAAAATTAGCCCCCTTAAAAAGTCGGTCTCAAAAATACGTCGACAGATTTTTTGGGTACTTTGAGAAGTGTCAGCGATAATTAAAGGCGGATACATAAATAAAAAAAGTATGAATTAAGCCATTTTGTTTACATTAAACTGGCTGAAAATATCAAATGGAATATCAGAGTCCAAGGCAAGGGGGAATGGAGGGAGAGGGGTTGGGGGTGTTGTAGCTGGCAAGACGATAAGCGACGACGACGATTGCAGATAAATCCGTAGACACACAAATATACGCATACATACATACATACACACACACACAAACGCATGCACAGCTCCAGATTTTAAGACGCAAAAGACTAAACAAAGCATCAGGTATATACACTGGGGCTAAGTGAGGCAAGCCCTGGCTTATTGCTAGACTTAACTCCCTCTGCACCTGTAATTGTATTATTCACAGTTATATTGCCCCTTTGGTTATCGTGCGAAAACAAACACACATTTATTGCGCTATTTGTTGCCACTGTGCGCGCTGCAGTGCTTACACCAACACTAATATGATGACAAGCACCTAGTGCTATCTCGCTTGCGCGCACGCTTTCGCATGCAACGCACCCAAATTCAGGGCCAGCTATCACACTCGCTCACTCAGCAGTCGTGTGTGTGTGTGTGTTTTGTGGGGCGAATTGATTGATGCTCGCGCTCTCTTTCTCTCTGCTCGGCTCGCCCGCTATCGATGACGATGATTGTCATGGTGGACACGACATGAAAAATTTTACACAACTTTCTTAATTAATGGCAAAAAACAACAGCGCCTCTTTTATTACAAGCACTCATTGTTACGCACTTTGATTATGGCTAGAAGAAGTTTAGCACACTTTTCTGGCAGCAGCTACACACACACACTCTTTGTTTGTGTTTGCCTCTGATTTACGAATTCTTATTTGCGCTTTTCGAGCGAAACGCAGTCACGGGAACTGAGAAACAAACGCACGCAGACAGAGATAGACAGCGACTGAATCTGAATCTGTCTCCACGACTCCGCAGCAGTTTGCAGGTCTTGTTTTTGTCAATTTCGAGGCGTTGCATGCAATGGCTGGCGTGACTTGCACTTTATCGGTTGACGATTTTCTTCGGATTGCAATTAGCAAATTTTAAAGCTTTAACCACTACGTTTATTTGTTGCAATGTATGCCTAAATTATTGCTGAACTTGAATCCACTTACATTTTTAATTAGTGATGTAAAAAACATCGGAACATGCATGAATCGATTCTTTGTTGCAGCGATGACGATTTTTTACGATACTCGATCGGAATTCTTGTATTTTTGCATCGACAAAGTTTACCCTTTATGTAACGGAACAGTAGATTTTGAATTTTGAAATGAAATTTCTCATCCCGTATCGAAAAGCCTAAAATTATATGCTATTGATATACAATTTCTAATTTGGCTTGGAAAATGTATAGCTGTGGTACGAAACTTTTATCTAGATATATTTAGGCATTCTTTTTATGCAAAATTTTGCTGTATTAGAGATGATACTATTGAAGACGACACACATTGATCATATCAATAAAATGAGTAAACAATGAGAAACGGTGAGGCCATTATTGCAAGTATGGAAAATAAGTTATTCAGATAAACAAGCTAAGAGGTAATTTGTTTATTCAGTCAATAATTTCGGGTTTTACATTTTCTTCAATCTTTGATATTTGTTTGCTAAAAAAAACTGAGTTATAGAATCAATCGAAGTTAATTTCTTATTAAGGGTTATATATATATATGAACATCAATTAGTTATCGATAGAAGCAGCAAGCTCCCATTTAAAGTGGCGTCAAATCAATGTTCTTCGACTTACGGTAACTTCGACGAATTATGTCAGCGTCGCAGACGATACGATATTCACTGGTATTTTCGGTATTTTCGAGTGTCTGGTCACATTGAAATTTTAATATTAAGTATTTTGTGAATGGCAGTAAATGGTAATAACATTGCGAGACGGGAAGTGAAAACGTCAATCTAAATTCCGAAAAATCCGTGATTTGATTAAATAATTTATACTAAACAGCAAGTTTTCGGCTTAATAATAGGGATAACAAAATTTCAGTGAATCACCGCACTTAATATACGCATAAACCGCGTCCAGTTGCGAACACACACACACACACACCGCAGACACACACACTCGCAGCAATTGACATTTGCGATCTGTGCTGCGCCTCCTTTACTCACACACATACAGTGTCTCCCCGTCGCAATTTCACAGCTGCAACGCAAATTCGAAAAAGAAGTTTGCAAAATTTGCATCAAGTATCACGGAAAAGCGCAGTTAAAACGCGTTAGAAAAGTGCGTAAAATATTGATTTTACTTGAACATACTACGATTTAATTGTTTGGTTTTTCTTTTCCTTTTCAATTTTTAGTTCATGTATTGTGCCACAAGCTGTTGCACATTCATGTGTATATGCATAGTTGTTAAATTATCCCTTTTTCCACTAATCCTGGACAAATTATTACGTGGCAGCAGCAGGGGAGTTTACCTGCCTGCCTGCCTTTCTAGACCCTATTCACGATATATATATATATATATATCTTTGTATTCAATATATATACAAATATACATATATATGTGTATCCGATGCAAAACTATATAGACAGTAATTATAGATCAGTTTCTGAGCAAAAACTCAACATAGAAATCATTAGTTAAAAATATTTTATAACAGTCTGATTATTTTAATTGTTTTAACTTTTTATACCCAAAACAGCTACAAAAATAATGTGTAATTTCTAAATAATACTTTTCATTTTTTTTGCAGATGGAGCAGAAGCAGCAGACTCATTTAGCTCGCAGGTTGAAGAACTAAACTACAAAACTTGCTGCTGAGCCTCCTGGGGGCGGGACCATGAGGAGCATGTTCCGTCCGATCAAGAAGATATTCACGTACATTCAGAAAAATGCCAGCACTGGAGCAATGTTTGGGACAACAGCAAGCAGCATAATAAAGCCGGAGGATGAAAACGCCACAAGTAACAACCAACTGGACCAGGGAGAGAAACTGGAGCTGGAGCAGGGAAAGAAACTGGAGCTGGAGCAGGGAGAGAAACTGGAGCTGGAGCAGCAGCTGCCACTGGAACAGGTGCAGGCAGCTAAGGCTGAGCAACACCAACAACAACAACTGGATGATGAGGACATTGAGCGTCAAATAAAAACATCTATCATTGATGCGAGCAAGGTGCATGCGGCAAAGGCGAAACTTGTGCTGCCTCTGCAACTGCAGCTGGACGATGAGCTGGCGGACTTTGCACACGAACCACTAGCACTTGCCGGTGTGGATGTCGAGGAAGAGGAGGAGGATGACGACGACGTCGTCGTCGATGAAGAGCTGGAAGAACAGTTTCTTGAACTGGACAATTTTCCAAACAATGAGATTATTGTGCTGAGCGATCACGATCTAAACTCATCGCTTGCCTCCGACAATATATCCGAGGATCCCCTGGCCATAGATGATTATGCCCGAAAGGAGGCCGACGAGGACGAGGATGAGGACGAAGAAGAAGCGGACAGCAGCGGCGATCTGTCCTGGCTCAAATTGGACACACCCAATGCGCAGCTAAACATCGGCAGCAGCAGCAGCAGCGTTCTACCCGTTGCAGGCTGCAGCAGCAGCAGCTCCTCAGCAGCAGCTGCAACAGCAGGCACAGTTATTAAGCCACCCACCAGGCGACGGGAGGAGGAGCTGCGCAGCGATGCTGGCTCCGATTCGGGTCTGGGCGGTGAAAATGACAGACAAAACACAACTACAACAATTACAACAGGGACGAGCTTGCAGAAGCCCCTGCGCTCCAATTTGAAGCGTCGTCTGGATGATGATGCCATGGAGCTGGAACTGCTGCCCATCTCGAGCTGCTCGTCGAGCACACAAAAGCGGCCCAAGCGTAGCATTAATTTCGATAACGTTAAGATCTACTATTTTCCACGGCAACAGGGCTTTGGCTGTGTGCCAACCGCCGGCGGCTGTACGCTGGGCATGGGCGCTCGTCATATTGCCTTCAAGACCATGACGCTGGCGGAGCATGCGTCCGAGCTGCGGCGCGCCCATCGCAGCCAGAATCAGGAGCAGCAGCAGCAACAGCAGCTGCAGCAGGCGCGTGGCTCCAGCAGCGATGATAGCGAAGAGTCCGAGGAGGATTATTTGAGTGAGGGCAGCGGCTCCGATGCCGACGATGGCTCCAATGGCTTCCTGCAGCCGGTGACGCCCAAGCAGCGACGTGTCCTGCTGAAGGCGGCCGGTGTGCGCAAGATCGATGCCAGCGAGAAGATCGACTGCCGGGACATACGCAATTCGCGCGAGGTGTGCGGCTGTTCGTGTCGCGAATTCTGCGATCCGGAGACATGCGCCTGCAGCCAGGCGGGCATCAAGTGTCAAGTGGATCGCGCCATGTTCCCCTGCGGCTGTTCGCGCGAGGCATGCGGCAACACCGTCGGCCGCGTCGAATTCAATCCGACGCGTGTGCGCACCCATTACATACACACCGTGATGCGGCTGGATATGGAACAGCGCCAGAGCCAGGCACACTCCTCGGCGGCGAACAGTGGCAGTGGCAGCGGCAGCAACAGCAGCGTCGGCAACAGCTTGTTGTACGGCAGCAGCGGCGTCTCCGGCAACAGCAGCTCGGCGGTGGCAGCCGCTGCTGCAGCTGCTGCTGCTGCCTCCTCGCACTGTTTCTTCATGCAGCCGCAGTCGAACTACAGCTCCGGCTATGCCTCGCCAGCCTACACGCCCGAGACGAGCGTCAGCTACTATCAGCAGCAGCAGACGCCGCAGAACTCGCCCGGTTCCACGACCAATGGCAACGCGACGCAGCAGCAGTCCAGCTATGCGACGATCTATCCACAGTTGGACAGCCTCGATTCGGGCCTATTTGCCACTGGCAGCAATGCCACGCCCTCCTACGGTGAGCTACTAACGCCCACCTTTCATCAGACACTCAGCTATGGCAGCAACCAGGTGAGTGGGGGACTCAAAACAAGTGCTTTTGACTAGGCAGAGGCAAAGTTAACTCAATCTATGACAGGGTTTAAGATATAACTGCTATGTATCTAGGAAAATCGATAAAGTAAATATGTATAAGTCCATATATATTATTGAGCTGATGTTACTTAACAGACCCCAAAGTAAGCTAGATCTATAAGCGGTTGCTAGGTCTCTCTAAGTTAATTGCTCAAGTCTACATAAGTAGTTTAGTTACAGTGCCATTAAAGTTAAATGTTCCCATAGATTCTACGGCTTGCCAATGGTGCCAGCTAAGATGGAAATGGGAACTCTTTAGCCAAAGGGCTCAGCGACAATGACCAGAGAAAAACCATGGCCAACAAAAAGTTCTTGTTGAAGATGAGCTGCAATTCAAAGACTCGTATCTGCGTCTGCTCAATAGTGGGAATAAGGTGCGGAATTACTCGGCAAAGCTTATCAGCAGAAGGACGGCAACGTCGACAGCGATGGATGATGTCATTGTGCGCACACTGGTGCACAAAATGCATGCCACTCGATTATTCAACTTGACATTGTCTCCGCAGACATGTTCACAGTAAGGAAACCAAAGAATTAGCTAACCTTTTGATGGAAGCTCATCTTGCGATTGGACTCCTGACTCCCTATTTAGTCTATATCTACTTTACTATATATGCTTAGATTATGCGCGGAACATTTGCTAGTTGTACTTGAATTGATATTAATTTGGATTTAATTTTGGCATTTGCAGCTCAACTCTTACAACAGCTATCAGCAGACGACGACAAGTGGAGGAGGAGGCATTGCTGCCACCGTTGGTGGCTATAGTTCGTGTGCTGTGCCATCTGTGCCGCCGTTTGGTAATGCCACAACCACCGCCTCGAACGCGACGCAATATCAGAATGCGAATGCGTTAGGAACGACCGCCGCCACAATGATCAGCATCAGCAACAGCAGCAGCAGCAGCATATCCATAACGGCCAGCAGCTGTGCCACCGGCCTGTCCCGGATCGCTGGTGGTGGTGTTGGCGCTGGCCCCGTGGATTTCATCAGCCTGAATGCGCCCATTGGCAGCTCTTCGCGTCTGTCGCAGATCAACGATCTGTTGCAGCACAATCGCAATACCACCGTCGCTTTGGTTGCCGTCTCAGAGGGCTATGCTGCTGTGCGGAGCAGCAACAGTTGCAGCACCAGTGGCACCACAGCAACCATCAACACAAGCACCACCATCGATTCAATTGACACGCCGCCCATTGTGGAGGAGTCGCAGCGCAGCTGCATGACCTTCGAGGGCCTGCCACCGCCGCTAATCAATCCAACGCCAATTGTCGCCGTTCTCGATCAGCAGCCGGAGCACAAACCGTTAATGGGTGTGGCAACAACGCCACAGCCACGCCAGCCCCTCGATGCCAGCACCAGTCTAGCCGAGTCCTTACCAAGCAGCAGCAATTAAAGATTTGTCGGTGATGCAACTGGCTTAGTTTTTATAGAAATTATATACACAGCAGAAGACTTAATTATGTTTAAGTGGTGGCAGCGTCGGAATCAAAAACAAAAATATTATGCGTGTCTGCAATTGATGTATTTGTGCCCCACACATCTTCCTCGCCTCTGACGTACTCTTCCCTACTCTGCAGCAGCAGCAGGAGCGGGCTACAGATAAATGCCTGCTTGCCTTGTATAAATCAGTTTTAATTGTTACAATTTAAATTACTTAGTCTTAAGTATATATTGTAATTTTAGTCAGTTCGTTGCTTAGGTTGGCATCTTGAATAATTCGTGATTTTTGTTTTTTTGTTTGTTTTGATTTTACAACAAGTAATCATCTAATCTAATCTAAAGAGACGAAATCACCAGCTACTTCCTTATGTCTAGCGTTGTCCCAACGAATTTAATCCAGCTGAGCCTTGAACAATTCATGTATAAAATTGAAAACTATCCATTTAATACTTTTTCACTATTTGGATTTTGTATTTTTTGTTTCTTTTATTTTTTTGCGAACAATCAGATTTAATGTTCTTGAATTATTTAATTTATTTCAATATGTTGCTTTCGCATTTAGTTACCAAATCATAAATTGTAAATGTTCTTTGATAAAAGTTTTCTATTTGTTTGCGTCGCCAACGTACTTTAGTATTCAATTAGTTCTTAAGTTTTCGGTTTTGACCCCAGCCGATTAGCCTTTGTGAATCACTGGCAACAGCAGCAAAACAACAACAACAACAACAACAACAAGAAATATAAATTAGACATGAATTAGTAATAAATAGTATATGCGAACATAATAAGATAAAAGTGAAAAAGCAAATCAAAACATAAAAAACCAAACGTAAAATGAACTAAATAAAAGGTAAAAAGTAATTGCAATTATTTAAATAAATATTGAATACAAAATACAAACACTAACTGCATTCATCTGTGGGATTTTGGAACACACAATTATTAATCTTTAATAATTTCTCTTTATTATCAATAACAAATGACAATAAATACAAACTGTTTTCCAAAAAGATTGTAAATGTATCCAAGAAGGACTTAAGTTCTGAAATCTAAGCTACAAATTCACCACTTCCAGTATTTAAGATTATTTAATGTTCTTCCTGGCTAGGCCTGCCTGCCGAGCACATCGTCATAGTTGACGCCAATCTGCAGGCGTATCTGGTCCGTTAGGGCAATCAGTTCCAGACTTTCGGCATGCGTAAATTTGGGACTCTCCAGCAGCCGTTTCTCGATGCATTTGCGCACCTCCTCCGCCTCGTAGCGCAGTCCACACGAGTTGGTGTAGTGGAAATCGAACTTGGCACTGGGCAGCGGCCAGGACTCCGGCGGGTTGTTGGTGCGCGTCAGCTGTGTGCAGCACCAGTAGTTGGAGAGCTGACAATGTGGGTGGTAGTCACTGATAAGCTAAGGTCTGCTAGAGGTCATAACTGTTAGATAAGACTTACTCTAATCTCGCCTTTGGTGCCCACAATAACCGCATCATTTTCCAGATTCTCCAGACCCGTAATAATTGCCATTAGCCGCCGATTGTCCCCGTAGTCCAGCATGAATTCCGTTTGCACGTCGACACGATCCGCATTGAGTTGGGTGCCACTCGGAATGATCTTCACCGGCGCCGTACCATAGACAAACTGGCCCAGCTGCAGCCCATAGATGCCAATGTCCAAGGTAATGGAGCCACCCAGCGCACGGCTGGCCACACGCTCCACATTGGCCAAGCGGAAGCCGTGCTGCAACTTGATCAGCTTCACCTCGCCAATGCAATCGCTGAGCAGCAGTTCGCGCAGTCGATCGTAGCTGGGAAAGAAGCGACTCCACATCCCTGCAGAGTGTACAGTGGAGATTCCCTTGTCAAATGGCCAAACTTACTTACCCTCCATGAGGAAGAGGCCACGCTGCTCCGCCAGAGCATAGAGCTCTCTGGCCTGTGGCATACCCAGGCACAGCGGCGTCTCGCAGAGCACATGCTTGCCCCTCGACAGCATCAGCCGGACGACGGCATAGTGAAATGGATTCAGTGTGCCCACATAGACGACATCCACCTCACGGTCCAAGGAGAGCGCCTCAAAGCCGTCGTAGTGACGCACTATCTGATTGCGCTGTGCAAACTCTTGGGCACGTGAACCCTCCACATCAGCCACGGCGAGCACAGCGTGATGAGAACCCTTAATCGTGCCCAGTGCTGTGACAAAATCCTGTGTAATCCGTCCAGCTGCTGCAATGCCCCAATTAAGTGTCTGGCTCTGCATCGCAACAGATTCGATTCGAATTCGATTCCGTGCTGTCAACTCGAAGTCGTTGGCGTAACTGTTTGAAGGCGGATCTGTTGCTCGAGTGATCACTTATCAAATCCCAACATCTGCATTGACTGCAACTTTCGTCATTGCATTCTCAACTGATAAGATGGGCCAGTTCTCAGCTCTCTTAATATACTTTTATTTGTTCGAATATATATATATATATATATATATATATATATACAAATTTAGTACATTTTGTACTTCCTCCAAATTCTCTTTTAGAGAGAAAGAAAAGTGAGAAATGAATCTATTTTTTTAAGTTCGACAGTCGATCGATATACTTTAGTAAAATTGATATTTAAACAAATATAAAATGTTTTTTATTAGTAAAAGATATTAGATTTATAGATGATTTTTTTATATATTATATTATATACTAAGCTATGTAGCTGTAATCACTTGCCAAATCTTATCGCTTAAGAGTCGAGCCCTCTTTTTATGTGAAGTGATTAATCATATAATGAAATAATTATTGACAAGAGGTTAGGTTTATGTGGATAGTAAATGAAGGATCATCCTAAATATACATGTATTGATTATTTTCAGACTTAGTCACTCTAAATATGTGTGCAAACAGATGTTCACATCGAGAGACACTTAATTAATAGCTCTTATATATATAAATATATCAATGTATACATGTGATTAGATTTCTGAACACATATTGTAGCTTGACCTAAGCAAAGTCATAGCTTGTAGTCTCGATTTCTGGTATAATACACATATAGGTAAACTAATATGTAAAATATAATTCTTTTCCTTTTTTACTGAGATAAAAGACAATAAGTTACATTCTTCTCCATCAAAATATGTACACAATACAAATAAGAAATAAGAAAAATTTATTCATCTTCTTAAACTTAATAACATTTTTCATAAATTTGTATTTGTTTACTCTTCATCATATTTGTTGAGCACACCGATCTGTTTCCTGATCGCATCCTCTATTTCCGCAAACAGCAAACTATCCGCATAGCTGACGGTCTTGTTCTCCACCTCGCCAGCGAGTATAGATTGACGCACTGCCTCCGCCTCGTAGCGCATGCCCTCCGAGTTGCCATAGTTGGTTGCATACTTGCCTTTTGGAGGCAGCCACTCCCTCTCCTTGCCATCAATGTCGATCATCTTGTTGGGGCACCAGAAGTCAATCAACTGAAAATGCCAATTTAGGAAGACAATTTATGATAAAGTTCTGCAAAACAGGTTCAATAAACTCCAAGTAAAAAATCCAATTTCGTCTTCGTCTCAGAAACACTCAAACTTTGATCATTTGCTTATCAATATTTTGACCCGCGTGGGCTTTTTTGACTTACAGTTACTTCACCTTTGGTGCCCTTGATGATTGCCTTGTTGTGGAGCTTTTCCCTGGATGAGATGCGCATCCTGGCAGTGCGACCACCGCTGTAGGTGAGCGTGGTGCTGACATCATCATCGATGCCCTCCTCATTGGTCAGACCAGTTGATTCGATTTTCTGTGGTGGCTCCTGGAAGGCCCACTGCGACACCTGAATGGTGTAAATGCCCAGATCGTAGACGACACCGCCGCCCAATTCCCGTTTCCTGCAAGGATCAGTTGAATTTAGCTCTTATCACTAATTGTGCTCAACTGCAGTCTTCCACTTACTGCAGGCGATCGACGGCGGCCAGGGGAAAACCGAAGTTGACTTCCACATTTTGAATGTCGCCGAGAGCGCCAGTTTCGATGAGTTGCCGGACATGCTGATAGGAGGGAAAGAAACGCGACCAGACGGCCTCCATGAAGAAGCGCTTATTGGCCTTGGCGGCTGCCAATATGCCCTCCACCTGTTTCTTGTTCATGGCCAGCGGCTTCTCGCAAAGCACATGCTTGCCGTTGTTCAGCATCAGCAAGGAGATCTCATAATGCTGCGGATTAAGCGCGCCAATGTAGACCACATCTGGTAAGGAATCCGGGATTAATATCCTCTATGGAAGCTTTGCAATGATTGCAACTCACCCACATCTTTGCTCTTGGCCAGCTCCTCGTAGCTGCCATAGGCATTGGGTATCTCGTGCTTCTTGGCAAAGGCGGCAGCACGATCCTGCGCCCGGGCAGCCACGGCAACCACCTGGTGATCGCTGGCGGGCAGTGTGCCCAGCGCAATGACAAAGTCCTCGCTAATCTTGCCAGCGGATGCGATGCCCCAACGGATGAGTTTGCCCGATGACATGTTGAACGTTTCTGCTTCGATCTGCGAATAAGTTCTTTATTAAATATTCTTCAGTAAATCCGGGAGAGCTATCAGCGTTGAGTGAGAAAGACAGAGAGGAATAGAGGGTGAGAAAGAGAGAGGGAACTTTCAGATAAGGTTTGATTGTATGCACTTGAATATTTATCTGGATGCCCTTCACAGAGGGTATAAATCTTAAAGCCTTATAGAGTATCATGATTTTATGTCTATTCATGTATGATTGCATTACTTTAGAACAAACTCTGTATACATATTCCAATATTGCATTTTAATATTTTTATTTTATTATTTACTAGGCGTTGCAATATTTTTAAGCCCTATTTGTAAACATGAATTTCGTTATGAATTGAAATTGTAAATTGCATTGGCATTCGATTAAAATGTCAGAATCGCACACCTTTTATTTCACACAATTACTTGTAGACTATTCACAATATTTACAGAGCAAGCCCTAACTTCAATCAAGCAACTATTGCGATATGTACATATCAACAAATACATATGTAATTGCTCACATGCACATACAGTTGAGGTCAAAATAGTAATAATGCTGCCTGTCAAAGCATTTAATACAAATATGACTCATTTTATGGTGATCAGATTAAGATCTCTTCAAAATCTTCAACACGAAGAAATATTCAATTCGGCTATACCAAAAATGTTTAGTTTGTCATCTGGGATTGTTTAAAAATATGATTATTTCCAAATACTAAACATAAAACGCAAACAAATATTAATTAACAACAGGGAAAGCTGAAAAAACTTCACTATTATTCACTACTATTACAATGATAAATTTCAATAATAATTAAATAAAAATATATGTAAAATAAAATTAAAAGTAATAAATTTAAGGACTGTAAATTGTTTTTCTTAATAAATATTATAGCTATGCCAACTTTTAATGTAAACTTATATTCAGAATTGCTTTTGTTTAAATAAAATCTTCATCATTTTTTAACTCTATTTTAAGTATGCTTTTTTAACATTTTCTAAAACATATGTGTGCATTACTATTATTTTAACCGCAGCTGTATGTGCACATAGTCAATTGTTGATATTCTCTAAGCGTACTCAACACTTACACATTCGCACACATACGCACACACATAGAACAACATTACAGATTGTGTATTGACAATGCATAAGCTTTCATTGAGCTTACGAACAACTGTTTGCGACAGGTGCAAATGGAAATGCAATCGAATTATTGCTAATGCAGATTTAAACATCTGTGCACAAATATTAATATATATGTTTATAAATACATGCTCAGCTGCATATGTGTCTATATTACAAACACAGATCGCATAATCAAATCAAAAGTGACGTTGAGCCGCTAATTTGCCGACAAATCTCTTTTTGCAGCACTTTATGTCAAGCGTCCCTCAAACTCGCAGTTAACGTAAGGCGTAATGTTTAAAGCTTACCACACACTTCTATTAAAATTATTGCACTATTTTTATAACTGCAAACTTTATGGCATGTTTGCGATGCAGCGACCAGCGGAAAAGTTTCCACTTAACAGCGGCGTAACAGACGTTAGAACAAACCACACTTTTTAACATGTGACAAATAGTTAAAGCAGATTTACTTTTTTCCTTAATAAATATGCTGTGCATATGTAAAAAATAAAATTGAATAGCAGAATAATATTTATACCCAGTTCAGGTATAAGACAAATTAAATTAACCGCTCTTGATAACATGCCATTCACATGTTCACCCAATGCAAAACTTGACGAGCCTCCACACTTGACGAGCCGCTCACTTAACCGATTTGCTGCATCCCTGGTGTCGGTGCTGTGCGCGTTGCAAGTAAACTTTTTGACTGCCTTGTTGTTTTCTTAACATTTCGCCCAACGCTGCGATCAAAGAGCGTATTTATTGCACAGCAATTTGCATTGCGCAACAGACGCGCTATTGCCAGCAAACAGCGCTGTGTGCGAAAACGCGTCTGTCAACATGTCGGAGCGTTCCAAAGGTGACGTGTCGTCGCGCGTCAACAACAATGCTGCGAATCGGATTGTTAAAAATCCACTGCTCAGCGCTTCGGTGACCGGATTGAGTTACGATGATTATCCCAATAAGCCGCTACTGCTGCCCGCAGCACCGCCCGTGGTGCATGCAACGCCCCCACAACCAACGAACGCTCTCATCGCTGGCATTCTCAATCGCGGTAAGTGTGTCAGCAACCAGAGAGAGAAAGAGAGAAACTGAGAGAGAGATATAGTAACTAATTTGGGCCGGAGTTCAATTGTCACTTGTTGCTTCTTATTTTTTTTGTTTTGTGATAAGTGTTAACAGTTTTCAGGTACAGTGGTCCTCAGCAAATTAAAACCGCGACGAACTAAAATCGCTCATTTGCTGATAGTTATTGTTTGAATATATAATCATTATAATTATAGTTAATTTTTAATTGACAAAATTGCGCTTATGGTTTTCTTAAAGTTTACCACATCGAGTGACTACTGTATTTTTATTAGGCAATGCTTAACTTCATTGTTCAGGTTGTTATCATAGTTTTGGCACAATATCTTTTCAAAATGATCTAAAACTATTCCATGCTGCGCGTGGAGTGGGAGCGATAGGTGGGCAGCTCCAGGGACACCTTGCGTCGCTTGCAACACCACACAATGCTCCACACGAGCAGCACAATCAGCAGCAGCAACAGAATCGAGCCCAGACAGATGGCCGCAATCGCTGCCTCCGTGAGGAAAACATCCCTCACATCGATATTAATGCTGCGCTGATTGCCCGCAGCATCGAAGGCGGTGATGGCCACTTTGGGTTCACAGCAGGACGCCATGTAGGTGGCCTTGAGGGGTTCGGTGGTGCCAGCCGTATAATAGTTGCGATAGAAGAGACCCTCCGGCGGAGTCGTCTGCAAACGCAGCATGCCCGACTGCCAATCCTGTGCCGTAATGTCCAAAGTCCAGAAACGATCGCCACATCCCTGGCCATCGTTCGAGATGTAGTCGCATCGATTGCCAAACTCCCAGGACAGATTGGGTCCAGTCGAATCCTTCAAATGGAAATGGAAATGGAAATGAGAGTTGCTTTTTGTTATTGGTCAAAACTAGAAGACGCACCTGGGCATCAAAGCTGGAGACGACTTTCAGGCTAACCGCCAATGTGGCCGTTTCGCTGCCAGAGGTGGTAAAACTGATTCTGTCCGTGGTGCCCGGTGGCGTGCCCGAAGGCACGAGCACGGTTAGGCGCACAGTGTTCGTCTCGCGTGCCCGCAAATAGAAACTGCAAATCGGAGAGAAAGAGGAGAATGGAATGTGAATTTGACCCACAAGTGGTCAACATCTCTGACTCACTTCGTTGGATTGAGCTGGGCGAGGAAGCGTCGCTCGTCTGTCACCTGCACCGTTTGATAGACGCGCTCCGGACGCATATTCGTCACCTCGAAGAGCAGCGTGGATACTTGGCCGGGCGTTGCCAGCAGTTCGGATTGCGTGCTGAGCTCAATTTTGGTGCCACAACGTTGCAGCAACATGGCATTCAAGTTGGCACGTTCCCCGGTGGCAGCTGCAAATTGCGTCTGGTTGAGACTCGTCGCTGGCTGCACCAGCTCCGTTTCGGAAAATGTTTCCACTTCGCTCTTGGGCGAATCCACTTCATTCTCCAGCTTCTCTTTTGTCTCAGGAAACTTCAGCTTGGCCAAGCGTGCCTGTGGCGCCACAGGGCGTTCAGTGCGTCCATGTGAGTAGTAGCTATCGATGCGTTTAATGATATCACCTGCAATTAATATTGAAAAGTGGAAAGTTGATTTGTTATTTTTTAAACGTCTTTTAATTTGTTTCTTCCGAATTTTCTGCAGATTATTAAAAATATTTCATATCATAAATTTGCGTGTCGGTTCGTGTCACGACTTGCGCCCAACTCAGATTCGAGTTGCACACATCTCTTTTGTTGTTGATTGCTTTTTGTATTCTGTGACGACGGATGGGATGCTTGCTTGCTTGGCTCGCTTGGCTGGGTTGGTTGTCGTCAGCAACGATTCTGCTGGATTCAAGGTTGACACGGTTATCAGTTTCGCAGGCAGGCAGGCCTCTTATCACCAAAGCATAGAGCAACAGTTAGCTAGTCTTGTTTTTTTTCTTTCTTTTTTTTTGCTGCTGCCACAAGTAGCGCATCTGTGTATTATAATTTTGTTCCTGTTCAGTTGTATGCGTCAAGCGCACTCGTCAAGTTCATTTTTACAATTTCTAATTGATTTGTTTCGTTAAGTAGCAAAATAACTCACCCAGAAAAACGTCAGCTTTGCGTTCGGCGCGTATAAAAACATTGTATTCGACATTGGCCAATTGTGGCGTTAATTGCAGCCTGAGGATTGTCGCTTTGCGCAGCTTGTTGAGTGGTACGTAGGCGTCTAGTTCGTCGTTGTTGCTATTTCGTGTATCGTTGGTTGACTTGAATTTGACCAGTTTCTTCAAGTTGATGTCTAAGCAAATATTAAATGCAGACATAAACAATTAACAGGTGCCTCTTTGGCATTCACAACGAAAGCGGGCGTACAGCTGTTCACGTTTAGCGTTGCCAGACTGTTGTGCGCTCACACTGTGTACATAAAATAATAAAATTAAATATATTGCGATACGCAACTAATCAACTGCACATTATTACACTTTGACATGCAGTCAATTGTGCAGACTATAATCATTTACTGCAATTATTAGCTACAAAACATAAACCATAGATTGCGCGTTGGCAACTCTCCGAGTGTTGTTATTGTGTATGTTATGCTGCTGTTGTTGTTTTGTTGTTGTGAAAGGCAATCACTTCTGCTAAATACTTAACACAAAAACGATTGTTTTGCATTGTGAAATCAAATAAATTATTAAACAATTAAATGCTGCCAATGTGTTGCGCAAGCCAATCTTGCCACCTGTGACATCGACAGCCGCGTAATATTGTGCATTTTCACTTACATCCATTCGTGTGCATCATCAACAGACGCAGTCGATTTTGCTCAGGCCACTTTTGAACTTGGCAATGGCAGTGGACAAATAAATGCATGCTGGCCGCCGACTTTTGTTTGTGTATGTACAATATTTGTTAATATATACATATATATATATATATCTGACTATTTCTGCAATGTGGCAATTTTGGCAACAATTAAATAACAATTTTACCATGTGGATTGGTGTGTTGTGATAAATGTGCCTGCTTTTAGACGTTATATTTTAACCATTTTTCTGATTGGTTTATCCGCTAATCGTTCTAAAAAGTGCGGCTTGCAATATTTCCCAAGTTGTGGCAGGCAAAACGCAGGCAACTTCAATTGATTTGTACAAAAAAGCGGTGGCAAATTTGCTTGCTAGTGTGTTGTGTGTGTGTATGTGTATGTGTGGGGGTGTGCAATCTCTTTCATAACTGTGTTTTCAAAGTTCACTGCGAACTTATTTATGATGATGATTAGAAAGCAGTGCAAATATTTGATTAGCAATTTTAATTGATGTTTAACAACCATCAATCAATGATGCAATTTGAATTGCTATTTGAAGATGCTCCTACGAGTCTGTGAATTTAAAATTATGATTTTTATTTTGGACTATTCGAGAATATTAGAAAATAATAAATGAGCTGGCTTGCTTTCAGTTCCAAGCGCCGATTTTCCTCATTAACTGTGAGCTGCAGAAGGCTGTGGTAAATTTTAATTTAGTGTTTGGTTATTTTTTTTTATAAATAAATAATCTATAGTGTATAAAGACTATGGCGATAAGGCGTCGTTCACATTTGAATCTGTGCTGAGGCAGACGGTTTGACAAGTGAGTCTTGAGTCATATTTGCCTTTTTGTCTGGGTTGCATTGTTTGTATAATCTATTTATATATTTATGAACTTTGCTCGCCGACGTGGACATGTATCGTCGATGGCTGGGTGATTAATGTAAGAGTTCGGTCTGAGGCTAATTTGATAGCAATTACTTATAAAGTATAGATGTGCATTGCGGTTAGAAAGCAGTAACATATCGAAAGCCAAGTTAATCAAGTGAACGAAAACAAGTGTGCAATTATACAAATATTACAAATATACTTACGCGTAGGACAAAACACACAAAAAAAGGTCAACAGGTGCAAGATCGAGTTATTCTTGTGCTGAGGATTGCTTGGGAACTAAAGTTAAAAGTACGCCGAGAAATATTTGTTGTGATTAGCTAGAATTGGTTGTGTGAGTGTCTTTTAAACGATGTTTTTTTTTTATTATTTAAGACCATTAAAGCTTAACATTTATTACTTTATTTGTGTAAAACATAGACATATACATTTATGTGTGTCTGCCTATATGAATATATATGTATATATATATTTGAAGAAATTCTTTTGTACTACATGTTAATGTTACGTTTTTAGCATAAAGCTAGCGTTTTGGTTAAGGAAAGCGTTGGAGGAGTTATTTTAGGGGATTTTGTTTTTTTGATTTTTGGCTATATATGTACATAAAAATATCAGTTGGGGGGGATAAGGTAGGGTGTCTGGTTAGTTAATGTAGAACTTAAAGCTAAGCACATATAAATAAGTACAGTTGACTCTTGAGACATTTAACAACACTGGCATTAGTTAAAGATAGACAGAGATAGAGCGTGAATGAGTTAAATTAACATATATATATGTATATATAATAGTAATAATAGAGTTAGCTACAAAACGACTTAAATCGAGGCTAGCCTAGGCGTGACCACACACAAATGTGCCACTAAATTGAAGATCCCATATTGTTGATATATATACAACACACCAACAATTCTAGTATGAAGAACAACCCTGCTCTTTAAATTGTCTGCTGCTGTTGCTGCTTCCTCAACTGCCACACTCCAACTACATCATACTTGGTTAGTACTAAAAGAGTGAAATAGCAATTTTGTGATGTGGGTTAACTGGTTGAACTAACCACCATTGGGCGTTGCCAGTGTGGCACGTCGCATATTGGCATCGATGCGCACATGCAGACTCGATAGCGTCGTATCCACGGGCACATCCAGCTCCTGGGCACCCTGATACGCATCCGAAACGAGCGTCAGCTGCAATTTAATGTTTAGTGGGAAGAGAAGAGAAGAGAAGAGATTTAGCGCCATTTAATAGTTGTTGCTTGGTTGCTTGGAATGTCTAGTTTCCTTTCTATAAACCAAAATTGCCCTTCACTTTTCTTTCCATAACCTAGTTTTGCACAAAGATGCAACATCATCAACAACAAACAACAACAGCAACAAATTGCTTCGTGCTCTTGAGCACCTGCCCGAAAGGTAATCCAAGCTGCTATTCGCGTCTCACTTGGTTGCTTGGGCAACACTTGTTGCTGCGGTTGTTGCTGTTGTTGCTGCTGTTTTTGTTATGTTTTTGTTTGGTTTTTGTCGCCACTTTCAATTTCAACACTGGCTTCAAAACAGCCTTTTAATTATACTAATTACAGGTGTACGATCGTTGCTGCCTCTTTACCGTATTGCCAGCTATATGCTGTCCATGCTCTGTGCTCACGATGTGTATGATTTCGCCGCCCGAGCGTATTGCCACCTCGCCCAAAATGCCACCCACAGCCTCTTCGGTTTCATTCTCGGTTGCCGAGCGCTCACCGTACCACAGCATAAACAACTGCAAAAAAAAAAGAGAAAGATGAAAGACGAAAAGCACAACCAGTTAAAGTTTGGGACCAAACTGTATTATAATTGAGCTTTGAGCTTTGAGTGTTACAGTTAAATTCCACACTTTCAATTCGTTTTCTTTACTTACGCGTATTCGCTTCTTTAGCAGTGTTATTGCCGCATCCTGGACCATTTCGGTGTGTGGCGGTATTGCAGCTGTTGAGATAAATATGGCGCTGTCGTAGGGCACCAGTTCTGCGGCCTGCAACACGCCCACAAACGCATTGCCGCCCTCGTGCTCTTTGGTGCTGTTCAGGCCCGCAATGAACTCGCGCGTGTTGTTGAAGCTAAAAGCGGATAGCACACCTGAAAGGTTCAAAGTTTTGATTAGCGAAAACTTTTCGATGCCAGCTTTCTTTTTTCTATAGCTTTCAAATGTTAACACTCCTCAACAGTTTTTGCTTGATGTTCTCTGGGATATTGATAGCTTTTCTACACACAGTAATTTGAAATTGCAGCACAGTTCCAATTCTTTACGTAGTTTGCTATAGTTCACAATCCGTATTCTAAGCCAATTTCTTGCTGCTTACCAGACTCATTCAGCGTGACGAGCACAATTTTGATGTTGATATTCTTGTCCTGCAGCGCATCAATGTACAGGCGTTTAGCCTGATCCAGTGATGCCGCCGATGGATCCACAATCACCGCCAATGGCATGCGTATGTACGCATCCTTGATGTAGTTGCGCAGCTGATCGGCGGGCAGCAATTCTGGCTTGGCCAGATGAATGTGCTTCGATTGCTTGCGTGGCGCCGGTGTTGTTGTTGTCGTCGTTGCTGCTGATGTTGTCGCTGTTGCTGCTGTTGTTGTCGTTGCTGAGGTTGTCGTCGTCGTTGGTGTTGTGGTTGTTGGCGTTGTGAAAACCACTGGCGGTGCATCAGTTCGCTCAGCGCTGGGCGTTGAGCCAATGGGCCAACCGCCAAAGCCAGCAAAGCCACCGAAGCGCGACTGCAGCACGGGCAGTGGTGCCTCGGTTGTTGTTGTTGTCGTCGCCTGTGTTGTGGTTCGTCGCTCCGCGCTGTACGCGCTGTCCACCTGATCCTCATAGTAGTCTTCATCGGAGATGGACTTGAAGGGCTTTGCTCTGTTTTGCTTGGGAAGCTGTTGGATATGCGCCTCTGGCTGTGCCGGCTCATCTTGATAGAGCGTATCTTCATCCTGCGCTTTGGATTTGCCAATGCGTTGCGTTTCGTGTTCCACTGTCATATCCTCTTCCACATAGTCGGCACTATTCGCATGGGGATATCTCTCAGCCTTGGCTTTGCGCACATAATCGGGCACTGTGGTTGTGGTAACAGGCTCCTTATGCTGTTCATCCGGTGGCTGCTGGTCTTCAAGCTGCTCTTCAGGCTGCTCTTCATCCGGCATCTCATCGTAGTAGTTCTGATGGGAACTCATAACGACTGGCTTCATGACTTTCGTCTCTTTTTTCTGTGTGGGTGCATCCTCCATGACCTCAGCCGCTGTATTCTCATCGTACTCTGCAGTTGGAGCCGGCTCAGCAGCTGCAGTTGTTGGCGACACAGGAGGCGCCTCTGTGTCAGCCACCATCATTTTATCTGTGGTCGACAGCTGATCCAGGGACAGCAGGTCATTCACAACCTGAGCGTGCAGTGGACCCTCATCGTCATCGATGCTGTTGCGATGATGCTGGGTTTCCGCCTCGACATCGCTCTCCTGTTGCGTTGGCTCGTAGATGTCGCCACTGCTGCCGCCGCTGGCCATGTCGCCGCTATAATCCTCATCCTTGCCCTCCACTTGAGCCTGCAGTAGCGTCAACCAAAGCAGACCAAGCACACAGAGACTTGTTCGCAGTATCATTGAAGTGGAATCTGTTTTGGGGTATTTTACTTTTTACTCTTCTGCTTAGCGTCTGCCACGACTATATCGGCATTCAAATAAATCTGCAAGCATAAAACAACAACAACAATAACAATAAATGTCGTAAATCAAATATTTTTTGAAAGCTACCAAAATAGAGTCATGATTGATTGTCGCTTGTTAAATTGACACAATTAAGCGCCACATATTATTATAATTATTATTATTCATTTATTTTTGTTAGGTTCGATACTTTCGCAATGCGAAAAAGTGAAATGTGTTTACAATTATCGCATTATTCTGCCATTAAACCCAATTTTAATAATTATCGATAATGGTCAAAAAAAAAGAAAGAAAATATTTAATGTTTCGCAGTTAAATTATTATGCTTGGAATTTTAGCTAATTTTTACTAGTTCTAATTGGAGAGAAGGGCAGACAGAGAGAATGTGTCAAAATGTGAAACTAATGATGATTCTTAATGGGGCTTGAACTGAAAATTGTGGGAATTTTTTGGGGAGAAAAAGCGAAAACAAACCAATCAACCACTGACAGGGGTAGTCCACGATACTTAGCAAAGCTGTATTGATCTGACTTAATGTATTTAATATAACTTAACAGAATACATCTATTCCCATATCCATTCTCTCTTCGAACTCCACTCTTAATGAAATGCGTGGTATTTAATAGTCTAGCAATTCATTCATAAGAGATAGTTATGTGGGGGGGCAAAAAACAATCCGCTTACCACGCACATTTTATTTAATAAACTCCAAGTCAGATATTTTCAAAAAGTCATGTTCATGAACATGAGTCAATGTGAAACATTAAAGCCGATTGACCAAAAAAAATACATTAACAATGCTCAAAAATGTAAACAAAAATGAAAGACAACAATTGCAACATAAGTGAGATGATGTATAAACACAATTTTTAAGCTGGAGAAAAGTTTTCTTTGCCAAAATAAAATGAGGAAAACTACAAATCAAAAAACTCTTCATTCAATTAAGTAGCGCATTAGAAACATACATAAATAGATTGTAGGGGGGGAAAAAAACATAAACAAATCACGATATGGTCAAGGTTTTTTGGCTGATTTTTATTTAAGCTTTTATCGAAACCTGCTGCTGCAGCTGCGGAAAACGAAGAGCAGCCGCCGCTTGAGACGTTGACATTAGCAAATGATTAAAGAGCGGGACGCACAAATGCAACAACAACAACGACAACAACAACAGCAACAATAATGACAGCTACTTTACGAAGACATGTATTTATTAGGCCCCATGGAGCCATAACTAAAACATAATAACCAAATAAAAATGATGCCTGCGGTCGAGTAAATCTGACATTTTGATGGGTTTTTATACCTCGTAATCATTAAAATTGTTTAGAGAAATGGGGTATTATGCAGTAATGCAAATATAGATAACACTCCGAAAAGAAATCTTAGAATGGTAAAAGATGTAGAAAATTTGCTAAAAACTCCTTTCAACTTAATATGTAAAGTTTTGATTTTATATACATTTCATAAAGATCATAAATATATATATATATATATATATATATATATATATGTATATGTAATGTGCAGAGTATCTTCTAACACGTTGTCAATTTGCCTTGGTAATTCCCTGCGCTGTTTCGCTCAATTTGATCAATTTTTAACATTCAACTAAATGCAATTAGCACTTGGATTGCGAGTCATGCAAACAACAATTTCAGACATACAGTTTAGATATCTATATATATATATATCTATATACCTTTTATTTATTTCTTTTTATTTACTTTTATTATTATTATTTGATGAATGCATTTTGCGTCTTGTTTGAATAACAAATTAGCAACAAATCAATTTGAATGATTGATTTCTTGGCTCTTCGGTTCGCTGTGTGTGTCTCGTGATGTATGCAGCAACGTGGCCACTTCATCCTAACAGTTGTCATTAATAAACGACATGCAAAAACAACGTTAATAACAACAACAACAACAACAGCAAAAAGGCAGCGAACATGTAGAAATAAATTAAGTTAAAATATTCTGCGTTCGTTTTTCTTTCTTGGCAGCTGTGTACGCATCGGTGTTTTTTTTTTTCTCGAACTCGAAAATGTATTTTACATAATTTAGGCGTTGCAAGGTCAATGAGCATTTTGTGAAGCCGGTTCGTTAGAAGAGAGACCGCCAGTTAGAGACAGAACTTGACGCGTCTGTTGCCCATGACATCAAATCCCCTATCGAAAACTGAGAACTTGCGAACAGTCGACATTCCCATAAGCAAAATGCAGTTCCGCTTTCAATTATCGATAACTGCGAGCATGCAAATTGACACGTTCGATTGTCATTTAGCCGCTTATCGATTTTTATCAAATATTCAACAATTTCATTCATAAATCCACAGCAAACCGTGCAATGTGGCACGTAGTTCTTGATTGGATCAAGTAAAGTTCATGAATAATCGGTTGGCAGCAGAAGGTGCTCAACTGATTGCCATAACTTTTATTATTCATTGAAAGAATATGACTTTAATGCAAGAATCGAGTTTTATTTAAGTCTTTGGGCGCTCTGAAGCGTGAAATCCGTTGCTCACATTGCTAATTGTCAATGTTATGTGCACTTACATGATTGTATTTGCAAGCGACGGTTTTATGAAACAAGTTTTATAATATATAAATTATTGTTAGAAATAGAATTATTTTTATCTTTATAGGTTAATTTAGCATATCTTGAGAATCAAAATTGAAGTGCATTTAATTAACTATGTAAATCCCAAATAAGTTTAGTTGGTAAGCTTAATAATCCCAACACTGCATTTAGACTGCAACTTTGAACCTTATCTAAAGTTATCTTACAGCAATCGTTCGGATCAAAGGCATAATTCAGTGAATAAAATAAATACATAAATCACTAAATGACTACAAAGCCTTCAGATATGATAAGTGCTTATTTTAATTAAAAACAAAGGCAACAATTAGCAAGATCTTAAATCCAACATCAATCAAAAGTGAATTAAATATTTAGATTTTCGATTGCAGCTGACGTGAGATTGTTAATTCAGCGGGTGAACGCAGCAAACTGAACTGATCCGTACTGAGCCGAAGTGTGAGATCAGACTGTAATTTGCTTATTATTATTTATAGGCAATTTATTTTTTAATTAAAGAAGGAGAACAGCAAATTACAAAACTGGCTGCGTCAGCTCATCAGTCAGCAGTTGATATTTTTGAAATTCTATCAACAAACTAGAAACGCGCAATTATTCGAGTTCCCGGTTTGCTCTAGCTAGGTGGTGGGTGGTTTTGTGGGGCTAGCGAGGCTAGCGGGGCAGATAATATATTTCATAGAGCGCGTAAGCATTTGAGATATGCGCTATGATTTTTATATCACTTGCCTACCGTTTTTATAGCTCGACAAATTAATGAGAAATAATTGCAAAAATTATAAATTCAAATTGCGTTTTTGTTCACTTTTGTGCTGTGTTTACATACCCTAAGCCAAACGGCAGCAATGAGTCTTTTCTTTGAAGTTGCGCAAAGAATTGGGAATATATATATTCAAAGCTTGTGGCTGCCTTTTAACTGAGTGTGAATTTATTACCTAAATTAGGATGGAGTTCGAGTTTGATGAATTTCTTAAATGTTTTTAAAATATATGAATAATACACAAAAGTGAATGTGAATCTCCCAAATACGAAATTCCCTGGAACTTTAAGTTGCCACCATTAACCATGCTCTCTAAGTAGCTAAAATTCTATATATAAAGTGCCACTCAAAAAAAAAACAACTTATAAAGTATAAACTGAGTTTATTACACTTTATAAGTCTTTTTTTTCCGAGTTTATTACACTTTATAAGTTGTTTTTTTTCCTTTACTTTACTTTATTCACGAACTGACGTCGTTTCACATGTCATTATTTTGATATCTGTTCACAGGGTATATATTAGTTAATCATAAAATCAGAATACATAGTATTTCAGTTTTGTCTGATTGCTTTCTACCAAGTTGCGTTTGTTTTTGAAACGCAAACAACACAAATTGGAATGGCATTAACAAAATACACTCAATTTGTGGCAGTTCTAGTATAGCCGTCGCTGTGGCAACCCTTTTGAGAAACCCACGCGCCGCCTTCTCAAACGGCATTAGCATTCACAGACTTATTGTTGGTTTTTCTTGACATTGAAATCGCAGTAATTTTGTAAATGATTTGTTTTGTTTTTCTTATCGTCGGCCAATTTCTTTGTATTATTTTTCCAGTGATTTATAAGCATTTTGTTTTATGTATAACTTTGACATTTGGCATTTTGAGCACAAAATTCTTTTTGTTTATATTGTTATTTATTCTGAATTTGTTGTACCCCCACTTGCCTTTTATGCGACTTCTTGTTGACGTGGCGAGCTGCTGGACGCTTAAAATTGCATATATTAGCAATAAATGGCGAGTGTTATATATATATAATTAAGTTTTTGAAAGTATGGATAGTTGGAACTGGGTGCTGGCAAACAAATGACTTAGGCAACGAACTTGTTCAGCGCCCGGATTTAATGGAAATATATATATTTATATACATTGAATTTGTTTAATATGTAAATCGCTTGCACTTTATTTATGTTTTTAGCGCACTTCTTCGGATTGTGTATGAATTAACTCGATGATGCAAAGCAACAATAATAATAATAAAAAGCAGACACTTGCACTTTGTGCAGTTTTGATTACAGACAGACCAAAGAGTACAATACACACAGACACACCGAATAAAACTCAACTGTTGCTCGTATATTGATTAACCCGTTTAAATGTTTTTCTTCTTTTTGTTTTTGTTGATGTTGGTTTTTTTGTTGTTGGTTGTATTATGTTCATTAAGTTGAGACACACACGTTGCGTATTGTTGTTGCTGTTGCTGTTGTTGTTGTAGTTGTGGCTGCTGCTGCTGTTGTTCAGCTGTTTTCAACACTTGCGGCCGCGACGACGTCTCAAATGAAACTGAAAGCAGAAACAGAAACGGCGACCAGCGAACAAACCGAACCAACTCAGCACCACACAGCACCACTCAGTGTTCAGTTTCAGCTCGACTCAACTTAACTCAACTTGGCTCGATCAGCGCTGTCGACGCTGTCGCTTAGAGTTGCAGCCTCAGTTGTAGCCGCAGCCACAGCGCTCAGTTTCATTCGCTCCGTTTAGTTTGAATCTTGAGAGCGTGATGCTGATAAAGTGGCAACGCGCTGGCCCCCAAACTTGAATAGGCGCCATGTGGATTTGTTGGCTATATGATGATTATATATTGCTTGTTTCAAACCATAACAATTGAGAATCATCTATGTGTAGCTGATTAGCTCTCAATTACAAACAGCATACAGTTTTTAAATACCGTTAAAGTTGCCAGAAACCATTTGCCAAAAAATGTTGTTATTAGTTATGATCTATCAAGTTTGTTGTGATTGTATCGGACTTCAACTCTTTTATTTGTTTATATTTCTGACAAAGTTGCTTGCACTTTGGCCTTTTTAATTGTTTGAGTCATTGTCTCGCTAAAAATTAAACAATACAAAATAATGTGCATCCTAAAGTCATCAAAATTCCTGTCGAACAAAATTATCACGATGTGCAAGGCAAACTGAGGTCTCTCACTCTCTGTAGGAGGAAGTTCGACTACCCAGCGAGGTGCCGAAAATGGAGCGTGTGTCGAATTTATTAACTTTGCTCTGTCTGCCTCATAAAACACATAAACATACTCGATTTGGAACCGGCTACGATCGATTTGACTATCAATAAAAATAAAAAAAACGTACTAAAACTTAATAAATACATGCGGAACTTTTTTTGACATACGTATGCAACAACATCTATGCCAACGCAAAGCCCAATGGCTAGACATCCATCGAAATCATATGATTAATGATTTTCAGTTGTACCGCAGCTATTCCCAAAAAAAAAAAAAATCTGAAAGTTAACTTTCTTTGTGGCCAAATTCTATTCAATTTTTCTTTACTATGAAATCGCTGCGTGGCTTGCTTATTGTTTTGTTTGGCATCCCAAGGTTCTTTCAATGTTGCTCTTAAAACTAATGCGAACATCAAAAATAAACGAGAGATTTTATATAGATACACGAGACATTTTGTCGGTTAACTTCCAAATTGTTTATTGTTCCTTATGAGTGCAATGTGTTTGCTTATTTTAATTGAGATACGTTCTTTATCAGTCTCTACCTATTTTTGAGTATAGCTTAATTTGAAAGCTATAAAGATTTTTGCTTTTCTGCACGTTAATGAATTCTTATTTGTCAAATCATATCGCTTATTTAGATAGTATATATTTATTTTTATAATTTGCTTGTTTTTCATTGTTTCGAATATATGCCAGCAACAACAAAATCCGACTCCGTCTCATCTTAATTTTTTTTGGCAAATGTTGCCCCGTTGTTATTGCTCAATTTGTGTGTTCCATATAAAATCGTGTGCGTTATGACCTACGTGCGGTGATCAGAGCTTCCTCAATGTGGCTGACAAGATTGTTGTGGCGGCTTTGGATTTGTTCGTTGGTTCGTTGAATTTTTAATTGCAACATTTAGGTGTGTGGTGTGTGTGTGTGTGTGTGTGTATGCATATGTGGGACATAAGTGTGTACACACATTTGGGAATGACTCTAACCAGGGCATGGCAAAAAACCCGTATAAAACTTATTTCAGTTGAAGGATCTTTTTTGTTATTTGAATGTTTGATTTTTAAAATCCCAATTATAAGATTTTCGGCTTGACTTGATTAGAATCCAGATTGTAACTGGAAGCGCCCCACCCATTCCTTTCCAAGGTTTCGAATTTATATAACGAATTTAATAACAATTTCGTTCACTTAAACATCACGCTCTATTATTCATTTCTTTTTTTACTTTACGTAAATTTTAAATTTATATTTGCGGGTTTCTTTTTTTGGTGCCCACTTTCAATAAATTTATTTATTGCACATTTTGCGTTGAGAATTTATGGGGCTCGCGCAATTTTGATGTGTTTCGCGCTTTCGTTATAAATTTGCAATTAATTTGGTTGTTATTGCCAAGCTGCATATTTATTTACGCAATGCCTCGTATTTTGATTATAATTACTTGTTTTTTTTTGGTAAATGAAAACCCATTCAAACCATTGAAATTAAATGTTTGGAAATCGATACGCGGGGCACTCACATCTTAATAAATATATGTATGTTTAATTAACGCTTAATGTGCGATGATGAATGTATTTGATCAAAAACACACTTATAAAATAAAATTTCCATTTGCTTTGCATCAAAAGTGTTAATCGATTACAAATTTACCAACTTGTTGCGTTTTTTTGCGGCCCAATAAACGATTCGCACTTTTCGAACTGGTGCGAGTCTGTGGAAGTCACGATTATATATGATATGTATATATTTATATCAGTCAATATCCTTGCGTAGGCGTTCACACTTAAGATACTTGATACACTTCTATACGGGCTAAACAGCGACGCGATACTAAAACATTGTTCCCTAATTACTCAGCCTTTTGTAGTCGCAAAGTTCATCAAGTCGAACTTTAGTTGTAGTTTGCTGTCGTTGTGTACTTATGTGTGGCTCATAAATTGTTTAAATATTGAACAATTGGTTGCAAACGGACATAGAGACAATGCGTTTCCACGTTGCAAACACGGCGCACCCTCTCTGACATACTATTGATAAGATTATATGGCTCTGGCATAAGAACCTACATTGGAATTACCATGCCTCAAATGCGTCACAAGGCCGCTAAAGTGAGACTTCAACTGGGAGTGGACTTAATTTTGGGATGGGGTGGCCATGCTTGCCTGCCTGCCCTCACATCATAATTAGCATTTGGTGGAAATACCCCGTTGACAAAGTATCTTGAGACACATTTCACTCGAATTCGCTGCTACCTGAGTTTGTTGTCTAAGTCTTTTGTTTTGAGCCTGCGTCGCATCAACTACATATTTTTATGATGCTGGCGGGGCATATAATTTGTTATGGAAATAGCCAGAATAATTTACCCCAGGGTAGATATTTAAGATTAATTTTGACATGAAATTGTATTTCAAAATTTAAACTTAGTTTTATTCCAGATGCCAAACCAAAACTAAGTTTTGGTAGCCATTTAAAATGACAGAATAATTGTCAGTGGATCTCACTGATACCCCTTATTATTTCATTCTAATCAATGTCATAATATTTCAAATTGGCATTCAAAAATGTTCCTAAAATCTCTGCCACATATTCGCTTAAGTGTAGAAACGTCTCGACAGCATCAACAAACAAAAAGAAGAAAACAAGAAAAAAAAACATTGCTCATTTTCTTGCTGGTTGTTTAAACTCTTGTAGTGGCTATAGAAAAATCGTGCATTTTATTTATATCATCGTTTTGCCGCTGGCAGACAAACCGTCTCGAGCATCGAGCATCGTCTCAACGCATTTTTATTTAGTTTTATTTTGATTTCATTTTGCTCTTGTTTTTTTTTTGTGGTGGGCATCTCATAGCCGGAGGGTTCAATGCCAAAAATGCCAAGCTGGTGTTTATTTATTTTTAATTTTTTTTTTTTGTAGGGGTTTTTAGTTGTCTTTTCTTCTGTCTTTTGTGAGATCCACATTTTTGGCATGCGACCTGCACGAGCCTTTTGCAAGCGCTTAAGTCCAAATTGTTGGCAATCTTTTCGGGGCATCTTTATTGATTGTTTGCTGTATCCTGCAAATGATTTCATGGGCTCTTGACGTGCTTATGTGGGCCTTAATTGTTTTATTTGAGTGCCATTATGTGCAGACACTTCGGACAGACGACAGTGGCGGGCATTTTTTTGTGGCTTGTAGTTTGTGTTCGTTTTGTGTTGTTGTCTTAAGTGCTTATGCTGCCTCGATTCGTTTATGATCGTTATGATGTCATGCCAAAGCGAATTCCTCTTCATTTCTGTGCGCGGTCTTTATTATTATATATATTTTTTTCATTTTATGCTTTATGTGAGGCTCGAGCCATATTTGAAATACGCTGTTCTACTTTTCGTATGTGCCTAGACTTTGCGGTTAGACAATCGCCTATTTGCTTTAACAATTTGTCAGAAATGCGTCATTGTCATTGCGGCCTTTTGTAAATATTTAACTAAAAACAAAAAAGGCAAATGTAAAATATAAATATATATATATATATATATATTTACGTCTCAAGACGAAACTGGAAATTTTCGCAGTTATTTAATGACTTGGTGCCTTGCACGCCTGTCTTCCCCTCTAACAAATCGTTTTTCAATACAGAGCGGGTCTACATTATATAGCCTAACTTTGTTTTAAGCTGTTTGCTTTTGTTGCAGTCACTGTTATTTGTTGTATTTGTTTGCTTTAGTCGCTTTATGGAGTTACATTAGCCAAACAATTGCTGACGCCTCGAAAAGTGTCAGCACATTGCAAAGACGCCAACGCAGAAAAACAAACCCCAACAAGCGACAATGTCAAGTGTCTCAGGTATACATATATATATATATATATATATATATACATTCTGTGCACATGGGAATATGCCAAAAAAAAAAGAAGAAAAAACGAACACCTCACAATTATCGCATCACAAAAAATGCTGAAAAGAAGAGAGCGACAAAAGTATTTATTTGTTTATGAAATTTGAAAAGTTACTTTTTTTGTCTGTAGAAATGTGCAACGTTTTATTTATGACACACATGTATGTAAAATAAATTATCAACTGTGCTTACATCGCTTGACGAATGTGTTTTAGTAGTTGCTTGCTAGTTAAGGTCTGCCAAAGTACATCTTCTAAATAAATATACGTCAGCTAACTGAATATAAATAAATGAATATGGCATCAACTTTTGCAGCATTATATATATTTTTGTATTAATTGTTTCCGCTTAATATGCAAATGTTGGCTTAATAAATTTTCCATTATGTAAATTCGTTTTAATATTTTTCTTTCATTACTTGAACTGCAATTACGCTTTACAATCAAGCAAGCTATTAAAAATGTAAAATACAATTCGTTGTTTTGTTCAACAATTAAATTCAAATTTACTTAAATATTTCTTATGCAATCATGTGAATAACTTAAAATGTAATATTTCGATTATGTAAAGCTTAAATATGATCAATAAGGGAGGGTATATTAATAAATCTCACAAATATGATTCAAAGTAAAATGTATTTGTAGCTATTCGTGACCATTTGAGCAGTGGCGCTGTACAGCTTTATAGATTACCTGGTTTATCACTTTTCAACTTGAACTTATCGCAGTTATGCAAGAGCAACAGAATCACACCTGATAATTTCTAAGAGTGGCAGCAGGGAAAACTATGAACCAATCTAAGCATTAACCGTGAGATATGAGCTGCTTGCTTTTGGTGATCTCACAGCTCTCACATAGCAGCATATGGCAGTTATCGCATGTGCAGGTGGCGAGTGCTCGCAAATATGCCAAAAGCGAGCATAAATATTTACGAGTACAAATTGCAATGCTTTGAATACTTGAACACTTGAACACTGGTTACACCGACTTCAGCAACTAGGTGTTAAAGCCCCCAAAGGCCTTCGCAGACACAGTTCACAGTCCGAATCACGTTTTATGATCGAGGTGAATTCTTAGGTAGAGCCGATTACCCAGCCAAATGGCACGTTTGCTAAGCATGAACAGATCCCCAAAAGCCCCAAGCTCTAAGCCAGTTCCATCATCTTGCACTGCACTTGCAATGACTTTCTTTCTGGCCCCTAATAAAGACGACTCGTCGAACACACAGACACTGATGATATCCATTGGCAAGATGGCAAAAATCAACAACTGCTTCTTCGCTCATTCAAATGTCATGACATTTGAGCTTAGCTAATGCCAATTTTTGGCTTTTTATGATACTCGGACCAGGCCAGCACAAGCATATAAATTTTGTATTTGTTAATCGAATCCAGTTGTATATTTGGTAATTGGGCAACTGCTTAAAATAAACCTATAATTTTGATGGAGCAGTCTTGAAAAAGCAAACAATCATTTATTATATTTATAAAGCTAATTGTACACATCGAGTCTATTTGGTTCGTAAGCGGATATAATATAATATAAAGTATATTCTTAATAGGTTATTATGATGTTGATTGCTGACTTTGAGTAACTGAGTTGCGCTCTTTCGGCCTGGACTTTGCTCTAGACCTGATCACTAGATAACAAGTAGTTTGAGGTCACGATGAGTTTGATTAGCATATTTTGTATTTTATTTTTAACGAGATTATTTCCGTAAACTCAAATTTTGATTAATTTCATTTCTTATCTTTTGCATACCTTGCAGAGCCCAAAACGCTGGTGACTGTTGGACAGCCATCAAGTATTGACGATAACGAATCGCTTGACGAGATTAACTTGAATGCGAGCGGAAGTGACGATTCAACGACAGTAAACGCGTCCATCAACCCATATCAGAGAGCAGCGGATGCTAACGCAAATCCTTTGCTAGAGCCGGCAGCAGGTGCAGATTCGCTGTTTAGCCAGGCGGCATCTTCGTTTGGAGCGTTGCCTTCTGTGGCTTCAAACGTTTTTTCCACCTTCTCGAAGCGCATCTACGCGGGCACTCGAGAAACGGACGAGTCGACGACGCCAACGCAACCTCAACTGGATATACAGCCCACTTATATACAGCAGGCGGGTCAAGTGGCACCACCGCCCGCACCTTTTTACGCCGCACCACCAACTGTCGCGGGAGAATCGGCGCCGGAGCCACCGAAATTATATGCGCCCACAGAGCTGCCAAGCATAGGAGCTGGCTCTCTGCCCTTGCCGCCTGCCGCATCGGCTGGACAGAATACCTATCGTATCAGCGCAAAAAAGAAACTTTACGCTCCCATACCTGGTCTCTCAGAGCAACAACAACAGCATCAGCAGCCAGTGACAGCTGCTCCCTTCCAAATACCACCATATCCAACACAGCCATCGGTTGCATTTGAGCCACTTGCACCAGCAGTTCAAGAAGAACGCAAATCGGGTGGTGGTCTCTTTTCGCTCACCAATCTGGTGCCCACTGGCGTCCTTCAGAACATCTCGGGCCTAGTGCAATCAGCCACTGGCAGAAGCAACGATCCAGCACCGTCTGCTGTCAACTACAGCGCACCCAACCCAGCCTTTAATCCAGCTGGATACTTTGACATTAGCACTGGTCCACAGCAGCCAACAAATCCAGCATCGGGCGCTTCACCCTTTGCCCCTAGCTATTTTGTGCCCACTGCAGCATCATCCACAGGCGTAGGTTTCTATAATCCGTCAGTAGTTACTTCAGTTCCAGAGGCTGCTCCTCCATCCTCAATTGGTGGTTATTTTACACCTTCAACAGCTGCGCAAACATCGCTCCTGACATCTACGCAGCCACCAACTGTTGGTCTACCACCTTCAGTCGCTCAGCCACCTTCTGTTGCTCAGCCACCTTCTGTTGCTCAGCCACCTTCTGTTGCTCAGCCATCTTCTGTTGCTCAGCCACCTTCAGTTGCTCATTCTCCACAGTCGACAATCGCTCAGCTAACGGCGTTTGTTGAGGGCACTTCCGTCACTGGACCACCTCCAGCTGCAGCGGTTCCTCCACCCATAGTTGGTGGATTGTCACAAGCATCATATCGCCTACAGAAGGGCACCCGTCTCTACAAAAGTCCGCTGACAGCACAGGAAACTTCCACTACAGCAACACCCTTTGGTCATCAAGCGCCCTTTGCGCCCACAACATCTGCAACTCCGGCTATTTTTAATCCATTTGGAGAAGCAAAAGTAGCAGAAGTTGCTTTATTTGCAGCACCTGCACAGGAAGTCCCACTCTTTCCGGCAGCTCCACCACCTTCTCTTTTTGCGCCACAGACGATTACAGCGACGGAGATCTGTGCGCCGGCGACTCCACAAAGCGCTTCCCTCTTCGAGCCCATCTCCGTACCAACAACCACAATTCAGGAGGTTCCTCAATTCCAGAGCTCAGTCGCTGAAGTATCGCAAGGACTTCCCTTATATCCAAGGACAATAGTCGGCAACCAATTTGCACCGCAGCCACAGATTCCGCAGTCAAGCAACATCTTAGCTCCAACCCAGGGAGTTTCCTTGTTTGCTCCGCCTCCAACTGCTGCAGTTTCAGCTGCGCCAATTCAGGAAGTTGTCTTGTTCCCCACATCGCAGAACTTGCCCCCATATCAACCTGGACCAGCAACATCAGTTTTAGCTCCACAGCTGATAACTGAAACAGAATCAATTTCGGAATTAATTAAAGAAGTTCCCTTGTCGGCTGCACCACCAACTACGACAGCAGCGACAAGCTTGCCAACTGAAGCATTACAAGGACTGTCATTAAATCCGCTAGGATCACCGACCTCTTTCTTTGCTTCACAACAAGTTAATGAGACAGATTCCACATCCAAGCCAAGCCAGGAAGTTACCACTCAGGAAATTCCCCTATTCACAAGCGCGCCAATTGAAGCACACGAACCAAGCGCACCACCAAATCCAGAAGAAATTCAAGAAATTCCACAGCTTGCAGCTGCAATATCAACTTTTGCTGTGCAGGAAGGACTTCCGTTGTATCCACCTGCACAAGCTGGTCCTAGCACTGTGTCCACTGAGCTTGATCAGGAAATTCCTTTATTCGTGCCTGTACCTAAAGCAACAACAGACGACGAGTTAAATCAAGGAGTGGCTCTTTACCCACCAGCACCGACTGCAGATACAGCAGATCTGCTCGTGACTTCAGATACATTAACCAGCTCTTCAGCAACAACAAGCGCTTCATCCGCAACTTTCAACGCCACTAGCCTATTTGCACCACTTCCAAGAGCTGACACAGCACAGGAAGCTTCAGGACTAAGCACAAGCGACTTGTTTGCGCAGCCACCGCAGCTGCACAGAGTTGCGCTATCCACTCAGACAACAACCACATTTTTCAATCCCTTTGCCCAGACAATAACAACGCCTCTGCCGCATGAGCTATTGCCACCGCCCATAGGATTCGTGGCACCCAGCACTCAGGCAGACGACAACGTTCTCTTCGCGGCACAAACCATTGAGCCCGTGCTGTCGGAGACGGAGACCACTAAAGCAGTAGCATTACCGCTGCCACCACCTCCTAGTAGCAAGCCGGCAGATAACTCCGCCCAGGCAAATCCATTCCGAAAAAGCCACGAAGCGGTTGCAACTTCAGTAGCAGCTGTGCCATCGCCATTGCAGAGTTTCTTTACGCCGGCGTCAAACAGCAGTGATTTCAACTTCTTTGGAGCACCACAGGAGACAACTCAGCCAGTGGGCAGTGGTCAGTTCCCAGAGCTGCCTCCCCAAATTGACGTCGCACCACCGGCACTGGCACAGGAACCGCCTGTCACCGACTCGGCCACGCCTCCTTCCACTCCCGCACTTGGCTTTGAGCAACTTATCAACGATTCACAGCAAGCAACGCAGCAAACTCAAAATACAACTGAAAATATCTATAAAAATTCTAGTGTAAACTCGTTCTCTAATTATTTTGGTGGGTCAGCAGAGCCAGCTCTGCCAGTCGCACAACCACACCCACCGCAGCAGGAACAGCCACAGCCACAGCCACAACTTACTGCCTGCAACTCGGCCAATTTCTTTGATAATTTTGCCGCTGGCGGACAGGGACAGGAGGATCAGCGCATCCAGAACTTTTTCAACAATCCACCGCTGCAGGATCAGCCAGCCGCACCCGGTGAACTAAAATACGATATTGTGCACAGCGGCCTGCCAAGCAAACTCTTCGAGGAACGCTCACAGACGTCCGTCTCGAATCAGGTCGAGCCGCCATCGTCCGCCTGCTCCGAGTTCTCCACAGCTGTGCAGTCAAACGTAAGCCCCATAGCCGTACAGCAGCCAGAGCGTCAGGCCGAATATCTACAGCAATTGCATCAGGGCGAATTGCCTGAAGAGATCCTTCAACAGCTGAGAATGGCCAACGAAAAGGGTCAGGCCATTGCACCGCCAGCCGAGGCAATTGTAAGTCCACAATTTACATTTTAATATTCATTATTTTTATTTAATTTCCAATTTTCAGATTTATTCGCCCGTATTGCCCCATTGGTTTTACAAACGCATCGTGGATGGAAAGTATTTATGGACTCCATTCAGTCACTACGACTCGGCGCTGCTAGAGACCAGTCTGAACAGCGGTAAGAGTCCAAGTCGCAACTTGATCTGATAATCATATTCTAACTCTCCCTATATCCCATTTGTAGATGACGCCGATTCGACGTGTATTGTGGCCGTTGAAGGCGGTCGTTATGACGTTAACATCAAGGAGCGCACCAAGATACCCGTCTTTTGGGAGGGCAAGGCGATTGAGGTGCGTCGCTGTTCCTGGTTCTATAAGGCCGTGGACGGGAAGTATGTGCCGTACGCCGAGCAAACCGCAGAGGTACTAGAGATTGAATACAAACGCGCGACGGAAACAAACGAATGGCACAAGAAGATAATGTTGGCCAATGGTGAGCAGGTCACCATGCATGGTCCTAGCGTCATTGTGCACTTTATGCCACCATCGAACGCCGATACGTGGGGCGGCGCCGTGCAGAACTCAACGCGACCGCTGGTCGTCAAGCGGGATTTGAATGATTTTAAAATACAGCAGGGCGAATCTCAGCGCGTTGATCATTTATTGTTCATGGTGCATGGCATTGGATCTGCCTGTGATCTAAAAATGCGCAATGTCGAGGAAGTCGGTTAGTTTAAAATAACTTACCCAATCTTAAAAGAGACTCTTAATGTTCAATTTGCTTTGCAGTCGATGATTTTCGCAATATTGCACTACAGCTGGTGCAATCTCACTACAAGAACTCCATGGACATGGGATTGGTGGGTCGCGTTGAGGTATTGCCCATTGAGTGGCATGGCCATTTGCATTCAGAGGAACTGGGCATTGATGAGAAACTCAAGTCTATCACCCTGGAGTCGATACCGAGGTTGCGCAACTTCACAAACGACACGCTGCTTGATATACTCTTCTATACCAGTCCCAAGTACTGCCAGAAGATCATGAACACGGTCGCTGATGCATTGAATGAGGTCTATCTGAAATATCGCATGCGGCATCCCGAATTCAATGGCGGCGTCTCACTAGCTGGCCATAGTCTGGGCTCACTAATACTGTTCGATCTACTGTGCCATCAGGAGTCACTTAAGGAGAGCGAAGAGGAGAATAAGGTGAGATGACATAAATATTACCCAACTGCCCATACACAAAGTAACACAGAAGTTTTACTTACAACAGGAGAATCCCGATCAATTGCCACGGAAGCAAGGCGCCGAATCCAGGCAGGTGCAACTGCCCAACAATGATGAAATGTTGCCCAAGCAGGTCAGCTATTGTATGGGTTTGGGACCTGCGGGCACTGGACAGCCCGTGATTAACTACACACAGCTGATTTTCCATCCCAAGAAGTTCTTTGCCCTGGGTTCGCCTATTGGCATGTTTGTGACCATTCGCGGCATCGATAAGCTTGGTCTCGATTTTCGGCTACCCACGTGTCCGGGCTTTTACAATATATTCCATCCCTTCGATCCGGTTGCATACCGCATTGAAGCACTTGTCAATCCGGACATGAAAGGCATACGACCGGTGCTTATACCACATCATAAGGGTCGCAAGCGCATGCATCTGGAGCTGAAGGAGACAATGACCCGCGTGGGTGCGGACATCAAACAAAGATTCATGGATACATTCAAGACCACACTGGATAGCGTTAATTTCCTGGCCACTGTCACCAAGGTCAAGAAGGAGGCCGAAGAGTCGCTCGAAAAAGAGGTGCAGTCAGTAAGTTTAAAGCGATGCAACATCAGTGATTAAATTTAATGCTAACCCATTGTACAGAGCTCTTCACAGGTATTCCAAAACCAAACAGAAGATCAGGATCAATTATCTGTGGCAACAACTTCAACGCATGCGCGCAATCGCACCGATTCCGAGTCGACAAGTAATTCAGATCCCGAATTCATTGAACTCGACTTTCCACTAGGTAAATTAAACGACTCGAAACGCGTCGACTATGTACTCCAGGAGGGGCCACTGGAATTTATCAACGAGTATATCTTCGCCCTAAGCAGCCACGTTTGTTACTGGTGAGTATTTGATATTTAAAAGCTGGGAATTCTTTTCTAATATTCAATTTTACAGGGGCTCCGAGGACACTATTCTATTTGTAATGAAGGAAATCTACGCTGGCTTGGGCATTAGCACAGATAGCCAAGTGCCGCAGCAATCCATGACTATTGAAAGGCCCAGCTCACGCACTAGCAGTATCAGTCAAACGCTGTTGCCGATGTGAGTTTAGATTTGGACACACTGCATTAGCTCGTCTTCGTTTACAACATACTATTATTACAAATATTTAGAGACAATTTATTTAACTATTTTATTGTTAGCAAAATCATGCAAAAGATTTATAAAATGTGCAACTCTAACTTGGTTAATGGTCTTATAAAATTAAGAAGCCTTTTCTGAAAACAAATGAAAACAATCCGCAAACCTACTCTGTTTTATGTGAGCTTTACAATGTTGATGTCTACATAAATACATACTTACTATTTACCCAATACACACTATGTGCTTCTGTTCTTTTTGTAATATTGCGTTTCTAATATGACTTTGTAATATGTATAAATGTATGCTATATGAAATTGTACGTCTATTAATATCAAATAATAAATTTGCAATACAGCACAAGCACAAAATTATTTCAACTGTTCAAAATGCCGATAAAACCATTTATTGGCCGCCAAATATTTATCGCAAACATTGGGGGTGTGGGTAATAAATATAATCGGCTACAGGTGGACCAGTGCTGTAAAGGGCAATTCAAGCAGCTTACAAACATTGCTATCGGACGACCACCACAAATTATCGCTCGACTACCACCAATTCATTCATTACTTTCTATTTGTTGTAAATATTTATGAAAATGCACTAAGCGAGCAGAAATCCAATCCAAAAAAGTCCAAAATGAGGCATTAAAGTGTAAACCAGGTTTTGTGTATGTTGTTCAACCTAAAAAAAACAATTGCATATTTATTACCTTCCAAATACACGCACAAGGACGGGCCACTGGCTGCCGTCGACGTCGTCGTTTTCGCTCTAATTTCCCAGTGCCAAAAAAAGATAATTACAAATTGCTGCCGCGCGCTTAACGCAACACCTGCTGCAAGAACCATTTAGCAATAGAAGAAAAAAGGCCTAGACGATGACGAAGGCAAAGACTATAATAATTCAGCAGGTGAGCAGCAAAATCAGTGAGCGACCAACACCAATAACAATTTGCGCTTCAGTGAATACGCCACTTGCTAGTTAGCTGCTCATCTACCCAAATATATATATATATATATATAATTGTGTATGTGTGTGTGTGCCAAAGCTTGATGCGTTTGTTATTGTTGTTTTTGCATATGTAATGGTTGAAGATTATCTGTTTTTGGCGCTGTGGTCGGTTTCAGCTATATAAAATATTTGTACATTTGTGTTTGCAGCTGTAACGGAAACTGGGAATACGGGAATAGTCAAAAATAATTACACACAAAGCTGGAACAAATCTAAAACACAAAAGATAAGCAAACAAAGTACATGCCAAGCTTTTCTACTTATCTCAACTTCGTCGCCAAATTGCTCAGAATAAGCAAACAATGAGTTGGCTTCGTACAAGTCCATTGCGTCAGAGTCTTATACGCAACAGTGGTGGTAACAGCTCCGGAGGCAGTGGCAACTCTGCCAATGCTTCGGCAACAGTGCGTCAACGCCCCATAGACGCTGCCACAGACTGTGATCCGCGCGCCTGCTACGATAGCTTCTGCAAGCACTGGCAGCAGGCGCATGAAATCATCCAGCATGCGGGTCCGCCCACGCACGATGATGTCCTGGGCGTCGTCTCGCATCTGGATTATATGGTGACGCTGCTGCTGGTGGAGCTGCATCATTGCAACAAGGTGTCACTGCCAACGGCAGATGCTGCACCGCCGACAGCGCCCTGCCTGGAGTATCTGCTCAGCGAGAATCTGCTGGACAAGCTGTACGAATGGGCAAGCACAACGGGTCGCTATGCGAATGCGGTGCGTCTGGAGCAGCTGAAGCTCTACGAGCTGCTCGTGAGTCACTCACGGCATCAGCTGCTGTGTCACGAGCCATTTCTGCGTCCGCTACTCAAAATTCTCGCCTCCAGCCAGGGCGAGATCTTTCCGCCCGATCTAGAGAAACGCCTTGTAATCCTGCTGAATCAGCTGTGCGTGGTGCTCATGCAGAATGTCCATTTGCTCGACCTGTTCTTCTTCTCGGCCCAGACGCAAGTGCAGGAGCAAATTCAAAATGGCAGCTTGGCCGCCCCCAAAAGTGGCACAACAACCAAGTGAGTTGGAAAATTATAAATTATAAGTTGACATTTGCCCAATTCTAAACATTCATTAATCATCTGTTTGTTTTTTCGGCTGTCTCCAGTTTCATTATCTTCTCGCTGCTCATACCGTATGTGCACCGAGAGGGCAGTTTGGGTCATCAGGCGCGAGATGCTTTGCTGCTGTGCATGGCTCTATCGCAGAAGAACTCCAACATTGGCCACTACATTGCACAATACTCGTCCATTTGCCCGCTGCTGGTTACCGGCCTCGGCGGCCTCTACTCGCGTCTGCCCAACAGCATCGAGGTCAGCGCAATTGACTGGCATCGCATAACGCCCGACGATGTCGCCGAGATACCGGAGCTAACGTTGTTCATGAACGCCCTGGAGTTCTGCAATGCGGTTGTTCAGGTGGCGCATGAGATGATTAAGCAGCAGCTACTTGATTTTATGTACCAGGGTTTTATTGTGCCGGTGCTCGGCCCGGCCATACTCCAGGTGAGTCTCGGTCTGCTCTTTTCTGTTCTCACGTAAAAACTTGTCTTCGATGCATTTCTTGTGGTGTTGGTTGCAAAATTGTCACTTGTCCCTGGTGCTCTTGTGTCAGTGTGTGTGTATGTTTCCTTTTTACTTATCTCTATTGCTACGCTCATACGCAAGTCGTTGCTTTTGGTTATACGAATCAGTCAATCAAAATGATGCCCTTTTAAAAAGATTTTTTTCGAAAAGTTATTGGGCTAAAACTAACTTTTATTTTGATATCTTTTACGGTATGAGCGTAGTATATAGTGTGTGTTGTATCCTTTCTGTTTTTGGGCCGACCCCAAGCTAACCAAACACCTCGCCTCGAAATGTCGAAACAACTTTTTGCGCTCCAATTCGCAGACACTGAAGGGCAAACATTTTCAGACGAACATCGACTCACAAATCTCGGCCATGTCCTATCTCGATCTGATACTGCGCTCCATCACTGAGCCTTGCCTGATGCGTGCCTTTGTCAAGTTTCTGCTCGACACGGAGAAGTTTGACGGTGAACGCATTCTGGATGCACTCGTGGAGCGACTGCATTCGCCGGATGCTAATCTGTGTATGGTGACAATGGCTCTGTTTGATACTCTGCTCGGCTTGCACTGCGAGGATCTGATGCTGGAGCTGTTACTCAAGTATATGCTGCCGGGTAAGCATGTGCCAATCTCGCATCGCCACAAAATCAACAAAATCGATCCGTATCTGAATACGACCGAGTTCTTCTTGGAACTCACGCCGGACGTAATGAAGCGGGCTCGTGATCTGGCGCGCCCCAAAAGCGTGCACGAACTGGTTGATCCAGGAGCAGCGCTGTCACCCACAATGCTGCCCAACCTGCCTTCACCAGTAATGAGCAAAACCATTGGCGCCAACTGGAACTACTACGGCCACTACACGGGCGACAGTTTGTATGCCAACATCCAGGCGTATCTGTTTGAGGCGCACTTCCGCATCGCTCAGTGCCAGCGCGACTGCGGCAAGTGGGCGAACAACTATCGCTATCAGAAGTGGCCGCGGCAGGGCCAGGTACGAGCTACATCCCATGCCCTGGAGCTGGCCAGGCAGTTCTTTAGCGAATTTGGCACTGCAACGCCAATGGCAGTTGCGCCAGTTGCCAGCAGCGAGCTAGGCGAGAAACAGTTGGATAGCCTGCAGTCCATTGGTGAGTCCAGCGGCTATGAGTCGTTCAAATGGCGACCAGAGGATGCCGATGCCAACGATGCGACCACAACAACAGCAACAAGCGACCCTGATGTGGAACACAACAACAGCAATAATCACAACAACAGCAGCAGCAACAGCAGTGGACGGCGAGATTTGTGGCGCATCTCGCACAGCACACGCAATGAGATCTTGCTCACCGATTTGGATTTCTCGGAGGATTTGTTTGCGCAGGGCACCGTAAACTTGGGTGAGTTGGAGTCGGAACATAATGTGGATACGAATTGCTATATTGATTTGATTTATTTAGGTCCCTTTCTGAATGCCATTTGGAGCAAACTGCAAACCTTTACGAGCAACTCGCTGTATGTTAATCTGCATTTAACTGGGCTGATCACACGACTTGCCTGGTACCCACTGCCGCTCATCCATTCGCTGCTGTTGCGTTCCGACATTGCGATCACATCGGACACGCCCTCGTTCCATCAGGTGTTGCGCATGCTGAAGCAACAAATCGATGCAGAGTTGCCGGTGGCGGAGAACTCGCTGGAGATCATCGATGTGGCGCGTTCATCACTGATTGATCGCGAGTTTCGTTTGGTCAATGCGCGCAAGATTAGCGACAATTCACCGCTGCATCAGCAGCAACAGCAGCTCCAACATACAACCAATTCCACACTTCATCAACAACAGGCGCAGCAGCGTTCCACGTATGCAACGCTGTCGGCGGCGACACCAATGCATGCCGCACCCACCAGCGCCTATGATCCCTTTCGACGCAGTGACAATAAGCGACGCAGCATTAGTGCATCCATATCGAACATATTCGGCCGGAAATCCACATCATCCACAGCGGCCTCAAATCCGAATCCGGGTAGGTGTTGCCTTGACAGCGTTCACATCTATCAATATTGCACATTTTCTCTTTTACAACCAAGAAAAACAATTCACAAAACACAAAGAAAAAAAAAATACAACAACGCTGCAGGGAATGTTGGAACAAAGTCGGTTTTGGGATGTTAAACATAAACCTCATAAACACACACACACAAAACTACACACATTTTTAAATACTTTATAATAGAGAAGGTTCCACTGACAAGATTCGACTGAGAATTGTTCTGGTCAGCGGAATTCAACTATTGAACTACACAACCATCACAACACATTACATATGTAGATTTTGTACAATGTCTGCAGATGTTGCTTATAATGAATTTGTCTCTCTTTTTTTTATTGTTTATTTTTTTTATCAAAACGAACAATTTTCTACTACGAAAATCTTAGCTTCATCTGGCTTATCACAAATTTACGCATTCTTCACCGGTAAATATTTCACGCTTAAGTAAAAGTTCCTTAAATATATAGAATATACCAAATAATACAACCTCACAAAATATCTATATAAATACATATACAGATGTTAGCTATTTAATCTGTTGAGTAGATTGCCGCCTCCTGTAGCTTTGTACATATATTGCTCCTAACTGTATCTACCTACCTAATAACTTGTTGCTTACCCATTTTGCGTTATTGTTGCGGTTTTTTCCGTTTAACCCAGAAAATGCATTTTTCATATGAAGCACGATTAATATATTTTGGAATTTTACAGGAGCCGCTTCCACGCTGGTGGGTGGCATCAACGGCGAGGTGAATTCACGTGGCGTCGCACAAGAGAACCCGAGGGGAAACACCTGTGAGACAAGCTTAAGCACCACGCCACGATCAGACGCACAAGCAACATCAGCGAGCAGCACTAACAGCTCCATTGGTGGCTCCACACAAACATTATCCGCAACCCACTCGTCGAGCACGCTGCATGGCGTAGAGAGTGGTCCACAGACGGCCAGCTTTAACTCGGAGCCAGTGTCCCTGGACTCGGTGGCCTCGATGGGCATCATTGCAAATACCAGCGGAACGGAACGTTCACGTGATTTGGCCTTGTGTGCCGTACTGCTGGATGAATGGCTTAAGGAGCTGGCGGCAATTGCGCTGGAACAGAGCGTTGTCCTGGTCACGGAGCAATTGCTTTGACAACGGACGGACAGTTCTGAGATATGCAATGGTTATTGGATTTGTTGACGATTATTTATTTAACCAGTTCAATTATTTTTTAATTGATACCCATTATTTCCTGTTAAATTATCAATATTGTGTTAGTTTATATGTATTTTAACCGACTTGTTCGAACAAATTCGCACTTGAACAGATTTTCCCTAAAAACGAAACAGCAAGAAACAAAACAAACACTCGTTAATCTATATAGTCCCTAAGTTTCAAATTGTAAACAAATATCGTTGCTAGCTGACAAACAGAAAAATTTTAAGTGTTCAAATGTAAAAAATTATTCTAATTACAAGCAATAGGCATATTACGTAATATATATATACTTATATATATATATGTTTATATATATATAGATCTTTATATAAAACAAAAAGATAAAGCATGAGAAAAATTTACACCACAGCATATAGCATATCTATTTTTGCAATATATATTTTATGCTTTTATGTATATACAACATGAAATTATAGAAAGTGTTTAAATAACGTAAAAGTATTAAATTGGTCCAATTAATTAAACCTGCACACTCAAACTTAAAAGTGTTTATCAATTAGTATTGAAATTAACTCTGGTTTTTTATAATTCTTAAACCATACCCTTTGGCGCTAAACAAAATGCACAGTCTGGCAACACTGTTTTGCCTGCATAACATCGATTACAGCGACAACAGTGCTGCAAAAGTCATACACATTGGCCGCTTCTGATTAGATTGTGAAATAATAAAAGTAGTAAATAAATTCGAGCGAAAACAAACTACAACGCACGTGCATTGTAAATATGCATAAAATGCTGGGGCGCTTGCATGCCCATATGCTACGGCCAATTTCCAGACCATTGGCAATAGTTATGCGACTGGAATCAACCGATGTCAAACCAGCGGCTACATCAAAAGGTATCAGATAAAGTTACATGTACATATCCATGGTATGTCGATTGATCAATTGTTGTCATGCTAGAATTTCGTGAGCGCCAGGTGCGATTCAACATAAAGAATGAACAGACAGAGGGGCGACCTCTGTATTTGGATGCACAGGCCACCACTCCGATGGATCCGCGCGTGTTGGATGCAATGTTGCCCTATCTGACCAACTACTACGGCAATCCTCATTCGCGCACCCACGCCTACGGCTGGGAGACAGAGCATGCCGTGGAGAAGGCACGCAAACAAATCGCTAAACTGATTAGCGCCGATCCCAGAGAGATAATTTTCACATCAGGCGCCACAGAGTCGAATAATGTTGCTGTCAAGGGTGTGGCACGATTTTATGGCACCAACAAGAAGCATGTGATTACCACACAAACGGAGCACAAGTGTGTACTGGACTCGTGCCGTGCGCTGGAGAACGAAGGCTTTCGGGTTACCTACTTGCCCGTTAAGGCCAATGGCATCATTGATATGCAGCAGCTCGAGGAGGCAATGACACCAGACACATCACTCGTTTCCATCATGACGGTGAATAATGAGATTGGCGTGCGTCAGCCCATCCCGGAGATTGGCAAATTGTGCCGATCGCGCAAGGTGTTCTTTCACACGGATGCGGCGCAGGCGGTGGGTAAAATTCCTTTGGATGTAAACGCCATGAATATTGATCTGATGTCCATATCGGGACATAAGATATATGGCCCTAAGGGCGTAGGCGCTTTATATGTACGACGCGTGCCACGAGTGCGTCTCGAGCCCATCCAAAGTGGAGGTGGCCAGGAGCGAGGCCTTCGCAGCGGTACAGTGCCCGCCCCATTGGCTGTGGGTTTGGGCGCAGCAGCTGAGCTGTCCATGCAGGAAATGGACTACGATAAGAAGTGGGTGGATTTTCTATCCAGGCGCCTGATGGACAAAATAACAAGCTCCCTGTCACATGTGATACGCAATGGTGATCCGGTGAGCACTTATAATGGTTGCCTAAATCTATCCTTTGCCTACGTCGAGGGCGAATCGCTGCTGATGGCTCTCAAAGATGTCGCACTCAGCAGTGGATCTGCCTGCACTTCAGCTTCACTGGAGCCATCGTATGTGCTGCGCGCCATTGGCACCGATGAGGATTTGGCGCACAGCTCCATACGCTTCGGCATTGGACGCTTCACCACCATCGAGGAGGTCGACTATACGGCCGATAAGTGCATCAAGCATGTGGAGAGACTCCGCGAAATGTCGCCACTGTGGGAAATGGTGCAAGAGGGCATTGATCTGAAAACCATACAATGGTCACAGCACTAAATGCACTCACCAATTATATGTTTATTATTGCAAATTAAACACGTAAAGTAATTAAATATCTTTTAAAACACAAAAAAAAAAGCACATGAGCTACGAGAAAATCTATCGTTTTCAATGATTTTAGTGATTGGGTAAAAAAGGTGTAGGTATGGAAAAATCATATAAAATCTGAAAATCTATAACAACTCTGACAATAGGATTTTTCTATATATATACAAATTTGGTAATTGTTTTCAGGGTATCCTTCCGAGCCATTAATTATTCTTTAAAATTGTATGCACATTTAGGGGGATTTACATTCGCAAAGTGAAGAAAGTTTGTAAGCTGTTATTATAATGATAATCGAGTATACCCAATAAGCATACAATACTTGTATAGCGTAGCTATAAACATACATAGAATCAATTCACAACTGTTTGAGTTTATTTTGTACACAGAACCCACTTAAAAATTAGCTTAGCTTGATGTCAAGTAAAGGTTACACAAATGGAAATTCACTTAAAGCTACAAGGTGCGAAATGCAAAGCGAATGCAATTTGCATTGTTTTACTTTGTTCGCTTGCTTTGACTGATTGAGTACAAAGTTCAGTTGGCTTTCTTTTTGGCGTCGCCACCCAAGATCTTGCGGCGCAGCGTGAACATGTGCAGGTACAGTTGCGGAAAGATGGGAATGTAGGCCAGCATGACAATCCAGAGCAATGTGAAGTAGGAGAATGTGGCATTCCATTTGTTTGGCATCTCAATGCTCCAGACACTGTGCTCCTTGGCATAGCGCTGTGCCCACCAGAAGCACAACAGCTCACCGGTGACGCCAATCGGATAGAGGGCAATGAATGTGGTGTAGCGCAGGAAGATGACAAGCTTTGGCACCACCTTGATAATGTTGAGGGCATAGAAACCATAGCGAATGATTTCAGTGATGGCCCAGGCAAACAAAGCAATGGGCAGGCCGGGTGACACTTTGCCCGTGGGTGTGGCCATGACAACGCCAACGACGACCATCATCCGGCTGAACACTTGGAAGGTGGTGACCACCGGATTCGATTTCACCAGTCCAAATACCACATTCAGGATCTCCACAAAGGCGGCATTCTGAAAGATGATGACAGGGACTCGTGTGTAATCCCACAGCGTGATCTCGGCACGGAACTGGGGCCCCTGCAGCACATAGTAGTTGACAAGCTGATACAAAATGTAGCTCCAGCCGCCCACTTGCACCGCATTGTAGGCAAACAGATAAAGTTTTGTCAACGCCGACGGCTCTTGCGAGGGCGCTTTACTGGGTTTGGCTGCTGTCTTTGCGGACATTTTGATCGAACTGTGAACTTTCACCCAATCGCTAGCGTATTACATATGCTATTCATTAAGTAATCGCTCTCTAACACAATCGCGCGTCAATACCACTTTCACCTTCCGACTCGCTGGATGTTTGCGATATTTCTGACAACACGGCCCCACGAAGCAAGTCAATATATCGATAGGTGCACATAATACACATTATCGATAAGTCAAGTAGGTATGTTATCTGTCCTAAGAAAGAGGCAGGCATCAGCTGTTAAATTAAATATTGAGCATAATTTGCCGTTTTTTATTTACTTTACTAAACTTTTTTCATAAACCATTTTAATGCAGCAAAACCAGCGCTGCTTCAAGCTGCCTTACCAAAATAAATTTTTCAATACTTTGCAAAAGTAAGAAACAAGTCGGCAGCTTTTGTAGCAACAATTTGCTGAGCACTGTAAAACATTTTAGCACATGTTAAAGATACTGAGAGCCACAACAGCTGGTCCCCGGCGAGTAGTTTCTATTTTGTGCTGTTCGCCTGGTAAAAACCGAACCGAAAACCGAACGTGTCTGAAAAGTCTGGCACGGTCTGTGCACATGGGTCGGACACACACCTGCCAGCACATGTGCTGCAATTCTTTCCCCAACTTTGTTCAATTTTTGCTGGCACTGTCGTTGAATTTTATGCGCCGCTTCTGGCTCTGACTGGTATGCTGATCACAGATAAGGCAAAGGCAGCACTCAAATATTTCCATGTTTTTTTGACTGAACAAAATGTTGTGCTTACTAATTGGTCGGTTTCAATGGGGGTGGTTAATCGATTTAAAATACACTGAATGTAGTTAAAATTTTACATAATATACACAGACAAACATGCATATATGCTATGTACATTCTTATGTGTATGTGCTTGTCATGTGCATGTTATTCTGCATTCCGAACCTTATGCGCAATGATGGCATATTTTGTAATCAACACGTGCTGTGTGGGCGGAGGCCTAACAACCACGCCTACCGTACAAATTAATTTGCAAGAACTTTTCTCCAGGCCCAGGCGCTGTTATCATCCAGTTAGCCTTATCAACAACTGGCATCGACTGGTCGACCGAGGGTTGCGACGTGGTGACGGCCCATACAATTGGACTAGTTTAGACAGCGCCCACAAAAAGGCCGATTGGACAAAGCAGGAAAAACGAGACCCCGCCAAAAGTGAATTCCCTCTTTTTTACCAAGCGAACAGCAAAAATAGCTAAACGATGTCTCAGCACATTCAACACTGGTGGAGAAGGTGCGGCCAAGTTGTGTGTGCAAGCGAGATGGCAGCTGTTACAGTGGCAGGGGTTTGGTTCAATTGCCATGTGACTGGTCGTCAGTGCATGAGTGTGTGTGTGTGTGTGCGCGCGCGCGCATCAGTATGTGTGTGGCTGTGTGCTTGTTGTGTGTGCATGAGTAGTAGTGTTTGTGAATACTGAATGAATGTCGCTGTTGTTTGCTCTTTTGCTGAGTGCTGCGTTAAGTAACAGCCGTTTAAGACGAATATTACTGGCAGACTAGTTAATTGTTTGCAGTGTCAACTGAGTTACAACAGAGCTGTTTTCACTGTGCAGGCGTGTTTCTTTTTTTTGTTTGCACGGCAACTCGAACAGGTTGTCGCCCTTTGAATTGGATGAAGGTGAATTGTGTTTTTGTGTATGTTTATGTATGTATGGATGTTCATAGCTAATTGGGGGCTTGACTAGCGCGACACGGTAGTATAATTTGCAAGTGACTCTAACGCCCCATAGATGGCGCTCTGGCAAATTGCAAGTTTCGCCCGGCCAAGCTCAACAATTACGTTCAACAAACAGGCTGAATACGCCCACAAATGCGCCCGGACATGCCCCCAGAAACTTGCCAAGCGTCACAAAACAAAAACAAAAAATCCAAAAAAAAAAACTCTGAAGCGACAACAATGTGGGTAGAAAAACAGCAGCAGCGACATGTTTGTTTGAATTTCTAAGGCAAACAACAGAGCTCTTTGCGCCCCTCACTCCTCTTTTGGCGGGCACACAGACACACACACACGCACACATGTTGCAGCAGTCGCACGAACATTTTGCGGAAATTTGAGTAGTCATTTTGTTTGCTCACATCACAGGCCAACAGAAAAGATGCCAACAATTGCGTTTTGTGACTACAACTACAACTATGACCGACCAAATGAACGAACGATAAGATGGTTGTGGCTATGGTTGTTGTATTTGTTGCTGTTGCTGTTGCTCTGTCTGCTTTATGTGACTGTGGAGGGGGCAGGCTGACTAGAAATTGAAATTGAAATTGATTGCAATGGCGCCTTATAATCATGGCCCCCGGCAGCGGAAGCGACACATTGGGGGCCCGGACATTTTGTTTTGTGCCCGTCATTTTGCTTATTGCACAAAACTTAGCTAGGCTCGCAGCAAACCTGAGCAGTGCTCAGGCGGCCAAAACGCCATTGTCGCCGTCACCGCCGCCGCCGCCGGCAACCACACAACTACAAATAAACTAGCGTTAACTAGCAGCCCGCTCAACGCTCCACAACTAACAACAAACAAACAAAGCGAGAGCAAAAAAAAAAACATCTATTATTGTGGGCGTTCAACGTTTTCCCACATGCATACTAACAGGCAAACAGCACGCTCAGTTGGAGATCGTTGCTGCTGTTGCTGTTGCGTGCCCCAACAAAAAAGATAAAAGACAAACTACACACACACAAGTGTCAGTACATATATAACGTATATATATTTGTGCGTGATTGTGAAGAAGCTGCCAGAGGCGAGAACCAGTTTGTGTGCGTGTTGTTGCTGTTGTTGTTGGAGCTGCTCCAATGCTCTTCTTTGTAAGTGGTCAGTGTGTGGTCAGCATTTGATGATTGCCTTGACCATTTTTTTTCGAAAAAGTCACCCTACTGCTTCAGCAGAATCACCTACCAGGCGCATAGTACAAATATGTAGGCACACTTGTCGCCAGTGGCGCATTACTTAAGAACGCAGAATATTGTGTGACTCAAGTGTAAAAGATTTACATAAATGATTTGGACAGAAAATGCCAATAGAAGCAAACCAAATCGAAAACAAAGCATTACAACAATGCACAAATTGCAGCCTACAGAGTAATTTGCAATATTGATAGTGTAAATGGCGAACTGACTTTTTAAAGTTTCATTCTTTGCTGTTTAAACTAAAAACTAAGTAAAATTTTTGATTGATTTGGTTTACTCTTCCTACTTCACTCTAAAAATTAAACATAAGTTCATATGATACGGTTCTGTGTGTGCATTGAGAAGGAATGCGTTTTAAAATGATTGTGATTACCTTAGAGACAAATTAATATTCTCAAATTTCGTAATCATTATCGATAAGCATCGTGCACAAGTCCCGTTCCGTGTCAGAATAGATGGGAGCTGTTCGTATTTACGATTTACGATTTACGCTGTTGCCGCCTCAGTTTTGAGCGGCATTGGGGCCATTGAGCTACTTGTTGCTTGGTCGTGTGCGCCTGTTCACCAAACTGGATTTTGGGGCCTGACTGACCGCACAATTAAAACGGGACGGACATGCATACTGTACGTAGTACATACAATATTAAGTATCCGCTGCAGACGTTGACACTCGAGTGGTATATTTGGTGTCGCAGCAGCAGAACCACCGAAAAGGCAACGTCAACAACCGTCAACCGTCGCTGTTGGCGCACGTGTGTTGAGTGTGGTTAGTTACCGTTAGCGGGCAATAGCGGCAATTAGTGAGTAACCTTAACCTTAGCTTCCAAAAAAGCTCAAATCACAACCTGTGCTATGAGGCGCCCAAAAATTCGGAGCAAGTGTCTGCGGCTGCCAAAATGTTTTGGCTGCCCCAAAAAAAAAAAACAAGAAATTCCAAAGCGAGAGTTCATTTGAATTGGTTGGTTGGTGTTGCCACGCATCGAGTGAATCGTATTCGAGCACCCAACCATCCCCCCCATACTCCCTTCCAACGCCCATTGCACTCCAAACACAACGTAAACTTGTTTCACGCTGTATATCAAGGCCAGCTGAAAATGATATCAGCTGCTTATGTCATCAACTTTGTGCTCACTGATTGACAAAAGCATTCGCCAAATTTTGCTTTGACCCACTGACAGCCGCAAAGTTTGCCAAAAATTCGCAATTCGCAGAAAATCCTTGAGTTTCAAGGTGCGTCCTTCACTTGGCAATGGGAACGGCCTCGAATTACGGTCAAGGCGAACGAACACACAAGTAAGCCAAGTAAGCGAGAACGAAAACGAGAACGAGAACGAGTCGTTTATTAGCCTTGTGTTCTGGCAAATGCGGTACACAAGCTAAACTACGGCATATATTTATTGCAAATTCCCAGACAGCGGAAATAAAATAAATTAAACATGACACTATTAGGAGTGTAGATGAAAAAATAAACTGCAAATTATGAATTCAAGCCATTCGACATAAATTTTAAAATGAAAACGAGTTCAGCAGAGATGGCCACACAATTAAAGTAGGTGAGAACAGTTCAACGGTTAGTCAAGTACAAATGACTATGTTTGTGTGTATATCGTAATGGCGCGTTGCTGGGTGGTAGAGCGCACAAGGTTTCGCTTGGTAACGGATACACAACGCAACAACAGCAACAACAACACAACAATACAACAACGCAAACACAAACAAATAAGCATATACAATAAAAAAAAGAAAAAAAAAAGTTCTTGTTCTCGGCTGGGTCATGTGTACGATGTTTTCTGGCCGCCTAATGAAAATGTTGCTGTTCTTGTTTTTTGTTGCTGCAGCATACGTTTGTTGTACAAACAACCAACACACAAAAATCCTGTCAGTCGTCAACACTTCGTCGTGAAGGTGGGTCATTGTGAAATGACAGCGCCGAACCAACCAGGCGCACAGCACACCGCCACCAGCGGCTGCAATCGCATGCAACGCGCGAGCGAGATGGCGTGTCTGTGACATGTCTGATGCGCGCGCAGTACGAGTGGTTGTCTCGCTCTGCCGCTCCGGAGCCCCTGCTTGTCGTACTGGGCGCCGGTGCGCATTTTTGCGTTTGAAAGAAACAGGTCGAAGCACGCAAAAGACCCGCGGAAATGGAAATGCTGCTGCTGCTTGTCGCCCAGCGTCAGCTGCGAGGCACGTGTGCTCGTCATCGCACCCAAAAACAGTTGCCAGCTGCTGGCTGCTGTGCACCTGTTACTTAGTGTCATATTTCGCACAAAAGTTCGTTCGTATTTTTCTGCTACAATTTACGATTTAGACGAGAGAGCGAGCGAGAGCGAGTGAACGAGCCGCGCTGCCAGCCAGAGACGTTGGAATTTGAATTTGAATCTCACTGACGACGACGACGACGAAGAAAATGCATACATATGTACTATACTTATATGCATATACACATATATATATATATGTACATATGTATGTGTGTACATGTGTGAGTAATTTGAGCCGTGAAAAAATGTCTTAAGACGCGGATAAGCGCATTTAATCCAGGCTAAGTGCGCTGGAAGACACCGCGACAATTTTTAATCACCTTAATTAAATTCCATGCCCTCATCCAAGGAGCACTATAAAAATGCCGTTGCCCAGCATGTCAGATGTCAGCCAAAAGGCGAGACGTCAATGGAGAGCATGTGCCTCCACCGAAAGTAGTCGACAACTAAAATAGTTCAAGTGACAAACCACCAGCAAAATGTATCTCGGCGGGCAGGACAATTTGGCCGGTCCGCAGTCGTATGCGAGTTTTCTGAATGATAGCTCGGGCGATGCAAGTGGCTCTGTGTTGCCCTTGGGCCAGGATTATCCGGCGGAGTATCAGCACATGATACTCGCTCATTGGCGTGGATTTCGTTCGCCTCCCATTTACCATCGTGCCGGCCTTTACATTGCCTACCTTGTGCTTATGTTATTCAATATTTTTGGCAATGGTTTGGTCATCTGGATATTTACGACGTGAGTTTTGACTACTTTTTGCTACATTTTTAAATATTTTTCTTACAAAAAATGCTTATTTTCTTTCTTGCTCTCAGTTCCAAGTCCCTGCGCACGCCCTCAAATTTGTTAATTTTAAATCTGGCCGTTTTTGATCTGTTCATGTGCACGAATATGCCACATTATTTAGTAAACGCTTCTGTGGGCTACATAGTTGGTGGCGAGTTGGGCTGTGACATCTATGCGCTATGTGGGGGCATTTCTGGGATGGGTGCCTCGATAACAAATGCATTCATTGCATTCGATCGGTACAAGACCATATCGAATCCAATTGATGGCCGCTTGAGTTATGGACAAATCATTATGTGTATTATGTTCACTTGGTTGTGGGCAACGCCATTTTCGGTGCTACCCTTCTTTCAGATCTGGGGCCAATACAAGCCAGGTGAGTCACCGAATTCTCCAGTTTAATTATGATATTTATGTGTGTTCGTCGTTTACAGAAGGATACTTGACCACTTGCAGTTTCGATTATTTGACCAACACCGATGAGATTCGCTTGTTTGTGCGCACCATATTTGTCTGGTCATATGCCATACCGATGACAATGGTTCTCACATCGTATTATAAGCTATTCACCCATGTCCGCAGCCATGAGAAAATGCTGGCCGATCAGGCCAAGAAAATGAATGTGAAATCTCTCTCGGCAAATGCCAACGATTCGATGAGTGTGGAGCTGAGGATTGCCAAAGCAGCACTGATAATCTATATGCTCTTTGTGATAGCCTGGACGCCGTACTCCGTGGTCGCATTGATTGGTTGCTTTGGGGAGAATCATTTGCTGACGCCATTTGTCACTATGGTGCCTGCATTGGCATGCAAGGCGGTGTCCTGCCTAGATCCCTGGGTGTATGCCACAAGTCATCCAAAGTATCGTCTCGAACTGGAACGTCGGCTACCTTGGCTGGGCATACGGGAGAAACAATACGCTAGCTCTGGCTCCACGGGCGGACAGGAGAGTGTGGCCAGTGTGAGTGGCGATACGCTGGCCATGAGCGTTCAAAACTAAAGGATTTGACTTGGATATGGATATTAATTAGGAATAATAATACAGATATAGACTATATCTCACAAGCAATGAACTGCAAAGAGTTCCAAAAATAAACAAACCAAAAAAAGTTGGCATTCAAAAATCAATTCTGTAATTTTGCACAATTTGGGAGGGACAACAATAAGAATAAGATCGATATCTTTAACGATCGAATGTTGCAAATGCTTTTGCACTCGTGCAATATGCACAATGAGAGAGCCAGTATCAGCGGATATTGTCCACACAGCCTTTTTAAAGATGTCCAATCAATGGGCAGCGTTTCAACGACCACCACCACAACTCACTCGCACATCGTGTGCCCAGAAGGCAATTCAAATTTTCTCATTTCTCATTCGACAAAAACAACGCGACTGCGCCAGTTGCCAGTTGCAAACGCCAGTTGAGTGGGGGCCTCAACAGCAGCAGCAGCAGCATCAGCCCAAGCAGCAGCCGCAGCAGCAATGGAAGTTGAAAAAGTTGCGCTTCTTTGTTGCTTGCGCACTTCCAACCAATCCGAGTGGCCAACAGCAGCGTTTCAATTCAGCGAATGTTCCACACGGTAACAGGCGAACAGAGCGCATAGCAGCCGTTTACAACATTTCTACAAAAAAGTTGAAAGCGTGATTGGCTGAGAAAAGGCAGCAGCGAGTGATTGGATTGTGTGCCAGTATATGTGTGTATCTGTGTAACGCGCACAATAGACGGCAGGGGATGAGGAGGCGGATGATTGTGAGCAGCATTCACTCGTGCGCCAGCAACATTCAGTTGAGTTCAGTTCTGTTCAGTTCAGCCAAATAGACAGCGTCGTCGACCAACCAACCAAGCGCCAAACCCAACACAACCCAACCCGACCCGACCACACCAAACACGAGACTCGTCGAATTCGACTACTCATCGCACTGGGGCCGGGGCTTCTTCTTGCTCTTTAAGAAACAACAAACATTTTTACTAGGTCTGCATGAGATTTAGCAGCATGCTCGTTCACACAGCACGATTAGATTTTCAATGAAAACTCAATAGAAATTATGTTAGAAAGCTAGCAACAGGTGCGAGTGAGATGAATATATACGTGTAGACAAATGTGAATAGAAGTGATGATTGTGTGTGTGTGTGTGTGTGAGTATGTGTATGCATGTGTGTGTAAGTGTGGGATTAGAGATGTTTCTGCTGTATCTGAGGCCTGGGCTGCTGCTGCATTCGCTTGATGTGCTCTGTGCTCCCCATTGTCGGATAATCCAATTTGCGCACTCAATTCATTCAAACTGTTTCCATACGCAATGTACTCATCCTCCTACTCATACTCATACAGTGTGTAAGAAACACACACGCTAATGGGCTGTGGGTCTCTTGTACGATTCAACCGATGCCAGTTTGGTCGTTTCCCTTATTGTGTGTATGGAGGAGAGACTGGCCGACTTGTTGCATGTAATAATAATAATAACGAACGAAACGGTATCTCGTAGCTGTTTAGTGGATGATTAAACTGAATTTAATCGTTTGCGAACAGGCGCACAGCACTCGACAACCGGCGAGTTGCAGTTTATTTTTCGAAATTAAAACGATTTCAAATTGCCGCCTAACCAGCAATGTTGTCAGCACCCAGCTGTTGCCTCGCTCGCACTGAAGCGCGGAGCGCTGAACGACGAAAGTTATAGCCAGTTGCCAATTTGCAGTGGTGGTTGTTAGCGGCGTTGATTGGGCTGCTGCCAAGGGGAGGCAAGGTAACAGGGCAGACACACACTCTCCAAATGCCTTTCCAGTTTGGCAAACTCGCCGAAATTCATTATATCGTAGAAGTTGAACACTTGTTTGCGCATGACCGTTTGCAGCTGGGCATAAATGTTTATTAGCTTGCAGCTCTCTCGCTTGCACTTCACTTCACTTTCACAACAATCGAGCTGCTCACTTGCACTCATTTACGCTCACTGTTCTCTCTCTGTCTCTGTTTTGCTTGCTCTGTTAGTGAGGCCCATTAATCGTCTTGCTATTATTTTGGCAATCCTAATATGTAATGCCAATTCATGGGGTGGGCGCCTGTTAACTAGCAGGCAACGAGCGCGCCAAAATTAACATGACGAAAATCAATAGGCAGACATCAAAAATTCTCGCTACGCCCATTGCTGTTGCTCTGTTAGCATTTGAACGTTAAAAATTCGATTTTATAGAATGCAGCAACGCCCACAAAGGCCAGCCACACAATAAAGCTGGCAGCCGGCTGCGGCTTCCCCGCTTCAGCTTTAGTGAGACAGACAGAGAGAGAGAGAGAGAGCGAGTGAATACCCCGCCAGTCGTGCCCGCCCCAACCCCCCGCAAGTTGGGGTAATGGTAGGTAACAGCGGCGTCGAGTTCAACTGTCTATGTAGCTAACAGACCAGCAGCTACGCATTCTGCGCGCCTCTTAGTTATTATGTCAGATCTGCAATGCGCGACTATAAAATACGTAGTCGGCCTCTGAGAATTTATTGACTCGCCGCCCCCGGCAACGGGTGTGAGTTATAAAATTGATGGCATAAACTGTCATGAATTTATAAATATGAGCAGGCCACACTGGCGGGTAGACGTTCGTCGATTGCCGATTGCTGTGCGCCTGCTCTCAATTTTCGCTTGTATGTTGGTACCATTGTCATTTTGAGTACTGTCTCTCGCCGCAAGTGCGGCCGCAGCTGCTGCTCCTGCTACTCTGGCAACGCCGCTGTTGTCAGTTCATTCGCACCTGCAGGCTGCAGTGCGCATGTTAAGTAGAACTGCCGGCTATGTAAATAACAACATACACACGACAAATGTGTAGAAATTTTTTATTTTTATTTTTCGTGGAGCTTGTGTGCACTCCAACAAACTGAACAATTTGTCTACGGAGGCAACCTCAACCTCAACATTCTTGCGGTCTCGTGGCAGTGTTGTCGGGCTGCCAGATTCGATCGCTGGACGCCACGCCACAGCATGTTGGCCCTGGTGAGCGCTCTGGCAACCCTGCCGCTGCTGCTATTGCGTTGCCCCCCTGTCGGCACGCTCTACTCCAAATGCCATAGCATTCCAAGCATAACAATGCCGTCTGCTTTGCGCTGTTAGCCTGTTCGGGCAAGTAAGTGAAATTTCATGCAAAACCATTCTTCGGACATTTCAAATTCCCCGCATACTTTTGTGTCGCGATACGTATTTTTTGTCTGTTGTGTGTTGTTTTTTTTCTCTCTTTATTTATTTTTTTTGAATTGCATGACCATGACGTTTGAGTTTGATGTGTGCTGAGCTACTCAGTGTTTGGTTTGACGCCGTGACTGGGGCAGTGTTCCATGATTGTTGATTTTCAAAAATGTGTTATCATCTACTGTCATTTGTTGTGCGTCACAAACTAAGAACTTGAACTTGACCTACTTTATCTATTACTTATCGTTAGCTAGAACAAATTTGTTTCTACGCTAATAAGCTATACCAATTGACAATGAACACATCTTTCTTTATTCATTTTATCCACAACTTGCCTTGCATACCCTTATTTTTGTTGGTTTCCCCTTTGAAACCAACGTATTCCACGGAGTACCGCTTGCAGCATGTTAGCAGACATCGCCATGCAACATGCAACAAAAATCATTTCTCAAGGCCAACTTCTTTTATTCGCTTGGAACAGCTTGCGCTTCCATTGATTGCAAATGTAAATTGTTGTATTTACGCATGGATGCTGGCCAAGACGACTCCTTAATTTCAAGGTGCATCGCTTGGGATGGCCCCCAATGCAGTTTGGAGTAGTTGACAGCAGTTGGGTCAGGGCAGAGTGCGAGCCCGTAGATGCACTGGAGGCACACGCGTTGGGTTGTCGTTGTGGTCGTTTGGGTGGAGTTGCTCCAACTTGTGAGTTAGACGCACTATTGTCCTCTGTAAATCCTCATTGTAACAAGCGCGCAGAATCATTGTCTTACGCATACGTCGCCCAGACTCTCCCGTAAAGTGCATATAGCGACAACAATAAAATCAGCAAAAAAAAAAAATAAAATAAAAAAAATAAGAAAAAAGTCCCAATGCAAAAAGTTGCCATAAAAAGAAGCCACGAGAAATGTCGTCGCATCGCTGAAAGTCGCTTTGCCAGGCGTCGCCCCAAAAATAAATGCAATGCGGTCTCCACATACTTTGTATACATCCTACACACACACACACACACACGCACACACACATTCACAGTAGTTGCCTTTGAGATCGCAACTCGTTGATTAAGTCAGTGTCCCAAGTTCATTGGCCGAACTCAAGGCGTCGTCGCATCGTGGAACAGGAAATTGAGAAAAAATTTAAAAATAAAATAAAAACATCGCAAGCAAAAACAAAACCAAATCCCAGTTTGAGTGTTTCTTTAAAGTTCTGTGCTCCCATAGCATGTTTCAGTTTTGCTCCGCTTTTGGTCACAGCTTCCAGCACTGTTCGATAAGGGCATAAAGAAGCCACGAGCTCTTCAAATTAAACTACTCATTTTTTACCATTTAAATAGTTTATTTATATGATACAAACACATGGAGTACAGCTACCAAATCATATAGATACAATATTGCTTATCTCTAATACTTGTTATAAACATTTTGGTGTGGAATTCTATTTACGTGCTGACAACAATATAGCGTCTAGCACTTGTCCTAAACTGATACTTATGAAAAGTTGGAATGTGCCGATTGAGTATATTAAATAATTTCCTTAGTTGCATTAAAATAATATTTGGTGAGATTTAATTAGAGCTCATACAGATTGCTATATATCAGACCGATATCTGTTCTATATATACGTAAATTAATGTGGAAGAATCAAGCTGTTCCACTTGGCTAGCAGAGCAATGCAATATTACCGCTCTCGTTGCCGGCCAGGACGGCCCGATTGAGGGGCAAGACAGCGAGGGAGGTGAGGACGCCACGAAACGTCTCGGAGCGCAGTTTGGTAACGGTGTCCAGGGCATGTGAGTTGGCCACATCTGCATAGACGCCCACACGATTCCCCGTTGTCGCATAGACCAGCGAGGAGCCAACGCTCTGCAGAAAATGTGCAGGTTCCGGTGGCGGCCTAAAAAAAACAAAAGCAAAATAAAATTTCTTATTTTGTGAGCATATCTATTCAAAGATAATTCTAACCTTAGCTGATAGTGGAGGATGCCGTCGAGAGCATGCCAGACGGCCAGACTGTGATCCAGGGCCGAGCTGATGAGCAGTTGATCGCTGGGCGCCGTCAACTGCAGCAAATCACATTCCATGGGTCGCCAAGAGTTGAGCACAGTGCCGGTGCGTGTGTCCAGCTGCATAATGCCGCCGGAGGAGAGGCCAGCCGCAAGCCAATTGCCCGATGGAGCAACCGCCAGGCAGCGGACTGTGGCATTCGGCAAGGCTGCATTACAGACGCGCCACTCATTCACATACTGCATGGAGCGGGCATCGATAATCCGCACCGTCGACTCGGCGGTGCCAGCGACGACGAGGGGGGAATGCGAAGGCAAGCATTTGACAACGGTGACCGCACTGTGCCTAGGTGTATCCAATATGCCCAGTGGTCTGCCAATAAATGGATCCCAGAGATGCACGCCCGAATCACAGGATACGACATATCGCAGCGATTCGAGGAAGCTGAGCGAGTGGATCGACTTCTTGTGGGCCGTGTAGGTGAACTGGCAGGCGGTGCTCTTGCGTCCATCGCCCTCGCTGCGCAACGACCAGAGTTTCACCGTCTTATCCTTGGAGGCGGACACAAAGCTATTCTCGTTCTCCAGCGCATAAATCGCACGTACCGAGTTTGTGTGACCGACAAAGGATTGCAGACGAATCTGCTTTAGATTCAGCGCCTGATTATCCTTGTCGCTGCGAGTCGTCTCGTGTCGCCAATAGGCCAACCAATTGCCCTTGAGATGCCTTGTGCTGGGCATGTGATCCAGCTTGTAGGCGACCTTATCGAGCAGCTCCATGCTGCTGCTGAGCACCTGGAGGCGATTGCCAACGATTTGGGTGCCAAAACTATTTGCAGCCATTTCTCCGCAAGGCGCCGCATCCGGCACATCCACGGAGCTAACTATCGACGACTGTAGATGCTGTGCTTTGTCCTGGCCAGCGACGGGCTGCTCGTGCTCGTGGCACAGCGTGAGCACAAACTCCATGTTGCTCAGGGTGCGTTTCATTATGGACTCGCCAAGGAAGCGCAGGAAGGCCAAGTAGGCGGTATGTGCCAGCTCCGGCCCAAATACGTCGCGCAGCTCCTCCAGAGCACGCTGCTGCTGGGCGGGACCGCCGCTCAGCGACAGATTGGCCACACGACAGCTAAAATCGTTGGGCATACCGAAGGCCTTGTTGAAGATCAGGAAGAACGGTGCGAGCAGTGACTGGCAGAGATGCTCCCGCGTCATGTCCGAGCCCAGACGCACACTCAGTGCATAGCAGGCGTCCAGGAATTTGCGTGTCAGCAGCGAGCGTCCCAAATAGCCACTGGGCATCAGCAGGTTGGTTGAGCTAAGCAGCCGGAGTATGGGCAGCAGAACGGCATCCAGCAGTATGTGCTGCAAGTGCTCCATTATTGTGGCATCCGTCAAACAGGGCAGCATGTATTTTATCAACTGCAGCGAACTAATTATGGCTCCCTCCAGACTGCCCGTCATCCGCTTGGAACACAATAAAATCAGTTCACTAATGTGAGGTAAATACTGTACCAGGAGAAAGTTCTCGCCGTAGAGTGCTGAGAAAATATAGAGAAAGGACTTCTATGAAAGAATATTCAGAAGATCAAGCTGAAAAAGGTTGAAATTTGTTGGAAGTATCCGTGCGCAACTTATTTGCTTTTAGATTTAATGAACTAAAATTAATGTTGTCAATTTTACAAATCGGAAATGAAAGGCCAAGTTTCAATTTCCCACGTTGCTAGCTAATTTTTAGAGTTCTATAAAAATGATTTTTTAATACCGATTTATCTATAAAAGATAGCGAACACATGACTTTGATTGAGGATTAGCTGCCTGCTACTTTTTAAGGCCAGAAAAGCAAAAAGTAGGAATTAGATAACTAATTGCAATGACTAACCAGCTAAGTATGTAAAAGGGAATCAAGGCATGATGTCATCAACGTTTATCAGTCTTACCGGCAATGGACATGAGGCACTCGAGAACTCGAGCCGCGCTGCGATCACCCACAACTCGGGCATTGGCGATGCTAAAGTAATTGAGATTGGAGGCATCCTGTGATAAGTCGCTGCAGCAGACCGCTTCCATCTCGGGCAGCAGATTCTCCTGGCCGACATAGCAGAGGGAGAGCAGCTTGAGCAGATTGCGCGTGATGTGACGAGCAGTGAGTACTGGACCCAGACGATGAGATAGCCAGACAAGACTCTCGGCGCTCATCTCGCTGATGCGATTGTTTTGCAGCGCTTTGGCTTCCGAGATGCGCGATATGACCGATGCCTGCAGTGAGTCAGCTCCCTCGGTCTCCGCTTGCAACGGAGCAGAGTCTGTTGACTCATTGTTATTGGCTGCAGCGTTTGCCACTTGGCTAATCAACTCGAAGCTGTCGACGCTCTTTCGGGAGCCGATGTCACAATCGATAGCGCTCAGCTGGAAGCTACGTCTGATCCCACTGGCTGGTATCTCAATGGTGGGTGAGCGTGGTCCAATCACTACGGGTGTCGGCAGTGTGGGCGGCGGTGTCTGTCCCTGACTGCGTAGGGAGAGCTTATCTGGGGACAGCCTGGCGCCATACATCAGCTCGTTGATGGCCAGTTTGTCGGGTGAGCTGCCATCCGATTCACGCGCCTCCTCCGCAATTGCCGTCGACGAGGGACGCATGTCGAACGAGTCAATCGATTTATTCTCCTGATCCTCCTCGAACGTGAACAGCTCCTCCACATCTGGCTTGGCGACCACCGACTGCAGCAGCGCTGACGTAATCGGCTCCTCGGCGGCATAGCTAAGATTCTTGCTGGTGCGTCGACTGGCGCCGCTGTGATAGTGATAGCCATTACCCTGCTCCGGCTCCTTGTAGCCACCGACAGCTTCGATCAGGGGCGCAATAAAATGCTGCAGAAAGCAACGCAACCCGAAGCGCACAATCAGGCGCAGCAGGAAGCTGTGATGATAGAGCTTCACGGATTTGCGCGATTTGAATGAGCTGCTGGAGGAGAAGCGCAGGTGGCCAGCATTATTGTTACTGCTGTTGCTGCTGCTGCTACCCGAGGCATCATCCGTTGAAGCGCTGCTCTCCACATCGTACAGCTTGAGCAGTGGTTGCAGCAAATGATGTTGGGTCTGCGAAATGCCCAGAGCCTGGGCGACGGGATCAAAGAGATTCCAGGCCGTTAGTATGGAGGTGCGTTCATCCTGCAGCAGATCAATTATATGCGGCAGCAGCAGCTCCACGGGAGAAAACTGCTCATAGGCAAAGGAGAGGGGTTCCAGCAAGCGACGCAGATGGGCACACGAGGCCATCACCTTGCACTCGGCAATCTTGCGCTCGAAGAGCACCCGCTGGCGATCCAGTTCGGTGTAGCGGGCACACTCGCTGCCGCCGCTGCAATTGAGATGCGTGTGCAGCTCGAGCAGCTCGAAGTTGAGCTGGAAGGCGTGCAGGGAGCGCACAAATGCATAGACTGCTATATAGTGGTTGGGAAACGGAATCAGCGCATTGGTGAACATTGGCTCTAGCAATTGAGCGGCACTTGTTGGCACGGGCAGACCCTGGGCGGGCACATCGCTCTCCAGCTGCAGCAGCAGTCGCACAACATGACGCACCGGCTTGGGCAGCTCCTGGGCATGCAGGCGCGCTAGTGTGCGGCATGCAGTCAGCCGGCATTCGAAGCTCGCACTTGGCCCGTTGCTCGTCAGCAGCGGTCGCAGACGCTGCATGGCAAACAGTTCGACATGTAGGCAGCCAAGTACCAGCAGCTCCCGCTCCCGACACTCGCCGATCAGATGCTGCAAACTGTGCTGGCGACGTGCTGGCGGCACCAGTAGATTCTTCGACTTGGTCTGCACGGCCGCATCGAATGCGAACAATTGATTCGTAAAGGAATGCTCAGCCGAGTTGTGCTCGAACAGCAGATCGCTGCTGATCATCTTCTCCTCGGGATTGGCTGAGGCGCGCTGCTGTGGAAAGGTGCGCGCATAAAACGTTTCCAGTGTCTCCAATTGCTGAAGCAACAGTGCCGGATTATATTGCTCCGGCAGCTCAATAAAGTTGGTCATCTGATAGAAATTGGCGCTTGATCCTGCCGATTGCTCATCATTCGAACGCAACGACATTCGCGGCGAACTGTTATCCAAGCAGCTGTTGTTGCTCTGGCTGGATGCGTTCAGGCTCTCGCTGCTCTTGGCGAGTCGCCTGTTGCCGGTGCTGCTGATGTACCCGCTGCTATTGCCATAGAGCTGCGACAATCTGGGCGCAATTCTATTGAACCACGGCGAGGCATATCGACGAGGCGGATGGGCTTGAGTGAAGAGCTGCACGATGCCACGCTGGCTGAGATTGCAGTGCTGATCCACCAGGCTGAGGCAGACATTTTTCGACTTGATTGCCGCTTTGCCGCTTAATTTGTAGCTGCAAAATCGTAAGATTAAATAAACAAGAATAATAATATGAATAATAGTGAAATACTCGAGAAAACGTACCCAAAATTGAGATCGATCCAATGATGCAGTCGCTCACTGACGTACTGCGACTCCAAGGCTTCGCGATGCTTGCATACGAATTCTTCCGGGCATGTGGCCCATGTGGGCAGCTCTAGATCGGGCAAGTCCTCGTGTATACTCTTGAATATCATTGGATCCGAATAGAATTCGGGTATGCACTCATCGGGTGTCCATTCCTGCAGGCGTTGTATGGACACCGGGTATTCGGCGGGCACCCAAATGGGTCGCACATGGGCGCACAAGATGGATTGAGGTGTGCGCCTGGCCATATACACAAAATACGTGATCTCGGAGAGAATATCGGTCACATGATGCGGCACCTGCAGCTGCTCCACAGGCGTAGCAGCCTCAGCCGGCGCATGCTGCGTGGGATGCGTGTACATGAGATCTAGATGGATGTCACCCTTGTTCAGGCGGTATTTACTCTTGGTCAGATCCCGCCAGTTGAGACCATTGCGAGCGGCAAAGTCCGTGACCCAGGGCATAATGTGATGATGGGCGGCATTGGTCAGACTCCTGCCGCACGCATTGTTTAGTATGGTGAGATAGTCAAAGTTAGACAGCTGCCCGTTGCACCACATTTCGCAATATTCGCGCAGATTGAATTGAGCCGGATCATAGGCCAGCTTGAGATCGATGGTGCTGCTGGAGGGCAGCTGTTCCGGTGATTCCGGCAGCTCTGGGCAGCTCAGCGGCGACATGTCCACCGTTGCCGACTGCTCATCCAGCAGCAGATTGCACTGCAAGCGCGGCATCACCTGCAGCCAGAGATTTTCACGCAGCATCACGTGCTGCAGTCGCAGATCGCCCAGAAAGAGACCCTGTGCCTCCAAGTGCCTCGATACCTGCAACAGCTGATAGATGATGAACAGCGTCTTATTGTAGCCACGACCCAACAGGGCCGGACTGTAGGTGATGCAGTCATACAGACTGCACTCCAGCGCCGGCGGATAATGGAACACGCAGAAGTGTGTGCTCGTCTCAATGGCCACCAGAGCGGGCAGCACATTCGCATGACAATCGCCAGCCATATCTGAATCGGCGCCAGCAGCGCCATCACCATTCTGTTGACACTGAAGCACAGGACAATTGTAGATACGTTGGATTAGCTCTCGGAGCACCACGTCATGTGGCTGAAAGCCACTGCCGCCAGTGTAGCTGGTCTGTGGCAGCTGTTTGGATTGTGTTGTGCCCGTATTCGACTTGCACTGTTTGACATGGGCACCCGCATACTGCTTATAGGCAGATTCCCACAGCTGCTTAAAATTGAGATGGGTCACAGTGGAAACGGCCTGTGAGTAGCTCAATGGGAATTGCGTATTATCTCCAGCAGAGGTGCGGGCGGGCAGTGGATAGACTTTGCGCTGCGGTTGCTTGCGATATGTTTGCACGAGGAGGCGTGTCCATGGGTGCTCCAGTTGTCCGGTGGGATGCGCCCGTCTGTCCAACTGTGACCAGTGTGTGAAGTGTGCCAATCGGCGATGTCGTTCCAGCGATTGCAGCCAGGCCTTGTCGCATATTAGCTTGTGAAGACCATCGTCTGACTCACGCACAATATGTTGCGGATTAATACCTATTTCTAGCCAAATCGCATCGTCGATATCACCCATGTCTAAATCTGCTACATCCGCCTCCAACTATAAAAGTAGCTCCAACACAATAACAAAACTAAATGTGCAAATGTAGAGATGGCCATGGCTCGCAATATCTTATCACGACAGATAGTAAGCACGAACCAACACGCAAGTTGTTCATAAGTCTAATGTAAAACCAACTATTATGATAAGCTTTACTAATGATGGTGTATTTTTTCAAAATGTACTCAATAAATTATACAATTTAAAATTGTTAATTGTTTTGAAACAATTCAAATCTCAAATTTAAAGCTGCTTGACTCAACGTGACGTGTCACGTTATCATCTCTAGCTCGATGGAGTCTGGCTGTTTCCCAGCACTGTCAGCTGAGCCAAAAGAGTGACCCTTGCCTAACAAAATACCATAAAATCATATCGATTATTTTTAGTTTTGCGATAAAATACTAAGCGCTGATCATTTGTTAAACGGCTATTTGAACGATAACATTTGAAATTTATAAAATGTGTATTAAACTTCAACTAAAAAGAAATGTCAAGTGGCACATATAAACATAACAAGGCATCCATACTTTCACAATTAAGCAACAGACCAAGGGTTAAAAGACTGATTGTTGTGCATTTAGAAAACCGCTTGTCTAGGGGTCAACGGCCAAACAATACGCTGCTTATGTGTGTCGAGTTCAAAAGGCCGGCAGCATCAACAATGCTGTGAAAACACTCAAGCTTGTTGACTGGCACATACCAATGTCATGTTTTTGTTATTTCAAAGAACACCAGCAAAAAAAAAACGTATTATTTTTAAATATTAATTATACAATAACAGTCCGTAGGTAATCTGAGTTCATTAATTGCTCATTTAGGCGATTCAATTGGGTGTCTTTTCACTTTCATTGCGGTTATCAGCAAATTTTGAACTTTGTTTACACTTTAACAAAGCATATACGAAAACGACAATTAAAATAAGTAAAAAGGGATGAAGACTGCTGTTATTTACACAGCTTTTTAGACACAACAAAACATTTGAATAATCTAATAGCCCATTTAGATGACTGTCATAAGACGAATCACTATTTTGAAACCTGTTTAAGCAATGGGGTTTGTTTCTTCTTAAATATTTAAAAATCGTTAATAAAAATAGGCGCATTTTAATAAATGTGTTAAAAAAAAAACATGGTGCTTATGCCTGTTAAAACTTTGGTTTCACAGACATAAATTTTCCACAACTTTGGTAGTATTTGTGTTTGCATCTCATAAACAACTTGCTATAGGTTCTTTAGCGGGTTTTCCCATGCACTTTAGAGTGCTGCAATCTTGGTATAAGCCTAATCTTATCAATGCGGATTCTAAGCTACTATTTGTTTGTCGGCAACTAAAAGAGCAGACAATCAAACATTTACACCTCCCCTCAAAGACCAAGTTGTCCCATTGTATGAGTATTTATTGTACGAACGGTATGTGTGACTGTGTCTATTTGAGTTAGTTAGTTTTTATTTGCACACACATATTTGTGGTTGTCAACCGTCAACCTGTCGGAGGCTAGAAATGCTTGCTATTGGGATTATGGGAAATCTATTAAGAGAGTAATTCATCTGCCGAGTTAAAATACTCGATAGAGAGATTAAATAAATACCCGTTTTCAAGGCATACCCACATTTCAGATGCGCTACAGTTCGTCAAGAGAAACAACTTGTCGTTACCTGTTCAAGTGCCGTTTGCTTCCGTTCTTATAAATTGCCAGCTAAATTTATATATATGTATTTACTGATTTTGTTTTTAAATGTTGTGCATCAGACATCTGTCTCGGCTTTTGCTTTGTTTAAAAGGCCCCGCCTCCTCCAGACGGAATCCGGCTGTTTATCAGAAAAGACTCGAGCAAATATTTAAAAATTTCACAATTAAACGTTTAATTCACTTGACAGCCGGACAGTTCGTGTTGTATTTGCTTTTTAAAGGTTCTTACAGAATTTTCACACTTTTAATGAGTTTCGAACATGAAACAATTATCCGTATTCGCATGCACACAAAGTTTTGAATATATACGCGCATATATATGTAAGTTATTATATAACTGGCATATGCATGTAAGCAGGCCTCCCCTTGACCAGGTGCTTGTCTCTTTATTCATCATATTTTATGTATTTATAAAATGATATTGCGCTAAGTACTCGTACATATAATTAGGGCATTTAAAACAGTTTTAAAAATGATTCGGAAACTTGTCATATCCGAATATCAATTCTGTATTATTAAAACAAAGACTTAATAAAGCAATTAATGACCTGAGTCATTGAGGTACTCTGATATTGCTAATTTAGGTGAGGCGCCTAAGAATCGAATTATGGCCACATTTGGAGCACATTGGAGCGTACGACTTCAATAAAATGAGTCACATGCTGCCTAGATTTACTACGCATATCCCCCAATATACACATAATTAGTATCCTATATATATCGCCACGTTCTTGAAGTTAGTCCAAATATGGAATCTTATCCGCGCGAACATTTATAAGTTAAAATGCTTTTGTCTTTGGTTCAAAGTCGCTGGCGGTATAAAGATTAGGCTGTATTATATTAGTACAGTTGTAAATGCTATATTTAAGATAGCAAGTTGCTCCGTTTACGACTTGTACATAAGTTAAGATAATGCCAATCAAGGAATATTGCTAAAAGCTGAAATAAAAAAGTAGAAAAAAAAAAATAAATAGCCCAACATAAATGCAGGGTAAAGATCAAAACACATTGGCCGACTCAAACACAGACACACTCACACATACACACACACACACACACACACACACACACACTCACACACAAACACACACACACACACACAGACATGGTTACCAATTAACTTGACAGCCTTCAATACGTTGGCGCCCCTGGAAATCACTCAACTGAAGTCAACTCTTTGGAGATTGAGTCGCCAGGCACTTGAGCCACTCCAGCCAAAAGTAGTTCAAGTCTCGTGACGATATTTCATGACTACGACTAATACTATGCCTAATACTAATACACATCTGTAGCCAGCAACCAACTAACACCAAGAATCTGCGGTTGCGGTCGGTTTTCCTGGCATAGTGACCCTCAAAGTGTCAAAAGCTGTGTGGCAAGTGCTCGCTCGGTTCATTTAAAGCAACTATTTTTAATTATATGACTGTCTATTAACTGGTTTTCGTTATTGTTGCCTCAGCTATTGTACAACGAAAATGTTAATTAGTCTCTTGAATTACGAACGTTCTGAAAATACTGTGGAACTCCCAAATGTATCTCGTAATGCTCTTACATAGAGTTTGTGCTACTTCGAAAAACACGTGCAATGCTTCTCAATGCTTAATTTATAAAAAGAAAAATGCCCGGCTGAGGAAATTTTCCGTATATTTAAATACATATATATATATATATATATATATATTAGTATCAAAATGTTCAATCCAGTTTAAATGTAAATTTAAATCGTTTAGAAGTGTTTTGGAAAATCCAACAGAATATTACCTTCAATTCGCTCAAGCCGTTTGAGATCAGACTTACTGTGAATATGTGTGTATATGAAAATTGAAAAACACACTTCTATATACACTTCTATATACACTTTTATATATCTGTTAAATATAATATGCCCCATCGTGAGCTTATAGCTTTTCAATCAACCCTAATTCCTGAGCGAATGCGAGCATCTTTGTCATTTTAAGGATTTCTGTGTATTCCGAGTTAAAAACATATTTCCCTATCCAACGTTTCTTTCTCATAGACAGATATGTTATATAATAAATATATATAATATATAATATTGAGTGCACGACTAATATCTCTTACACAAGTTTCCAATGAACTTCCTATAATTATCAGCGTATATGCAGTAACAACTCTTAGTAAGTTATAGCAGGTGCTAGAAATATTGCAACCCACTGATTTATATTATGAGAAATGGATGTCAAACTTTTTTTCTTATCACTCTTAAATATATTAGTATATCCTACTCAGTGCGCTCAAGGTCAGGCGCTGTGTGTAACTTGCCTTGAGCTGCCTGAAGTTGGCCTTGAAAGAGTCACACATTGCAGGGAAACGCGTCGTTCCTTAATTAAGATTATTATTACTCATACACAGTGCAACAGACACATTGTACAAGATGTGCTCCAGCTGCTGCTGTTGGGGCACCCGCTCCCGCTCCACTGCCACAATATAAATGGAAATGCGTTTTGTGGTTGACACTTGGACATGTGATTGTAAAATGGCACTATGCCATTGGGGTGCAATGAGCCATCATTTCACCTAAAAACTAATCCTGTTGCAACATATGCAACACAAGCCGTCAGCACAGAGGCGTCTGTGCTCCCGTTCAAAAGAGTTGTGGCGCTGATGTGGAACGCCTTTCAGTTGGGCTTTAATTGATCGGCGCCCATTGAGGAACTATATTTATGTTTGAGTGTGTGTGTGTGTGTGTTTGTGCGTGTGAGTTCCATCAATTCAGAGGTCACAGTCCGCACTCTACTGATTGACAAAACTCTGTCCGCGTCCATCCACAAATGGCATTTCATTTCGTACGCTTCAATTAATTTGTACGAATAAATAACACAAAATACTCAAGTTGCAAGTTAGATATTGAGGGTATGGACAGCACTCCGATGTTGACTTATATATATAAATATATATATATGTATATAAAAAGACGTACCAGCTTGAGCCGGAAATGTTTTCGGTCAGGGACACTCGGAGTGCGGTTCGAGCCGGATTTTTGGCTTTACATGTAAATACAGTCGACTTTTTGCTTTTTTCTTGGGGGGTCGGGGGATTACCCATTTAATAGCGTATAAGACATGTTTAATTTAAATCTGCCTCAGCTGTGTCATTAAAAGTGATTAATTACTTCGACTACTCATTTTATGAAGTTACGCATACAAATTAGATTACGTTTTTAATTTATTGGATTTGGTACTGGGTAAGTTGGCAAGGGTATTTGAACTTCGTTAAGCCCTTAGAAAGCCTTAGTTTCTTATTAATATTTGGCATAATTTTTAATTAATATATGTTGACAAACAATTCAATTTCAATTCATGGTGTGGAATGGTACTACGATATGATGGCTGCTTCGCTGACTTGCTGGCCAATTAAAAAGAGAGCCACCAAATTGAAGATCAGAGCACAAACAGCTCCCAAATGTGTGATATGATCGACTCATCGGATTATATCACATGCGTGGGCAATGTGAGATGATGGAATGAGATCTGATGGGAATGGTGTGTACATTAATTTAAGCTGTCGACATTCATTAAACACACATCGGTATGCTCGCGGGGAGTTGTAAGTGCCATAAATAAATGTGCTGATAGCTGATAACAATTAATAAATTTGTTTAATTAACGGCAGTTGTTATTAATTAATATGTATTATTGCCAAAAGCAAGTTCATTGAAGTTTTTGTTTATTGCTTAATAGCTTAATACAAGTCACATATGCCATCAACTTTGGTGGATGTCGTGTGACAGCTTTGGATTATCAGGCCTCTTGAGTTCAATTGTATATTTCACTCTGCACTCTGGACAAAGTGTGCCATTGATAATAGAAAGCATATGTAAAAAAAAGAACCAAAAACAACAACAAAAAGTTCACTGATAAACCTGGTTTGCCCATTATACATGCATATACATACATATATATAATACAAACTATATTCAGAGAATGTACATGGAATGTGGTACTGAATTGTCCCTGATTATTGGTTAACTCGGATTTAACAAAATGACGTTCGTTGACTTAGATTCGAGATTCTATAATCTAAAGTCGATTCAGGCATGTGTAAATGCCTTTATTCACACATATTTGTGGTAATAAATATATATACTATATAATGTGTACTATTGGTATTTAAGTTCAAAGTATACTGAAATTTAAGCGCTTTTATCTGGTTTTCGCAATACGTATCACGTTTCCTAAATAAAAGTTAACGGCTCGCAATGACCATCAATTAAGATCGCTCATATCGTTTTGGGCTGAAAGCTCTCAGTTAGTACAACGACTAATTCTACATTTACTACTAGTATATATATAAATATAATATATATGAGTATTCATTATATCTCAACCGCATTAGACCGCAAATGCAGAATAGTCTTATAACGAAAAAAAAGTGCAAAATCAATTGCGGCTAGAATTTTCAATGCATATAATCTACTTGTATAATATATATATATACGAAAACGAATATAGCATGCTGAGTCGACTTAAAATAAAACCATTCACTTTAGCACCCTCCTAGAAGCTGCCTCCTCCCTCTCTCCCCCTCTCTCTAGAAACCCACTCAACATCACTTAATTGCATTGCACAAAGGCAAAAAAAAAAACCCAAATAGCTGCTAACAACTTTTGACTAAGTTTGCATAAAAAAAAAAAAGATTTGAGATTATAGTAGTGATTAGACGTGTTGAATACTCTATTAGCTGAGAAATTCTCTTTATCTAATTGAGAATTCACGTTTCTCATTTGAAACTATGCTCATTACTACTTTAATTATATTATTCTGCCAAACTATTAACTATATATTATGACTTATGTAAGTAATGAAACTGAAGGAGATATAATAAAGAAGGGCATACAGTGTTCTTAGTCTCATTTTGAACATGCTTTGTTTTTTTTTTAAGTTTCGTTCTCAAAAAACAATAGCTGTTTTTATAGTTTAATGACTTTATGCTACAGTTAAGCACACACATACATATGTATATACAGTGTGAGTTGCTATGTACTCACTTACTGTGGTACCTGTTGCGCGCGCGTGTACGATTAGCTTATGATTCACGAAAAAAAAAATCATGTTATACTCTGCACAATTTCCAATCGAATTACATTCACATCAAGTGTGAAAATGAACAAAGCTCCTTGGTACAACAAGCTTACGATTCCTTGCCGCAGCTTATTCGACGATCGACGCTGACAGCGGCGTCAGCAGCAGCAACAACTCCAGATACAGCAACAGCAGCAGAGCAACAGCAGCAGAGCAGCAGCAGCAGCAGCATTGCTTATCTGTTCGCATATAAACTAAAGTCAGTGGAAATAATTTCTCATTTGAAATTTAACAGCCGACGTGCGCGGTGGGCAGAACAAAAAAAGCTCGAAGATCGTGTGGTGTAGAAACCGCTAAAGCGAGTAACGAATCAAATACAGAAAGAGTAGAAGCAGGAGAAGAAGAAGCAAACGACCCAAAGCCCATAAGAAGTGCGTGATTCCAGTGCGTTTTCATTGCACATTCCAGTCTCGTGCGCGGTCCGCAGTACTATTTAAGTTGTCGTTGCGTACGGTTCTTCTCTGCCACTCTGTTTCTGCTTCTCTCTCTCTCTCTCTCTTCCTCCGTCTTTGTCTATCTCCCACTTTCGCTGTCAGTCCTGTTGTTGCGCGTGCGTGCCAAAAGTGAAAAGTGTTGAAGAGAGAAAAGTGTTAGCCAGCAAGGACCTGTGTGAGTGTGTGGCGGGTGTAAGCGCAGTTGTTTGCTGCACTCCGTTTATCCTTGTTTGTAACCGTGGCGAAGGAACTGACCAACTTATTAACGGTGCAACAGAACGCAGTCGAGATGACACAACAACCACAATGGGGCATCAGTTTCTCAAAGTGTAAGTGCAACAAGAATCCCAAAACAAAATAGTGTGTGTGTCTTTTTAGAGAGTGTTGTGAATTCCAATTCGAATTTGATTTCGAATTCATTGAACTCCAGCTCATCATTGTTGAATTGTTTTAATTATTGTTTAACCGACATTGACCGACAACAGCAACAAAACTAAAATGCAAACTTAAGTAAATAAGGTCTACATAGCTTATAACTATGTATTTATGTATGTTTGTATTTATATATCAATATACATACACATCGTATATATCGAATAATAAACAATGACACACCATTTTTATTTCTCTGCATTTGCACTTCCGATTCAGTTTTTGTGATTTTTTTTCTTCTTTTTTTCCGTACATGCTTTGGTTTCCGATACTAAGCTGTTTGATCTTTTTGTAGTTTTTGTTGTTTGTCTGCGCCTTTTGTCTAGCTTAATTATGCCAGGCACGCGTCAACATAATCATCAATTATCTTTCGGTCTATCGATCTTAATTCGCCTATTTCTATGTACAAATGATGACTTTCCGAACAACCCAATTTGCATGTGAATAACGAAAGGCGAGACGATGACGATTAGGTTCGGAAGAAGTCGAAAACATATGATAATAAATACATACATATAAGTATGTATATAGCTTGACTCAGAGACTTCTTGTTCTTTCATAGCTGTCTACGTATTTTCGTAGGGTATGCATATCATTTAGTTTTCATATTTATAATTATATGAATAAATTTTGTGTTATCATACAACAGGCCAGACAGATATTATCTTTAAAACGTCGACTGACAACTTTTTTTAGAGTTAGTTTTTAGATGGATTTATTAGCGGGATGTCAACAGAATATGATCATTTGTTCTTAAATAATTCTTGATTTTTTTTATCATGACAATGAAATGAAATAGACTTCTTGTCTCTTGGGGTATATATTGAAGCACCTAGGTCCAAGAAAGTTAAACTGCTTCAGCGTGCAAAATATAATTTCAAATATCCATTAAAAAAACGAAAAATATCTAAATAGTTAAAAAAAAAATGCTATCCAAAATTGCTTATTAGAGTTTGTAGCGAAATCTGCGAAATCTTTTACATAACTGTTTTGATATTATTGAAACTTCGTAAGGGAAAAATGTTTTCTCTAATCGAATCTAAAAAGCTTCGTAGTGTTGTAACTCTTTTTTAAAACGATAAAAATAATCTCGTCTTTTTCTTTTGGGGATGGCGGTAGTTTGACCTCCTTATAGAGCCATCGCTCGTTTCCTTTCCATTGTTTTTGGGCAAGGTCAATCCAATAAAAGAATTCGCCTTTTCCATTCTTCGCCTCTTTCTCTTTATGTTGCATACGTTTCATAATAAGTATTTTGTTCTTGGGCAAGCATTTCTTTTATAAGAATATATAATGTATAAATATCTACGAAAAATGAAAATGTTGTAACGTCTCGAGCTGGAATTTATATATTTGTTTTGTTTATACGTCTCTTATTTGCCGTATGCAAATGAATTTGTTGTTATTTGTGCGGTAAATAAATAATAAATAAAAAAAACTATTACCGCTACAAAATAATAATATTTTTTAGTTTTGGAAATGGGTTTGCGGGTATTTTTTTGTTTGCTGTAAACGTGAGTTAGGTACTTAAGTATTTGCGGAATGGATTGGGCCTCTTGACACTTATTACTGGCAATCCATCATGTGTCATCCATCATGTTGTGGATTTATCATTAGGCTAGTGTAGGACAGATTCTTGGATTCTGTTGAGCAGTTGCTTATACAACACTTTCACTAATTCCCTCCCAGGTCCCAGTATATTTGGCTTGGAGTCTGTGAGCACGCAATCAGTGTAAAACAACTTTTCCATGCCTTATCCGAACTCGAATTGGAACTCGAATGTATATCTGAAATATATGTGTAAGTACAGCTCGTACTTTAGCCTCGTGCTTAATTTTCGCCAGAGTCAAAGCGAATATGAGCATTTCCAAAGAAATTGTGCAAAATGTATGTCGTATTATCGCATGTAGAATGATTACAAGCTGTATGATATATGTACATATATATATATACATATATATATATGATATGTCGATAACCTATCAGTCAACTCTTATCTGTGGACGTCAGTTAATGTTGGACAATATCTTCCCGAATATGTCTACTCACCATTCATCAAGATTCCTTATGATTTTGAACTAGCACATGCATATATATATATTATAAATTAAGCTAATATCTGCTCAATCTAGGCGCCTAATCGGGATTAGTCGACTTAATCTCGACAACACTCAAGACACACACTCGTAGATATGATTAGCAACCCATTAATATAGGTGCGGATTAGGTCTTTGATATGAAAATTGACATTATCTACGATTTCTGCTTAAGTGGTATTATACGTCCATATAGCTATTATTATTTTGTTGTTGTTGTATTTGAGAATCGTGTTGGTTGTAAATTTCTATCAGCTGTCGGCTTTTGGTAAAGCAATTTGTTAAATAATGTGGCAAATATTGAGACATCGTTAAATTTTCAGCTCCACTGCAACTAAGTAAATATATTTATATGTGCTAATTATATATATATATAATATGAATTGAATTGGCAATCAGTGACGTCTTCGCATTTCATTGTAGGTTTACTAAACAAAATTATTGCATTTTTATGCAAACATCAACATGACAATCAACTCAGGTCTGACTGAGTGTGCACACCACTTGAGTTGTGTATAGAGCAACTGGGTCTGGAATCTAGGGTTTTTTATTCGTTGCTGCTGATGAGTGAAGCGTGGATAATTACGGCTGTGACAATCAGAACATCAACATTTTTCCTGCTCTAATAATATTGTCATGAATTGGCTTGCGATAAAAAAAAAATGATTGTTAGCTCTTCGTGTGCTTTATACTCGGCAGTACGGCTTCATTATAACAATGTGCTAATGAACTTGTTGTGGATATCACTTTTCGATGATTTATGTACGACAAGTCGGATAAATGTTAATCTTAACGAAAATAAAATCAATTTGTTTACATTAATGCAACCTTCAAATTGAGAACCTTCAGAATTTCAAATCAATTTGGTGGTATTTATTGGGTTGCTGTTAATGTTAATTGTTGCCACAATTTTAGGACCTCACAAAACCGTAATTGCCACACATCTGGCAATTTATGGGGCGCTAAAAGAACACTTGTTATAAGTGTATGTTTATAGGATTTTTAGCACTGCACCTTATCACGCCTCTTTTGGCAATTGAACTTATCTAGACATAACTTCACTTAACAAATAATTATATTGACGGCCATAATAATTCCAGCAATTTGAAAATGCCCCCATAAACAATCAGCCACATTTTATTTATTCATTATTCATTATCTATGATTTATTTTATTTCCCTCACCACGGGACATTTATAGTCATAGTGCTCACGTGCTCAGGGGTTACAGATCCGTTCCAAACTAATTGAAATGACCATTTTATATATAAATAGATTTAAATATAGACATCAGCTAGCAATCAAATGCAATTTTCCATTTATCATCCACTCAAATTGAATAACTTTCAAATAGTTTATTCACATGCTAAATAAAGTTTACTTCAATAAATTTGTACAAAAACAATGAAAAGTTTAACCAAAAAAAAAGGAAAAAACAATCACAAATTCCAATTGGCGTCAATATTTTAGTACTTAAGTATTTTTACTATTTTGTTAATTGATTTTAATTAATTGTAACCCCAAAAAAATGTCGTTTCTTTTGCGCCAACAGATTTTGTATTACCACAACGTGTGATATTGGCCATCATGGGCTTTCTGGCCATCCTGAATGCCTACACGATGCGCGTATGTCTTTCCCAGGCCATCACTGTCCTTGTGGTCAAGAAGAACAATTCGGAAACGGAGGATGGCGGTTATGCGATCTGTGAGGCAGATGATTTGGATGATGACGAAAAACAGAGCGGTGATTTCGAATGGTCCGAGGAGTTGCAGGGCCTGATCTTGTCAGCCTTCTACATTGGTTACATTGTCACCCATGTGCCCGGCGGTCTTCTTGCCGAGAAGTTTGGCGGCAAATGGACTCTTGCCCTGGGCATCCTCTCAACGGCTATATTTACCATGCTAACACCGCTGGCCATCGACGCTGGTGGCTCCGACTGGCTGATTGTGACCCGTGTGCTGATGGGTCTGGGCGAAGGTACCACATTCCCAGCCTTGAGTGTCCTGCTAGCCGCATGGGTGCCGGCCAACGAACGCGGCAAACTGGGCGCTTTGGTTCTGGGCGGTGGCCAAGTGGGCACCATTATGGGTAATTTACTATCGGGCGTCTTCCTCGACTCCTACGACTGGCCATTTGTGTTCTACTTCTTCGGCGGTCTTGGCTGTATTTGGTTTGTCATCTTTGTAAGTGAAATATTATTTTCCTAGTTGAATCAGATTAATTGAGGGGTCTATCTCATGTTGCAGATCTTGCTGTGCTACAGCGATCCCACCACGCATCCCTTCATCAAGCCCAGCGAACGCGAGTATCTCGTCAAGGAGATTGGCAACATTGGTCGCAACGAGAGTCTGCCACCCACACCCTGGAAGGCGATCCTCACCAGTCTGCCCATGTTTGCGTTGGTTTCTGCTCAAATCGGTCACGATTGGGGCTTCTACATCATGGTGACGGATCTGCCCAAATATATGTCCGATGTGCTGCAGTTCTCCATCAAGGCGAACGGTCTGTACTCCTCCCTCCCCTATGTAATGATGTGGATCGTGTCCGTTGGCAGCGGTTTCGTGGCGGACTGGATGATTCGTAAAGGCATTATGAGTACGACGAATACGCGCAAAACGATGACAGGATTGGCGGCCTTTGGCCCAGCCATATTTATGGTGGCCGCCTCATATGCCGGCTGCGATCGCACACTGGTCGTGGTGCTCTTCACCATCTGCATGGGTCTGATGGGCGCCTACTATGCGGGCATGAAGCTCAGTCCGCTGGACATGAGTCCCAACTATGCCGGCACTCTGATGGCCATTACGAATGGCATTGGTGCAATTACGGGTGTGATTACGCCATATCTGGTGGGTGTTATGACCCCGAATGCCTCGATAACCGAGTGGCGAACTGTCTTCTGGGTGGCCTTCGCTGTACTCTGCGTCACTGCGGTCGTCTACGTCATTTGGGCATCCGGCGAGATTCAGCCCTTCAACAATGTGAGCATCGAGCCACGCACCGTGGACTATGAGGCCGAGGAGCGTAAGGCCGATCAGAAAATGAAGCCTCTGCAGAGCAGCTCCTAGAGTCTGAGTGCCCAAAAGTGCCATAACTATAACCGTTGTGCTCTAGTTCATATCATATTTACAAATATACGTACTAAATCAGTTTTAATGCGTGTGCACCCGTTGAATTTTGCGAATTTGTTGTGGTTACCGCCCACGAAGACATTGTTAATGTATGTGTGTTTTGTACAACTTGCGATCATCTATTGCAATTGCTAGTTTTATAGTATGCCAAAAGGTCGGCCCCCAGTGCGCTGTCAATATATATATATATATATATATGTAAATGTTAATCTATAAGCATTCAGCTGCAGTTCCTTAAGCTTTAATTTTTAATCCCAAAATACGTAGGATAGCTCTGCTATCTGCCACACTTCCCCACACCCACCCCCACCCTCCGCCCCACTGTCACCCCTCAAGCCTCAAGTTCACAGATCCATGCCCCATTGCAAAAATTCACTCTCCTAATTATTATTTAGTATTTAAACGAAACGAAATTCAATTTTAGTCTAGTATGTACCTAATTTGTATTGCAAAAATGTAAAGTGTAAAATTCAATTTAAATATTGTATGGCATTATCTTTTTAAATTGTTGATCAATGTGTAATGCATGTGCTTCCAACGCTATCGTTGAAGCATATCTGTTTTTATATAATGTTAGTCCAAATAAAGTGCATAAACCAATTGAAACGAGTCTTGAAAAACAACAAATCATTGAAATCATTGCTTTGATATAAATTTGTTGTTTTTAAATAGGATTTTTTCTTCTTTTTTTTTAAACAGAATCTTTCTTTTATAATGTTACCAGCGATAGAATGCAAATTGCGAGATCTGTTCAATCGTAAGTACCATAAAAAAAGAAGGGAAATGAGATCCTTGTTTCGAGCAACTGAGAACTAAAAAAAACCTGTAACAGATCTGCAGGTGACGCAGCGATTGGTTGTTTGCTGCTTCAGTTTATTGGCCATCATCAATGCTTACGCAATACGCTTCTGCTTGGACTTTTCACTCCAGCGCATTGTGCGGGACTCCAATCAGTTGAAGGTGGAAAGAGAACCAGAACTGGGCAGCCCCACCAAGCCACCGAGTAGGCAAATGGGAGGCGGAAACCCTATAAAACAACCGCAACACAATATCATGCCACAAATGAAGTTGCCACAGAATGTGTTTATTACTACGTCGAACAGCACCGATATCTGGTCAAAGGAGGTGCAAGTTTTGGTCACCATATCCTTCTATGCGGGCTATATGATTACCCACATTCCGGGCGGCCGTTTGGCGGAACGTTACGGTGGCAAATGGATTCTGGGTGGCTCCATATTATTGTCAGCAATGCTGACACTGCTGACGCCAACAATTGTGCGCAATGGTGGCCCCAATGCCCTGATCTTTCTGCGCCTGCTCATTGGCGTCTGCGAGGGGCCAACATTTCCAGCGATTACCGTTTTGCTAGCCCAATGGGTGCCGGAGAAGGAGCGCGCACTCCTGTGCAGCTGTGTCCTAAGTGGTGGCGAAATTGGCATCACATTCATGCATCTGGTCAGTGGATTTGGGCTCAACGATCAGGATTGGGCTGTGGCCTTCTATGTGGTTGGCAGTGGTGCGATACTGTGGTTTGTTGGTTTCGTAAGTACTTTGGAATATCGTGTATCAGACGAACATATATCTCCTGATCTCTTCCTGGCTGTCTCCTTTAGGTCTTGGTCTGCTACAGCAGTCCGGATGCCTCGCCTTATATCGGAAGCGGCGAGCTGGACTACATCAGAAGCCAGGTGAGCGCAACGCTGGTGAATGAAGATGCGGTTGCCAATGGGAATGTGCCCTGGAGCAGCATGCTCATGAATACACCCATTTGGGCACTGGTGGTGGCCACTATGCAGCACGACTGGAGGCAACAGGAGTTGGCCAAAGAGCTAGTACAGCTGCTGGATGAACTGGAAAATAAAGGCAAAACCATATGGATGGAACTGGAGGCCAGCTTGGAGCTAATAGCGCCACATCTGAGCAGCTGGCTGGCCTCGATCACATTCGGATCTTTGAGTGACTATTTCATTGATAAGGGCATATTGAGTCGGACGCAGACACGTCGTCTCATGTCCTGGCTGGTCTATGTCAGCATCTCCATGTATTTGGTGCACGACAAGGATGCCTTGGCACGTCCATGGATCATTGTGGCATTTGGTGCATATTATGCGGGCATCAAGCTGCTCCCGCTGGACATGAGTCCAAATTTCGCCGGCACCCTGATGGGCATCTCCAATGGCATGGGCGCCTTGCCTGGCCTGCTGATGCCACTGCTGCAGCAACTGGAATCAGAGTACGCGTTTGTGGGCAGCATTCGTGCCGCATTATGGCTAGTCTGTGCCGGGTATATATCGGGCGATGTGCAGTCCTATAATGAGATGCCGATTCGCGTCTGAAATGCTCTCATATTGTTAATTACAAATGTTTATATTGATTAAAAACTAGACTAACATTTAACTATTGGTATAGTCTTGACTTAGGCAACATTATAATAGATTTTTATATATATAATTATATACATATACAAGTATATATATAAGGGCATAGGTATATATGTTTCATAGTACACAATAATATGCTTAACAGACGTGAAAGTTTCATTTCAATGCTAAAACTAGGAGCACAATAACTAAAACAAGAATTTTTTGTGTGCATAACGTGGATGATGCACATTTGTTGGATTAGGGGATTGTGGGTTTGGGTTTGGGTTTGTTTTTTAACTTAGTTAGCACAACGTGTACGAAACGGCTAAATGCTGTGGGTGGTGGTGGCTGCGCTGTCCATCTACTGGCCGAGTAGTCCGGTCTGGGCCATTGCTGAAACGGAATTCATGTCGATGCCCAGCTTGCGGGTGACATTGATTTGAGCCAGTGCCGCATTACGCAACGAGTAGACATGGACCAGTTCCGCCTTGCTCTTCGCATAGAGCAGTGCCTTCTCAAACAGATCGACAGCATGCTGCAGCTGGGCCCGTTGCACCTCGACAGTGCCCAGTGTCTCGTAGGCCAGCTCACATTTGGGATCCACTGCGATGGCACGATTGAGGAGCGTCACAGCTGCTTCGATATCGCCACGCCACTGCAGCATCATGATGGACTGATGGACGAGCAGTGCCGGATTTGTGGGCGCACGCTTCATGGCCATCTCATAGAAATGCTGGGCCTGTGGGAACTGCTGTTGATCGGCCAGCACCTGGGCCATCAGACTGTAGCACTCAACGCAATTGGGAAACTTTTCGATGGCCTCCTCAAAGTCCTTTATCACACGCTCCAGGCGCTTCTGATCGCCGGTCATGAGGGCCAGACGATATTCAGTATAGCACTTCTGCACGGTGGCAATCGCATGATTGGGTGCCAGGCGCACCGCCTTCTCGAACTCCAGCAGTGCCAGGTCGATCTGTTCCAGCAGCAGCAGTATCTGTGCCCGCTGGTGATATACATCAGGATTGTTGGGCGTCAATTTCTCGGCTTCGGCAAAGTCGGCCATTGCCAAATCGCGCTCCTCAGTCTGGATGAAGAGAGCAGCACGTTTGATGTAGGCATAGGAGCGCAGCGTCACATCCGCATCCTCTGTCAAAGGATTAATCAATTATTATTCTATTTTACAAGGCAACCTTTCAGCATACGCTTACCGTTGGCCAGAATGGCATCAAAGTCGGGCTTGCTCTCGGCAAAGGAGCCGCACAGTAAATGGAATGTGCCACGCATTAGCAGCGCCTCCACCTTGTATTGTGATTCCGCCTCCGACGATTCAATTTCCTCGGTACATGCCGCAATGATTTCATCATATTTCTGCTCTTCGAAGGCACGTTTGGCGCGTAGGAAGCCACGCGGCGGCGTATCCGCCACTGTTGGGGGAGGCACTTCCATTGTCTGCAGCGGATCGGCTATAAAGGATCGCATATAGGTGTTTATGAAGCTCGCCGAGGGCACAACAGGCACACGATCACGCAGACCCTTTTCGGCATCAATGCGTCCAGTCTCCTTTAGCACACGGTCGGCAAACATGATGGTGTTGTTGTTCTGGAACATCTCTAGAATACACGTGGCCGTCACATCATCCAAACACTCGATCATGTCCTTGGTCGCCTCATGGGCTCGGGCACGTCTATAGTAGGCCTTGGCATAGCGAGGATTGTTCTCCAGCGACAGGGAGCAGTCCTCTTTGACTTTGCTCCACTTCTTCAGCATCTCATAGGAGGCGGCACGATTCTGATAGAATATCGCCATGTCCATGCGATGCTCTGTGGGACACTTGTCGATTGCCTTATCATAGAAACTGATTGCCTCATCGTATTTGCCACTGCGATAGCAATTGTTGCCCTCCGTCTTGTAATTTTCGGCCTCCTTCAGCGGCGACAACTGTTCGCCGAGTTCGGCGTTCTTCTTCTTACGTTCCAACTCGGAATCGGGCGCGGTGCCATCAATGGACAACGTTGGCGTCTCCATTTTGCCCTTCTGGCGCGTATTGACCGTATCCTTGTTCGTCTTGCCCGTCTGCTTGCTCGACGCCTCATCGCTGGCACCGGTGCTTCGCCGATTGAACACATACATGCCCAAGCCGATGGCGACGGGCGTGCCAAGAATTAAGGCCACCTGCCATTTGTTCAGCTTTACGGAATTTACGTTGAGGAACGTTGCCATTTTGTACTCCTTGTGTGTGTGCGGTGTGCTGCAAAAAAAAGTTGATACATTGTGTAATAGCAATTGGCCTTCTTATCACACGCAGAGTTCAGAGCTCAAATCGCCTCTGCTAATTGCTAAATGCCGGGCGTGTTGCAAGTTGCAATGTCGCCCATTTGCTACACCAGTTGGTGCCTTAGCTCTGGCTTATTGATTTTTTTGTAACGCTCTGTGAGCGGCCTATAGTGGCTTTGGGATACTCACGTTTCTTTTATAATTTAATACTGCAATGAATTTTGCAAATATGAACTCTTAGCTGAATGTTTTTTAGTGACAAGTAAATAGAAATTGATATTTTGGATTACAGCTAGCCTGCTTTGCAAATAGAACACACCGTACGGAGCAGTGGCACAACCGTTGAATTTCTGAACGAGTCTTACGCACATGTGACAGCTGGCCTCATCGTAACAGAAAGCTGGCTGCTATAATACAAATTCTAAATAACAGATCGCGCTCTGTGCGTTAACATTGTTGATGTTAACAAAGAATATAATTAAAATACATCGTTTATTGATTTATCCATCAAAAAGTCTAGGAACTTAAATATATATATAATGATTTTAACCAATTATGTCTTTAATGTGTGATGTAAATGGAAATGTGTTCGCGTAGCTTAACTTTTCATATAGGTCCGCCTATTTCCGCTTAAGTTGGCAATGTACAAATGTCATTTATATGTATGAATGTTTACATTTGTACACACACAACATGCATGGGCATTTTACAGCGGTTTGTTGATTGTAGAAAACAAAGGAAAACATGTGGTTGGCGGTCGTATCGAGGCGTTAAGCCGAGTGCAAATGAGTTCAACTAAAAGGCTATAAATATGCACTCAGGCACAAAAACATACGCAAAGGCGAAAACAGAGCCAAATCGGAGGAGAGATATGCATGCAGTCAGACATTGCATGAATATTAAAAGCTTTTGTCTCGCTGCGTGTGTGTAAGAGAGTTCCACTTTCAATGCAAGCGCCGCAAACGTTCTCAATTAAAAGTTAATACGATTTCAAGTTGGTTTGTTTTTCTTTTTATTTTATAAGTTACACCTAAAGTAAACTTCATAATTTGAAACGCACTAACAATAAAATTAAAATTATAAGTCCGTAATAGTACGTAAGTTTAGGAAATTGTTGAAATTATTAGCTATTCAATACGATATTCCAGTGTTGATTTTTTTCTTTCTTTTGTGTTTTGTTTCCCAGCCGACAGCCGACAGCAGTGCCAGCTGCCGCCGCTAAACCAACTTCTCTTCTTCTTCAGGCTGCTGCTTGCTTTGATTTTCAATTCTACCTTTGCTCTTTTCTTTTCCTTTTTCTTTTCTGCTCTGCACTCTCTTCCTACTCAAATATTTATTTGTTTCTCTCTCTGCTGCTGCCTTGGCTCGTCCTCGGACATCAGTTCTTCATAGTCTTCTTGTTGTTGTTGGTGTTCATCAGCTTGGTCAATATCTTGCGCGAGTGGCCCGACGGGTCAAAGTGGTTGGTGTGCTCGCTGGCCTCCTTCTTGGAACGCTGCTTGCCGCTGTGGCCCGAGAAGATGTGTTTGCCATGGTCGAAGTTGTAGTGCTCGTATTCATCGAAGTGTGCCTCAGACATGTTGTATTTGAGATCTTGTGCTTATATAAAAAGAGTTGTAATTGAGGGCTTCTTTCTCTTTGTAGATTCTTTTGGCTTTGAGTTTTTTATTTCTTTATTTTATTTGGTGTGTATGCGACACTTCCACTGGTTGTCCACGTCCTCCTCGCTTCGAAACACGAATGGAAATTGAACTTTTTATCGATGTTGGGCACCTGGTTTTATACCCGGCGAGAGCTTTTTCTCTCGCCGTTTCTTTAGTTGTGAGAGTGGTTGCCCGAATTGCTCTCGCTCTCATAGACCCTGTGAGCAAAACAAGTTTATTTTCAAAATTAGTTTTTCTACATATTACTTTTAGTTTTCACCTGAATTTGCTTTTATTTTAATTTAAAGCTGGCTTTTTTAGATTTTTGTTTTTCTAACTAGCTCTGAAACGACTTCTCAATCAAAGTGATTTTTAACACAGAAAGTGCCCGAGTAGTTTAAAAATATTGCCCTTTCGCATACTGTTTGTAAATTTTCTAGTTTTGTTCAACAATCTTTAGTTCCAGAAATTTCGATGACATTTACCATTGGGGTGTCAGTTGTTCTGCTCATACTCTCTCTCGCACAAAATGAGAGTGCGAAAAGTTCTTCAGAGTGAGAACGTGTAAAGCTTTGCACAATTTTTGCTGCGCAATTAAATTTTTTTTGTGTTGTGTTTACAAAATGCGCGGTTAACAATAAAATATAAAAAGGCAATGACAACGTCAAACATATTGTTTGTCTCGAGTATTTAAATTATTGGAAACGTTTTTAATAATACACACGTTCTTTGGATGCAAATGTTATTATATAATGCCACGTTGCCAACCCTTGCGATGCCAGTGGCCTGCTGGAGAGAGCATTTGCACTTCCAGTTACATTTCCAGTTGCATCAAAGTCAGGCGAACAGTGAGAACACATGTTGCGCTTACAAGTCACTGGCCAGCTCATTGCCAACAAAATTTTCCGTTACAAATCAAATGTCAACGTAAACATAATGATTATTTGGCCTCAAGCAGCACGGCAGACGTGATTTGCTGCTCATATGTGCTCATACATGTATATATATATATATATATATAGACAGACCTTCATTCTTATATTTTATATATATATATTTTATATATATATTTATAAATATTAACTTGTGGTCCCCCGTGTCCGTTGACCCAGTTTCCCCTTAATTTTCGATAGAAAACAAAAGCTTTTAATTTGATTGTCCATTTGCTTCTATACATATACTCATTTATATATTAAACCAATTGTTTACGTATCAAACTTGCCGGTGATAAGCGTCGTTCAATGTTATCAGCTGCTATGTTGTGTAAGGCAGTCAACCTCGATAGACGTGTTAGTCACTCAAACAACTCGGGCTTTCTCGCAAATTGTTTCAAATGCTTCATCACAAAATTCCAGAAGCTACGCAGCGCAAGATTCACGAAGCTTTTTCAAGATAAGTTAGTCCAAATTGATTTGGCATTGAACAGCGTACCTTTTTCAAATACTTGCAGGAAGCTCTGCAATTTCAGTTGGTTGTTGAACAAGCTTAGCTTGACTGCTTGGCAAGTGTCTTGACTAACCATGCAAAAAAGCTGAACGTTATAGCAATTTAAGAGTTTGAGAAGCAAACATTCGGCTAATTTGGAAAAGTACTGCTTACATGGTCAGCACACTGCTTGCTTTTGCTGTAGCTCTGTCGACTCACAATTATTGACAAGCATCTCTTTGATCTGATTGGTCAAGTTGGCCATCAGTCGACTCTCGGAATGATTGAATCTTTGGCTCTCCGTGTAGCCGCCCTGGATGCATTTGCGTACTTCCTGCGCCTGGTAGCACAAAGCAATGCGGTGGCTGAAGTGGGTCGACTGCCTTGCACCTGGCAGCTCAAATTTAATGGATATATCATCAAAAGTCAAGGACGTTGGACACCACAGATTGTTCATCTGTAAATTAAAAAAAAAATAGCTGAGTTAAATAAAAATAAATTGTTATTTTTTTCTGGTTTTCAGTTTTCATTTAAAAATTGGATTTACCTTTACGCTGCCTTTGCTGCCGCGTATGATGGCTGAGTTGCACAGCTCCTGCTCAGCGCTCAGCAGGATGCGAGCGTATCGATTGCCCTGGAAGATCAGCTGAATGGAGGCCACCACATCGATGCCATCAGCGTTGAGCCTGCCAGCAACCTTCACGCGCTGCGGCACCTCTCGATACACCCAGAGTGCCAGCTGTAAGGCATACGGAGCCAGATCCTTGACTACGCCCGCATAACGCATTGCACTGATGTCTGCTGCGTGCCGGGGCCAACCCAAGGTGCACTCCATCCGATGCATGCTGCCCAGCCTATAATCACTAATCTCGCGCCGCAGAAAGCTGTAGGCGGGCAGGCAGCGTGACCAGAAACCCTCCATGAGGAACAGGCCACGTGCCTGTGCCTTGCTCACCAGCTGGGCCACCTCGTGCTCGACCATGCACAGCGGCTGCTCGCACAGCACATGCTTGTCATGGTTGAGCATCAGGTGGCACAGCTCGCAGTGCTTCTTATTCAGCGGTGATATGTAAACGGCGTCTGCAAATTGAAGGAGGACAAACCATAAATGCTTTTTGGACAGAAGCTTAATCACCTCGAATCCTCTAGGAGTTAAGCATGGAAATTGTACTCACCCACATCGGGAGAGCGTGCGAGTTCCGCGAAGCTGCTGAAGACATTAGGCACTCGATACTTGTCGGCAAAGTCGCCGGCCTGCGATTGATAGTTGGCCATGCAGGAGCTGATGCAATGCTGCTCCGGCGGCAGCACACTCAGAGCCGTGGCAAAATCCTCAGCCATGAGATTGACGGGCGCAATGCCCCAGCGTAGGGTCTTCGCATGCTGCTCAACCTGACTTAAGTGTTTGCTACGCAACTGCTGGGTGCGGCAATTCCACTGTGCAGCTGCCACCAGAGCTATGTGGGGAGGGAGTGGAGTTGTTATGGCCAAATACCGTGCAAAATACGATAGCGAAGATAATGTTGAGTAGAGGGATGGAGGAGAGGAGAGGGGAGATGTGGCAGAGATGAGGAGCGATTGTCGCGTAAAACGAATTTCATTCATACAATTCGCAATTGCATGATTTGGTTTTATTTGTATTTTTATACTTTGTTTCTTTTTCCACGAATTGGCGAAATTGCGGGTGTTGCTTTGTATATGTATTTGTGTTTGTGTGTGTGTGTTTATACCCAACTGGTTACTGGCCACCTGGCGAAGAGAGGGGCTGGCGGCAGTTGCACTAGCAGTTGGAGTCGTACTCGCAGTAGTAGTCGCAGTCGGAGTCGCGGTCGTAGTCGGACTGCCCATCTACGTTGAAACGAAGACGACGATCGCATTATGTGGCACTGTTTAGTGCGCGCCAGTCTCAGTTCCTCCATAATTAGTCATATTTGTTTAGCATCAAAACTTGTGAATGACTGTGCCCGCTGCTGTGGATCAGTGCCGCTTGGCTGCCAGAGATGAGCACGTGTCCACGCACGATGTTTAAAGTCTTTTATATAATACTAGATTAGATGAGATTAGACCTGGTATTTGTTGCCAGCCTGTAAGCTCTTCAAGGAGTTCATTTCATCTAAATGACATTTATGCATCCAAGCAATTACATTCATAATTTTGACATCAATTTAATTTTGAACTGATCTAAAAGAGTTTTTCCAGACTAGCCATCGGCTGGAGCTGTTTCTAACTTGTTTTATAAAAGTGATAAATGAATGTTTAAATGTGATTTCATAGATCAAAATCGTTTTTAGGCAGCAGTTTTTAGCTAATGCAAGTCGTGCGTGTTGCAAGCAGGCAGGCAGTGGCACGCGGTCAGCTCGATTGGTTGAGAGACTGAGGCTGGTCCTGGCCAACTAAGGCGCTGCACGTTGACGGCCATTAGGCGGCGCACTTTACGCTTAGCGCTTAACACTGCGTTCTGTCAGCGTTGGCTTTTCACTTTCTTTTAGAAACCGACGCACATACGTACACAGTTTGTTTATTTATTTTTATTTGTATTTTTTTTCACTTTTCAATAATTCGAATTTCGAATGCGTGCAACAATGTAGCCAGCCAGCCAGGCAGCTAGCCAAAGTCTGTGTTTGCTGCCGTAGGCAGCAGGCAAAGAGCATATGAAACCAAAAAATTTGTTTATCTAATTAGCCATGCACCGGGCGACTGCAACATTTCACCTGCTACACATTGTGGTGCGGTGGTTTCGCCAGCGCAATTAGCATGCATGGCAGGTGGCATTGGCTTGGCCAACAAATCGAAGCTGTCCTAAACCCAATTGCAAGTTTAAACAAATGAAAGTGTTCTACGCACAATTGTTGGCCCGGAAGTTGTGGGTGAAATTGGCCAGTGAAAGGTTGCCTTTAAAAAAAAACAAACACACAAAACATTAACAACAAATATATATCTTCTGGTGCGTGCGTCGATGATGACTCTTTCCACGGCGACATGTTCATTAAAGCCGCAACAGGCCGGCACAGCTCATAAATGGAAAGAAAAGAGACGAAAGAAAAAACAAATTTGCATGTTGGCAACATAAATCGTTTGGCAAAATATTTAACAAGTCAGCAGCAACAGTTGAAATCAATAAATTTATTGATACAATTTATATGGGCAGCGAGGACGGCAGCATGCAACACATGCAACACATGCAACACACGCAACACACACACACACACCGCTAATTAGAGCAGGGGGCGCGAGAAGGGGCGTGTAATAAAACTTACAAATGGACCAAGTTGACTGCACACATTTGTTGCACATACAAAGCAAAAGCCGACAAAGAAGTGGACAGCAGCGGGGTGGGCTGATTGTGTGTGTGTGTCAGTCAGTCAATGTCATATTTACAAGTCTTGCATTCTTTTGTGAAAGTCATGATTCGTCAAGTTCGTTGCCTAAATCTTTCGTTTGCAATTTGCTTGACATTTCGCTTTAATTAACACATCAAGCTAATGAGCCGCCTCAAAAATAAGGGGGAACTAGCAACAATATTGGATGATTGTTTTAATCCACAAGTTGTGTTTGTTGTTGTTGTGTTGCTCTTGCTGTTTCTGTTGCTGTTTCTGTTGCTGTTTCTGTTGTCACTGTAAGCGCTTTTAATGGCCTTACAAGTTTTATGCATGTCTCAAGTATCGACGTCTCTGAAACTCTTCGCAAATACGCACACGCCCAAAAACAACAGCAACAAGAAATCGACAATAGTAATGGGCTGGGCGACGGCATCATGACTGGACTGGACTGTCACTGGCCACTGACTGTCAATTTTGGTTTGCTGGTTGCTGGTTGCTGGTGGCTTGTTGCCATTTGCCTTAAGCTGTGAACACATTTTTCCATTTCAGCGCCAAAGAAATGTTTATTCAGTCAAATGACGAAGATTGCTTTTTATGCAACACACACAAAACATGCCAATTGTTACTGTACTCGTCCATGCAACAAAAGCGAAAGCTGATCAGACATTGACCGCCCAGGTAGCAGCCGCAGCAGCAGCATCAGCAGCAACCACACCAAAACCAACAATTTTTGAACAGAACTAACTTCTTGGTAGCTTTATACCACAACAAGCTGCAACCAGTTAATAACTTCAGGTCAAAACAGTGTTATCTTGAGATTGAAGCTTAAGTTCTTCAAAGCAAAAATTGAGAATAATGCGCTCGACGTAGTTCAGTTTTTTCATATCAGAATATTTATTTATATTTTTCATAATATATTAGTCTAAGCAAGTTCAGTTCAGCATTCAGTTTATCAGTTCAATTTGGGTATCTGTAATTTAGCCAAGTTTGAAACCAATTTTTGAGGGAATTTTAGGTGATTAATTCTCTCCACAGTTTTTGTATACAGTTGAATTAGTTTGATTATAGGCACATATTTTGTAGACTTTGTCATATTACTAGTAGTAGTACAGTACAACAAATCTGCGTATATATGTATATATAGTATAGAGATATCCATCTTAAGATTTCATTTGTATCAAGCGTAAAATTGTCTTCGGCTTGTTGTATTTGATAATCCCCGAGCAGACAACTTCATGGTCAGTCTGGCCATTCAGTCATTCAGTTAGTCAGTTAGTCAGTCAGTTAGTCAGCAACATGTTGCAGTGAAAAGTGAGTCTGTTGGCAGAAGAAGAAGAGGCGCGAAGAAGGAGCGACGACAACTAACCAAAAGCAAAGCCAAAGCCAAAGACAGCAGCAGCAACAGCAGCAGCAGCAGCGGCAGCAAAAAAAGCGAAAAGACGTCAACTTTGGTTGCCGGAAAGCAGCGGCGTCAACGCCAACGCTGACGTCGACTGCAACGCACATATATTGATTCGCTTTGGTCAGCAAACAACAACAACAACAGCAGCAGCAGCAGCAGCGACAAGTGCAGCTAGCAAAGTGGCAAAGTAAACGAAGCTCAACTTTGTCGTCTGGTGTTTTGCTGTCGTTGGCGAGGGGAAATCTTTTTTGGGGGGGAGGGCCTTGGTGTCTGGTCTGTCTAGAGTCGCAGTCTGGCCAGTTGTCTGGTTCGTTGTACTGCCGCAGCGACGCTGGCAGCGCAGTGGCGCACACACTGACGCTTCTTTGAGCCGTTTCGAATTTGAGTTTTGGCCAGCACAACGCGAAATCAGTTAACAAACGGACGCGTTTTGAAACGGATGCGCAACAGCAGCCACTCGCACTCGAGAAACGAAAGAGCCGCAAATTTCCTGCTCCTCAATAGCCAAAGTGCGAATGACTCTTCGGTGTTCGGTGCCCCAAAGTGTGACTCGTCTCGGCAGTTCGGGCCGTCGTCGTTTAAAAGTGAAATTCACTGAATGAAATGAAATGAAATGTTTGCCAGCCCCATGCAATTGCCATCGGAATTGGGAATGGGATTGGGTTAGCGACAAAGCCCCTCTGTGATTACTATTCACATCTGACAATTGCAGCAGCCGCAGCAGCAGCAGCCAAAGGAAATGAGTGCAAGTTAAGAGCAAAGTGACCACCATAAAAAAACAACAAAAAAACGAATTTGAAAGAAAAGGATTAAACATAGATCCACAGCCAGTCATTTGAGTTTCGTCTTTATAGCTATCTATCAGTGCCCGCGTTGCATGGTACGTATCAAATGTTGCATGATGTAAGATCACCCGAAGTGTAGTCAACAAATTGGGATTTCTGTTTTCAAGCATTTAATTATATAAATCAAATCCAAATTTCATTTTACATACGTGCAAATTTTGACCTAAATTTTGGTTTTGGTTTATTTTTTTTTTTATACTTTTGCTTATTATTTTATTTTTTTATTTCGATACATAAATTTTATAGTTTTCATTTACTACATCAGTAAAATACTGGGCAATTAGCTTTGGTAATTTAAGACTTACATTAGCTTACTATTTTTTTAATCCGATAGTTATATTTAATATTTTTTACTGACACTTTTAAAAAGTCGATGCAAAAGCCAAAAATGTTGGAATTTTTGTTGTTGGCATTTCTAACATCGACTGTAAAAGGTGAAAATTATGCGATAAATGCTTATATGTTTTTATAACTTATAAAAATATGCTAGTAAATTCGTGAATTATTAAAAAATTAAATAAAATAAATAGAAAGAAAATAATTCGATTTCCCCCGAGTTGTGAATGCTTTTCTACCAAATTATTATTTATTTATATAATTTAAGTCTTTAAGCAAACTTTGAAGCAATTCTTATCGAAATAAGAATTATTTCGCTTTGTCAATAAACAATTGTTTATTGTTGGTTGTTTGTTTTTGTTGTTGTTGTTTGTCTTTTGAGTGAACTCTTAGTTTTCTCAGCGGATGTTGCACTCTCAGCGAAATCGAATGTGCAGCGCTATTTGCACAAAGAATTAAGACGCACAACTTATCAACAAACAGCAGCTGCGACAAGTTGCAGCAGCAACAACAACAACGACAACAACAACAACAGTAAAGCACACACATCCCTCATACGCAGCGTTGACAGCGCCAAGCGCCAAATGTTCGCGTCGTAGTTGAAGGAAAAGGAGACAATGCCAAACACTTGCAACTGTCGATTTTTCCACAACTGCATGTGTGTGTGTGTGTGTGTGTGTGTGTGAGTGTGTTTACTTGTACGTGTATTTATCTTTCACTTAAAGTGAAGATGACATTCTTTAAATGAAATTAACTGCCGGCAGCAAAAGCAAGCACAAATAAAAAACTGCGTTGCAAGTTGCTGTTGCTGCTGCTGGTATTGCTGATGCTGCTGCTGCTGCTGCTGCTGCTGCAAATGTTGCTGCTGCTTTGGCTGCAATTAGTATTTGTCTTTGCTAATACGCTGCCATGTTGGTATGCATCCCCAGTTTGCTTGCTGTTGTTGCTGTTGTTGTTGACCAGTTGTTGTGGTCGCTTTTTATGTCACGCATAAAAAGTGTCGCACACTTGAATGAATCTTTTGGCTTTGGCTTTGCTTGTCACTTAGTGTGCCAAGTTGCTGTTGCGCTTGTTTGTATGTTTGTCTGTCTCTCTGTCTGTCTGTTTGTTGTTGCTCTTCTTATTTTTTTTTTCAATATTGTTTTGTGTTTGTATTCATGCATTTACAGCCGCCTCATTGGCTTAAGCGTTCACTTAACAGCAGCCGCCACTTTGCATGCAACCAGCGAACTCAATTGCTTTTTGGGTTGGGCCTCTGCGCTTTTAAAAGATGTAGTTGCAGATAGTTTGTAAAATATTGAAAGTACTCTGAAAGCAACTGAATATATAATACATAAGACAGACAATAAAGGCCACACACATCGTCACATTGTAGCTGATCTACATTGTATCTCTGAGTAAATTTAAAGTAACTGCTGCCACTTGAAAAAACAATTTCAAAACAATTTTGTTTTTTTACGTTTTCATATTTCCATTAGAAACTCAAATTTAACATCGATGACACAACTTTCTTCAATAATTCAATAACTTTGTTTGATAATTTGTTCATACTTAATACATAAATAAATCTTAGTGCAAGAGTTTGGCTCAGAATGTAGATACATCCAGATATTAACGACAAATGACTTCTAAGCGCATATTATTTGGATCACTTCAGTAATTGATGTTTACCATAATATGTTAAATCATCAACTACAACAACTACAACAACTACAACAACAACTACAACAAACAACGACAACAGCAAGAGATAACAACTTCCTTGCTTGTAAGACAAACTCGTTTAATGGCCAACTCACGGCTCATTCATGTAAACAAAATTAAATCCAATTAAATAACACAAAAGTTATGCATAGTTAAGTTTATTATGCAAAATATATTGTGAATGCAGGCAAGTCGGCCATTAAATAACCGACTAGACGAACGTGTGAAAACGGCAACTTACTTTGATTTAATAGTCGCAAATCTAGGCTTAATTTAGGTATTAAAAGCCAACATCTTATTATGCAGCTAATTCGAGAGAGGAGAGTGGCAGCTAATGCGAGAGAGGAGAGTGGCAGCTAATGCGAGAGAGGAGAGTGGCAGCTAATGCGAGAGAGGAGAGTGGCAGCTAATGCGAGAGACGAGAGTGGACAGAGGAGAGCGGCAACTGAAGCAACAACTGGGAAATCGAATGGTGCAGTGAAAGAATTTCATCTTTCTTTCTATCAACTAATATTTAAGCAGCTTTTTTTTTGGTCTCCATTTCCCCAACATTTGGGCAACTGTGTTGCCTCTAATAATCACTCGGGAGTAGAGCACTTTTGCCTGTTTACTCATTTTATATTGGTTGTAAAATTGCAATTAACGCCAATTTTGTGAAGGCTACGATACACGCCTCCCCACCCTCCAAAACAATTAGCCAGTTTTGGTGGTTTCTTTGCGAAGCCGTCGGTGAATTTTATTTGATTTTAATTGCCGGCCGCACCGAGATGTTCGCAATTTAATGGCTTTATTTATGCGTGTAGTAATCACGTTAATTTTTACGATTGCCGCCAAGTGACCGTCGTGCAACAGCCGCAACAGCCGCAACGGCAAAAGCAACAGCAGCCGCAACAACAACCCGTGGCGCGCTGCAAAATAAATGCAAATTTTTAGTTGATGTTCCAAAATCGAAACATTGCGCACAAGTTTCACTTTCGTTGGGAACGCCGCCGATGACAAGGCACATCGGAACGAAAACCGTTGAGTGGCGCACGTAACCTTAAAGACATGTCCCAAAAAAAAAAAGTGCCGCTGAGCCGCCTCAAAGAGGACCACCCAAAACAGGCACAGACCGATCGCAGTCTCAGATGCGATATGTTTTTAATAAAGTTGTCAGTTATAAGATGAGCGACCCTCTTTCTCTCCCAGGACAGTTGGTGGCACATTAATACATTGCCACAATGTTGCAGCCAAAAACTTGACACAGTTATAAGCCAACATTTTGATTAAAATTTAAATTAAATCTTTAAAAAATAAATAATAAATTTGTTTGTTTGTTTCTTAATCCTCTTATTTTTGATGGGACAAATTCCGCAGATCACTTAGTTTAAACAATTTGATTGTTAATAAAGACACACAAAATTTGGCTTGAAGGCAGCAAAATCTTCAGACATGCACTTTAGTGAGTAAAATATACGTTTAGATGAAATTAATTGACAACCGTTAAGGAATAATTACTTGTTCAGCGATTTTTAATCAAGATTGTGGTCTCTGTCAAAATAATGACAAAACCCAAACCCAGAAATGCAACAGATCAATTAGTAAATGTTCGAACAATTTCCTTAAAAAAACATGTTGTTGCCCAAGTTTTTGGCTTGCAATACGACAAAGATTGAATAACCGGAAAAGTTTAATAAGCATAATTTTGATTTGCATTTCCAGATAACCCGCACCGTTTCACGATGATTAGCGAACGCCACAAAACCCTCAATTTGGTAACAATATTTTGTTGCTGGCTCTGCCTGCATGCCGCCTGCCCCGCCTTCTGTGCGGCTGATGAGGTGTTTGAGGTCTTGCCACAAACAGCGACGGTGGCGACGACGAAGAGTGGCAGTCATCAGGATGAAGTGAATGGCTTGGTGTTTGTAACGCCCAATGCGACTACAGGTGAGAGAGGGAGGAGCACACAGTGAGAGAAGGGGAGAGGGAGAGGGGAGGGGGTAGGTGATGTGAGCTGCCAATGAACCGCATGAAATGCCGCAAATATGAAAGATTTGCACTTTGATTTTGTTTTAACCGCCAAATGCCGACATAATTGACACGACCACGAGATTGACGACGAGACGAGACACCATCACCTGTTCGCCAGTCCACCAGTCCACCTGTTTGCTCCGTTTTAGACGACGAGAAGAGAGGCAAGAGAAGCAGTGGCAGGCTATTTTAATGGCCAGCATTAGGGGATCCAAACAATTTTAACGCAATCATGCGCGGTATTTTAATGTGGTGCAGCAAATGAAAGTGAAAACGACTTGGGACTGGCCAGCAAACTGCCAGCAATTATGCAAGGATAAATGGGATATAACAACAACAACAACAACAACAACAAAACACACACACATTAAAAAAAAACAACCACAACGATGCATAGTCCAACTGGCAAATGGAGCGTAGGTAGTATGCCGCCCCAGAGGCATTTAATCTTTGGTAATTTATAAAAGCGCTCGCAAAAACCAATTGGTCTGCACAAATCGAAAATTGCCAGCTGGCAGATCAGAAATGCATGAGTCTCCACGTTTCCGCTAGGCCAACTCCCCAAAAATCAGGCACACAATGTGCAAGTCCCAGTCCAGTTGTCCAGGTTGTCCAGCATGTCCTCACGTTGATCTACGTCGCATTCAAATGGAAAGCGATTTGTCTGCTTGTTGCTAATAACTTATACGGCTACCACCAAAACTCAGACACGGAGCCTTAGCCTCCAATCCCAGACTCCAGCTTAGACACAGCTGCCAGTCAGCGTCGTTGTCGTCGTCGTCGTCGTCGTCGTTGTTGCGGTTGCCCCGTTGATCAGTCAATCAAGTCGAATCGAACACTGGCCCGCTGTTGTGTGTGTGTTGTTCGTTGTTTGTTGTTCGTTGTTCGTTGATAGCCTGACTGATGGCCCCCAGTGATCTGGCAGTGATCTACCTGGTGATTGCCATGTGGCATTCAAGTGGGCACTGCCTCTCAGTGAACCAGGTGGCATTATGTATGTCCGCCTGCGGTCCATAACTTGAACTGTGACTTCAGCATTATTGGATTGCGACTCCCACTGTTATCCCCACATTGGTCGGGGCCCACGCTTTGTTCATGCTCTCATCTTTGCTCTGGGATTAAGTTTGCTTTGGCCATAAGCAGTCACGTTAGCTTAAATTATATGCATAGGCTTAAAACAATCTCATCAAGACGTTAGTTCAAAAAACTGATAGAAGGATTTAAAAAATAATATGAAAACTGAAACGCTGAGATTTAGTAACAAAAGTTTGAAACTAATTATAATTGTAAGTGAACAATTTACTGACTTTAGCAGTTTTCCATTTAAACGATAATAATTTTTTGGTTTACGTATCGTGTTACCCACTCATTTGTGTGCTGCCTCTGCCGGGTGGCGCCGCAAAAACATTTGTTAACACTTTAACGAGTTATGATTTGGTGGCCGTCGTCATTTGCCCGCTGGCCATTTGGATGGCGAGCAATTAAAGCTGCAGACACACGTTCATGTTAATTGATGCAACGCTCTTCTCATTCATTGCAGCACCACGCCTGGACCCGAACAACAACAACGAGTGGCGACCACTGGGCCATGGGGATCCCCTGCAAAAGGATCCCACCTATGATTATAGTCCGCCAGCTCTCGATCGTGTGCGCTATTGGGCGGAGAATAATGTGAACAGCAGCCAGGATGGCAGACAGAAACTGCCGGGGGAACTGTTGCGCGACAAGACAAAGAGCGAGATTCTGCTGTTGGGCGTGGCGGGGGAAAGGGAACGTTCCAGAGCGAAGCAGCAGCAGCAGAAGCCATTACCCTATCAGGGATTGGGTTTGTCACAGCAGCAGCATCAGCAGGTGAAATATGCGCCCATTCGCCGGAGCTATTATGCGCCTCAACAACTGCAGCAGCATCAACAAATGTTGCAACAGCAACAGCAACTAATGCAACACATGCCACACACACATTTAATGCCACCACCCATGATGATGAAGGGCATGGGTCATGTGGAGTATCGTCAGAGCTCACCCAGCAGCTCCTCCTACATGAGCATGAATATGGGCGGTAGCTACACTAGTTCCTCCAGCAGTCACAGCAAGCCAGTCGTTAGCTCCACGCATTATTATAGCAGTCCCTCCACAGCCAGCAGTGCATCCTGGTTGACCCATTCGCCCAGCATGTCCAGTATGCCATCCCGCATGAGTTACGCGGATGCCCATCATCTGGAATCCATGCAGCACTACAGCTTATCCAGGCCTCAGACCTCGGTGAGCTATGCGCCCAACTCGATTCATGCGCATTCCATGGGCGCCAAGCAGGTGCCGCGCAAGCCCTGGCTCCATGAGCTGCTGCAAAAGGAGTTGGTGAAGCCGACGATGAAGCAGCGCATGAAACCAACAATGCCAGCCACCAAGTATCTAATGGGCACCACAAAGCCGCAGCACTTGATGAGTGCCTACAGTAGCTCCACCCATGCACCTACCATAAGCTACAGGCCGGTGACCTTTGTGCCTGGTCCACCCACCATAGCCACACCTACCACAACCAGCACACGCCCAGAAATATATATCACGCCAACAACACTCGCGCCCACCAGCTCGACCAGCTACGGTTTCCAGCCCATGCTCGTCTCCAGCTCCAGTTCGGCAACAACAAGGACTCCGACGACAACGACACCGCAACCCATCTATCAGCTACCCCAGACTTCGACAACGGTGAGCAGCAGCACCCGCCTGCTGATCCCACAGACCAGCAACTTGAAACAGCGACCGACAGTGGCTCCTGCACTGGAACTAACCACAGATGCTCTATTCTCACACTATAAACAGCCACCGAAGCCGCTGCTGGGACCCATGTATCTCATTATCGAGGGTCACTCCAAGGTGAAGACCTATGGTCAGAACGAATTGGATCCGCATAGTCCCAAGATAGTGCCTGTTATCTCGAAGCGGGAGCCGGTGGTGAGGATTGCGGATCCCAGCGAGAAACGCGGCACAGTCGAGACCTTTCAGGTCAAGCATTTGCATACAAAGACAATGCCTATAACGACAACTACAACAACAACGACAACAACAAGACCATCAACAACAACGACAACAACCACCACAAAGACTCCAACTGTGATTCCCACTGCGATTCCAACTGCGATTTCAACTCCAACTTCGTTTAGTCCCATCGCAATGCAGCCGCCCAGCGGTGTTGATGATCTGCTCAGCTTGCTGGACAACATGTTTGCCGAAGCGCATGAAATTGCCAGCACAACAACAACTCCATCCACAGCAACAGCAACAACAACCATTTCTACAGCAAGCAGCGGGAGCACCCGACTAAAACCGGTGACAATGAAAACGAAACTGCAACCACAGCAACCAGAGCCGCGCATTGGCAGCCAGGCGGGTAGCATTGAGAGCAGCCTGCTGGATGGTGAGGATGAAGTCAGCAAGGGTTCAGAGATTGCGACCAGCACCGAACCTGAACAGCCACCACGTGCCACACGACAGATCTTTGACTATGATCAATTGCCCGAGTCACGCATCAAGGCCGAGTCTAAAGTCGAACCTGACTACGAGCTAGATGATAATGATGATGCCGATGGTAATGATGATGAGCTGTTGGAGGATGGCGAACTGGACAATCTGGGCGATGTGAGCGAAGATGAAGAAACGTCAGATAGCGAACATAATTTACTCAAACGCATCGATAAATTTGTCGATGAAGTGGATGATGGAGACGATGACTTGGATGATTTGATTGAGGGTCTCTCGCCTGGCAATGACGAAAACGATGATTATGATGATGATGATGAACATGATAATGATAATTCTCAGCTGCAGCATCGTCAAAATTAGTTATATATTTTCTTAAAACTGTGCTCTATACCAAATCTATCAGAACAAATTTTTCTCACACTTAAAATGTTTTACATGTAAATAACTAAGCTTTAAAGATTGGATCGTTTGATCTAACGTTGTTAGTTGTTAAGTTATGTCATCCAAATACCAGATGAGAACAAGCGGTTTTCTTGTATTGTGTCGTTCGTACTGTATTGTAATTTAAATTAAATTATTGAAAATTTCTGTTTTTAGTTGTTAAGTGTGCAATAATTGACAATAAACAAATAATTAATGTAATAATTATTTACTTGTTTTTAAAAGGTTTTTGACTTTGCTGAAGAGCAAGTAGTGCACAAAGCAATCTGTTGGCAAGGCAGTGCTAGCACATTCACAAACCACATATCAATTACTTAAAACTGTATTTTATCTTGATTTGTTAAGTGTGCAATTTATAATTGATGTAAAAATAGATTTCAATATTTAAAGTGATCATACAATATTTCAGAACAATTCCGGAGCATCAAGCAGCAAAGAGAATCAAATAGAATATTCTAAATAGAATATCTGATCCAAATTCTTCTAAATGGATTTAATTCTCTTCGATCAAGCAGTTGCCGACTAACTTAGTTAATACAGCAACCTGTTGCGCAGCTCACTACCAATAGCGGCTTTTAGCGTTGACTCAAACCACGTTGACTCAAACCACACACGATATCGTATACACTGCTCATAAATTACGCTCTTCTGAAATACTCTTTACTCATTCAAAGTTTAAATCGACTAGATATTGTTCACGGCGTCAGTTCTCTTTCGCTGCCACACTGCAATTTTGCTTTGTTTATTTCTGTGTCGGTTCTCCAACAGCAACAGTTGAGCATTTAACGTCGAAGCAGACGGTATTGTGACACGCTTCCATCGTTCTCTGGAAGAAACTGCGTGCGCGTCGTGGGTGACAAATCACATCAACTACTCAATTAAAACGTACGACAAGTGCTTAAGCTCAGTTAAAAGTGTAAATTAAAGACACATTATCTGCAGTTAATTTAATGGCCAGCCTAATTTTAGCGATAAAATTATGCATTTTTCGATTCTTATTATTTGCCAAGCGAAACTGACCTCTAAAATTGTTATTGCTGTTTTATTTTGCTCTCTGATTCGCTTTTGCTTTTGTTTGAAGTAAAAGAGCGAGATAGCGTGAGAAAAGAAAGCAAAGTTGAAAGAACTTCGCAACGAAGTGAGAAAAAATTGCAATTTTCTCCTCTCCGTTTCTTTTTATCGAAACGAAGACTGTAACAACAAATGCATGAAACACGTGCAGCGTTTACCCTGTTTTATGACTCACTTGCTGTGTAATGATAACACCCACACATTTTGAACTTTGAATGTGTGACTAAATTTATGTATGCTGCCTTAAATTCTAATCAGACTCTTTACGCTTCAGTGAACGCATGTGTGTGTGTGTGTGCGTGTTTAAATAACCTTGATTTGTCTGCTGCCGTTGGAAACAACATTAAACATATATTTGCTTTTTTGGCTACTCGTCAAACATCAACAACCACAAATACAATCCAGCCAAATAAACTTCTAAGTTAAAACAGGTTCGCCGATCGAATGTGCAAAACACAAACAGAGAACAGACAGAAAGGGAGAGTACAGACAAAGAGAGGCGGAACAGCAGGCATGATACAAAGCAGAAAATCTCTTTTTTTGCGCCAATTGGAATAGTCTCATTCCAACATGTGTAAAAAGCCAAAATCAGTTTTCGAGAGTTTATCAGCAAAATGTCAGACGCCGCTGATAACATTTTGTTGCGAGCAGACAGAGTTGCAGCTAAGCTTGATAAGCCGGCAAACTTTATTTATTTGTTTGTTTGCGCTGTCTAGCATCCGTTTACAATGTAATCAGCAGAGGAATGCCCTTACTAAGCATTTCCCAAATAGAGTTCAACAATGAACTGATGAAATGCTGATAAATATGCCAATAATTTTGACTGACCTACTTTAGAAGTCAGGTTCAACATGTTAACCGGTTTCCGGCTGTAATTAACTGAACACAATTAAACCAAACTAAATAATTGCACGCCTCATGCAATGCAATGCATTTCAATCAGTTGTCGAATGCAGTTTAATCAACAACAATTACGTAATATGCTCAACAAATTTCAATTGGGACTACAGATATTCAGATATATATAAGACATAATGGTAAATGTCAATGCCCCTTCTTCAACATAAGTGAATGTGTAAGCGAAAAGATAAGTGAAATTATTGTTAAAACCGCAGCAAGCACCTCAAGTATTCTTTGTACTTCTCATTTGCTTTTTGTGTGTGTATTCTATATGCATATGCACACACACATGTGTGTGTAGTTGGAGTCCCACATGTGCACTTGGGGTCTTCTTCTGCTTCAGCCATTACAGCTGCTTAAAGAAGACGCCTCACGATGACTCGACTTAAAAAACATACAGAAGCATGCACATGAACTATTGCTTGAATAACGCGTGAACAAATGTGCTGGCTGCGTTATAGTATATAAAGATCAGTTCAATGCACGCATTCCCCCCACAAACACATACAGCAAGTGTGTATTTATTACAATACCACTTCACGGTTTATCGGTGGTTTGGAGAAGAAGTAAATAGAGTATTTACAATGCGTGATAAGGTGCGATACTAATCGCTTTTTTCGCTTTCGTTGTTTACGAAACTACAAATTTAATAAAATCACATGTGCCTAGTTTAATTTATTTTCATTCCGTTCTTTTTCTGTTGTTTTATTTTCTTATTTTGGTCTGCAAATGACGTTATTGTTACTCAAGCATTTTTGAATAGCATTTTTGATAACCCAATTGAACTGTGATTCAATGCTAAATATTTCTTTATAAATAAACCAGAAATATAAATAATATACGTCTTTAGGTGCATACATATATAATTTCATTAATTGCTTAAACAATTTTCTAATCAAGTCTTGTTGTGAGAAGGCGTCATTAACAATCAACAAGTTACGTGAATGAGATCGCATTTAGTATTTGAATTTATACATTTATACATACCTATTATGTATACATTATATGGAGTATATACTCTATACAGTGTGAAGCCATCAGTGAGTTAATCAAAAAATGTGCCAAGTATTTTGTTAGTGTGTTGAAATTGGTTTAAGTGGTGCAGATGCATTAGATTAATCCAAATATTCCAACGGGCCCCACAAGACTTATTCAGAAATTGAAAACAGCTTTAAATGAATTTTGAAATAACTTTAAAGAGCTGCTGCCAGTTTGGGTAATTAGTTTAAACTAAATTAAGTATGCAATCCAGCTTTAAATTAAGATGATTATGCGTTGAAAAGGCTTTAGAATGTGCCAGAAGCGAGAGAAACTATTTCAGAATTGTGTTACAACCAATAATGATAATTTCTGGGTGCGTTTGGTTAATTAGTATTTGCAATTGCAAGGGCGGGTTTAACAATGTAATCAATTTAATCTACCCGATGGCGCAAGTTGAGCAACTTTATATCACAGTTCAGGTTTGAAACCCGTTAACAGCCTCTATTTGTACATCTGTGTGCATATATATTGTACAATACATATACATAAATAGTAATCCGTGCAAATATCGGTTCATTTAATCTGCGCTCACATACTCAGGCGAACTTTAACCGCAATGAGGTTTTATTTGTATTACTATTAAGTTTTTCTCAACTCGAGGCAAACAGAAGCCAGTTTAATTTTAGCTGCTTCGTTTAGTTTGTTGAACATGTTGATGATAATCGAAAATAATTTCAGTGCGAATATTATTTCAATAAAATTTCAAAGCGAATCGCAAGTGTTCTCTTATCAATATGTATTGCAATTTTTGGTAATACCAAAAACAAAAACCGGTTCGTGATAAGATTTGAGAAATTCCATTCCCTATTTACTATTTAACCGGGTGTACCGTTTATTAAAAACAGCCTAGCCAGAACTGAGCCATGACAACAACCACAGATGCCAAGGAGAAGGGACCAGCAACAAAGACAACAGCACAACCGACCCAAACTAATGGAGGAGTAGCCGGTAATCTTATGAAGCGTCTGCGACGCTCCGCCTCCGTAACTGAGCACAATCTGAGCAGCCTGCGCAATCGGAAGTCCACGCAGCATCTCTTCGATCAGCATGGCAATCCAATAGATTTGCAACAGTACCGCAAGGTGCTCGACAAGGATGAGAATGGCAATGGAACCAGTGAAAAGAAGCTACGCTATAGACGCACCCAAAGCGTCACACGTGCCGAGGAGATCTCCAACAAGGAGGCCAAACAGCGCAAAGCCCAACCCGATAGATCGTACGTGAATAATTAAATTGATCATATACACTTCAAAATATATCTAAATCTTAAATATACTTGCAGTATTCATCGTCCACGGGACTCGCTGTTCTCGTGGAGCTCGGGCTTTACCAACTTTTCGGGTCTGGTTAACTGGGCCTTCCTGCTGCTCTGCATGGGAGGGCTACGTCTGGGCCTCGAGAATCTGCTCAAGTGAGTTCAACAGAGTAGATATATAAGTCTTCATTTATTTAACACCTTGTACCTTTTGCAGATATGGCATACGCATCAATCCCATTGACTGGTATTTCTTTCTAAGCGGTCGCAACGAGGGCGAGGGTCACAATGCCCTATTTCTAGTACTCTGTAAGTGCCTAACTCCCACGTCAAATCCAACTGTCCTCATTTAATACCAAATGTTTGCTTTACAGACTCTTTTGTACACATATCGATTTGTTTGGCCATCGAGAAGGGTCTCGCCCTGGTAAGTAGCCCCCAAATATTTCAAGTTCACATTCGATATAAGTTTTGACTCACTCTGAAAATTTCGACTCCTTATTTGGGACAATGGGCGTCCTAATGTGCCTATTTGTGACCACATTTTTGCGCAAGAGGGTTTTTTTTTGACTTGTTGCAAAGAATTTGAATTTAAAATCGAAAAAAAGAGAAAACGTTTCAGACAGCTGATTCGGAGCACAACGGATAGAAAATGTATCTGTTCCGTGATAGTTTTATTACAAGTAACCCAATAATGCGACAATCTTTTGTACGCTTCAAACATAACTTTATATTGAATTACATAATTATAATCATTAGATTTATAAATAATTTTTGTATGACAATTACTTTCGTACTTATAAATGTGTGTGTGTGTGTGTATGCGAGGTGTGTATAAATTAATCAATGATTTAGGCAATGCGTACTCCCGCCTGATCGCAATATTTCTGAACCATTTGTTTATACTCGGCCTCGAGCGGTGCAAGCAAATTGGTTAATTCTCCTGGTCGACTCTGCGATAAGTTGGACAATGCGCTGGCCAAATATTTGCGAGCATCTGCTACTTCGGCCAGATGATCCACCTGCTTGGGTTGAGCGAATGTCAGCTGGGAGAAGGCCGCCTGGTAGCCAGGCTCGGCATCTACAACAATTTCGGCCTCAGCAGCGATCGCATCCATATTCAAGTAGGGCAACTTCTCTGGCATGCGCTCGAACACATCGATAATAGCGTGCAACAAACGTGGCCAATACGCTGCATATCGACCTGACAACAGTTCGGGGCATTCTGTAAGCATTTTGCTAACGCCCACTGCTACTATTTTACGCTCCAATTCCATGGTGACCTTGTTCATGTCCGTGATGAAGACACGCTCCAGCAACATGCCAAACATGCCCGCCTGAATCTCTTCGATGAGCTGGACTAGCGAACTGGCACCAATTTTGACCACATAGACACTGAAGAACACAATAATTCCATTCAGATACTTGGCGGTCTTCGATAGCGACAGTCGCTGGAAGAGCAAGCCAAAGATTTGTCGCATGCTCGCCTGTAGCTCATCGGCGTTATAATAGAAGAGCAAATTCTGCAACAGATAAAAGCCCTCATGATCGTTTGCCTTAGAAGCGATCATCTTTTGGAAGATCCCGAGAATCCCATTCTAAAACGATGGGGGGATTATTAAGTGAGATATTTTCTTAAAGTATTTCCACCAATTTTTGCTTACCAATTTGCCGAGCGCTTGTATTTGTGTGGAGCCTTGTTTGATGAAAATTGAAAGCAGGCGGATTAATGGCGTCACATTGCCCCTGCGATCCCAGAGGGGTGGAGCCAGCAGGCAGGGAAAGAGTGCCCAGTAGGGTTCCGGTATTGGTCCACTGGACTCACGCACCTCCAACAGCACCGATAGCATTTGAAATACATATGGCATAAACTCAGTTATGTCCTGTTGCAGGATGCCCTGGAAAACTGGGAACAATGCCTCCTCAAATGAGCTGACAGCTGTGCCATCTGCTTGGCAGACGATTCTAGAATATTAAATTTAAAAGTTCAATTCTTTTGCACATCTTCAAAATGATTTTAAAGACTTACTTGATAGACAGCGCAAGTGTCTCGAAGAGGTAATGATTAAAGAGTGGTCGCGAGGGATTCTTGGCGACAAACGAGAGAATTTCGGTGAGGCGTGGCAATGCCACAGCCATATATGGCATCGCGCCGGCCTGCAGCACATGGAAGCTGCGCATAATTGCTGGAGCGGGAAGAAAGACAATTGAGTTGAAGTACGATTTTAGTCTATGACCTTCAACTCACCTTTCATTACATACTCGTTCTCTCCCGAACCTGTCTGTGCCAATGTGGCAAATAGTCCGCTCACCAACTGATTTGAGTGTGGCGCAAGAACCTGTGGCCCGAACAAGAGTCCATTGCTCGCATCCCGCATGGTCATTATCTTCTCCAGCGAGCAAGCCGCATAGCTGTGCACCACAATGCTCTGCGCGGGCAAATGCCGTATGAGATGCGACAAGCAGCCCGCCAACGTCTGTGGCCCCAACAGGCTGCGGAAGACCATCACATACTTGATTGCAGCTGCCTTTAGTACGGGTAGCTCATTAACTGCGGAGAATTTTAGATTTTTAAATTCTGCTTACTATTTCACTTTTAATTTGATCTGCTGATCATTTACCATTGGCTCGCTCCAGTTCGGGCACAATGTGCTCAGCACAGAACTGCGGCAAAGGCACCAGTTCCGAGGACTGTGTAACGCCGTGTTTTTGTGTGCCGCCACGGGATGCCCAGGAGGTGACCAAGTAAATGGCCGTATCCTTGGCACGCCAATTGGCCACCGGATCTTGTTTGTACTTGCCCAGCAAGATTTCCAGGTATTGGCCAAAGATGCCAAAGATCTTTTGCTCAAAGTTGACGGACAGAGTCTTGACCAGATCACAAGCGGCACGTCGACGTGTATCAATGTCGGAGCCCTCAATATCACGGCGTATATACTCATCCGGACTATCCTCGAATAGCTCCTCATCCGACGGTCTAATGTCCAGATTGGGTATGACAACCTTTTCGCAGATGCGCGCCAGTATCTCTGGATTCTCAAAGATGCCGTGATAATGCTGGCGCTCAGCGACAACCGAAAGGAATTGCAGAGCATTCGAGACGAGCTTAAAAAAGCAGAAATATTAGAAATAATTCAATTACTCAGCTGGATAACTCTCTCTTACCGAATCGTATTTTGTGTGCAAACTGGTCTTCACCAGCAACTCCCAGACGGCAGTGACAAACTGCTCCATGTACGGCTTGAATTCCTCATCATATTTGCGTGCATAGAGGCAAATGTTCTCGCAGACCTGCGATCGCAGATGTTCCAAGACGCTGGCATCCTCGTTGTCATCGGTGCGCAAAATGGCAACATCAACGGCCAGCTGTTGTAGGAATGCGCCCATCCATATGCTCATGTTGTCCTCAAAGAACTCGGGCAGATCCTGCGAGTTGAGCGAGAAGAACACCTTGCTGACCAGCACCAACGAGCTATAAATGACCTTCAAGGCCTCCGCATTGCCCTCGTGTAATGTGCTCAGCTGCATTGTCGCCTGCAGCAGCTCTGTCAATGGCTTGGCCATGCGATCGAGCACAAACTTAATCTCCTCCCACAACGCTTGCGATTTGAATTCGAAGCGATAGCGCTTGAAAAGCGAATGTGCCGTTTGCAATATACCATTGATAATATGGAAATCGCCAGATCCAAATTTCTCGACCATTTCATCGATGAGTTGCGGCCATTTCTTGGGGAAATCATGTTTACCAATAATGCTGACAGCATCGCTCAGTTGCTTCTGTAGCGCCGTCGGCGAGTGCAGCATCAGCGTCACGATCAGCGTCTTGATCGTATTGCGATCGCTCATGTGTATGCGATCCGGTTCTTCGCCATCCTCGTGTGCGGCCCAATTGCGTTTCACATAGTTCTTGAATGCGATTGCCCCCGCTACCCGAATGGTCATGTCCATCGTTGCCTTGTCGATCAGATTGAGCAACAGTACCGGATAATTCTGCTGCAATTCCGTCGACTCCAGCAACTTTTCCGCTGTGAAATAATTGTTAAATTTAAAAAGAGAACGAGAAATGCATTTATTCCCACCGATTGCCGCCGTTTTCCCGCGCGCGCGTTCCCACAGTCTCTCTTTCTTTCTCTCTCCAAGCACGTACATAAGCATGCTCTCACATACTCACCGGGTCTGCGAACATTTGGATCCGCACTGAGCGTCTGTTGCAAATAACCGGCTAGCAATTGCAAATTGGCATCAGTGACTTCCATTTTGTTCGATTTTGATTTATTTATATGTATTTATATCACCTTAGTTTTGCGTTTTTGATTTGGGCTTGACTATACAACAAATAACGAAATTGCGAACACAAAAAAAATACGAACAAGCGGCGTGCAAAACGGTGGAATGACGAATGTGCCGATGTGTCGGCGATGGACTCGCATTCGATGAACGATAACAGGGGCCCTTATCGACATTACCATATATCGTGAACTTGCATGCGATAACAGTAGCTCTTTTCATGCCGATGATTTAATTGTAATTAATATTTTTATACGTTACTTTCTCTGTTGCAGGAAATCATTTCCGAGGGCCTTGGCATGGCTATTCAGACAACAAACATAATTGTATCGGTTTGTTTCCCTGTTGTGATTATTCATATCAAGGGTTCTACATTTAGCATAAGTAAGTTGCTGTGTTTGAATTTATTAAGAGCGCTTTACTAACCGTATCATCGCCTTTAGTGGGTGCCACAACTGTGTGTTCCTATTATGCCATACTGTTCTTGAAACTATGGAGTTACGCCCAGACAAATATGTGGTGTCGAAAGACTTATCAGCGACAGCCCCGTGAGCGACGACCAAGTATCACTTTGGCCGAGCTCAGTAAGTTGTTTTCTTATTGGAATAGTGGATTTCTTATTTAATAATTCGTTTATAATTTGAACATTAGAAAGAAATCGCAATAGCGGTGTCGAGGATGATGAGGATGTGGCGAAGCTTGTACAATATCCCGATAACTTGAGCTACAAAGATCTCATGTACTTCTTATTGGCACCTACTCTTTGCTATGAGCTCAATTTTCCGCGCACTTCGCGTGTTCGCAAGCGTTTTTTGCTGAAGCGTTTGCTGGAAACGTTTGTCGGTGTTAATGTTGTACTTGCTATAGTCCAACAGTGGATTTCACCCTCGGTGCGCAATTCCTTGATACCATTCTCCAATATGGACATGGGACTGGCTACGGAACGTTTGCTGAAACTCGCTGTAATTAATCATAACTCAAATCTGTATTTGTTTCACATTGTATATTCTATTGATTAGCTACCGAATCATTTGTGCTGGCTGTGCTTTTTCTACCTGATGTTCCACTCATTTCTGAATGCTATTGGCGAGGTGATGTATTTTGCGGATCGCAATTTCTACTGCGACTGGTGGAATGCCAATAATATTGACACTTTCTGGCGTACTTGGAATATGCCCGTACACAGATGGTGTGTTCGTCATCTGTATATTCCAGTTGTACAGATGGGTTATTCAGCACGTCAGGCATCCACAATGGTATTTCTGTTCAGCGCCTTTTTCCATGAGTATTTGGTAAGATTCCGGTACCTCCTATTATTCTGCATTCGAAGTCTTATGTTTGGTTATCTTGTAGGTTTCAGTACCGTTGCAAACGTACAAAATTTGGGCCTTCCTAGGCATGATGGGTCAGATACCGCTGTCGGTCATATCTCGGTATATAGAACGTCGATTTGGGCCACGCATGGGAAATATTATTGTTTGGGCTTCCATTATATTGGGTCAACCACTGTGCATAATGTGTTATTATCATGACTATGTCATTACACATTTTCAGACATCGTTAAATGAAACCCAATTTCAGAATAGTTAGAATTTTGGTAACACCATAATCTGGTCTGTACTTGTAGAATAAATAAGCCAAAAATGCAAGTGCAACATACAAATCAATTTTGTAGTTTTGCAAATGCATTGCACTGGGTAACACAATTCTATTGTTATTCCATGCATTTGTTAATGATTTTAAGCCGTCATGTAAATAAAGAAAATGGATTTTTATTTCTTTTATTTTTATTTAATCTAATAGCTAGTTTTTAGAGAAGCGCTCCGATAAAAACATTTGCCTTGCGACAATTTGTCATCACTTGCGTGCCGTTCAATCGATGTTTTTATAGCACTATCGATAAGTGCCTGCTCGACTTAGTGGTAACAATTTTTCTCTCCTCCACCGATACCAAGCCAAAACATATTTAATTATTTCTGAATACGTAAAGCGATCAATTTGAAATTAAATGTACAATATTTGGTGCGCTAGTTAAACGTGTTGGGTGCATTTAAATTCACTCAAAATTGAGCTACACAAATCTATCATATTGTTAAGGTGAGCTCAATAGTACCACAACAGCAAATTGGTCAATAGCTCGTCGGCGTTTTCGCGACGCCCGGCACTCACACATGCACATACAATCAAATGCTTGCATGTACACGAGTGCGTGTACACACATAAGAACAGCTTTTCAATGTGTGTGTTTGGTTGGTGCTCGTGCTTTGCAAAAGAAAATTATTTATCGGCTTGCAAGAGGCGGGCACCGTGTGAGTGAATAGCGAAAGCGCTTTAATAAAACAAAATGTTATTAATTTGCAGAAACGTTTGGCGTTGCCAGCAGCAGCAGCATCAACTACTGCTTCGACTCGGCAAACAATCGGCGTTCTTCGCCACTGCAAAATCAACGGAAGAATCACCCAATTTTAGCAGCGACCCGGCGGAAAAAACCCCATCAGCAGTTGCAGCAGCTGGCAGTCACGTAAGTTTTGTCACGTTTTGACGCTCTCGGTTAGCTAATAACAGGAAATCCACATTAATTTTCTCAACAGATCATGAGCGGTCGGTATCGCGGTGGTGGTGGTGGAGGAGGTGGTGGGCGTTATGGTGGGGGTGGCGGCGGCGGAGGTTACGGTGGTGGCTACAATGACTTTGATAACTACCGCGGTGGCGGTTGTGGGGGAGGCTACAACGACAATTACGGTCCAGGACCGAATCCCTTCAACAGTAAGTAATTCATGTCATTAGTAATACATAAATTTCAACAGCAACCAACATTTCAATGTCACTATCGATAATGTTATCGGGTTTTATTATCGAGATACAGATGGCGCCAATCAAATTATATTTAAAAATTTTAAAAACTGATAAGCTCAAAAGAACTTTTTAGTTTGTAAAGATATCTTGAAGCTGATTTCCAATTATACAAATTTATTTGAATAGGCAATTCAAAAGAAATAATGCTCTGTGTATTCAGTTGTAGTTCTTTTACTAGTAGATGAAATAGTTCTACAGAAGTAGATTGCACATTTCCTATATCTTTTTTATAAAATATTGTAATTAAATATTGTATTCTTTGCGCAGTGGGTCCCAATATCTCAGGCAATGATCTGATGCACCTGATGAGCGCCATGGCCAGCAACTTTAGCATGAACTCGCAGCCACCACAGCCGATGCGTCAGAGCTGTGGCGAGCTGCGTAATCATCACTGCGGCATGTTTGTTGAGCTCTCGGGGCGACTGATTAAAAAGCGCGTAAATCGCTTTGCCGAGCTGCGAGATCGGAATGGCGGCGCTTGCCAGCTGGTCGTACTGGAGGACAAGCATCCCCGCGTGGCGAGACGCATGAACAACATGCCCGAGAACACAACACTGACAATTGTCGGCCAAGTGATGCGAAGACCGCACAACTCTTGCAACCAGACAATGCCCACCGGCGAAATTGAGGTGGAGGTGCAGGACATCCTCAGCATACATTTCCCAGCCAGTGGGACGAAACGTGCCGGCGATAAGCGCACCTACAGCACCATGGTGCAGCAACAGAGTAGCCTTGGCATCACCAGCACCGAGTACAAGATTGCAAGTAAGTTGCGCAATAAAATTAAGTGTATCGCTAAATCCTGATCATATTGTTCTTTACATTGAAGAAAATGAGAATATTTTGAAATACTTTGAGAATCGCGATCTCACCTGCAATGACTTGCGACGTGATGATGTTGGCAAAACAGTGACCCTGGTGGGCTGGATACCATCGACTAAGAACAACAAGTTCTTGCAGCTGAAGGATGGTTATGGTCAGACACAGTTGATGATCGAAGATCAATCTGTGAGTAAATATTTAATTTTCCTAAGCATTTATATAACATGTAATATCAATTATAATATGGAAATATACACTTTTTTACAGTTGATGGACACATTCCTGTCCACACCGGAGCAAACTGTATTGCAAATCGTCGGCAAAGTGCTGGGCAGGCCAAAAGCAAACATAAATTTGGTATGTGAATGGAACAGTTGAGCATACAAAAGGTACTGAGATGTGTTCTTCTTTATTTCTGTGTAGAAATATGACACTGGTGAAGTGGAAGTCAGTGTGACCAATGTCAAGGTCTTAAATCCCGACGATCCCTACGAGGGTCCCATCAAGGTTAAAGAGAAACTGCAAAAGATGTCAATTGATGATCTCGAGGCCGAAGAGGCCGCTGCCGCCGCCGCTGCCTCTGCTAACAGCGCCATCAGCGCCAACAATGGCGATGGCAACATGGATGGCAGCGACTCGGCTGCACCAAGCGCAGCCCAGTCAAATGCCGAACAGTTGCGCATCAAGGTGGCGGACACCAATAAATTTGCAAATCGCACACACAATTGCGGCGAGCTGACTTCCAATGAAATCAACGAGAAGGTCGTCATATGCGGCTGGCTGGAGTTCCAGCGCATGAACAAATTCTTCATATTACGCGATGCGTACGGCCAGACACAAGTGCTTATCCTAGCCAAGACAAAGGGCCTGGAAGAGTATTCCGAATCGGGTGTACCTATTGAATCGATTGTGCGCGTCGAGGGCACCGTCATACCACGTCCAGCAGCCACCGTTAATCCCAAAATGAATACCGGTCATGTCGAAATCGAGGCCGACAAGGTCGACATACTCAATGCGGCCAAAAAGAATCTCCCCTTTGAGATACGCAAATTTAATCGCGCTGGCGAACGCCTGCGGCTCACACATCGTTACTTGGACTTGCGCTTCAACGATATGCAGCACAATTTGCGTTTACGCTCTGCGGTCATAATGCGCATGCGCGAATATTTAATCAACTATCTGGGCTTTGTGGAGGTGGAGACGCCAACGCTGTTTCGTCGCACACCCGGCGGTGCCCAGGAGTTTGTGGTGCCCACCCGCAAAGCTGGCCACTTTTATTCACTCGTGCAGAGTCCGCAGCAGTTCAAGCAAATGCTGATGTCCGGCGGCATTGATCGCTATTTTCAGGTGGCGCGCTGCTATCGAGACGAGGCCACGCGTCCGGATCGCCAGCCGGAGTTTACACAGCTGGACATTGAATTGTCGTTCACCAGTCGTGATGATATTATGCAATTGATTGAGGAGACGCTACGCTATTCGTGGCCCAAACATTTGCCCAAGCTGCAGACACCATTCCGGCGGATCACCTACGAGGAGGCCATGGAGAAATATGGCAACGATAAGCCGGACACACGCTTTGGCTTTCTGCTCAACAATGTATCGGAGATCATCGAAAAGAGCGAGAATTTCAAGGACAAATATGAGAATTTTAGTGCATATGCGATTGTGGTGCGTGCCAGCGATGCCTTCTGGAATGGTGCCGCACGCAAGCACTACGAGAGTTTGGCCAAAGCTTTCCCGGGCACCCTATTTGTGCGTAAATTCAATTTCGGCAAGGATGTGCAGGAGCGGCTCACTAAACTGCTGGGCACCGAGGTGGCCACTGAGATTATTGAGAAATTCGATCTAGAGGAGAATGATCTGCTTTTCCTTTGCATTGGTCCCAAGGTGGAGGCGGTAAGAATTATTTCACAAACTTTTCTATATTCTTGATTGTCAATTGAATCATAATTTTGTTCGCCCATACAGCGGAATCTATTGGGTCGCATTCGCCTGGACTATCACGAGTTTCTCGTGGAAAACGTTAAGGCAAAGAAACCCAACGACTATCGCTTCCTTTGGGTTGTCGATTTCCCGCTCTTTGAACGCGACCCCACCACCAATAAGCTGGAGAGTGTGCATCATCCCTTCACGGCGCCGCTTGTCGAGGATTTGGATAAGTTTGCCACCAGTTGCGATAATCTCGAGACCATACGTTCCGAGGCATACGATTTGGTTCTGAATGGCCAGGAGGTGGGCGGTGGCTCGATGCGCATACACGATCGCGATATGCAGCAGTTCATATTGGAGCAAGTGCTCAAGATACCCCACGATCATCTGTCACATTTGCTGGCCGCCCTTGAGTCTGGTTGCCCTCCTCATGGCGGCATTGCTCTGGGCTTGGATCGTCTCATTGCCATATTGTGTCGGGCGCGCTCCATACGCGATGTGATTGCATTCCCCAAGTCGCTCAACGGACGCGATCCGCTCTCGAATGCACCAGTTCCCATTTCCGAAGAGGAAATGAAACTCTATCACCTCGCAATACAGGCGGCTGAGCCCGAGGAGGACAGCAGTGCCTCAAATGATACAACGCATGAGCAGGAGGACGATGATCCAGATGCAGTGCGAGCACCACCATCACCCATGTCCGGCACCAGCGATACGGAACACACCGGCATGGAAGTCGATGTTAAGATCGAACCCGCCGACGATGTGCCAGCGACAGCGACAGTGCCACAGCCAAATCCCGAGGCGGTGAAGCAGGAAAAGGAGATTGAAACGCAAACCGACGTGCTTTCATCACCAGAACGAACACCCGAACCCGTTGCAGCTGCTGCAACTCCCGCAGCCTCATCAGCGCCAACGCCAGCGACTCCTGACCGAGCAGCGCCAGCGACGCGTCCCAAACGCGTGGTCAAGAAGAAAGTGTAGAGCACATTTGTGTTGTGGCAGCAACAGCAGCAGCAGCATCAGCGGCGATAAAGATACGATTTAGCATTTTATCCACAAGCTCAAAATAACACCAAACAAAATGACGATTCAGGAAACCGTCAGCCAACCAGTAAAAGAAAATATGAAAATGTGTCACCATTTATTATGTCAGTCTCATGTTGTCAGTGTAATGTCAGTCAATCAAAAGCAGGGCGTTGCCGAGGGGCGCGTCCTAGCGCTTATGTATATGCCATTGGCACAATTTTCGTGTTTTAGTGACTTAATTGTCCCCACCCCCCATCCTCCCTCCCATGTGGACGCTCTCTGCGCGCTCGCCCACCTACATTCGTAAGCCCATTTTTAATTCTATATATCGCAATTTATTACAATTTACAAAATATATATACGAACTGCTATTGTATTGCGATTTGTTTGAAAATACAATGAATCAATAAGTTATATGCATATTTACTGATATTATCAAGTTATTTTTTGGGGTAGTCACTTTAAGCCTGAATCATAATATCATGTTAAACCAAATACGGTGTTAGCTCGCCAATTTTAGCGAGAAGATGATTGAAATTCGTAAGTAGTTCTCATTTCAAGGAGAACTTTCATTTTTTCAATGATTATAATATATCTAATATAATTATAAATTTTATGATTTCTATAAAATAAAAATTGTATAGGCTCTTTGCATAGATTTAAAAATGCTTGAAACAGAAGAAAATAAAAAAAATGTTCTCAAAAAGAAGAATTTTCGATTCTAGATCCTCAATTTTATAAGAGTATAATTACAGAACTTTTATTTAAAATTCGCCAGATATTCAAAAAGCGTATTTGAAGGCGGGCCTTAAATTACTTACATATAATATTATATGTGGATTGGGGCAAGGAAGGGAGTTTAGCAAGGACTGCCAGGATTAATACGACTAATTCACCTTTGGCGTGCTGAATATGTAATTGTCTATGTAGCCAAGTGTGAGATTGCGTCGATAGTCCCACCAGTTCAGTGGCATATTTAATTGACGATCATCCATGTCGACAAAGTCCTCCGAATCCGGCGTTTGCTCCTCCACAGAGTCGTCGCTATCGCTGTCCGCATACTGAGGCGGACTGTAGCTCGTCCATTGCTCATAGGGATCCTGGATCCCAGCAAACGGTGCTGGTGGCAAATTGTTAAAATTGCTAGCCAGCTTGCCAAACTGATCGATGTGCTCCAGCAGCGGATCAACGCTATGTGTGGACATTTTCAATGGCCGTGGTGGAATGCGTGGTTGCTTCACGCCCAGCGTTGGCAAATCCGTCCACTTGCCCAGCGCATAAGGTGACGTATCATTTGTGTCGATCATGAACATGCCACGCGTACCGGGACGTATGTTCTCGCCAGCCTCAAGCAGATAGTTTGTCGGCGGGCACATGCCCAGCAGGTAGGCGATGTAGCCACTGCATGCCCAGCCCCAGAAACCTTTGGGTGAGCGTATGGACTCCAGATAGTAAGCCGTCGCCCGCTGATGACTGCACGCAAATGAATCTGCCAGATGGAGTTGCGTTAGTTGATTATGATCTTCTTCAGTTTGATAGCACATTGCACTTACTCATCCACATTTGTCCACTGCAGCCAGGCTGTGAAATGCCGCCGTTCATATAGAAATCCGCATGACCGCATCGCTCCAGCTTGCCCTGCACCAGCGCATTGGTGTGAATGATATCGACGAAGTCCGCATCACTGGGATCCAGCTTATCATTCACCCCGGCGGTAATAAACAGTGGCATCGCCGGATCCAGTCCAGTGATGCGGGGCAGCTTATACGATTTCAAATTGCGCGCTATATAGTTGGGCACTTGGGCGCCCAGTGAGAAGCCGATGATGTGTATATCCGTGTTGCCCGTCTCCACCAGGCGCTCCACCAGCTGCGCCGCGCAAGCGCCCGCTTGCCGCGTGTTGTGCACAGCGCTCACGTAACAAGGACCCGGGGACAACACGCTCCAGTCCACATATAACACATTGTAATCCGACTTGGCCAGGTATTCTGCAAAAAGTGTGTGGACTGATTAAAAAGTTTTTGGCTAAAATAATTTAATATTCCATATAATTTTAATTTTAATATCCACTGAAGGAATTGGATTTGAGTCGTTAAAATTAATTGGATTTATTAAACGTGCTTTTGAGTTGAATTATTGATAATCTTCTCCAAAGATCTGGCCAAATGTAATCTGATCACAGTTTTAGATTCACTGCTAGACAAAAATCACATTTTATCAGTTGTAATTGTTTAATTTGTTTTTTTTTAAAGGTAATCTTTTAGAATCGTTATTAAGTTTACTCACCATCTCGCATATTTTGCAGCGGATTTAGGAACATATCGGAGTTGTAACCATGTATGAGTATCTTGGTGGGATGTCGAGGATTGAAATAAGAATTCGTGAGATTCGACTTCTCCGCTGACTCATCAATGTGAATAGCTTGTCGATCCATGACATTGTGACGCGTATAAATGTAATATTTGACATCTGGATCTGGACAGCGTCGTCCTATGGCCCATTTGCAGGGTCCAACGGTTATGTCACGATTCGTACTTGGCTGTGTTGTCGCCGGAACTGCTGTTGTTGACGGATTATTCGATTGTGGGGCGGATTGTGTGACGAAATCCAAGACCGGGCCGCCGCCACAGCTGCTGACTAAAGATGGACTCATATAGAATTTGTGCTTAAGTCTTACACCAGACACTTACCTATGAATAGATATGGTAATATTAGAAGCCTATATCTCATTTTGAACTGTAAATTCAATGAAATTGCGAATTGTTGGTCAAATTACAGCGGATCGAGCTGCATGGTCTGAAAATGTCGGAGAAACTGAATGCCGGCTATCGAGTCGATAACCATTTTGGCCAAAATGTAATAAGTAGCCGAGCAGCGAGTGTGTGTGTGTGTGTAATTATAAAGTGAGAGTTGTGGCAGAAAAGTGAAAACGCTGAGAATTTCAAGCGAGTCAGAGGATTAGCTAACGGTTGAGAGACTCGCTCGGAGAGTTTGCCCTAAAGTACTGTGAGTACTTATACCCACTCACACACTCTCATACACATACTCACACACATACACACACACACACATACACCTGTGGGCTGCGTACGTGTTTGCTGTTTTAATTTTGTGCGGTGTGAATGAAAACTTTTTGTTCACGGGCACGTCGCAAAGGGCGAACGTTCGCTTAATGTTGGCTTGTCGTCAGCTTTTATATGGATCCTCATATATGGATCTTCAGCTCTATTGACATACGCCTTACGAGCCATAAATAACCACATACCAGATAGCTTTAATTGTATTCTTTCCCGACCCATGCCAACAACAGACCGCATATTTAAATTTGGGTTTGTTTTTGTTTACCTTGTCATGATTAAACAGCACGCGAAATGGTAAATGGATCAATTTTTGGGGGGCTTTTGAAACTCGTGTTTATCGAGTGCTCTGAATAAATGTACAGATTATTTTGCCTCGCAAATTTCCATCATTTTTCGATTTAGTACCACAGCGTGTGGCTAGCAAAAGCCACAATCTTAATTTATATATAGCTCTTGTGGGCATACATATACATTTAGGTAGTTGCTGTCCATTTTTTCAGGGGCAGTAGCACTCTTAAAGACATGGAATGTCAAATAAAATGTGAACATTAGCCACAAAAGTTAGAGACATCTGTGCGACCTCATTTGTCGCTCTCACTCTCATTCTGTCAGTCTACAAGTGAAGGGTTAGGGGAGAAATGCTGCTGAATCTCTTGCTAACCATACCACAGAATCCATTAATTTATTTATAGTTCCGTTCAACAAAGTTGTCAAAGTCATAAAGCGATTTCCAAATTGACACGCGCGCAAATTCATCAAATTCTAAAATTTAGATGTACTTAAATTCGCACAGCTGGAAACCATTTTGGCAAGATTGTTACCCTACCTTTGAGAAATAATATTTAAGCACGTAAGCAAATTTCTATAATTAAATCTATTTAAGATGAAAATATATACAACAATTAAGAATAGTGTGTTATCCTTCATAGAGTGTACATATTAAAATAACATAAATTTAATTAAATTTATACTAAGTCAGAATGTTTTTGAATAAGCCTGGTATACCCAATGAATACCATTGAATAAATATAGTATCAATCCTAAAATAAAATGAGTTTAGTATCAGAAATATATATATGCGAAAACTAATGCTATAACTACTTCCGGATTATAAGAAAGAATCGAAATAAAATTAGGGCTCACAGTACGGATGCGTAGTAATGATTAATCTGTTAGAAATATTTGCGATGATTTTGCCGGGGGCTACATTTTTAAGGTCAAGGTGGCACAGCCGAGAACAGTGATCTGTGAGAGTCACAATCTCATCCAGAACATAGAGCTCCACACAGACTCAAGCTTATCAACGGCAAGCTGCCTCCAGTTTGCAGCTAGAAACGACTAAGCTCAGTTCTCGGGTAGCAAAACAAACGAACAGATGAACAAAATGCGCTGGAAATGGCAGCTTATGCTGCTTACAGCCATTCACCTGGCACACGGAGAAACAACAACAACAACAGCAACAGCAGAAGAGGACTCCGAGTCTGGTCAGTTCTTTACTCGATTGTATAAGCGTAATCTGAAGCAAATGATGGAATTGAGAAATGCCAGCGCCGAGCCCTGTGCTGATTTCTATGCACATGCCTGTGGCAATTTTAGCCAGTTGGCGCAAGCAGAGGATCAGGATGAGGCAGTGCCTCCATTTTTGTACAACATGCAGGATCGCATGCAATTCTTTCACACACAACACGGCAACTTTCAAACGTTGCCCGGTAAATTATTGGCACAGCTGTATAGTGAGTGTAAAATGAGAAGCATGCCGCAGCATGTGGGAAGTCTCCACCAGACACCAGCGACGCACTGGGAGCGCATGCTACAACAGTTGCCCTTTTTGGCTGCCCATGAGGATGTGCTCGCGTCTTGGCCCTTTCTGCGTCATCAATGGCAACGCAGGCAGCTGGATGAGCAACTCAATTGGATTCAACTGGCGGCACAGTTGGCGGCACACGGACTGCCCACCTTGTTGCACATTTACTTTGCCAAGCAAACCATCTACTTGGCGCCCATGCAGGAGCTGCTCTGTCCCAGTTTGCGTGGCTTTAAGGTGAGCATGTCCGAAGTGCTAACGTATCGTCATCCACAGGTGGCTCACATTGTGGCCCACGAGATGCGCGTCTTGTGCCGTCGAATGCGCGGAGAGCTACCATTGACCAACAGTTTGACCAGACTCAACCAGAGCACAGCAGCGCCCGGGGAGGAACTATTGCCACTGGATGATAATACAATGGACTATCTGCAGAGCTTCTTTGGGCTGCTCAACTTTACGGAACGGCAGCTGATTGAGGCACGTAAACTGCCAATGAATGTCGAACGCATAACACAGGCGTGGGAAGTGTTGCGCCAAACGGAGCCCCGCATTGTGTACAACTTTGTGCTGTGGCAAGCCCGGCAACGGCTAGAATACGAGGATTGCTATCAGCTAGCCACGGAATTTGAGCGTCCGCTCCACGCCGAGTACTGGCAGTGGCATGTGCTTGCACCACAATTGAGACGCGATGTCGCCTTGGCCATGTATCAGTTGCACACCACACGCTTCCAGCAGCGGCGACGAACGACGCTGAACCGCCGAGATTGGTATGGACTGCTTTTGCCCGGTTCTGTGGAGCATCCGGAGTTGCAGGTGGCGCGACTGCTGCAGGCCCACGCCCAGCACTATCTGAATATTACCGAGCTAACCATGCAGTACAACCAGGTGAATTTCGTGCCGGGCAGCTTCTATGGCAACCTGTTGCAGCTGCGTCGTGTGCAACTGCGTCACAGCTTCGAGTCGCCCTATGTGGACGAGGATGATGTGAACCAGTCCGCATATTTTCTGAGACACTTTCTGCACTTTGTGCTGGTGTCGCTGCATCGTCCCATGTATCATTATTATGCCACAGAAGGACTGCAACTGTGGCATCAGTCACGTCTGCTGCAGGACACCGATGGATATTACACAGCCTTGGATTGCTTGGAGCGGCAAACTCAGCAGCTTTACGATGCGGAAGTGGCGCCCATCTATCGGCAACTGAGCAGCCATGAGGTGGCCAATGTGTTCCACTTTTATCGTTCGTTTCAGGCCTCTCTGCGGGATTATAAATTTTGGCTGCACGGCGAGCGTTTTGTCTTTGCCGAGCAGTTTGTGCTACAATACTTTGGATTGGATGAGCACCGTGTGCTCTTCTATGCGGTGGCCCAGCAGTTATGCAATCGCCAGGACGAGATCTTTGCGGCACAGATCAATCGCGGCTTTATGAATCTGCCCGAGTTCCAGGCTGCCTTCAAGTGTGATCCGGAGGCGTTTATGAATCCACCGGCAAAGTGCATGCTGAACAGATGCGAGTAATATGGGAAAGGATTTGCAATATTAGAGCTTAAATACTTTTTAATAAATATTTTTAAAGTTATATGTTTAAACAACATGTTCAACAGTTTGACGTAGTTCTAGTTTTATATATAGAATAATAATATATTTAAATGTCCGCTTTCCTATTGTTTGGTTCCTCTATTAAATCTTCCAAAAATGTATGTCAGTTTTTTTTAAGTTGCATCACAAAGAATATAGCCAATATGGTTCAACTAATTATAAACACATTATTTGCTGTATGTTTTCCACTTAAACAATCGCAAACACTGCTCTAGAAATTTTGGATTTTCTGCTTATCTTTCTAGCCAATGAGTATTTTGAATTTATTGCATCTGCTCTCCATTCAATTGTCGGCATGTCAAGGTAGAAATTATCAATAATTTTCAGCCCAACATTGTGAGCATTGGACCGAAATATTTTCAAACATTTTTTCTATATTGGTCTTAGTCATTATGCTCGGTTTTTCTAGGTTGAAAAATATGTTTGTTGTTTCTAGAGTTCAGTTCCACCATTTGCGCAGTGTGTTAATGACAACTGTCAGGTAGTGTTTTGGGGACTAGAATCTTGGACCTAAAAAATGCGACAAGTTGTTTATGAATTTTTGAGCATTATCCTATACCAACTACAATAGATTATATACTATAGTCTGTTTTGCGTATTTGTCAATTTTTGTTTCAATTTTGAAAATCTTTAAAATTTATGGGTGAGCACAATCCGATGAATTTGTGTGGCATCTAAAAACTTAAGATACGTAAAGTTGCAATGCAATCAAATTGAATGCATTCATTTTTCAGGCAAGTTAAGATATTATATAGTAAGTACGCTTGCACCTGAATCTAATAAATACTAAAAGAGACTACTTGAAAAATAAACTTTTGAATATTTTTTGAACGCAATGCTTTTTTTTATGAAAATGTTTACATAATATAGTATAAAAATGTATTTTAATGGAAGGCATTGTTATTGTGTAGCGGCTGCGGCTGCTCGCAAACTGTCAAACTGCTGGCGTAAATTTATTTTATTTATTTTCTATGTGATTTTTTAAACTTTTAAGCATGTTCCAAGCAACTTTTACTATTGGCATCTCATTTCAACGCATGTGTTCTTTGGAGACCAGAATTATAGTCCCAAAACACATACATGTATACATACATTTTCCATCTTGTCAGTTGACAGCACAACTTTTTCTCTTGAGTGTCGCCGTCTGCGGAAAATATCTAACATCTGTCTCTTTATATATGTGTGTGTGTGTGGGTATGTATGTGGTCTATCTTATAGATACTTTCGCACTAATGTTTGGCGTTTCAAAGAATTTCTTTTTGCTAAATTTTGCTCAACCCAACAGCCAAGTGCGTGAATCGATTTTAGTTGGGCCAAAGCCTCGCGTCAGTTAATAGCACAGTCCGCAAAAAAAATTCAAAAGTGACAAAAATCATAATCAGGTAAAAATGGAATTTATTTGAGATTTAATCCAATGTGAAGTGATATTTTTTGCACAATCTCAATCGAACTTAAGTGTGCCGTGCTCATAAATATATCGAGAAATATTTGGAACAGTTCCAATCTATAAAGCTGGAATTGTTTTCCCACTAATTCTATCTATATGTACTTTTCAATGGCTACATATAGCCAGACATTAAGATTGCTCTATCATCAGCAAAAAACCAATAAAAAATAAAATAAAAAAAAAGGAAAAAACAACAACAAAACATCAAACAACTATTTGTATATAGTATACACGTCTATATGGAGTCTGTCGCTCAGTTTAAGACTTTCGATACGAATGATATTCTCATATAACTTTTAATAATTTTCTGGTGTGTGCGGTTTTTGAAAAAAAAATCCATGTTGTATAATTTGAAAACAAAATGATATGTGATTTTGAAATTTATGGGCGAATTTTCAGTGTTAATATAAAAAAAAATCTCACGCGCCAGCTGAAAATTTTATTCGAAATATTTTTATTGTCTGACCTTTGTTTGAGTAGATAAAAAATTGGAATCAAATACATAGAAAACCTTAATAATTTATTAATTGCTTTATATTTTTAGAACTTAATCGAAAATGCATGAGGCAACGAATTTGTTTACCACCTTCGGCATTTTGGCCATATTGCTGTTTTTCCTGTGGATCATCTATGCAGTATTGTAAATCATCATCAAATGGGTAGAGGCATAGAGTTAAGGTGAGTTTTATATTTAATCAATAAACTCAAGCCACTACGTTTAAATATAGAAGTTAATGTTAAGAAAATATTGGTAATGGGAAGAATTTTGAAGTCTTATGTATAAATCGGTTAAAAATGTAATGCTATTAATAAGCTATATAATATAAGGAAATTAAGAACTGGTAGATCTTTAGCTTTTTAGATATTATTATCCTATATATTCTGTATATATTAAATATATATAATTATATATATATATTACCCAGGATCTTGGGAACTAGAAGATATCTAGCTTTGATTATTATATTTCAAATAATTTAGCAACCCAAAAATGAATTTTAAATCAAATTTGTAAAACGCCTAATTGAAAATATTTTTTAATCATGTGTTTCTCACGTTTTCCGTTCAAATTTATATTACGCTCCTCCATGTGTGAGGCGCAGAGACTTTGCTACGTGACTCGATGTAAAATGATTCAAATATTTTGGAAATCCAGCACAGGCAATTTGAAATGTATTTAGCGGCAAACAAAAATATATTAAAATAACGATTTTGAATACAGCTGCCTGGAGAATAAATATAATAACAACACCTCCCCCCACACTTCTGTACTATCTTTCTTTGCCTTCAGTAAACCAACGAGCCACTAATAAAGCAAACAAACAAATAAATTAAATTTTGAAAACATTTCTCAATTTCTGCACAAGTTTCATGGCAATTTTGCACCGGCCAGAATGAATAATGGCCATGCTTAAAAAGAAACAAAAAAAAAAAAAACAATTCGTAAAAGGTACGAAAACAAGAGAGAGCAATTGTTATGGAGAAGTTGCTAAGGAAAGCTATCAAAAGTTTTTACCTATGACGCGCTTGCGTCGCCCACACATATTCATGGAATCTAAACATTCTTAAAAAATATGGCGCATACGTATGTATGTGTGTGTGTGCTGGCAATATCCGTATATATAGACACGATCTGTGCCAAGCCAAAAAAAAAATGCGCAACAACTGGACACCCATACCAGCAGAAAACTATATTTCTCTATATGTACACATATATACAAATAAAATTATGTGTATGGCAATTATATATACATATGTATGTACATACATATAGAACCATAATTCCAATGAGCTGGCTGCGTTCTGATTTTGGTTCGTGATAAAAACTATGGGCCAGTTTGTGGAGAAGAATTTTTTGGTGCGTTTCTCAGTTATTCCGTGCCATTTGCTGCGAACGGTTTGGCGATTCCTCAAAACTCATCTCCCAAGTGTGTGTACCCAAGTAGATAGTTGCATTCAGTGTGTAACAGATTTATCGACAGTTCCATTAATATTGGTCACACATAAGATTGATTACCAATTAAAATTGAGCAAAGTTCTAGTACATTTTAAACACTCAGCTCTATTACAAAAACTGAAGTGTGGCACTTGCATATTTTACTTATTTGATATTTACCAATATTTTTTTTTATTTAATCACAGCACGCGACAACAACAAGAACAACAACAACTCATACAAAATGAATGAAGCCAAAAGTTTGTTTACCACCTTCTTAATTCTGGCATTTTTGCTGTTCTTGCTCTATGCCTTCTACGAAGCCGCTTTCTAAATTATGATTTGAATAGTTCAAGGATATACTTACATGTTGAATATTAATTCCATCAACAATTTCTTAAAATTATGTTTGTTAAAACAACAATCAACAACATTTACTTATGACTAGGATTTGTAGAACGTTACGCGTTTAAGCCGCTAGCATTTAATGGATTTCTATTAGTACCCTAAGTCAGGTAAGTCAACCTCAATATATATCTAAAGAATATGTCAATTAAAATATATATATATATATATAAATTGCCACTCGCTGCATATCTAAAGTTTGCTGCTTGCTTTCAAAAGGCTTAAGCAGGCATTCGGCACATGATGAGCATTTCGATGACATTAATTAATAAAATAATAAAATCGCAAACGAAAATCTTTGAAAAATATCTTGGAATAGAATAAATATATCTATATATATATCGCACACAACCAGCTCATCGCCTGTCTTTGCTCGTTTTTTTTATTTTTTATTTTGTGCGACGCTGCCAACACTTTCGACATTAGAAAACCATTTTCCAAAGAATTTTTTTCACTTTTTAACGACGACATTTCGACATGGCTCACTAAATATCCATCTCCCCACACGATGTGGACAACATGCATGAAAATCGCTTTTGAAACCGTTTTGCAGCGTGTGAAATTAGTCAAATGAATTTCGTGTGATATTTTAAGCGTTCATTATTTGCATAGTTGTTGTTTATAATTTGCTATTTTTTTTTGGATTAGGTTTTTATTATCGCTGAAAGCTTTAAAAAACGAAATTAATTATCAGTTTTGATGTATACTATGAATATAGAAGAACAGCTAAAACTGAATTTAAATTAAATCATAATGTTAGTCTGCAAATGCTTGTATATTTGGTCGATAAACCTTATCTATATTTCAAGAAAGAAATACATTTTGCTCTATAAATAACTAGAAACACTGTTTATGGGTTTTTCCACTTGAAAATTAAAGAATGGAAAGACAAACATCTGCCCAAATAACCGAAAATGAATATTTCAGCTGCAAAATTGCTACAAGTAGCGCAATACCATTTAGACACAAATGTATAATCTTGAAATAAACATGCAGACCAGTAATTTAATTTAATTTTACTTACCCAGCAGGCTTTTAAATACATATAGACAGCCTTAGTGCATAAATTTTATGCAAATACCTAATCGATTTGTATTTCCTGTAGATGACGCCAAAGCCGCAGGCAGTAAAGAGCTGCCCGGTTCGGGGGTTCGACATCAGTGGCCTGCAGCGCAGCGAGTGTGTGTAGCGGTAAGTTGAATCAATTTCTATATCTGATATATATATATATGTAAGATATTTCTTTTTATTTTTGCAGTGCTACTTTTGATTTAGCCAACGCTTCGGTCCATTTGGGTTGCAGCCACATCTTTCGTCTTTTAAAGTGGCCTAAAAGCATTGGCGTCATTTGCTCTAATCATAAATATTAACTGGCAATTTTTGTTTCGCAATGGAATTTATTCAATTTATAATTTCTAGACCATAATGTACAGTATAAGTGTGTATAGCAAACAACAGCAACAACAACAACAACAACAACAACAATCGCATAACGCACACATAGGAAAATTGTTTATTTCATTGTTTAACACTTTGCACACAAATTATGTAAGATCTTTATTTAATTCTATATGCATTTTTCGTGAATAACAACAAGACCAACAGCTAAACAAGCAACAAAAAAACACATGAAAAATTAAAAAAATTCGTTAACCATAACAACATACAAGCAGGAATAAAACATCAAAAAAGCAAACGGTTAAATGTGTTTTACTTTTCTGGAATTTCTAATATACTTTACTTGGGATATACACAGAGTCTTAAGTTGATTTTAACAATCAATCTAATGAATATAAAGATATATAAACATACATTTAATTTAACATTTTTAGTTGATCCATTGGAAATTAACATTTGAAAATGGTTGTATCTTGATTATACCTTACCTTTTTCGTGAGCCGTCTGAATGTAGATGAAAATTATAAATTCAAACATTTTCTTTTAGCTTTAGGTATCCCCTGACAATTACGATTAATGTACTTTGAATAAAATGCCTTGAACAGCTTTTGAGGTGCACAATCTGTTGTCATTAGCGAAACAAGCCCTATCAATAAGCGGTGCATGCTTCAAGCCAGCTAAAACTGCTTGTATGCTGGGCCCTTTAGAGCAGAGTCATAATGACGTGGGCCCAAAACATGCATTGTTATGTCAACATATGGGCAGTTCGCCCCTTGGCCAGTGGTTACAATAGCAAGACCCTCACAGATTGTGCTTGACGTGCATTTGCATGCACACGATTGCAATATGAACTTAAGTTTTTACTCCCAAAAAAAAGACTGTCTAAATGTATGCCAGTGCAATGAAGCGGTGCTTGAGTTGCGTTTTGGTTTTTTTTTTTGGGGGGACTGGCAGCTCTTCCGCCTGTTGGTCAGCAGAATCGCGAGAGCTGGCTAACCGGTTTTACGGCTTTGTTAATAACGTCAGCAGCCACCGCTTCCCCATCTCTCTTCCTCTGACTGTACAAAATGTAACTGCCAAAGAAGTTAAGCAATCGGCTGGCGTAAAGACTCGTAAATTGATTTTGTGCATTTCGTTTTTCTGTGTAAAAAAATGTTAACAGTATTTTTTTTTAATAAGACTTAAACTATGCGCCAATATTTACAAAAATCTTAAGATGTAAGTAAGTAAACAAATGCAGTGTAATTTATAATGACTAAGTCCCCTGCTTTTGGCTTAGACCTTCGAGACGAAGACGACGTGTCAACTGGTGTCCAACAAGCATACGGAAATGCAGCGGAGCCAGCTTCATGAAAAAGTACTGCAAATGTTGAAGATTTAAAGATTAATGACGTTTTCTGAAATTATTGCCTTTTGTAATATGTAATTAATAAAATAATAACCCATTTGCAGTAGCGATAGCTAAAATGTAATTTAAAAACTAAGTATTCTTTATTTATGCCTAATTAATGTTGGTGGTTAATGAATGTGTTTTCAAATAGCAATTTGAGTGCTAAATAAATTATTTCCATATACAAAGGTAATACTATTTTTCTAGAGGTCAATTCATGGATACAAAGGTGTTTGATTTCAAAAATAGGTATTAGATAAGGTTTTTGATAGTTCTGACCCAACTCAGCATGCAAATTATTAGTGTTGATTTTTCACATAAATTGTGTTTGAAGACTTATAGAATTAATGATCAAAATGCATTGCTTTTGAAAATATATTCAATTTTGAGAAAGTTGTGGCAGTGTAGTATTTATACATTTATTTATTTAGCAATCCTGTTTGCCAGGGTGTGTAGAAAGAATACATTTCCGACTTACCTGAAGTCCGTGCGTCCAGAAACCCGTCGTCATGCTTGTCTTGCCCAGCGTGAAGACAGCCGAGCGAGCAAAGCTGCGTGCATTGGGTATGAGAAAACCTCCGCGCATGACCGAGTTTGAATACTCATTCATTTTGGTAATTACAAACATGGGCATGACCAGCTGTACGGTCACATTATACTCGGCCAGCTCCTGTTCCAGGGCCTGAGTGAAATACGTGACATATTTCTTGGAGGCCGAGTAAACGGCCATGTTGGGCATAGGCTGCAGCTCCGACCCAGAGCCAATGTTAACAATAGCCCCTCTCCGGGCCGATTTCATTTGAGGCACTATCTTGCGAGTCAACATTGTGACAGCGCCAATGTTGATGGTCAAAATATCCCAGATGATATCTTCCGGCACGAGTTCCAGAGTCTCGGGGTAATCATACATTCGACCCACATTGTTGACTGCAATCGAGAGCAAAAACTTCCCAGTTAAGGCCATAGATGCTAATCCGTTTAAACATTGCTCTGGCAAGGTTGCGTGTAAAACGACAAACAAAAAAAAACCAAATCCAAAACGCAACTGACAAAAATGTAAATTGCTGAACCGCGTCAAAGTGTTTATGAGTTTGGCAAATGAAACTCCAAAAGTTCGACACAGAAATTATTTATATGCATGTACTTGAAAATGTTTATAATATCTGCCCCACGTTGAATGACCCTACAGCAAAGATTCATTATAATTGTACGCAATTACGAGTACCTCCAGTCAGTTTTTCAATGACATTGACAACAACAAATAGGCGAAACCTACAAGATTTAATTGTTGTTGTCAGTGACATATAGCGGCTACTGTGACTTGACAATGAGTTGGCTAATATACAGCTGCAGATGAGGGGCAGAGGCAAGTTGTTGATGTGGTTGCAACGCCCACCCGAAATTTAAAAAAGTTTGTTACTTATTTGTGTATATGTATAGCACTTATGTACATAATACTAAAATAAACATTTAGTATTTGGTATATAATAATAAGTGCTAGGGGCCTCGTCTCATGATTGACATATTTTCTACATAATATTATATATTATTTTCTTCTGGTCAAATTATGCTTTAAATATATAGTACTCAGAGATTTTCTACGGTAAGGATTTGATTGCTATGCTTATCAAATGGATAACAGGAGCTCGAAAGCTACAATTTGAGAAGCCAGAAATGGAAAGTTTCTTATCAAATTCAAGTTCTGAGAATTTAATTTTATTTTCTTTTAAATTTTAGTGCTGCTATATACATATATTGATATGTACAAAAAGAGATTCACTTACCAAGTATACCCACTTCAATGCCCGCCAGTTCCTTTTCGATTTGCTCGTATGCCTCGCGTCCCTTGGCAAAATCTACGGCTATCCATTTTGTCTTCACCTTGTGCTCACTCTCTGTGAAAGTTGATGGACAAGTTAGACCTGTAGATGCATCTGTAAATATGTTTACATACCAATCTCATTGGTTACCGTAATGAGCTTCTCCTTGGTGCGTGAGATCAGCACCAAATTGAGACCTTGACGTGCCAATTCTCTGGCATATTCCTTTCCAATGCCATCAGTCGCTCCAGTTATCACTAAAAAAGCGAAGGAGCATTTTGAATTTAACTGAGTAAAAGAGACAAACTAGTCGTATGCATTTATTTATGCTATACTTATAAAGACCTTCAATATTTCATTATGAGCCGTTGCAGTTAACATGAATAGTTAGCACACCCTTGCTAATCGTTTGTTTGGTTTACTTATTTAGTTGACACTTGGTAGTAGCTACTGCCAGTCCCACAACAAATACCAAATCTCACTAACATAAAAAAAAAAAATGGAAAAAAGGAGAAAAACTAGAAACTTGGTTTGTTTTTCTTGTTTATGTTGCGGCCGTTGGTGCTGTGCTTTTGCAATGAGTCAATGCAACAGTTGCCACTGCGGCTGCGCAACTTGCCAACAGGCGGCAATTGTTGGCACCGTTAAGAAACGTTACTTGCCGCTGTTGCTGTTGGCTATTGGCCACACACTGGTTGCCAAATATTTGTGCAGCGTAAACATTGGCAGCAAATGGCAACGGCATCAAGTTATAAGCTGTTTCCTAACTACGGGAAATGTGCTCAGATTTTGTTGAAGTATGCATCAGTATTTACAACAAATAATTCATTTGCAAATAAATTGCCCATTGGCAAACATTGTTACTGTGCGCAAGGTCAAAAGTGCTTGAAAATAATGAATAAAAAAACAAAATAAGGTGATAGAAAAAATGTTAAAACATTAACAGTACATTTTTAAATCCATTGTTTATTTTTTAAATTATTCTATATTTTGTTTTGGTATCCATTCATTCCAGCATGCGAAAAATTTAATTTGGCAAAATCCGGTTTTGGTTTTGGTTTTGGTTTCGGTTTCGGTTTCGTTAGACGAGTTGAATGACTTGGTTTGCCCCATTAATGATACGTAAACAAACTCGAGCTGTCCCAGTACAGCTGATCGATAAAATTCACTGCTTTGGCTAATCAATTAATAATTTATAAAACAAGCATTTAGTAAGTTTTGATAATTATCTGTAGTTTCATGCTGACATGTCGTGTGATAGTCAATTAGCTACAGGAACTTAGAAAATAATTTAGTTAATCACTTGCTTAGATTGTCACGATATTTCTCTATTTATAGATTATATTATAAAATTGGGGGCCGGCATGAACAAACGCCTTCAGTATGCAATTTACATATGTTTTTTATGTGCATACGATACATACATATATCATCATTTTTATTTTATACCAAGGAAAATAATAAAAAAAACACAAGTTGTGTGGAAGTATACAATTAATTAATCTAAGTCAATTCGATTTTCCAAAAACATATTACTGGTGTGCATTTTAGATTCTTTCATTTTTAAGTGGGAATTTAGCAAATCATCCATGGTTATTGAAAGTAACGCCTTATTTATATTTGTGCTTGGAGACGCATTGCTTCCATTACATGCTCGCATAAACTGCCTCATTCTATAGACGGAAGCGTTTCGGCACATTTCCCGAAGATCCGACCCAGAAAATCCGCCTGTTAGTTCAGCTAAACGGTTATAGTCGACGTCCTTATCGATTTCCTCTGATGCTAATATTAATTTAAGGATATCAATTCGCTGACCCTCGGATGGAAGGCTTATGTGAAACTGTGTTGGCATTCTGCGGACAATGGCCTTATCGAGGTCTTGCGGCCGGTTAGTAGCGCCCATTACAATCACCGCAGAGTGGGGATCCGTACTAAGGCCATCCCATAGCATCATGAATTGCGTTTTCATCATAGCCGTGGCCTCATGATCAGTTGAGTTACGTGCGCGTAGAAACGAATCGATTTCATCCACAAAAATTATGCACGGCTGAATTTTAGCGGCCAGCGAAAAGACGGCAGATGCAAGCTTCTGCGATTCACCGTACCACTTGTCAGTAAGAATTGCCACATCCAAGTTGATAAATCTCATGCCAGCCTCCTTCGCCGTGGCTTTGGCAATTAATGTTTTCCCGCATCCTGGTGGTCCATGCAGCAGTACACCTTTTGGGGCTTGCCAAAGTTTTGATTCCTTGAAAAGATCTCGATGTTGCACAGGCAACACAACCGATTCACGTAGGTCCTGAATAACAGAATCTAAGCCAGCTATATCACTCCATTTAACCGCTATGTCGGCTGGAACTATAAGGCTTGATGCAATCATCAGCTCGTAGTCGGTAAACGTCTGCGAATTTACGTTGAAGTCTTCTTCTTCACTTAACCTTTTTAGCTGTGCTTCAGCAAGCAATTTGGAATTCTTTTTGTTTTTACTGGTTGGATCTAATTCATTCATCATCCATTTTAATGAATAATATGTTATCAAAGAGGCTATTGAAACTTGTAACACTATTTGAACCATATGTCCTCGTGTTAATTCAAAGCCTCCAAAGTTAAAGTGATCCGTCGTGTCCTTATTCAAATAGTAATTTTGGGAGATAATATTTCCTGTATAAATGAATAGATCGCAATTTCGTGTAAAACGTTAAATTATTTACTACATTTTTGCAATTATTTATTATTTATACATATTTAATACACAGTACTCATTATACAGGTAGCTTATGCATTTATAGGTATATTAATGAACTTAGGTATTAAAAGCTTTTTGACGTCCCTTACCTTGGGGATCAGCAAAGCAATATAAAAATCTTGTTTGCAAATTAAAATCAACGAAATGTTTTTGATTTCTACGGCTTAAAGGTTTATAAAGTTAAAATTTAACAAGGAAAAAGAAATAAGAAAAAAAGTGATGTATATGAGGCAGTTTGAAAAGGTATTGTTCATTCTTTAAATATTGTAGTCCGAATGCGAGCAAACGCAAAAAAAACTCACCTGCCCATTTGCCAAATTTATCCAACAAGCTTTGCGGCATCTGCGGCTGAAAGTACGGCTCCAGCAAAGCCTTTATAATGCTTATCAAAGATTTAAAGTTGTCGTAGAGATAGGCACCAATCGCCAAAGTGCCAACCAAGTAAATGGCCAGCGAAACAAGCTGCCATATGAACGCCATGCGTAGCAGTGAGTGAATGCTCAATTCCACAACCGGCTGCATATTGAAAATAATCTCTTTATGTTATATATTCCACAGTCATGAATGCACACCAAAGTAACGAGTGATAAGCAACAGTTGATAAGTGCCGAGGTTTATGTACTTCAGCTCAACTTTATCAGCATGCAACACATATGTACTATACGAAATAAACGCGTCACTTGGGCACTGTTTTCTATTTGAATATCAATGAATTTGAATGAATTTCCTATTGAACTTAGTAACAACAATTTAGTTCGACCGATGTTTCACTTCTTGGGCTGTCGGCACAAGCGGCGGCTTTGAGCGTCAATCACGCACTAAAAACCGAAACTGAAACTGAAGCCGAGTTACAGGCTCACAGAGCTTGCGACCACATTAAATCGCTTCGCGCTTATATATTTTTATTTCGAGTTTTACAAGCTGCAATTGTCTTCGAAGTCATGAACATGAACAACACACAGATACATAGAGAAAATGCCGCTCTTTTTTAGCTTCATTACTTCATAAACATCACCTTTATGTTTGGTTATGTTTCTCTTTTGGTGTGAAGATTACAAAATTTGCCGACTGGCCATCACAAATTATTAGATATTAAATCACCGCTGGCCGCCAGATATTCGGCCCTTTCGAAGCGAGTGAAATGTGTTGTTGTCAAATTAGTTGACATTTTGTTTGACGATAATAACTGTCAAGTGCATAATTAGTCAACTCTTACTGGGACTTAATATTTAACACTGCTACTGGGACTCGAAACAATAAGGTGAAAGATGCAAAAATATTTAACAACACGCAACGAAATTGGGCACTTTGTTAATGATAACAAATTGACTATTTATTTTAATGTGCTCTGACATGTTAAACATTATGAATTGGTTATTATCACAATTGTTAGGGATTCTATATTATTTAATTCCTCGGAGTATTTTTTCGATTTTAAAATCGAAAAATATTTTAGGCTTAGCAGCATATTACTAGCTGTTAAGGTTTGTACAAATTTAATTATTTATTTTAATAATTAATTATTTAAAATTTTCATTAAAGCCGTAATAAACTATAATTGGTGATTGAACCCTTGAAAATAGTGTGAACTTCTCTGGTTATTAATCGACTTCTCAAGTGTGGTAGCTTTGAATGAATAGTGTGAACTTCTCTAGTAATTAGTAAACTTCCCAAGTGTGATTTTCTACTTAGAACCAATAAGCAGTACATGTATCAAACTGCATTTTTTAAACAAACAAAACACTTCAAATGCATGTTGTCTGAACTTTGTGTGTGTATGCGTTGTAAATTGAATGCAAAATCTATTTGAATGACTATTCAAACCATTAGCAAAACCGACAAGGAAATACATTTTGACAGGGAATGATGAGATATCTTTGGATGACATACTGAAACTTGACGGTTGCTGTTTTTTCTATTGCAAAGAACAATTCACTACGTTATAACATACCAGTAAATTGCAGCAAACGTGTCAGCTCACGTTAAGTGACTAAAAAGAACTAGCATAATATGTGTATGCATTCTAAAATATTATTGATTTTGCCAAGAAAAATTCGAAAGCTGTGGAAAGCACAAACCCCCATAGTCAAGACACCAATTGAGTAACCAAATCGTTAGCAAAGACACCAACCAATGAACAAAGCATCAGCATGAAAGTATGCAATGCTTTTATTTTTTCTTGTCCGAAATTCGTGTGAAGAATAATTGCACTATATTTAAACGCAATCGCCAAGGAAATACGGTTATACCCGCATTTTGTAAATGATGCCAGCTATATCCAGGAGTTTCGTCCGCACCATCCCTTAACTGGGCAACAGCGCTACGTGCATAAGCCTCAGCTGTGGGTATAAAGAGTCCCCCCCGCATAATAGCCTTGGAATAGTTGTTAATCTTGGTCACCACAAAATTGGGCGACAGGAGCTGCACATGAATGCCAAACGGTGCGGCCTCGAACTGCAGTGCCAGTGTGAAACTGCGCGTGTAAGCCTTCGATGCGGCATACAGTGTCGCATATGGCACAGGTTGAAGTTCCGTTCCGGAACTAACGTTCACAATAGCACCCTTGATTTTGGACGCGCGCAGCCGTTGGAAGAAGTAGCGCGAGAGCTGCGAGACGGCAATCACATTGGTGTCAAGCAGCTGCTGCGTTTGCTCCTTGCTGACTTTGATGAGGCCACCAGGCAGGCCCATGCCCACATTGTTGACTAGAAGAAGCGTTACGTTATAATTAGTGTGTCCGTCTGAGTGTTAACTCAGAAAAAAATATATGCCCCAGAATTTAGAAAATCGCATTAGAACTTGCGATTAGTAAAATTCTCGAGCACTTTTTTCCGGACCGTGTCAAGTAATTACCTAGTATAGCAATCGGCAGATCGGCCAGTTCGCGCTCAATATGATCATAAACTTGAGCACCTTGTGTGAAATCTGCAATGACAATCTTTGTCTGCACTTTGCACTCCGAAGCTAAATGAAATGGTGAAAAGCTTTTAGAAATGCAATGGCTAAGTGGCATAATAAATGAACTCACCAATTTCCTCAGCAACTGCCTTGAGTTTCTCCTCATTCCTGGCAATCAGCACCACATTGATGCCCTGTCTGGCCAGCTCCTTGGCGTACTCCTTGCCAATGCCATCGCTGCTGCCCGTTATTGCTGCCCATGACCCAAATCGCTCCTTCAAACTCAACCTTTGCTTGGGATCGTTAGTCAAACGCAACTTGAGCAATCGGATAGGTGTTCTCAAGTGCTCATACAGATAACAAATGAGTGAGTATAAGCCTAAAAAGGTTAGAAATGTTGATAAGGCGGTGAACATAATATATATAAGAATTTCGATTTGATAGGGCTGTTCCACTGCGTTCGACGGTCTGTAACGTACTGCCAGGGAACTTTGATCAACGGGCAACAATGCAAATCGCTATATGTAATCGATTTATAAAGTTCTGTGCACGGAATACTAATGAGTGCTACAAAAGTGAAAACAAAAGCGAAGTGTGCGATGACCAATTTGGGAGCTACGAGCAGCTTTATATGTGTATGTGCGTATTCATTTTCACAGCTAAGGGGTGCCTAAAATTAATATTAATATTGGTATTTCTGATTGTCCGGCCGGCAACCTGCTTAGTTTTTAAATAGTTAAATTACAAAATGTTTACAAAACAAATGATAGGTGCATTGTGCTATTTTATAAGAATTTTTAATTACTTTTGGTATAGCTGTGTGGGGATACATAATTTAAACAGGCCTTGGGTTCACCCAAGCACTTTTTGTTCGCTTACTTTTATAAAGTATAGATGCAACACGAAAGTAGAAGCAGTATAGATTATTTAATTTAAAATGAATTTATTTATGACTTACAACTGATTGATATTATGTGAAGGGTCTGAGATATTAACATACTGTGACATATCCGGTGTAGAGCTGATCTTTGTATATGGTGTAATACAAACGTTTGCTTGGTTCTTATAAATTTCTTTGTCAAATAATTAAAAAAATTATTATGTATGTCAGCTCTCACATAACTATGTTCAAATATCAAGCTTAAATTATAAGCAGAATCCATGTTCTTTTTATGACATGACATCATGGCTTTTGTCTTTGGTTTTAGGTTGTGGCTTTAGTATTGTTCATTCGTCTTTGCCAGCCAAATGCACTTACACATATCACAATTACTGCCATGAGCGCATACTTAGCGCATACATTCATAAATTAGACAGCGCAAATGGTATTTTACAAAATGCTAAGTACACATACACACAAACACATGCGCTCTCACTGGCCTAAGAAAATCAGGAAACGGAAATGTGCGACGCGGCACTGTGAATTGAACATGAAGTACGGCGAGGACAAGGACAAGACATGGGTTATACATACATATATCAATATGAGCAACGGTTACCGCATGGGCAGCCCTGTCGACACACACTGTCGATGGGCGAAAATTGCAAACTGGTGAATTTGAAAAATATGGGCTGACATTTTTCGTTGTCGCCGCAAAAACCGCATTTATTCAAGTGTCAAATAAATTCATAGTTTTTCGACACCCGCCCCCAGCTAGGGGGGCGTCGACAGTGGCGGCGTCGGCCAACTAATTAAGTCAAATGGTTTGCTGTGTGTGCCAAAAAGAAGCTCGAAAAAAAACCGCTAATACCAAAAATCCATTCAATGCCACTGCCTGTGGGTATGCAATGGTATTTGAAGCGGCGCCTAAAAGCATGCAAAATATTTGGCAACTTATGCTAATCACATTTAATTGCTTTTTAAGCGCACTTCGCTGGCAGTTTCAGCTAATTAATGTGACTCATACGCAACGTGGTACAATGCCAGTTAATAACCTTATTATTAAAGGCAACCGCTCAGCTGCAACTCGACTGCAGCTTAAATAAACAGCAAAAGCCAAACTACTACAGAGGAACGGCGCCAGCCTCCATCTCAAATTACACACACGCAAAGACATACATATGCCAAGATAAAAGCACTTGCCAAGGATCAGTTGCAAAGGCGGCAAAGGGGGGATAAATGGAACTGGCGCAGTCATTGTCAAAAAAGTCAAACAATTTGAATTATGTTTTGCAATTTGTACATCCGTTTCTGCCGTTCGAAATCGCTCACACATAAAAAAACACACACACACCCACACACACTTCATATCTCCCCCTGTCCTTATTCTTCCCTTATTTTTATATATGAAGGAAATTATTGTTTGCTTTGTTGGCGATGCCGCTGGCAGCCTTTATTATACGATATATATTCGCTATATGCATGAGCATTTCCATGCAATGTTCATTTGTATTACATTTTATTGTTGTTATTATTGCATTTACTGACAAAAAAACGCAAAAATGAACTCATTCGGCTGTTTTGGCAAAACCTTTTCATCTCAATTTCTGCAAGATTTTTGAGAGTAGTAATTGTAACAGTTATTGTAATAAGGAGTCGAGATTTCTCTTTTTCTAACAATTTTGTTTTAAAAACGAATCTTCTTGCTTCTTTGACTCTAAAAACACACGTTTTCCATTCCTCACTTTCTTCTCCAATACTAAAAACCAAAGGATCTTCTTGATTTATTTTCTTAACAACATGATCTTTTTCTCCTTTTATTCACTTCCAATTAAAAAAATGTTGTTGAAATAACTGCGAATGAGTATTCTAGAACACACAACTGTATAAAAGTACAGCCAAAAATGAGGCACTTCTCCTCTTTCTGGCTTCCTTGCTTCTCCCTTCCAAAATGATGTGAATTAATTGCTTTGGCATTTCCAGCGTTCTAATCTCTGACATATCGTTAAAGCGCATTTGGCATTGTTGACTAGGTTGCTTAAGGATGTTTATGTCAGGCATGAATTTTAAGTAGTTCAAAGGAGGCTGACAACGTGCCGCATTACAATAAAAAAATAAAAATAAAAAAAATGAGCGACAAAACAAAAAATAAAAGAGTTGTCAAGTGAATTCGTGATGCGACAGAAAACAAGTTAAGTCGGCTTCAGTGCTCAACAAACAGATACTCTGTAGACGATTTCTAAGTACTCTAAGTAATACATATTCTCAAAACCTTTATATATACAATCTGTACTTATTCCTTAGATCAATATTATTTTTTAAGAAGTTCAAGCTCCATAGCTGACTCGACGGCTGCTGTGAATCTTTCCCTGAAGACGAATACTGGTGAGATTCGAAATTTAAAAGAAACAAATCTGAAACCAATGAAAGACATTTAAAAATGTTTAAAAAAATGTCACCAAACAACAAACAGCGACATTGAAAATTTTGGCTTACTTGCTGCGACTGTAAAGTTAAATAATTCAATAAGTTGTTTGCAGCTTCTTTACGAATCTTCCTCTGCCCAGGTTACAGGGTATAACCGCTTTGAAAGCTGGCAAGTGGGCGGCTTATCCTGACGAGATTTCGCCCCTTAAATGGCGCATGAAAATTAGCAAGTTGCCTGTCTGCGGTTGCCATTATGCGGCACACTTTGAATGGCAGCTGCGAGTTGATTTTGCATACTTGTTCTATTTTTTGTGGCCTCTCTCCTTGATTGCTGGCTTGGCGATAACATTGGGTAAAGGCTTAAGCGTTTTATGGTAGAGTTAATTAGCAGTTTGTACGTTATCGCTGTCTATAAATGTCCAGTCCCAAAAACTTTTTGACCATAAAACTGCAATCAGTGGTAAGTTATGTGGCCAGAAATCACCGAAACAGGCACACATGCCTGCATACGACACCTGTTAGACCTGCAGGGCAGCAACACTGGAAAACTCATAAAAAATGACTAACAACGCGACAGGGCAGAAACAGCACAACGATTAGCCCAACAGCAGAGCACCGGAGCAGGAGCGGGCAGATGTGGCAAGAGAGTAGCATCCGAAACTCTTGTCCTCTGCATCGCAAGTGTCGTTTTGAAAAATTCAAATCTCGTTGCCAATAAAAGCCAATAAAACTCGTAAAATAACTCAAATACAAAAAGTGCTGCTGTGCTGCCCCCGGTTTGAGGGGGGATTGGAAAAGTGCTGCTCGTTCAAGTGTTTTTGTGTCGCAATGTTGCGGCTTGGTCATAACCCCATCGAGCATTGGTAATGGAGCTGTTGAAGAACGTTGACTCCTGATACGAATGTATATCCAATGTGCAGCTGTATGTGTGTGTGTGTGTGTGTGTGTACAGCTCTTAAGTTGTCATCTATTTAACTGCTGGCTACAATTTAGTTCAATCTGTGTGCTCCCAGCTGCAGCAGTCGCAACTCCTTCGAGTTGTTGTATTTATAGCCAAGTCAGCGTTTGTATTCTGTAAATAGCATAGGTACTGCATATATGTATGTGGAAATCTGGCGTCTACACCTGTTCAAAATATATCCACAGAAAGTGAAGTACTGCCCGAACAAATGACTTAGTGGCTAAGGGCACAGCTCTTGCTTTTGATGTGTGCACACAAAGAAAAAAAAACCTGGTACATGATATCATTTGGGAACAACCAGGAAGTATTTAATAAAAAATCGTTTTACTACAAAAAAAAGTGAAAAATAGCTCAACATTTATAATTTCAAGTTATTTTAGATGTTTTAAGTTGAGATCTAGGCATACGTATGTAAATAAATAAGTCTTCAAAATTATAGCAAAAGTCCTAAGTTGCCAGTGCTGTACTCTACTAATACTAGTATACGGACTTATTCTTTTACTATTTATTTATAATATGATGTGTCTTCTATACCTTACAGTGAATATAAATGAAGCGTATTTAATCGAAACAATTGTGAACAGGATTTACATAAATCAAGTTGTTTATGTGAGACTATTTACCAGTTAGTTAGTTTGGTTAGTTAGCTCACAAATCAGCGCATTGGCAACATTGTCAAAGTCGTTGAATCCAACAGTTAAACTTTCACAATTTGCATGTGCAACAAAAGTTTGCCCTGATTTCTCAGCTAGCTGATCAATCAACAACAGCAACAACAAACGACGACATGGACAACAATTGTTAGGTTGTTGCATTGCATACTGAATGCAAAGTGCATACAAAAAAAAATCGCTGTTTAGTTTTTCGCCATAAGCAACGCACTCTGCATTCAGATAAAGACCGACCGACCGACCGACCCACCAGACCCAATCGACGATCCCAGGCCGGGTGCGAGTCCAAGAAAAGCGAATCAAATCGAATTAATATGCATGCTGCGTGCCTCTTTGCTTGGCCTCTGGTATCAGCGGGCATTCCTTGACGCATTGGCCGATATTTGCACTGCCGACGTTACCTCCTAAGTTTACTGGCGCTATCGCAATGCCAACTATGCAAAAAAAAAAACGAATTTGCTGCCCTTTGACAGGGCCGGCCAAGATGGCGAAATATGTAAGTAACAGAATTCGTGTATCCTTCCTTGCAGGATGCCAAAAACGCGACAAAAACAATTTCGTGCATTCAAATGCCAGAGCGCACAGCATGACAGCATCTATATGAGTCGCAAGAACTGTTCTCGTTGGAGTGACGACTGTTAAATACCCTCTTAATATTGAAAAATGAAAAATACTATTTATAATTTTTATTATTTTTTGTATTTATTTAAATATATTAAAGGAAGACCTTCCATAGAGTTCTAAAAATTCTATAGATGTCAGCTTTACCTATGGTTGTCAAAAAAAAGAAGACGAAGCTGGACAATTCGAATCGCTGCACAGACTTTTTAAAAGAGTCTCGTTCACTGCGTTACACATTTCGTTAACTAAGTGTAATACTTTCAGGTAGAGTATAACAAGTGTGTAAGCATTTATTTATTGCTGGCTGGCAGACGCATCCACCCTTTCCAAATGCCGTTCTAGTTGAGACCCTCGAAAAAAATGTTGTACAAAATAAAATGTCTCTTTGTTTTGCACTTTGCCCAAGCGAATCCAGCAAAACACATAAATCTAAGCATATGTGCATTAAAATGCTTCACCCTGTCAACCCGCTCTCTAAAAATCTGAGAAATATTTTCGAGCATACTATATGAATATATTCAGAATGTGCTTTAATTGCCCCAACTACTGATATTACTACTAGAAATTTCAATTGTTTTTCTATTGCCGTTTTCCTGACTTTGGGTTAATTTACACCTTCCTTTTGCCGCTCGTCTGACTTTGCCCTCTGTCTGTCTGTTCGCCTGGTTTCTGCCAAAAGCTGTCGACAAACTTAATGACCTGAAAACTGTTCGATAATGTGTGGGTGTTATGGCTTGTGTGTGTGTGTGTGTGTGTGTAGTGTATAAGTGTGTGCACGCCTGCGGAAATTATCAACTCGCCGCACTTCACAAAAAACCCAAAACGAATGGAAGCTAATTTCCAGGAAGGCGATTAGAAAACGTGCAATTTAAGTGTGGCAGCAAAAACAAAAGGTTTGTGCTCTAAAAACGGTTGACAAAAAAGTGGCCAGCAATAAGAACAGACAATATTTTTGGATAAGACTAGATAGAGCTGTGAGCAAAAGCTGAGATGGGTTAAGTAAAATGTATATGGGCATTAATGGTATAGGGGCATGATAAGTTTTAAGTCTTCAGTGTTAAATGCATAGATAAAATCTCAAATTTAAAAACAACTTAAGCCAGAAGGTTTGTTTCTCTCTTTAGAGTTTGCTCGGATTAAAAAATTAAAAACAAAAATTCTGTGCGCTTCAGCTTTAAATAGTTTTCTAGATATGATCCTCCTTAATATTCTTCCACTTTTAGAATTTAAAAAAAAATTTGCAAAAACTTTACATCTATGTTTTTTTTTCAAATATTTTAGTATACATTCAATTTTATGTGCATATTATTATTTTATTATATATATTTAGCCTCTCGTATTTTACACAAATGCACTCAAAATCATTTCTACCTCCAACCCATTGCCGCCCGCTGCTGTCCAGCAATTTGGCAAAGCCAAGTAAAAGCCACGTGACTAACATAAGCAAATACAGTTATAGCCAAAGCGGTGGCCACAGCAAGTGCTCGAGAAATGTTTTGTTTGGCAAAAATCAAGATGTGTGTGCAGCACCAAAAAAAAAAAAGAAAACCCTTAAAACTGGTTGATGGTTGCTGGTTTTTGCCGTTGCCCAGTTGAGGGATAGAGAGTGGGAGAGAGCTTTGGCAACAACCATCGTTGTGGCTGTTACTCAAGCCCCAGTTTCGAATCGTATGTTTATCTTTGGCCTGGCCTTTGTCTAGCTGAAGTGGCGCTGGTATGCAACGGGTACACAGATGCGATGGTGGTGCAGGGTGCCGGGGGTCGGGTGTGGGTGTGGGTGTTTAACATTTTCGATCCTTTGGCGCTGTTCGGGCTATAAATAAACGTTTAGTTGGTGCGGAAGCACAGCGACAGCAACAGCAGTCTGTAATACAGGCTAAAAAGGATGCGTTGTGGATGCGAGGGGGGGAGGTGCGAGGACGAAGGAGGCTGGTGTACGCTTGTTTGTCTAGTGGCAGCACGTGCTGTTGCGGGCTGCGGTCAACGTGTGTGGCTCATTGTTGTTACCATTTTTGCACGCCTGTTAACTGTTAACTAAGTCGCCTCCCCTTCTCACTAATAGCCACGTAATCGGCGCTCAATTAACACAGTTAACCCTTCGCTCTATTTGCCAGCCCTCCGTTTCAGTTACTACATTGTGGCTTTTTATTTAACATGCATTTATTAGAAATTTATTAGCGCAGTGCAAATTTTTACAGCGCAAATTTTATGCAATTGCATAAAATTTTTACAGTGGCGCCACTCGATTTCATAACTTACACAAAGGACTGGCGACCTGGGCGGGTTGGGGCAGGGATTCGAGGAGCAGGCTCTTTCATACTAACACTGATTGGAAGCTTTGGGAACCTGTTGACCATTTGCATTTCATTAAGTTTTCGACGCTCCCTTGAGAGTTTTGGTCATAGCACTTTTTTTTACTGCCTCATTTAAATTCTAATTTTATGACTGCGTTTATGTTTTTGTCGAAAGGCAAAGAATCACACACACACACACACACACACACACACCCATACACATATTGCTGCATAAACTTAAGCTATCTATTTATATATCTGTGCGGACTTTCCGCTATGCATATTCGAGTACATTCATAATTGTCAATGACACAAGACAACTTAAGATTGTCGCTGAGATAGAGCTGTTCATCTTTTCAATTCGATTGTTTGCCAAATGACGAAGAAATCTTAAGTACCGGATCTTAGATAGGTGCATACGTAGTATTACCTTAGTATTATTTTTAATAGGGTTCTAGTATACAATGCAGTAAAACGAATCTGATTTGCACATAACAAAAAATGCAATTATCAAATTTTCAGATGGGAATCTTTTCTGTTTAGAATGGTTGCTGATGACCTGTAAATGCAAGATCCCTTAAGGGAGTTGAGAAAGTTTACATATTGAATTCGAAATCGGGGCCTCGACCATCTATATCTATGTCAATCCGAATCGTAATATTACATCTATTATTTAACGGCAATCCAAATGCTTGTTTCCAGAAAACAAAATATTTTAAACCAATTTTGACTAACTCTTTAAAGCATTAACATGTTGACTTATTTATTAACTCACTTGCAGATTAACAGTAAGTCTTATGCAGTGAGATAGCATTATTGTTGGCAGATATAGCATTTGTTCGCATCAAAAATCAAGCCCATTTCCCCCTGCTCACCACATGTTGCCATAAATCTTGGATCCCCAGCTAAAACGATTTGCGCGGGTAAAAATATTCGCCGCACATGTGAAAAATCATATTCTGAAATTTGTGTTTTGTTTTTTGTTTTTTTTTTTTCTTGAAAAGAGGAAAGTTTTGAAAACAGAGAATGAAGAGAGCGACAGGCAGCATGAGAGCAGTGCCGAGCAAGCAGCAGAGCACGACGTGGCAGAGACCGAAGCCAGACGATGGCAACGATGGCCAAAACGAGCGATGCTTTGTTGCAGTGGGGGTTGCCGGGGGAGTCGCTTGAAGCGCAGCCAGTTGGAATTGCACGCGACAAAGGCGTTGCACGACTGACGAGGTGGAGAGGTGTGGGGCTGCATGGGCAGCGGCGACGGCTACGATGACGACACAAAAAGCAGCAGAGACGACAACAACGACAATGACAACGACGACGACGCCGGCGACGAAGCAGCTGTCTGCTGCTGCTGCTGTTGCTGGCTGAGGGCTTCTGCTTCTGCTGTTGGCTGACTGCGAGCAGTCGTCAGTCAGTTGGCCAAGAAACTGGTAGCGTCGGTGTTGTGAGCCAACAAAAGGCTGGCAATTGGCAAACTGGCAGCTGGCAGCTGGGCAGCTGGCACAGTTACCGGCTACGGCTCTGGCACTGCCGTGCGAGAAATGTGTGTGTGTGTGTGCGCAAACCACCACAGGGCACGGGGCAGCCGTTGGATTGGCTTTGGCTTTGACTTTTGAGCGACGCGTAGCCAGCCAAGAAAAGTGGCCAACTGTCAGCAAGCCAGCCAGCCAGCCAAGCCAGCCAGTCAGTGAGCCAACAACATCAATTGCTGGCCAAGTGAGGTGGTGATGGTAAAGGTCCAAGAAGACGATAATGATGATGACGACGCAGCAGCAGCAAACCGTGCCAAACAGTGCAGGATGGTTGTCAAGGAATATATTTTTTTTGGCCGCAAACGCAGTTTGATTGGCCAAGTCAAACAGTGGTTTTGACCCTGGCCAAGATCGCCACAATGGACGCCAATTGACAGCTTATACACACACACATACACGGACATACACATACAGGCATAGACACAGTGGTGCAGTGGTGCAGCAGCAACAATAACAGCGGCAAGCCCCACAGGATGCGTTCGTCTCGATTATACAGCTAACAACAACAACAACAAAAAACGCAAACAAAAACTATAAAAACGTGTCGCGCCGCAACAACAACAACAAACAAAACGCACTGTGCTCTATGAATGTATGTCTGTGTGAGCGTGTGTGTGTGTGTGTGTGTGTGTATGTGCGTGTGACAACCTTTTGAACTGACCAACGTGCGCCGCCAACTTTTGGCCAGTGCCAAAACACGACGTGCGCCAATGGAGCAACTGGCGCAAAGCCCAGAAAAATAAAAACAGCAGCAGCCGCAGCAGCAACAACCATTGTTTTAACTGGCCGCTAATCATGTGTTGCACGCCAATGTCAGCGAACAAATTGGCTCAAAGCACACGCGACCGAAACCTCAAAGGATGCGCATCAGGCATCAGGAATCAGCAGCCACAGCAGCAGCAGCAACTCCACCAGCAACAGCAGCTCTGAAAATCACGCATACTCAGTATGCAATAAAAAAAATTCAAATTAAAATACATTAACTTTAACCAAACTTCAAGTAGTGATTAGTGACTCAAAATAACACACAAAATATTAAAAAATAAAAAAAATATGATATATTAACAAAAATACAAAAAAATAAGTAGCAAACGTAGTGTTAAATACTTCTATGCCAATTATATAAACGATTTAAACAAACTATGATATAACCAACAGCTACAATTACCCAATTACATAAACACTAGTGCAATCTATTAATAATTTTGCAATTTACATACAATTAGAAACAGTTAATGAATTCAATTGGTAACTGAAAACACTCGTAGACAATTTACGTAAAAATAAAACACAAAACTGATGACATCAAATAAAATCAGCGCGAGTTTTGTGCATCGTTTCGAAAATATCCAATCGAAGTGGCAGCAGTAACAGGATGGAATGCGAAGCAGCGACAGTAGCAGGAGGACATCTGAGCAGTTATTAGAGTGGACGAATGGTGAGTAGTATGCAGCGGATATGAATATGGTTTTATTATTAGTTCTGTAGTTCTGATCTTATAAAGATTCTAGATATCTGTGCATGTATTTGGTTCATTTAAATTTAACAGCTGCATTTTTGACATAAATGAAATCTTTTGAAGTCAATTTGATCTTATTTTTCTGACATTATTGCTGCATTATTTGCGCAAGAGAACATCTTGTTATTAAACATGTTAAAATATTTAAGTTCACAACAAAAGTTACTTTACTTGCAAACTAAAATTTGTATTATAATTACCATTCAGATTTATCAGATTTCTTGATTTTGATCCTTTGTCTTTATACAATTTCGTGTTCTTTTTTACCTGCAATTAAAAAACAAATTATTATAATATCTGCAAGATATTTACCCAACTCTTTGAGAGCTTTATGAACTACTAATTTTACCTGGCATCTGTCACCACAAGCTGATCACTCCACTCCAATTCGTTCCACTTCCCTCTAAGACGCGTTGGCTTAGACAGAAAAACCAACTGCGTGGCGCCACATAAATAAAGCCAAATGCAGCACAAAATGACAACATGTCATGCGGCAAGCGGGCCGCAAGGGGGCTGTAGGCGTTACAGTAACAGTTAAGACAATTTATAGGCACTGCAAAAATGTTAAAGCACCCTCAACCACCCAGCCCATGCCTCAAAGCCACAATGTCTATTTATGAAAAGTTCAGAGGGTTCACAATCCAGAGATTTCACCCTTGCCCCGTTTCACTTATCCAATCTGGTTCTGGTTCAGTTGCCAATTTGTAGCAAGATTCCCAAACCTGAAGAGATAATAATCGTAAACTTAAATATAATTGGTTTATGGTAAGTTTAAAGCAGAGCAAACATCTAAAGAAAATCAAATACCGACCAATTAATTTCAAAATACTAGAACGAGCGCATGTTTTTGAAATTTTTAATGTCTTAATTTATGAGCGCGTCTGCGAATTACGTTCAATTACAATCATACTTGTACAACTTTTATTATTTACCCTGTAAACATAAAAATCTATAAAAACACACAGATGCCACATGCACTATTATAACCATTGTTTTCAAATTTTAATGTACAAAATTTTTAAATGCCATTTAAATGTCTCAATCAAGAAGGGGCCGAATTCTCTATTAGTGCACAAAATAAGTGGATATATAAGTAGTATTTAATTGCAGGGTATATTGTAGACTAATGCTCTCTGTCTTGTACAAAACATTTTCGAGCCATAAAAGCAATTAACAACAACGGACTGCACTCAGTTAATTGGCTCAAAGGAGATGTTGGGCCCAAAAGTTGCTCAAAACTAACACGGAATTTAATTGTGCGAGCGGTATGCAAAAGGACAGCGACAGGACTCGGTGTAGGGGGGTTGGGCGAAGGCGCTTTGGACAACTCGCTCCTTAATGTGTGCACATTAATTTTAGATTTTTTTTTGTTTTTGTTTTCGCTCTTTTTGGTGATAGTCGAACATTTTTTGCAGTTGGCATTTGCTGAAAAAGAATTTGTTGACACCAACAATGTTTCGGACATCCTGGCAAATAATTCTTGGCCCCGTCCGCCATTCTTAACCGGAAATTGGCAACTAAGCCAAGCAGCGAGCGCATTGTGTCCTTTCCTTCTGACTGCCTGCATATGTTCGCCGTGCAGTCTACGGCACAAGACAAACAAAGGTCCTGGTCAGCCCCGGCAAGAGTTCGCACTTCCTTTTTGCCAGTTCTTATCATTGACGCCAAACAAAAAAGAGATGCTGGCCAAAACGATAGCCCATTTTGCATTTGGGCACGTTTCAATGAATGGCCCAAAGATTTATGGCCCGCATTGATTTTATTGATGGCCCCTGGCTGCATTTTTTTAAATAAATCGAAGGCAACGCGAAACGACGAGCAATTAAAACTAATTGAATAGCCCCAACAAATTTCGCTGTGACGCAAAGAACATGCAATGTGACAAATAGTTGCGAATAAACGATTTAGCGACGATTGAGAACACAAATACAACTAAAGTACATGGCACAGGGTTAAGTCTAAAATAGTCGTCTATTTTATGTTGCAACTAGTTAAATATCGAATTAGTTTCAACGAAGCAGAAGAGTGTCTTCAGTTCCATTTTTGCTTATGCAAATTTTGGTGCTTATTTCAAGCATATTTAACAATTATGCAACATTTTCAGTAATTGTCAATGGCACCATAATATTAATCAATAAATCAAATATCAGACAACAAATATATTTACTAATTGTGGGCTGTAATTAATCAAGTACTAAAAATAGTCTAATATTATAATGGAGGCATATTCTAAGCAAATTTGATGTTTGAAACGAATTTTTGATAATTTAGCGAAAAAAGCATTACTATTATTAGGATCCATTCATTATTTTAAACTTGGACAAGGTTGTTGCATCTTAAATGCAAACTTTTAAGACAGTAGACTTCATGAAATACGTTTCTAGACCAATTCGAATTTCTCCCACTGCTCAGCTCTATACGCATGTTTAAGGAAGTTATTAGTGATCCAATAATAAGGCCAACAATTCTAAATCTAATTACCACATTTTAAAGTTTCCCATTTCTATTGACTCATATTCAATTGTCATTGTCCCTTTTGCCCCAGACTCCACACCCCTTCGAGTGCCATTCGCATTTGTCGCTTGAAATTATGTTTTGGGTGCAAAAGTCAGTCGCCATAATTTTCATGGCGTAGACATGGCAAATGAAACAAACAAACAAATAAATCGCCAAATTATTATTTGGTCCTGTGACTCCTGGCAACTGCCTCCATCCATCTATCCATCCATCCATCCATCCAGCCGGCCAGCCAGCCAGCTGCTGCAACTAGAAATGCTGCTCACCAATTTTTATGCGGCGCTTGAACAAAACTTTGTCTGCGCCGTTGTCCAGTCATAATGATTTACTCGATTTGCATATTTTTGCACTTATAAAAATGCACAAACGATTTTTCATTTTCTTGAAAACTTATTAGTGCGCCGCAGCGAGCCTTTGATGACCAAAAAGGAAGCCGACTCTATATATTTTTTGTCTTTTTTATATATTTTTTGTTTGCTGTTGTCCCATAATGAGGCCTGGTTATTTATTTGTTATGCATGAGGCTTGAACATTTTTTTTTTGTGCTGCCCGGGCGTATACGTAATTTGTGTTGCCTGCGTATACGCCCTGGTGTCGCATTCGTCTAGCGTTTGTCTGCTCCGCAATTTGTAGCGCCTACAAGTCTGCTGCAGCAATTTTCTTGGTACAGCTCCAAGACATTTGACTTCCTCCTCGCATTTGGCACACATTACCAACATGAACTGGAAGATAACAACAACAACAACAACAATCAACATCAACAATAACAACAAAATCAACAACGAAACATTAACATAGACGCAGCTGCGTCGATGACTGCGTCTGTCTGCCAACTTGGCACCAGCGACGCATCCTGTGTGTGTGTGTGCTGTTGTTGTGTGTGTGTGTGTGTGTGTGGAATGCGAGAGGCTCGTGGCAAGTTGGCTGCTGGCCACTGATGGTAGGAGCCACTTGGCACTCTCATTATGATTTTAATTGATGACGCAATTTTTTGACGAGTTGCCCAGTTTGACAACGTCATCAGTTGTTGCTGTTGCTGTTGTTGTTGTTGTTATTCTGCTTGATTGTTTATTGGTCAAAAGCACTTGGCTCTGGCAACAGGTTTCCGTTTCCAATTATCATTATTATGATTATAAGCGTTTTCAATACCCACACACAAATACATATTTATGTAATGACGCCTTGATTGGCTCGACCTTGACCAAGAAAATCGTTGGCCGCATCGTCAACGACTTGTAAAATTTATTGGCCAATATTCAGGCAAATTTTTTGTTCATCATCACAGTTTTTGTGTTATTTTGTTGTTGTTCTTGCTCTTTGCTTGCGAATGCTGCCAGTCGTTTTGGCAGCAGTTAATATTCAAGTTTTGTTGCCAATTTCCCCAGATCTATATTTGATTGTTGTTGTTCGCAATTTGTTTATTTGTTTTGATTGACGTTCAGTTGCTCAGTTCTTGACGCGTCGTCGTCGGTGAAAGTTGCCGCTTCGCAATTCACTTTATTGGCTAACTGGAGCTTGACGCTTATCAATTGGAAGGCCGACACATCTGCAACCATTCAAGCTGTCACAACAAACAACATCATCGCAGTATTTTAAGAGCTTCTAAACACACATAAATGATATTTGCTTCTTCTGCTTCTTGCCGCTTAACCGGATGTGTGAAAAGGTTTTGCAAATTTTAAGTAATTATTTATGTGCTTTGCTTGATTTTTTTTCTTGTGTGTGCTTATTAGAAATTGCAATTTGCTTGATTTATGAGCGGCCTGCTCATGAAATAAAAAAAAGAACAATTTTATTATACCCTGAACACATTAAAAATGTGTAAAAAGAGTTTAATGCGTTTGTACAAATGTATGTAACAGGCAGAACGGAGCATCTGCGACCCCATAAACTATATATATGCATGATCAATACCAACAGCAGAGCCGAATTCGTCGGACTGCCCGATCGTCTGTATGAACACGTGGATTTACGACTATAAGAACCAATTACAATTTGGAATATACGTTCTCGTATATTTTGCGCAATCAAGTTTATTTCATTTTATCGCTGACTGTACCGGTTCATGAATATCGATACATATCGATATCCGATAGAATTATAAGGAAAGAAAGAGAAGAAAAGTCAATTTATATATAATATATCCTCAAATTTGGTTACTCTCTGCTATGGGACTACATAAGTGAAAGAGTTGATGTTGTGAATGTTTTTTTTTAATGTTATAACCAGTTCGCATTTGCCACAATCCATTAGTATTGCATTTCATTTATTTTCTTTACTAAATCTGGTATAACTTAAAGCAATATCGTCGCTTGGACGTATTTAATGAACCACTCTCGTGTATCAAATTGACAGCTTGTGTCTTACTACATCGCATTGGCATCTTCAAGGTATACGTGCAAAATAAGAAAAATTCTAATTAAAACTAGAGAAACTAGCACTAATTACAATTTGTGCCGCCGCCCTAAAGACAGAGCACACAAATCCCCGAGATAAAATACAATTTCGATGAAAAACCAAAAAGCAAAACTAAGAAAGAAAAAACAACTAACGAATAACTAACAAAATGATGAAGCACTGAAATAGATTAGGCGAAATATACAAAAACAGACGCCTGCATTTGCTCTAACTGTGCAAGCTGTATCCACATACATATATAGATATAGATATATCTCTGTATCTCAGTGTGTCTATGGCTGCTTTTCTATGTGCTCCACAAAAATAGACGCGACGGCGACGAGAGTCGCGCGTTTTCAACGCGTCTTTGCCCGCGTCAATTGCGCGTCATCGCCTCGGTTCAGCTCGCAGATCGGCGGACAGTATATAGAATATCGCATCAGCAGAAGTCGAAATACTATTTATATGTATACGATATATTGGGTATATGCATGCGAGCATGTACCACATATGTGGTATATAAGGGCCTTCTGGCGACAGTTCTGCGCAATTTTTTGGTCTGTGCCTTTCGCTTGTCGATCTTCGGTCCCGTCAAGTGTGTCCGAAAATAGCAAGGTAAATAAAAAAATCTACAAACAAACAAGAAAATCGAAAAATTACCCAAAAACAAAAAAAAAGAAGAAGAATATTGGGGGAAAAAAAAATAAAACCAGCTTTTAGCTGCCTAGCAAAATAAATAAAAGCAACATTTTCCCGATTCACAAACAGCGACGAAAACAACAAAAATATACAAAAACGAAATTTGGTGAAGGCGTCAAAGGCTTTTTGCGTTGTCCGTGAATCGTTCTATATAGCACAGACCCCAAGAATGCGATACAAAAACTATATCCATATATACATAGTTATATAAAACTATTTATATATATGTGTTCAAAATTAGTCATTAATTAATAATGTCTGCTCTTTATTATTCCTATTAAATGTTAGACACAGAACATTATTTGGTATAATAAATGTACATGCATTTTATAATGGGGGTTTAATTTGATTACATAATTTGGCAGAAAGCAAACTGTAAAGGTTACTGAAAACTAAGATAGTAATGTCGAAAAGTAAATTTTTGACAGTATTTATTTATTTATTTGAAAACAAATATAAAAATAAAGTTACGAATTGAATAACATGACATTAAAAAATAAAAACTAAATTAATAATTGAAGAAAAAATAAATCGGTATTGAAATGTAAAATCGTCCAACATTTATTGCATGGAAAAAAAAAAACACCAATCAGACAAAGAATTGTTAAGCGTTAGAAGCTACGTAATATGGAAAGAAAAAACGTAAGGAATGCAGAAATGCAGTGGTCCAATTAAAAGTGATTAAGTGATTTCGAGGCGATTTCGCCATTAATTATCTTATGTACGAAAACCTCACTAAGTAGTCTTATTCGCTTAATCAATGACGGAAGATGAATAAGAAGAAGAGGCTGCTTGTAATATACATATATATATATATAGTTGAATCTACTTTTATGTATCGCAAAAATCTGTTCATTCTCGCATTCAAAGTACTCAGAGAATGAACGTTTGCCACGTCTTGCATAATGCAAAAAAAAACCATCTTGTCATATTTGACACTTTTCTATTTTTAGCCAAGCACTTTACGCAACTAATATAAGGCTGCCTTCTAGATTATACAATCATCTTCTAGTATGCCCCGACTAAAGTCATAAATTGAGTGGTAAACAGCTGTTCAATTGGCAATTAATAGCAATTGTTGCCCTTTTCGAGAGGAGCCCATAAACCCATAAATCACATCATAATTAACACGTGCAGTCTATGTGAAGATGTAGTCGTTGCTGTGGGGGGACCGGGGCACTCCAAAGGAGGGGTTGAGAAATTGCCTGGAATGGATAGATATCTTGTGGCCACAATTGGCAGCTGTTCAATAGCACAATTTCGGTGTGGGCCAATGGCATCAGCAGCCCTGACCTCAGTTAACTAACTCAGCAGCAAGATGAAGTCATTAAGACTGTATGTGTGTGTGCGTGTGTGTGTGTGTGAGGAGGCAAGATCGTCAGCCCATTATTTGGATATTTCCGTGCAGACAGATTGTCTGCTCATCCAGAAACTTATTGGCAAAACTCCATGATCATAAATTATGCAGTTCAAATTTGTTTACGCGGCAGGTGGCGCTTTAATTACACTGTAGAGGCATTTTGTGTGTGTGTGTGTGTGTGGGGAAATCCCAGGACGGCTGCCAAGATTCCTCAGCACGCAGCAGCATTACGCAACAACAGAACTTGAGAGCAAGAAAAGTTCATTGCCATTGAGATTCTTTGGAAGCGAGCGTGAGAAAATCTCTCGAAATTTTGGCAACCTACCATTTTGGCAAGCGCCCATTCCCATCCCCATTCCTATTCCCATCAATGCGTAGTGGCCTGAGCAAATCCAACCCGCTCTCCTCACCAAAACCAACTTGAGGGCTGGGCTGTCCAAAAGCCGTGACGTATTTGCTGCAGTAAAAGTTCTTATGGGGCAAGCGGTGCATCTATCAAATTTATTGGATTTCTTGGAATAGAAACTAGAATTAATAGAATCCCATTTTTTTTCATGCCTACCAGTCATTTTTTTTAACTGCATAATTCATACATATATCCTTCAAAATCAAAGTCAACGTTTTTGTAAATAATATTGAAAAACACTGATAAATTGTCCTTTTATCTTATAGAAATTACATTCCTTTCTTAAGCTTATATTTACGACTTTTAAGTCTAATTTTTGTAACAATAAAAATTGCTTAGACTTACTAATAAATTACTTACAAATAAAATTGGAGCTTGCCCAAATGTGGCCAAAGTTTGGCAACATTTTTCAGTCTGTTAAGCCACCTTATTCACTTGCACTCGTTGCTTTTTTCTAAGTTACTCTCTCTATCTCTCTTTCTCTCCCTCTCTCTGTCTCCAACTCTCTTTGCAGCGAAGCGTTAAAGGAGCCTCGTTGGCCAATTGGCGGCCACGGCCGTTGCAGCTAGTCCTGGGTCTGACCAACCAATGGCAGCGCAGCAGCGGCTGAACTTCAACTCGGCAGCAGCGTAATGCACTTGGCAAACGTACAAAGCACACACACACACACGTTTACATGCACAAAGTAAAATATATATATATATATTATATATATATATATTTATATATATATATATATATATACATATACAACACACACATACACAAATAATTTGATTGCTGCACTCACACGCGCATGAGAAAAAACTTTGATAAATAAATCACGCATACGCCTGTTGGCACAGCAACAACTATACGTTTGTCAGTGTGTGTTCACATACATATATATATATATATATATGTGTGTGTGTGTGTGTGTTAACGGGCTGTTTGCCAACTGCAGTGCGCTGCGCTCGTTTTAGCCCGGCTCGAACGACAATTGCACGAACGAAGCCTCCTTTGCAGGCAGCGCATTGGCCTCCCCACCCTATGCAGGACGACGAGGACGACCAATCAGAGCGACGCTCGTGCGCACCATCCTTGGCCAAACAGAAGCGATGCCAGAGCAATCAAGCTGATTACATTTTGTATATACCACATTGATAGTTTTATTTTATTTCTATATTTGATTTTAGTTCAGTTCTTAAGTCTTAATAATTATATTATTATAAGTCACATGCCCAAAGCCCAAAGCGACCACAACAAACAGCAGAAGTCGTCGTGAAATACTTATCTATTATATATGATATATATACTTCTATATATATATATATAGAGATTAACATTTGAGAGTTTGAAAAAGGATGATTGCAAAATGCGTAAGAAAAAGAATAAAAACAACTGTAAAGCTTCCGAGCGGCACGCAAAAAAAAACTGGCGTTTTGTATTCGATTTTATTTAAATTTTGAATGGATCCATATAATAAACTGAAGGCACTGTAATTCATGGTGAATTTAAATATTATAAAATGCCTGGCTACTAGTCGTCACCTAAGCTGAATGGGAATAGGGAATGTTGATAGACCGCATTTTTGGAATTCTCGCTGCGCCATTTCAAATGTTTTCCAATTAGAAATGCCTGTGTTAGGAATACAACAAAATTTACGGCCAGCAGGCTGTAGTTTTTAGGAATAATAACAACGGAGTAACGCGACCAAATCAAACCAGTTGTGGCTAGGACCCCAGACTGATTGAGCGACACATTTTGAGGCGGTCGTTTCACGAGATCGCCAATGCCAGCCAACACCAAGAGCTGTATTGAGGATCATTGCTATAAATCAGAAACTATATATTAAAATGCTGTGGAGCACAACTCACCCATTTGCCAAGTGGCCCCCAAAAGAAAACAGTCTTTGGACCTAAAATTCAAAGAAAACCTCAGATTTCATATATTTAACTTTTTTAATTAATAATTAAATTCACACACCTGCCGGTGATTCCCAAAATGGACGTACAGCTTGTGGCACTACTGGGTCAACGGAATTGATTATGGTATTATACAGCTTAGAGAGAGGTCCTGTTCCCTTCGACATGGTCCCAAAATTTTGAAATTTTTTTTCTATTTATGTTGTTTTTGAATTTAGGAATTATTCGAACTATTGTACTCTGTCAAACCAAAATCAAATATAAAATAAAGCATATGAAGCATATATTTTGAATATTTCCATTTGAGAATATGCTTACTTCGATTGCTGATCAAATAAAATTTTGGAAGCATCTTATCCGTAAATTAAGTATTTTTGCAGCAAATTAATTTGAATTCAAATTTAAAACGCATGTATGAGCAGAGCAGAACGCGCAATTGAGTGCGCGAGTGAACGAAAAGAGTGAGCGGTGAACAATATCTTGCCCTCATTGGTCACACTGATTGGAAAACAGATGTTTGCGAACGCAACCTGTGAATGGCTAGACGCTATTGCAAATTGTTAATGGCATGTAAATTGTAGTTGCTTCGCAAATATTTCCATTTTCAAAGTTTTCGCCATTTGATTTGTTTTGATAAGATTTGGGCGAACAAAATGCAACCAAACAATAAAAAACTAAAGCGTTTGCCAATCAATTTGCGTCGGAAAGCAATCAGAGAAGCGCGCAATTTGGCAGGAATGCAGCAGTCCAAAAGAGCTGCAAAGCCAAAAACAAGGTCTCGGCATAAACAGAACGACTTTGAGCGAGCCGAGCACAATGCAATGCTGGCGGCAACTACGCATGAACTGCGACAGATTCTGGAGGATTGCGAGGAGTTGGCAGACTTACCCTACGATGTTACGCCGGCTGAGCTGTTGGGTGAGGTAGGTACGGCAGCATGGCATGAAGCACTTTTCCTGTGGTGTACGTGTGACGTCATAGATCATTGAACTCAATTAGCATGCTTTCGTCACAACGCTTGTTTGGCTGACCCACTACGGCAGAAGCTGCTAATTGACAAATGTTATGACAGCTCTTATGGCTGTTACAGCTAAATGCAGATAGGGATTTCTCAATAGAAACACACACATGTACATATTTTATTATTACAGATTGCCTTAGCGGAGGGACATTCCACCACGATCCACGTGCAGCGCGACGGGCTCAGCACGCTCAAAATTGTGGTGAGTAGAATCATTCAATTGACTGACCGTAAACATTCCAGCTACGTCTGCAGCTGTTCGCACTCGATCGCCATTCAATCAATCTACTCCACGGCTGTGCGTAGCAATCTATCAATTCGATTAAGTTGCTGGTGAAATTTCCGCTGTCAATGTAAACACTTTATTTATGGCTATGCAAAAGGGTAGCGCCAGTGACGTCTCGCTCAGTTAAAACTGAATATGTCCTTGGTTTTTTGATTGTTCAATTTCAATTGCTTGATATTAACCAATATCTATTGATATTGATATCGAGTTATTTAAGAGCGTTCACAATACACAAAAAATATTTATCTTAATTGATTTGAATTCAACTTTCTATTTATATAGATTGATTATTTTTCTGATTCCCATTGCTTTATATTTTAGAGATGGTCAATATAGACATATAAAAATGAATAGAAGAGTATATAATTTTCCAACATAATAAATAATAATTGAATACATTTTAATTAACAGTAAACATGACTTAAACCCGCTTTTAGAGGCTATTTTAAATTTTAGAATGGTGTTTTTTGCCTCGGCTAAGATTTTAAATCGAAAGTTTTTGTCCATTATTATGACCATTCTGAAGCAAAAGATGTACATGCTGATGCTTCAACAGAAGTGCAATAATCAGATATCATAGTCAAGTGGTCCTTACTTATGGGGGAAAATGCTGTACTCTTTTTAAACACATATCTCAATGTGAAGCATGCAAAAATCATAGTAAAACTCTAATTTGCAAAAAAGAAAAGAAAAACGCTTTTTCTCCATGCATTTCTCACACTATGCACTCTGCACTCACATCGAATTTCAGCTCCATCAGCGCTCTCCGACGATTGCCCAACTGAAAAAAGCGATCGCCGCAAATTCGCTCGCTCAGCAGAAACGAAGGCAGCGCGAGCAATGTCGTGCGGCGCACGAAGATACCGCTGGCCGAGCCGACGAAGACAAACGACAACTGGTTGTGGCGGGACTAGCTGGAGATGGAGCAGCGATGGCGTGCTCCAGTGGCGAGTTAGTTAACTCTGCGCTGCGGAACGGGCACGAACATCGCGCGCTTGTCTCTTGGCGCTTTCTATGGCGCTGCTTTGCACTCTTCAACGTGGATACAAATCAGCCGATCAATGACCACGCTGTCAACGGACGCGCAACTCTAACGGCGCTGGGCATTGAGAACGGCACCATTCTCAAGTTTGTGCATCGCGTCAAATATTTTGGTCGCCGGCGACAGAGCTAAAGAAATAAAACAAAAACAGCAAAAGTTTTCAAATCATCAAATGAACAGTAGCCTGGACGGAAATGGGTCATAGTGTGCAACTATTTGGCATTTTGCTGTTCTCCGCCTTGTTGCGTCTCTTGACCGCTGCCGCCTTTGAAGATGGCAATAATAACAATGTGAAGATCACGCAACATAGCCTGCAACTTACTCAAACAATCAACCTACAGCGCCAGGAATTTATGCAGCGACAATGTGATCTTTTGGGCGCCAACATGGACACCGTCGAGGATCTAACCGAACTGCAAATGGATCACATGATTGTGGACAAGGAGCACAAGCTGCTCTATTGCTATGTGCCCAAGGTACCCCTTTAAACATCGATTTATTGAAGACGCAGAATTATTTTAATGCGTCAGCTTTTCAGCATTCAGTATTTTGTTTTGATATTCTATTCTGACTTGTGTTCGCCATGTGTGGCTTTGGCTCCCTTCCGGCGTGTGGTCTGCTTCAACCGACCCTTCGTCAACTGCCTCTCATCTGTACATAAAAAAAAGCAGAAGTATAAGCAGAATCAGTAAAAAAAAAAACTAGTTTTATTTATTTGCTCCACGTTTTCTCTTTTACTGGTCTGCTAACATTCGATGCTCTCCTTCCATCAACTCAGACGGGCCCCCTAACGCCGCTGTTTGCCCGTCTATTGTTTATTCTTGCCACATGTGGCATGATTATTGGTAAATTGATTTGTGGTTTACTCGAAGTGCTTTCACCAGACGAGTTTGACAAGACAACTGATCAAAGTAGTACAAGCTGATTGCTAATCTTGAGGCTCGCAACATTGATTTGCTGCTTTTATCAATGGTTTGATTGCTTGCGAATCAGCTCCATGTTTGTTATAACGGTCAGTACTTAAATAGCACTCGCATAGACAAATGGACTGCGTAACCTTCAATAAACCCCTATATACTCCAAGCAATTATCAATTGTAATGCCTTGCTAGTGCAATATTCATTTATATACCCTGTCCGAACGACGAAGAGTTTGACTGTTTCTGCCCCAAAATAAGACGGTTAACAATTTCCACTTTGTATATTGCTCAATCTCTAATCTCTTGGATCGAGTTGATTCTAAATTAAATCTAAAATATAATTCCAATCTAGTCTTTACCTATACAGGGTATATACCCGTTGTCTTGTAAAGTATACCCTCAGTTTTAATATGCAAACTTTAGTAGTTTTAGTACAGCGTCTTACAATTAAGTATTATTATTATCAGGCTGCTGTGGCTTGTTGCTGAGCTGTCGAGTGAGTTATGAGCAACGCAATAAGCTAAGATTAACAAATATTCGAATACACTTATCAAAATTGGTGGCAATTAAATGACATCCATTTGGGGGGTTATCTCAGCGGTTTTTCTAATTAACTTTGAATTCAAATTTGCCCTTCTTTCGATAAGAATCGCGATTATAACTTGGCAGCTTATTTAAAGGAACTTAATTAAAACCCAGAGCACTTGAAATAATCATTTCCCCGATACGCCGCTGCTATCCAAACTTATTTCGCACAGAATTGGACGAACCACTTGATTAGATTAATTAGCGCACAGCTCAAAAGCTCACCTGTTGAAGGTGTGGTAAATATATAAATAGCTTCGTGTTTCATGAATCCGACGCACTTTGAACCGTCGCACTTCATAATGAGCCAACGACGCAACTTATGTTGTGTGACTCGGATTGCGGCCGACTTAAGTTGAGTAATGGTATCAATTGGCCCTGTCACTGGCGATTGCCTCTTGCCAGTGGCGCCAATCAATGTATTTTAGAATAGTTGTTGATTTTGTTTCGGTAGATCTTATTTAGAAATCTTTGTTTATTTCCTCAACTTTGAACTTAACAAAAAACGGGAAAGTAAAATACAAATTAAGATTATTTTAATTAAATTTTCAAAACTAAGAAATATCCCTGAAACGTCTAGCAATAAATGTTGAATTTCATTTTTTAATTTCCATTTTGAAAACGTAATTTAATTTTTATTTTTCAATTTTATATAATTTAATTCGTAACTTAAATTTTAAATTTGTATTTGAAAAGCGAGTTTACTGTTTGTTTTTTCTTTAATAACTATCCTAGAAAAAAAACTAGGAAACATTGGCAAATGATGTTTGTTAGATCGCTCCCAAATCAGCTAATTGCTGAATGCTTCGATTAGTTATCAAGTGGGAGACTACCTCATGCTCCAATCTCATTGATAATTGCCGATCGATTCGTTTGCCGGGCTAAATGGGCGTATCTAGTTGAATGACACACTGGTGCACGTTTCGCTTATCAGCTGTTATCAGCAGGCGGCAATCGAAGCTGTCACTTGATGTTCAAGCTTAGCTTCGAGCGGAGGTTGTTGTTAACCAACGTAAGTTCTACTTTGAGATTCATATATGCACATATATCTTCTTCCACGAAGTCGTAATTGTGTGTCTTACCTGCACCGCCAGCCACTTTTCACTTAACTTTTTATGCGACCACCGCGTGTTGGGCATAATGTGGGTTTTATGGCCGAAAGAAATTGTTCAACTTTGTATATTATGATCTCGCTTACGTATTGCAAATAATGTTTAATTACATGTGTGTACGCAGTGTGTGCGAATAGCGTTGAACCTGAACCTTTGCCATGATTTACTTGTCGGCGTGCACAGTGGTACAAGGCCAATTGATAAACACAATGTTCACATTGAGGCATACTGTTTACAGTGGGCAAAACTGTTTTTTTTGCTTAGACTTATTTAAAAATTTCTCTTTAATCTGACAAGTTGACAACGCGCACTCTTCGGCTGACTGATTGACTGGTTTTGACACCACTGTACGCAACTGCCACTTGGCACACACCAAGTTTTTTCTGTGTATGAGAAATTGTTTATTTTTGTGATTTGAAATGTTTTTTTTTTGTTTAATTACACTCGACATTGTCGGCCTGACTGCCTAAGCGAATTGTCTATATATACTTAGTCGATTTTCTGCGATTGTTGTTGTTGCCGTTGCCGGTGTTGTAATTATACATCTTGGCGTAAATTAACAGTGTGTTTAATTACGATTTGCAATTAAGTGAATTGCATATTAAGTAGAGTATCTCATTTAACAAGGACGCTCGTTAGCAATTTTAATTAATATAATTGTACAATTATAGCATTTCTTTCTCTAACCATTTTACATATTTTGATTGTTTACTTTCTGTAATTTAAACAAAGCTCGTGTTGCCAGGTCGTCTGAAATTCCCTATATAAACCATTTGGTATCCATATCTACGTATCTTTACTGAAGTTTGTGACAAATTGCATGTACATAAATGACAAATTAAATAGTCATTCTTGAAATGACTAAGTTGAATGGATTCCAGCTCAGAATGCTTACTTGCAACTGTTGTGCCTTGCATACATGCATACATTCAACTCTTATACCTCATATATAAAAAGATATCTTTTGGTTGTATTGACAATTTACGCACAAAAATAGATAGCAAGCCAAGACCCATTTGTGTCAGAATTTGGAATCCGAGGAAGTACGCTTATCACTAATTCGATTTCCATCGAATCGCAATCGGATAGATACAAAAACTGTGAATCACAGCCAGTCAGCATTTAGTGAGTCGTCTTCTTCTTGTTCGGTGGTAAACATATTTCAAAAGAAAATCCAAAAAACACATTTAGTGGCCTCGTTTCAATACAAATCAAAATAATTGTTTATTTAGTTGAAATGGAATTTCGTTCAGAATACAAATGGTTTTATATCCTCCTCCCGTTTAGGTGGCGTGCACGAACTGGAAACGGGTGCTGATGCTGTTAACGGGCAAGTGGCAGAATGGCACGGATCCGTTACAGATACCTGGATCGCTGGCGCACTCGTTTGGCATGTTCAGCAAGTTGCACGACCTCAGCGAGGAGGAGCGCGACCAGGTGCTTGGCGAGGATTACACACGCTTCATACTGGTGCGGCATCCATTCGAGCGACTGCTCTCCGCGTATCGCAATAAGCTGGAAGGTGGTTCGCCGAGTGCACGATACTTTCAGTCGCGTGTGGGCCGGCAGATTGTGCGGGAACTGCGTCCGGGCGCCAGCAACGAGTCCCTCGATCAGGGCAACGATGTTCAGTTTGGCGAGTTTGTGCAGTATCTGCTGACGCCGGAGCTGAGTCGCAGCAATCAGACGGACTACAACGAGCACTGGGAAGTCATCGCCAAGCTGTGCAATCCCTGTGTCATGAAGTTCAACGTTGTGGGTATGTCCACATGACTGAGGTTTCTTTCCTTTCCAATGAGACTTACGTCTGTAATTTGTAATCCCTTGCAGGCAAATACGACACTTTACTGGATGACTCCGCATTGGCGCTGTATCTGGCGGGTGCCAAGAACTTAACATTCCCCACGGGCCACAAGCCGTCAAGCACGCGTGCCAATCTGCGTAGCTATTTTGATCCACTGCCCATTGGCGCCATACGGCGTCTGTATGAGATCTATGAGGAGGACTTTCGCCTGTTTGACTACGGCATGGAAGATGTTTTAGGCTTTGAATTCGGCTAATTGCGCATTCAATGTTATATTATGTAAATGCTCAGATATTTTCAAATCATTTGCACTGTGAACATGACGCTTTCCACTGGAAGACTTTGTGATTTTAAACTAAGTTTAGTTGTAATCCTCTTTAGTTATTATTATGCGTTAATTGAGCGGTATGCGAATATTAGTTTCTTTAATATTTATGTTCATGTTTTTTGATGATATATCTACATGCTTAACTTACATTATAAAATGATCTTATTCTTAAGGGCGTTGGTTTATGATATTCGTCGTCACCCAGACCCCAACACTTCCAGCTTTTGTCACTTGTCATAATTCATACCATCCAACATGTTCCTAAGTTTCTTTTTGTCCCCATCAGAAAACTTCCAATGTATTCTACTGTAATAATCCCAATGTCACCACAGCAACATTAATTGTTAAATTAGGAGTGGAAGTGTGGGCAGCCACTTAGCATGCCTTACTCACAAACTGCACTAAAAAGCCATGTTGGATGCTTGTCAAGAAGCTTGCCCTCCGCAGGATCTGTCAAGCTGATTTTTATATGCTTCACTTGCAACAAAGAGAAGAAGGCCAAACGAGTCCCCACTTGTAATCTTGACATGATAGGAGTTCCACTCTTTGTTCACTTTACCCGACATGTTTCGAAAATTTTTCCACAAGTAAAAGACGGCCCAAGATGGTCTGCTGTTTTCAAATACAATCGCCTTTTCCATAACTCCCCACATTAAGCCATCACTCACGTTTCCATTTCGAATAGTCACATTAATTTCAGGAGTCATAGAACTAGAATAATAATAATAATAAAGATGGTGTTCAAAAGAAACGAGTTTTGCTTTTGAGTACCTAACGATAGGAAGTTATCGCCTATCGCCACCAAAAAGCGAATTTCAAAGGGCCACACTGCATATATAAGCGAACAAGTTGGCAGGCTGATACCACAGTTTCCACAAGGTGGCGCTAAATAGCTGAGGGACAATTTTTCTTATGAGGCAGGTCACGTTCTTTGGCGGGCCGTCAAAATTTTGCCAAGTTGCTAATCAAATCTGGGAATCACAACCCCCGCAGTATAAATTTTTTACAGCTGTATTAGGGTACGATAGGGTTTGAAGAATATTTTTGTTCGCTTGATTTTTTCTTTCTTTAGTTTGTCAAGCATTTAAATTCCAAGTTAAATTGCCGTTTGGAAATAAATACTGTCATCAAGTTTTGTTATTATCTATGAAAAGCAATTAATTAAATTATAGTAATTAATTATTAAATACTTAAAAACTAACCATACTGCTTAACAATGTGCTTTTTTTCATTTGTGTTATTCCATTTTCTACATATAAATAATTGTAATAAATCTAAAATTATTTCAAAGTAAACATTGTTATTTAGAGCTGACAGAATTTCTTGTTTATTTTTGGTTTTATTTATTAGATTGTCAATTCGTAAAAGTAATCAATTTATTCACATATTTGTTTTAGGGACTGTTTCCAAGTATTTGTTTACGTTTTATGTCACAGTAATATACCTCGTATATTTTTTTACGTGGCATCAATGAACCCACCTTATCGGCTTCGGCTTACGTACATGGATGACGTTATAGAGAGTCTCTTTATAGTCACATTCCACGATCATTGACAGGAGATACGATTACAGAACCTGCAAATGACGAGCGGTCGTCTTTCGATTTTTTTTTCACAATTATACTGAAATACACTTGCTGTTGTTTATACTCACTTGTATAGTTTATATAAACAGTACATTATATGACTCTATTTTAATAATTAATTACTTGACTATCATAATTTCTTCATGTTGCATACACATTGACAAAGTGCGCATATCCGCGACAAGCTTAGAAGAAAAAGCTCTTCGCTGGCGACGGCGTCTGAATTGTTTATCACCAATACAAGCAGAGAGCAAGCACATGCATTTGTATGCTTGTGCATGTGTGTGTGTGGACAGATGATCAACGTTCAACTGAATTTAAATACGCAATTTTGTCAAAAACACAGAGTGATGAGGCGCCGTCCGCAAACGCATTCTGCTCGACCATCAACCCGTGGCAATAATTTGGCAAACGTATCCAACATTATCGGCTGTGATATCTTTTCATAAGCAACAACAATAACGCCACCTGTCAGGCCCCCGCAAAACATTCCAAGGTCAAAGTACAATTTACAATAACAAAAATATGTTGGCTATTTTGGCTTGGTTAATCAATGACTGTCGACTCTTTTATTCAACAATAACTTAAAGTTATGCATTGACAAGACATTCGAATTCAACAAAATTATTGTGTGTTTCTTGCTGTGTGTTAGTATGTGTGTATACATTTGGCTTCTTTTTTGTTTTGGATATTTTTTCGAACAGTATATAAAAAAAACAAAAGCTTTGCATGTATCATATTCTCTCTCTGATTCAGTCCTTCAATTTTGCTTCCGCATTAATCGTTGTAACTGTATCGCTGCTTCACGCTCCGATACTTTTTGAGCGAGTACAAAGCCTCCACCTCCTTGGCCAAGTATCGTCCTTGCGCCAGGAGGGCGACGATCTTTTTGGGATCACTCTCATCTTTGTTCTTTATGAACGCATCGTGGATTTGTTGCCGAAACTTTTGCGGCCCATTCAGGCCGGGATAGTCGCGGCCCAGAAATTGTAACTGCAATGGGATAATTTACGCAACTTTAGATTCACAATTTCCTCTTCTTCACTTATCCCCCCACCCAGCACCTTTCGGCTGCAGCGCAATTGCACGTGGTCAATGGCAATTCAATATTTACTTACGTGCTTATAGAGAGTGATAACTTTGGAGCGCAGCTCTGACATCACCAGTAATCAAGGTTATTTTTTTGACTGTTAAATGCAAAATATAAACTAAATCTGTATTTTGTTGTTTTACACCACTCGCAGCTCAGATGACCAATGCCGATGGTTGAGGAGGTGTGACCGTTTATAAGATCTAGTAGGCACCGAGCACCTTTGTTGGCTATCGATAGTTTGTGCGATATTTATATTCACCCTACAGACTGCAGGCAGCCCAGCTAAAATTTTATAAATAAATAATATTTGGCATTATTTTTATTTGTAATAATGGTTTTTTCTACTTAGTCTATGTATTTAAAAAATTAAATTAAATTCAATATCATCGACGTTTATGTAGCAAAGCGATAGTACGAACAATTTCACTAGTCAATTGACGTCAGTTGGCAGCACTCGTATCAATGTTCGTGTGTGCCGGCCGGAATTTAGCAAGTGTTTTTCGGTAAGCGTGCAATTTTCCAATTATCTTATATATATATTTACAATTGCGCATTTCTTGCATTTTCAAGTCATCGCAGCTTAGCAACTACCTGTGTCCGAATGGCGAGCGAGGTGGATAAGGCGCAAAGCGCTGCGGCTTCTGAAGACACCATTTTTGGAAAGATTTTACGCAAGGAGATTCCATGCAAATTCATCTACGAAGACGACAAAGTGGGTACAAAGGGCATTTTTATTTGTTATATATATGTATATCAATCTTTGTATATTTATCTTTCAACTTATAGTGTGTGGCATTTAATGACGTTGCGCCACAAGCACCAACTCATTTTCTGGTTATACCTCGCAGGCCAATTGCGCAGCTATCGCTGGCCGAGGATGGAGACGCTGAGCTTTTGGGCCATTTGATGCTGGTGGGTCGCAAGGTAGCCAAGGAAGTGGGCCTGGAGAAGGGCTACCGGGTGGTAATCAATAATGGGCAGCATGGCGCTCAGTCTGTTTACCATTTGCATTTGCACTTTCTCGGCGGTCGCCAGATGGAATGGCCACCTGGCTAATATATTAAAATATTATAAAAGTAAATAACAATTTACACAAATAAAAGTAAAATGTACAAAAAATATACAAATTAGAATATTATCATGTTGCTGGAAAATGTTGTTTGAAATCTATGGCATTGTTAAGAAAGTTACGCAGTTTGTTCCCATTGCGCGTTTTCTCCGCCAAACTGTAGGTGTCCATGCAATTGAGTAAGATCTCGTCGGCGCCCAGCTGGTCGGCAATGCCCGAGCGGCGCGTCCGACGCGTGTTCAACATATCCAATTTGGTGCCCACCACAAGAATGGGTACGTGGCTCCCCTTCAAAATTGATCGCTTTCGATGGTGGCGATATCGATTGATCTGACACAATGGCTGGTACAGTAAATCGTGCAGTTTGTCCTGTGTGCTCATATCTAGCAGATCGTACACTAATATAATGCCATCGATGTTGCCATATAGGCGATTCCTAAGCGAATTTGATCGCGTTAGCAGCGAACACTTTGAATCGTAAAATTCCACAAAATGTGGAATCATTTCGTACGCGACCCACTCCCCGCGTGGGAACAGTTCATTGGAGGCCAAGCGCTCCGAGCTGTTCCGCGAGGAGCCGGGCGACGAGGACGATGTCCATTCTGGTGTCGGCGGCAGTCCATTATACTCGGGATACTCGTGCAGACGCACCTGCACATTCCACCACTCATCACCGACGCTCCTCGTCGGGGGTGTGGGCGTGTCCACACTTAGGGCAAGCAGATCCGTAAGACTTGACTTACCAACGTCTGCCAAAAAAAAAAAAAAAAAAGGGAAGGAAGAGGAAGAGGAAAATAACGAGGATTCTTTTAAAATGATTTAATTTCGCGGGGAAACGCACCTGCATCGCCGAGCACCAATATGCGAGTTGTGGAAACGTTTTGAAAAGTTTTCTGTTCCATTTTGGTTTGAAATGAAAGTGTGTTCTATATCAAATATACCTCACGAATGTCGGCAGTCGAATAAATGCGAGAATAGCCTGCTAGTTTTTGTCAAATTCCAAAAAGTGCAATTGCCTTGACAGTTTTGGGTTTATCGACACGGAGCAGTTTCGATTGCATAAAATTTCTGATTTAATAATTAATTATTGGCCGACAAGTAATATTCGTGAAATAAAACGAAATAAAAAATAGTTTTAATAGTTTCAAACATTTGTTTATTCTTTATAAACGTTTTCAATGTCATGTCGTTTTATTTGAGTGTTCACATCAGTGTGTTTTTCTTGTGGTTTAATTTATCTACAGACGCCGTTGTTGAAGGCTTGCGACAGGATATTCGCATACATCTGTTATCGTTTTTAAATTCTTTACGCTTTTTTTTTTGGTTTGAAATAAAATTATACACTTGTTTGCAAATATAGTTGCCACATATATGTATATATATATATATATATGTATATATGTATATATATATATATATATATAATGAAGTATGCAGTTTATTTATTAACATAATTTAATCATTTTCGTTTTCCAGTTTATTCAGTTTGCAAGTAAGAACTTTTTAAAACATATACTCGTTTGTATTATGTATACTATAATATACGATTTTTTTGTTTTTTTTTTTGCTTGTTGATTTCTTTAGTTTTATATAGTAAATATAATTTATTTAAAATTCAAAAAACAGCTATAAACAGTTTATCATAAACAACAAAACTCCGGAAAGAGCTTAATGATGTGGTGAGTCTCGTTTGGAGAGAGTGTGGTGAGAATGTGTGTCGCCATGTTTCCTGCTACATACATCTATGAAATAACGGTAAATAGTTGGAGTGTCTAAACTGATGTTTAGTTGCCCAATAACGGACCAAAATCGAGGGGGGGGAGTGGGGGTGATGCATTGAACAGCGACCTATGCAGGCTTATTTATGTATTATATATATGTATATCGTATGCCTAAACTTCATACTATGCGGTGCTGTTGTGATTATGTACGTTTTTATGTAAATCTTTGCTTTATTGTTATTTTCCGTTATTTGGTATATAATGATTTTGGATTTGTTGCATTTGTATGTATATGTATTTATGTAAATATGTATGTATGTTTGTTATGCATATTCCTTATGTATATGTGTATGTACTTGCATATAATGCTCACGCTATGTGGCCTTTTTAACTCATATTTCAACATCAAACATTGCCCTATATTTTGGTTTTCCTATTTGTTTACTTATATAATTCTTTCTGTTGTATTTGTCATTATTACACACTCATACACGCATATACATGAATGTATATATATATATATATATGTAAGTGCAAATACTCTCTGCCAGATCCAACTGTCCAACTGTCCGATCCTCAGGTGCGCTCTATATAGTATCGCTTTTGGTTTGTTTTTATATCGTTTTCGTATGGTGTTGTTAAATGCATTTATGCCTGATTTATCGAATATAAATTACATACACAAATATCTAAAAATAAAAATACATGGACATCTACCGTTTTGTTTTTGTTTTGGTAATTTCTAATTGTATGTTTTTTATTATTACTCATTTTTAACTATTATTATTAATACTTGTTTTGTTTTGTTTGTTTTTTTTCGATTTCAGTTTTCTTTTTTTTAACTACTGATTTGTGCTTTTGTGATGGCTTATGCTTTGCGCTTTTACTGCTGCTTGCATTTAAAATGTTTCAAAATAATACAGATACCACATACGCTATGTATGCCTAATGATAATCATATTGTACATCCATGTATAGATATAATACATATTGAAGTGTTCGACTTTTGCGTTGGTCAGTTCATGGGTGGCCTTCTGTGTGTGTGTGTGTGTGTGTGTGTGTGCGTGTGTGTTTATTGTTCCTGTAAGTATGTACATGTAGTTGGGTTACACTGTCCTCTAAAATGTTGTGGACAGCGCAGCTTGTGTCACAATTAACATACCAAACTGAAGAAAAACGCAAATGAATTAATTTTTTTCGTTTGTTAATATTTATATATATTAATGCATATATATATATATATATATATATATATATATATATAATTTGCTTTTATTCATTCATCAGTTTAAATCAATAATCAACATCATTTTATATAATTCCATATAATTTGTTTAATATGCAAGTATTTTATATATATATAAATATATATACATATATATATATATATGTATATATGTATATATATTTATATATATATGTATGTATATATAGTTTATTCTTGTGGTTGTTGCTGTTGTTGTTGTGGTTTGTGTCATTGTTTAGTTTTGATAATTTACAGTAATTATTTGGGAAAGCAAAGTACTTAATTTTTTGTTTGTTTTTTATTGAACAATACTCGTAATTTATTGAAGAATTTGTTTGCCTGTTTTTTTATAATTTAGTTGAATTATATTACATAAATATTCTGTTGTTAGTATATTCAGTTTGCAAATTGTGTATGTGTGTTTCTATGTTATTTAAGTCGTAGCCTTGGTGAACATAACTACAAACTGTGTGAGGGACTTTTTGGGTCCCTGGCTACGCATTATCATTATTACATATAATTATTATAAATTTTTGTTATTCATTTTTAAATATATTTTTTTACAGGACAAAAACATCTAATTTAATAGTTAATTTTACTTGCAATATGGAAATAATCAATAATTATTACGGCCAGCTCTTACCTTGGATGCTTTCAAAGATTGCTGTTGTTTTTTTGTTTGTTTTTTGTTCTTTTTGCCAGTTCATTGAAAATACCAATTTAGTAGGTTTGTGCATGGTTCGCACCACGTCATAGAAGTATATATGTATATATATATGTATATATAAATGTATATTGTTTAGAGGTCATGTATATATATGTTTATATATACTTGAATATAATGTAAATAGTAATAACTATTATTGTTCTTAATATTTCATGTTTTAACATTGTTTTTTTTCTTTTCTTTGTATTTTGTTTTTTGTTTTTTTTTTTGCCATAATCGTAATCATTTAGTTAGTATTTATGTATATTTTCATTATGACCTAATATGCTTTTCCAAATAATTAAATATGACTAACGAATACAAAAAAGTTTAGAGTTTTTAGAAACCTTAGAAGTACGACATAGAGCAGAAGCAACTCAAAGAAAATCAGGTAATTAATTATATAATTTCATAAATTAAAAAATAATAATCAGTTTTTTGTAAGATAGATAAATCATAAACAATCAGGCAAGCCTATAATGTGGAATGTTCGATATAGGTTAATAGTATTTTAAGGTTTAAACAGATGATATATTCCATTGAAATCACGCTTTAAAGTTAAACTTTTGTTATTTGCTTTTATGTTTTTTGATGTTCTTCTTTGTGTTTGTTCTACTTAAACGTCTGATTCTGTTAGTTTGTTTCGCCGATTGACCAAACCACAGCGTTGTGTATACATAACATTAGTCTATGCAACGGTTATACATATTTTGTTTTATATATATATATAGATGTATATATATTTACTCGTAATATAATATATTTATTTATGTATTTGGTTTTTTGGTTTTATCATCATTAGTTTTGGTTTCGCTTTCTTTCATTCATATGTCTGTCATGTACCCTCATATATGTTGATGTCTATGTACTTACACAGTTACAGTAATACATAATGCACAATAATTAAATATAATAAATAAATTTCATAACAATTTATGTTGATCTTTGTTGTTGTTATTAGTTTTCATTATCTCTAATATTTTTCATTGATTTAATAATAAACTTTCAACAGTTTTCTTTTTGTCTATTAATCAAAATGAAAACGGCTAATAAATTTGTTTATACTTGACTTATTACAAATGAATAGAACTTAAATTTTTAAAGTGATGATTTTACTTCTCTTTTACCGTTAAATAAATGTATGCATATATGTATTGAGTATATAGACTTTTTGAATAAAATTTTTATAACATACTCGTAGATTTTTATTTATGTTCAATAATCTTTTGTTTCGCGTTTTTTTTTTTGTTAAATTGGTGACAACAATATTTATAGTCCTAGACTTGAAAACGAATATAAGTCTGCATTAAATTGAAACAAATTTGATTAATCCGAAAAGTTGTTAAGTATTAAAATGTGTTATGGATCAACCAATGTGAACATAACTTAAATTTCTAGATCTCATTTGAAAGGATTTTTTTTTTCTTCTCATATAATGTTCTTCCCTTTTTTGTCGTTGATTAACTTCACGGAATGAACAATTTGCAATAACTACGATATTTGATTTGATTGTTGTTGTTGTTTGTTGTTGTAGGCTGTTGTGGTTGTTGTAGATCAATAAAATAGCTGATGATGCATACGATTAGAATGTTGACGGTTCGCTTGAGTTCTCTTTGGTTTCCTTGTTTCATATATGTATACGCTAAGGTTTGCTATAATTCTAAAGTGGAAACCATATGAATAGTTGAATGATAATGGGATTATGAGCTGGAACGTACCTGTATTTGTTAGCCATGTAGCGTTTACTTCATATTCTTAAGTATTTCGTCAGTTTCCTCGGGATCCTTGAGGGTATGCCATTGTGCTATGGGTCGACGTGGCGAGGCCAACATATCGGACCAATGGCGCAGCTCGGTTCCAGTTCCCATGCAGCCGAGTATACAGCGTCCAATGGGTTCAGAGGTGCCAATACGATCGTAATCCACAACGGTAACAACAAGACAGATTTTCTAAACATTTCCCAAATTGGTTGCAATTGGGAAAAATAAAATATTGCATTAATTAGTGCTTGGATATTTCAATAATTATTTTATCGACCGATTTGTATTTATATTAGGGACTGCTATGCGTTGAGCATAGTACATTTGAGTAGAAGAACTTTTTTGTTTGTTGAATATTTTGATATTATTTGAGATACACGTGTTCTGATTGTGGGTTATTACAGGGGGGGAAGAGTTACTGGTTACAGGCAGACACTACAAATTCTGTGTTGGAAAGCATATTACATAGGCAGAGTTGTTGCTAAATGTTGAACTACAATTTTTATTTGTTATTATTTTTAATCTTTTATTTTTTTTGGTTTTGGGTGCTCTTTTGGAATAAGGTGCAATTGAGTTTAGAAGAGTTTTGCTTGGGAAAGCGGTATGCCTATATAGCTTCAACAGATTTCATTTTTTCCTAAATTGTTGTCGAAAGTGAAGAATTTTTTTTTAGAGAATCCCATCAAAGTTAAATACAAGCTTGTAGGAGTTTATCTAAAAGTGGGCGACATATTTTCAAGCATTACAAAAAGCGCCATTAAACACAATTCTAAAGTGGATGGATTTAAGATGTGTACATGTTTTGGATGGGGTTTTTTTTTCATTTTTATTTTAACAAGCATTGCATGCATTTGTCTAAGCTTTAAATCAAACAAAATTGTATAATGATACCGTAAATAAAAAGTTCTGTTAGATTGCTGATGTGATAATAAGCGTATGATGTTCTCTTTGTGAGTGTTTTTTTTAGTTGTTCTTTTGCTTGCTGGTGGTATGCGCAATGAGCTTATATAGAAATGTACAAATATATATATATATCTCTTCTCTTAACCTGGGGCTAATGAACAAATTACTTTTTAAAATTGTTATATATAGGTATATATAATGCTTTGGTTTTTGTCAACATTTAAGCTGAAGCAAAAAGAAAAATGTTCATTAAATACGTGTAAACGAAAATGTATAATATTCAATCCCATTTGTCGTTCATATTTTTTCCTTTTCTTTTTTGTTTCCATTTTTTTTTTTTTTTTTTGTCAGATACTACAAGTTTTCCATTTTGGGGAGGGGCAGGTCTCGGACTAGCGCACGTAACCAGAGTTCTTTTTTAATGGTATACATATATTTTGTTGATTTTTGGATGTACTATATGTATGTTGTCATAAGTATTCATGTTGATACGCTATACTTCTCTGTGGTGACTTGGCTTGTGTTCTTTTTTATTATATTATTTTGAAACTTGTACTGTATTGCTTGTATTGTAGTACTGTAGTTTGGTGGTTTAGTGGTGCGATTGGTTTATTCGATATTCAAATCAGAAGACAGTGTCAAAATAATGTACCCATATTGTGGTGCATTATTGACGCCGCTGACGATAGTTTGCGATAGTTTGTATTATGGAAAGAGTAGTAGGTAGTTTTTAAAGTTTTGTAGTTTTGTAGTTAAGAGTGAGTGTGTAATTTGTTTTCATCAATTATCGAATTTCAGCTTTCTATAATCTTTGACTCGTGCACTGCATTGCGAGTGTATTCAAGAGAGCCAGCGGCACTACTGCCAGCTCTCTTATATTAACTACGAGTAGACTGTGTGGGTGTTTTTTTTTTTATTTTTTATTAATTTTTTTGTGGAGTGTCTCAATTTGTTTTCTTGGAGCGTCTGTAATTGTTACTCCGAATCGGAACAGACCTAACCTACAGATAGTTGTCATGTTGTCTGTGTCAAAATCAGCATCAAACATACAAATATTTTGAAAACCAAATCAGCTGAGCTAAGCACAAACTAAAAAAAAAAATTGTATTGTATTTTTTAATTTAATCACAAAAGTTTCTCAATCAACTACACAAAGTAAAAGCAAATCAGGGTTAGATTCTCTTTGGCAACAACGCACTGCGCTCAGCATATCTTTTATTTATATATTTACAGCCGGCATGTGGGCGTGGCAGTCGTTGAGCAAAGTAAAAGTAAAAGTCATAAAAAGTAAAGCAACAAATTTTTTTTTTTTTTTTTTGGTTTTAAATTGTTAAGTTAAAATACAACATTGAACATTGAGTACGTTTCGGATAAATTTGTTTAAGGAGCACACATATAACAATTAAATTGATTGATTAATCGAGTAGTTTTGGAGGAGTTTTGGAGGTATGCGGGCAATACGAAAGTTTTTTTTTTGGCTATCCGTTTGCTTGTTTTGTGTTTGTAATAGTGTTTTTTTTTTATAGTTTTTGAGTAAGAATACGAGTATTCAGCACATGTAATATACAATATGTATGTATATATTTATATATATATATATTAATATATATAGATGGTTATATTAATAACAACAATTGCACGAAAAAGGCTAAAGTGTGTTTGTATTTTTTTTTTTTTTAATTTTGGGAGGCGGGTTCGTTACTCAAACTTGTTTAGAACATGTTTTTGGTTGATAGTTCAGAAGGGACAGCTTTAGTTACAGTTAACAGTAGGTAGTAGAGTAGTAGTAGTAGTAGTAGTTAGTAGTAGTAGTAGTTAGTAGTAGTAGTAGTAGTTAGTAGTAGTAGTAGTAGTAGTAGTAGTGGTTTTATAGGATAGTATAATACATTCTCGCATACTTGTATTTGTTCAAATGGTACTTCAAATGAGAACGACTCATTATAGTAAGGGTTGAGGGTGCATTTTTTGATACTTGTCTTCTTCTTTTTCAAACGTTTGCCATTTTGCATGATTGCAATTTTCACATATGGATCTATAAAATAGAAAAAATTGAAAGAAAGAAAAAGAAAATACTTTTTTTATAATACTAAAGTAAAAACTTTGAAGTTGATGAGCAGATTTTTGGGTTTTGTTTTGCTTTTTTGTTTTTTTTTTGTAGTTTTTGGCTTGTGTTACACACATATATAAAGAAAAACGGTACATAAAACGTTGATTAAATATATATTTAATATTGGTTATAAGATAGTTAACAAATGGTAATTCAATAAACGAAAACAACGATTAAAACATATCAACAAACGAAAGCTGAAACTTGGTTAAAAACGAGGCCAAACCCATATTTGGAGGAAATGGCAAAAAAATAAAATGTTCCAAATAAAGTCTTATATGCTGATAAGTAAGCATTTAAGGTTTCATCGTATAGAAACGGTATCAACATATGGAAAATCGCAAGAGTTACAAAGAGCTCGTCAGCATTAGATCGATAGGATCCGTTCGGTTATCGATAATTACTGAAAAAGTTTGTTTCTGCTTTCGTTTGCCTGCTGTTGAAAAGAATTGTTGAAAAAATGTTAAATCAAATATATATTTCGATATTTAGTTAACGAGTACTATAGAACACAGTAACTCTTGAAACTCAAGGCACACAACATAAAAATCATAAGATACGAAAAAATAGTTACAGTTTAAATAGTCTCATCATCAGAATTTTAGATCGAATATCATTAGAGCATGGAATAATGTCAATTGCTTTTCGAAACATACTTGAAAATGTTCTTTTGTTTGTAAAAGCCTAGAAGAACTCGAATACCCTTTTCGGGGGTATTTTTGATTTATTTTTTTATTTGGATATATTCGGCGGCAACGCTTTTAATTTGGCTCTTCACTTGGGTGAGCCGAAGAACTTGAATGCGAGTGTTTGAATTATGTAATTAGTAGAATTAGATTACATGCAAAAGTGAAGCTAGAAGCAAGCGAATTTAAATGTACCGCTAATTTGAGCAAGAGCCGTTATAATTTTCATTGTTGATTTTGCCAGGCATAAGTTAAAAAACTGTGCACAATTTAGTGATACTAACGTTGCCAGACGAGAATATATCCATGTATTATTGGTATTAAATGATATCATTTGGATTTTTAGCGTACGCGATATTACATAAGAGAGAATAGTAGTATTATAAAGTATGCAAGTCGAAAATTTGCGCTAAGGTAGTTGAAAAATCGAGAGTTGCGAATTGACAAAAGTAATTGGGAATAAAAATTGAATACTTTGCTCTCTGCAAACGTTGCCTTGGCGTTTGCATTTCTCCATCGGTCTTAACAGTAACACAAAAGTTACTCAACTCAATAATCAAATCATAAACGAAGCAATACGAAAATCAAATACACTTGGTTAAACGAGTATGCACACATATAAAAAATAGAGACTGAAGCGTTACCAAAACTGCAATAATACTCCGATTCATGTCGAGAGTCATTGTTTGCATTTTGGCAACGCTTTGGTAGCACGCCATATTACCAGACAATCCGCCCACGTCCATCTTCTTCAAGTTCTTGGCCTCGAGAATGACAACCGTAAGTTTTCCGGCGGTCGGCACATAGCGCAGCGAGAAGCAAATGTCACCAAGCTTTTCCTGTTGTCAGTTTACGAAAAAAAGTTAAGAAAACATTCCAATGAATTAGTATAAACAATTATATTTAATAAAGTATTACAACATTGAACACTTCACATAAATTCTAAACAGATACATTTACGATTTATATACGAGTAATATTAACTAATCGAAATGGGTTTCAATCAGTCGAGATCAGAGTCGAGATAATACAATTCAGAAATAAAACATTGATTCATAATCCTCTAAGTCAATGAGAAATTGATTTAGATTCAAAATTCAGTCAGTGAGAAATCTCCTGATAATATATAAACTATATATTGATTCACAGAATAATAATAAGAAGACTGTAGTTTTATTTTAGTCTTAAAGTCTATTCGACATTAATATTATAGCCTCGATAGCAGATGGCATAATAGACTTCAATACTTCGAATATAGTTGAATACATACTCTTGAAGAAATTCTCGAGAGTTAGTAAATTCAGGCTTAAGAAAAAAGCCACCAGGCATGAAACTGATTGGTAAGACTTTGCTTTATTAATTAAACTCAATTGAGTTACCATACGATATATATATATAATAAGCTATAGGCCAACAAACAAATATAGTAAGATATTTTCACTGAATACACACGAAATAAATGGGAACTTAAATAGATATATATCGTATATACGTAAAATTGATTGGGCTTACGGTGGGATAAGTGAGTATACTTGAGTACGTTGTACGGGGTATACAGTTATTGTATTATTTAACAATGGTTACATTTACTTTATTTAATTATTACTTTAATATTGACACAAAACAAAAACGCCACAAATAGATACATGGAAACACATTTACTGCACGTCTTAGAGCTTCGATTTGATTAAGTGTTCATACATAAATATTAATAATTATATATGTATATATATATATATAAATATTTATATATATATATATATGTATATATTTGATGTATATATATGTGAGTAGAACTGAAAATTTATTAAGAACCAAACCTAAACAAACAAAACAAACTTATTGACTTTTGTTTGCGTGTTGTTTGTTTTGTTGTAGTTTCACGGGTATTTATTTTATTATTATATATCGACTTGTAGTTGTAGGAAGTAAGTAGTTGTTGTTGCTGTTGCTGTTCATTCACTTACTGTTCATAATGGGTAAAAATTACGGTGTGTATAGACAAATTGCCTGCGAGTTCTTATGTTGTATAACCCAGCTCAAAACCAACGGCACAAAAAGCAAAACGGATATTTTTCTTCCTTTTTTATATGGTTTTTTTTTTTTTTGGTTTGTAATCAAATGAATATATTAATTGAGAGAAAGATAGTTTTGAGATTAAAGGAAAGATTGGCCGATTTGTAATATATACAGTTGGGCTAAATTCCTTGGATAACTATGTGGGCCGTGGCCTCAAAAATTACTTAGTAGTTAGGAAATCAAAAAAAATAGAGAGAGAGAGGAGAACGAGCGAAAGTATTGGATAATATTTATTTATATGTACATGAAATGCAAAATGGAGTAATTAGATATATATTACAATTGAAAAAAGTTGCACATGTATTTAATAGAATTATCTAACGATTATACTGTTATAATACGAGCATGTATAAACCCTTGGTTGGTTGGAACCACTTGCATTTGTTTGGGTTCAAGTTTAAGTTTAAGTTTCAGTTTTCGATTTTTTCGATTTCGATTTGGTTTTGGTTTTTGTTTATGATTTCGCCATATTCTAATATACACTAATCGAATGCCAATTGCTTAATAAGCCTGCTCCAAAGCCAGCAATTTGTACAAACTAACCCGGGATTTTGTTGAGTTGTTTTAAACTAAGTATTTACTACATAAAACGTGTGTTCTTTGAGTAGTTATTAAAATAAAGTATTTTATATAGAGAGCGAGCGAGCGAGCGTTATATAGAAACAGAGTGAGAGAGAGAGAGAGGAACAGAGAGAGAGAGAGAGAGAGTTTTTGCGTAGTCACTTACCGCTACTTTGATTTGAGTTTGAATTTGAGTTATTTAATTGAAAGATTTGGCTTTGCATGGGCTTTCAAAATGTCTCAAGACTTATATGTCGAATGTTGGGTGAATCATGTTTATGCTGACCAGAATAGAAAATAAAATTCAAATAAATAATCAAAGAAAAACACAAAAAAGTTAATCAAATAAAAACTTACGAAATTATAGCAAATTAACATTTGTTGATCATTTTGTTATATTTTTGTTTCTGACTGTCATCGAAGCTCTGCTTAAACATTACAGCACACAAACAAGTTGCAAATCATAAATGTATATATAGATATATAATTGCATTATACAAATATCGGGCGAGACAGCGATATAGTTAAAAACACAAAATCAAAACACGAAAGAAGCATTATTACAGTTTCTCTTATTAAAACACAAAATTTATTGTCGCTTGTGCAATCATATATTTTAATTTAAATCATTTTTTTTTTATTCATTTTTAGATTTTTTTTATTTTTTTTTTGTATTTTTACTTTTAATTATAACGAAACACAAACACAACGAAAATAACTGGAACACATTTATGAGGACAACAACCAAAGCAAATAACGATAATTATGATTTGTCTCCCACGGAGAGTATCGATACTTACATGTTTCCAGGTAATTCAATATTGTTCCAGATGTCGGTATCGTTATGAGTCAAATTGATTCGAGTAGAGTAGAGTTTTGATATTGATTTTTTTTTGTTTGGTTTCATTTTGGTGAATTTTGAGGCGATTGTATAGATTTTTTATTGATTGTTTTTGGTTTGTTTTAGCGATACGTTCAAAAGTAATTAAAGAGAAAAATGAAGAGCATATTAAAGATTTTTCAATTGCAGTTCCATTAGAATTTCAATAAGTTGGCAAATTTGAAAAAAGAAAAAGGTTTTGCTTTAACGAATTTGATTGTGTACAAGTGGTTTTTGCGTGTCTCTGCGTGTCTGAGGGTGTGTGTACTTTTGGGTGTAGTCAGGTGTGAGTGTACAGTACTAATACTTAGTGGCAATAATGTCATTATAGAGTATATAGTCGGAAGAGTATAGTTTGTAAGCAAAAACATGCAGTTGGTTTATTCTTGGAATGTCTTTATATATTTACGAGTATGTTTCAGTGGCTAAACTAATTGCTTATAATGATAATTATATGAAAAGCTTATATAACATTTTCTTGTATACCATTGCAGATCAATTTATTTTCCTTCAACAAGCAACATATCAAACAATGTTAATCTTGATTGAGTTTAATCTTTATATCAATTCTCTTTCACTTATAATAACTATATTTTCTAATTATTTTAAGAACTGAAGCTTCATATTTTTATTCTGCAAGTGTATAACATATTCGGCACACCGAAAGGAAATTTTCTTTGTTTTTACTTCCTTTGGTATTTTATTTAAATTTTACATTCGCTGACGAAATTAGGGTCTTCATTATTTGTGTGCTTTTTGTGTAAGTATTTGTGGGTGTGTGTGTGTGTGTGTGTGCTTGGGTTATTGCTTTCTTTAGAATTGCATTCATTTAATTATTTGGACCAATTTTCAACTTCTTATCTTAAATGTGAGTTTTAATTGAGTGCACCGGTATACGGCTACTTTAAGAATGATAGGCAAGATAGTTGGCTGAGCTTAGCTGTTGGGCATTAAACAGTTCCAATCAAAGTGCAAAAGGAAAGGAAAATGTGTGTATGTAGCAAAGTGTGGAAGTGTGCGGTGTTAAGTTGGAAATTTGTGTCTAAAGTTTGGGCATTTTCAGTTTCGCTTATCAGCATGTCTGCAGACATTTTGGAAAATAATTTTAAGGGACTCTTGGAAAGTTTTGTAGGCCAAGCGTATTTTGTACATATACATATATAGTTGAGACCATGCTGATTGATTTATTCTTATGTTATTATTATGCCACAAATTCTCTTCACAAAATAATATTGCAGTGTGATTATTTGCATTTCGGAATGTTTAATTAAGTTCTTAAGTTTTGTACGAGTATATGTATAAACAATTTGATATAGTAATACAAAAATTCAACTACAATATTAATGATGCCAGAAAAGATGCAGACATAACAAGAGAAAGTTGAAAAACAATGCGCAAATCTCTTAAATTCTTATTGGATATTGAGTTAGATTGGTTATCTTGTATATGGTACAATAGGTTGCGTTAGCAGGTAAACAGTGTTTTTTGTGTAGTTCGATGCATAGAAACTGTTATTTTGTTATAATTATGTAAGTAGTATATTGATATATTGAAATGTTGGAGTGTATACAAGAGCGACAGACCAAAGAGACAGAGCAAGTATATAGGAAAAAGAAAAAAAAAACTAAACAAAACAAGTATGCAAAAGTGTTTTTGTATGTTTTTTTTGTATTGTCTTTTAAAACTTTAAGAATTTTTTTTCATTGTATTTACCTTCTACAAAAGTTCAAGAAAACAAGAGTTTTTTTTTTATAGATATATTTTTGTATGTATTGAAAACAATTTGTTGAGGGGGGAATTGGAGAAAGAGAAATTGAAGAGTATATATTTCAGTTGTAGTTTTGTTGTACACTGTGTTTGGTTAAAGTTTTAAGAAAATCATAATTTTAAAAGAAGTAGATAGAAGAATGTGCAAAGAAATCAAATTCAGTTGTGTCAATCTTTCATCAACTTTGCCAATAAGGTTGATCAAAGATTGCCTGAGCTTGTTTCCATGTTGTCTTTGTAATTGTTGTTGGTTTTGTTATTGGGTTTAATGGAGCTTTAAAACTGTTATAAATTGTATATATACAGAATATATATATGCATATATTATTTTAAAGTTTTTTTTTTTTTTGTTTTATTATATTATTTAAATTTGCATTTGGAACTGGGTGTGTAAAAGTTGAACAAAAGTTTTGCACTTTGCTGTCTGTTATTTGTTTCTTTCTTGTTTATGATATATTCTTGTTGTTCTTTGTTATGGTTATTTGTTATTGTTGGTTTTTTTGTAAGTTGTATCTGTTGTACTTATGGACAGAGTGAGTTTTTTGAGGGGTAAATATTTTACTGCATCCGACACACATTATTCAAATGACAATTGAATTACTTAAAAAGCAAACATCAACTTGGTCTGCGTTAGTAATGGAAACGCGAATTACATACATACATACATACATACACACACAAAACGCACAATTTCGTATAAGATTTCAGGAGTTTGAATACTTTGTAAGCACGTCTAGATTACATAAGTCAACAAATTCACGCGCCTTGAGTATTCTGTTTTCTGTAGTTTGTGGCTTGTTTTGTGGGACAACTCAAACAAACCCAAAAAATTATAAGCAACAGTTGTTGTTATTGTTGTTGTTTGGTCATATACGTATAAGTATATTAAGTAAGTAAAAATGAAAATCTAAAATCAATCAGAATGAAATAAATGACACTTAGAGGCACATTTAGTTTAGTTTAAGTACATATACATAAAGAGTGGAAAACACCATCGAGGAATAAACCGCCCATTACCCCCAGATAAATAATTGTAGATATGTTTATCGTTTGTATATACTGTGATTGCTGCCATGGGCCAATCTCTACATACCTGTCCGCCTTCACCCTCAACGCTGATTAGATCACGCCATTCCTCAATGGTCTGCGCCAAGTCGATGGTGCAGAGCGGCACCTTCACCTCGCCGATTTGGTCATGTTTCGAGAATCGATCAAAGTCAAATATGGCAAAGACGAGCGTTTTATTCATGGCATCAGCATAGGGTAAACTCTGCAGATCAATTCATAGGTCAATTCGTAGGTCATCCTCTATTAAATCTTAAAAACAAGAAAATACATACCTTGAAAGTGAATGTTTCATTGAAGACGGGACTCAACGTTTTGCGATGCACCTTTGTCTCGAACTTCTTCTTCTTGTCGGGCAGCAGATAGACTTTAACGTAAGGATCTGAGGTGCCGCCCATGTCCAAGGCGGGCAGTTCCTCGGCCTGTATTACAGTAACGGCCAAACTATTCGAATTGAAATCGTATTCAAGCTGCAATATACACATTATAGAATAATAGCCACAAAATGTGGCATTCGTTCCCATAAAGAAGAAAGAGATAAAACAAACAATATTAGAAGAAAGTTTATACAACATTTTAGCTGTAAATGTGTTATGGACTCTGTGTACTGCAATTCAAATTAGGTGAGTGTTATCAATAGATTTGAAAAAAAACTCAAATACACTTTTATTTCGAATACTTTTGCTATTATGATACGTTAGAGAACAATGGTCTCTTAAGCTTAATAACAGTTCTGCTGAAACAATGGACAAATAATTTTTTTGTTACTTTTAACTTAAGGGCCTCAATTCGCAAGGTAAAGCCTCCATAAAACGCTAAATTAGTTTAAATTTAAGCTTATTTTAAAAATTAAACCGTTTTATAAAAGCTTTTTATCATAAAGTTAAAGTTCAACTTCCAGCTAATGTCATTGAGTAAAAAAAGTATTTGAAATATATATCTGAATGCAATTTCCTCTAAATGAGTTTATTTGATGTTTGTATTGGCCAATAGCTTAAATGTTGTGAGCAAGTGATAAAGTTAAGTTATGCAAACAAATTGAAAATTGCGATTCTTGTCATTTTTCGCACTCTCGACCACCGCGTTTACTTAACAGGTGTTTCCTTTATTAAAAAATAGTGCATTGACATTTACTGTATCTGGTATTGGGTTAGTTGGGTTAGTTAACAGCGTGTTGTTGGCCATTTGCATATAGAGTTCTGGGTCTTTGGGTATTATGTAGATCGAAGCTTACCTTAAAGTTGAGTCGCCCCAGCTTTTGTTCGCTCTGTTTGTCCTCTTCGTCGCCCTCTTCGGCATTTTCGGTTAGTTCCTCCATATCAGGCTGAACCTATGGCATACCAGAACCCAATAACTACTAAGATTTGATGGCATTGCAGATACTTACTTTCTCTTTGTATGCCGATCCCAATAACTGTACCGATTTCATATCGACACCCTTCTTACCCTTACCATCTTTGGTTCTTCGCTTCTTAAGGAATCTGCGCACACAGAAAAATATGATACCAAAGACGACGAGGAATACGAGTATTATAATCGCCACAACGCCCCATGTGGGCAGGCCGGTACGTTCAGCAATTGCCTCGGTGACCACTTCGCCAGCATGCTCAATCTTTTTGATCACCGGCACGGAGGTGGTAGTTTCTTCTTCTCGTTCATGGAATAATATGAATATTTACTAAATCGTCTTTTGGGTAATACTAATTCTATGGCTTACCCTCGGCATCTGTTGTTGCTTTTACTGTTACTGCTGTTTCCACTTGTGCAATTCTTTGACTCTCGGCGGCCTGTTGCTCCTGCTGATCCAGTTCCCGAAACTTGGAGTGATGTGTCGTTTCTTCCAGCTTCTGATTGGCCGTCTCCACTTCAGCTGCAGGCTCAGCATCTGCCACAGGCGCCGGCTCTGACTCCGTTTCCGATTTTGCATTTGGCGGCATTTCGCACTGTGTTTATTACTATAAAGAAAAGCATTGTTCAGGTGAATAAGAATTGATTTTTCAAAAAGCCAACAAATGCAAATTAAATTAAATTAAATTAATTACCACTTATTAACTATCACAGCTCTGAAAAATGTATGGAAAATGTAAATAAAAAAACGCTTTTCTTGCTATAACTACAATTTCTTTATGTCTGACTTGTTTTGCCAAATATCACATATTTCGCCTACAGATAAATGGTGCCTTCTCTTGTTTGAAGTATTCTTTGTGTTATCTCAAGTACTCGTTAGCTTTAACTTTATTTCTTCTTTCATGTATTTTACGTTCCAAGCTGTTTCTGTTGTTAATTGTTTTGTATTCTTGCTTTTTATATGTTAGCCATAAACATTTCAAAATATCCACAACGTATTTCAGAAAAGGAAATCCCACAAAAGTCGTTGGCAATTTAGCTTTAGCTGGGCATATCCTTGGAAACCCTAGAAGTGCGCCGAGGGTGTCGGCAATTACTTGGCGCACCAAGTAAAAGTACTTTTGAATAGCATGCCAAGGACACGCACACACACTTATGCGACCTCACACTCGCACACACACAATCTGTTATCCAGCATACACAGAAAATTTCGAAGGAAGCCCTACGCTCAGCTTATTTCTTAACTTTCTCTTTATAAAAATGGGTTAGCATAATAAAATGAAGTTGAAATGAAGCCAATGTTCAAAACACAAAGTTGAGAGTATCGCTGGTATGGATTAAGAACACAAAAGATAAATATAAGTTTTTGTTTAGTGCAGACATAAATTATAGATGCCTCCTACAAGGTCGGTCATTAAATTCTAATTAAATTCCAACGATTTTGTTTTGTTTGCCATTGAATTTCAGAGCATTTTTCTTTCATGAATTTCATTTTATTTCCCATAACAATAAAATCCATATACTTTAATTGCGTTGCGCTCAACCTTTGACCTTTTAGGTCATAAGCCTTCTGCTGGCAGTATTTTTCAAAATTTTCAGCCATATTTTTTTAATTGACATTAAGCTGCGTGACAAAGGACAGAAGGGGGGGTGTTTCTGGCTACTAATGAAACAGAAAATCCAAATCTAAACAATTGCCATATAACAAGCTTGACTTGCTTACTGAAGAGGCCCCAAGAGATTTGAGAAAATTTGTCTGACATTTCCCCCTAGAAAAAATCATAATATTATTTCTTTCGGAAACTCTAGTTTGTCAATACAGTAATGTAAAAATGTACAAGTTAGGCTTCCCAAATGAATGCTTTAAAATAATGCATGAATTTGAGTAATTTTCCTAACGTTAATTCTTTATTCAATCTAACTTAACTAACTTACTTAAATTGGAGGTTTTAGATTCACTTAGCTAGAAATTGCCATTGGCAACATGTCGTATGCGCATTTTGTGGACAATGTGGCGGCCAATTTCTTCTTACTGCGCTGTGCTGAGCTGCTATTGCACACCACATGACGTCAAAGGTAACGGGACACCCATATACACACACAGAAATAGACACATACACCCACATACACAAGCACACACACACACGCACACACAGAAGGAGACACAGCCTCGAGCGATTTTGTTTATAAGTATGGGTTTAATTTAAATGCGACGGAAAATGTGGGCACAATTTAAATACAAATGTCTCGCTTATGCTAAAGGGAACGTGCTCAGGGTGTAGTCATTGGGCGTGGCATTTGATGTATTTATAATATCCATCTATATATATATATATATATATAATTTGCTATGGGTTGTGCTTGTTTGCGTTCGACCGAAAATTCTTTTGCACAAGCCATTTGCAAAACTTCAAAAGACACTCAACTTGAGTCCTTTTAAGCAGCTGCGGTATGTGTGGCGCCACTTGAGTGCCACTAAGCACAAACATTGGCGACATTTTGCCTTGTCGCAAAATCAAAATATTTAAATGTTAAGCCCAAAAGTCAATTTGAGCTTCAGTTACAAGCAGATGACCCAGAAGTCAAGTGCCTCTACAGCAAAAAGGTCAATGAAGTTGAATCCCGCTGCGTTAAGTGCGTTTTCACTGGAAAATTGAGTTTGACTAATGAATCGAGGGAGCGAAAAATTGAGACTTCCAAATTGTATTATGTACTGGATTCTTTTTGTATACCAAGACATGTTGTGAAAATGAGACAAGCATTTGCCAACATAAAATTCAACAGCTGAGCATCAATTTCACACGCACAACTTGTTCCATCTGTTGAGTCTCTTCATGAGCTCTTCAATCGTTGCTAAGGTTACCAGCTTTGCATGTAGATTTCCAATTGTCTAAGTGACAGAACTTAAAAGGTACTTCGTGTTTGATACCAAAATTACAAGGCTGTCGGGTTTCCAGTCTTATTCATTTTACTCTGTCTCCGTGTTTGAGCAGACATTAAATATAAATACGACAGCAGAGCAACAGCAATAAAACGACCCTAGAAAGTGGCAAGAAGTGAAGACCCAATTCGGAGATGGTACGTGATATTTTATTAATGCTGCAAATCACAAGCTGAATAAGATTTCCATAAAACAGGCCAAGCGGTCGGGCATCTTTATAAGGCCATTGTAAAAATAATGCATGACAAATGCGAGGCGAAGTGTAGGAAACTGACATAAAAGCACAGCAACAAAAGAGACGGAGCAGGTTTTTATGGTAGGAAAGTGGGCAGTGAAACTTCTTTACAACAACAGAATCACACACACACACACACACACATACAGAGATACACACACGCTTGCATTTTATTGTAGCATTTATTTAGAGCGCAGCAAAAAGATTTTTTGTCATTTTGCCAACGCTGCTTTTGTGCTTTTACTTGCTTTTTCTCTGCCTTATAACACGCAGGTCAGCTGAGGTGTTCCGGTGTGTGTGTGTGTGTGTGTGTATTTTTATGATATGCCTGGTGCCCACTTGTCTGGCATATTCGTGTAAAAAACTACGCAGTTTCGGCTTTTTCCCTTTTGACTAGCAGGTCCACAGGCAGTATTCTCGGTGTTACCTACGATATGCCATAAACTGTTTTTATTATATTAATTGTGCTTGCTTTATATAGCTCTTATGTTATTTTCATATGACCAAACTAAAAAAGGAAAAACATAAACTAATTTTGAATAAAATGCATACTGCTTGGTGGTAGTGGTCAAAACTGATTTTGCATATTTCATGTTCATAAGGAATTTTACTTGGCATTTGTATGATGCGAAGAGCATTCCAACCATTTTTGGCATTTAATAAAGCTTCCCATTTGAGCCAATTCATGGGAAATAGCTTGACCTTCGCTAGCATTTTACCATAAATAGATTGACTTTTGTGCGTGGGCTCCGATGTAGCATTCAATCAAAAGCTCAGCTGTAGTGCACCTGTGAGAAAGGAGCTCAACTAAAAATAGCAACAATTGGTTGTCGTTCAGATTGGGCACGAATTCATTTTGCGATAAGATAAATTGACTTCATAAAACATGCAGCAGCGATAAGTGAGCGAGGCAGCAAAAGTTAGTGTTGTTGTTGTTGTTTTTCGCCAGTGACAGGCACTCAAATTGCAGGCCAACGTCAAGAACTGACAATCAGGCTGTCAAAACAAATTAAGCTCTGGCCCAGACACACACAGAGCACAGAGCACTGAGCACAGTCAAATATTTTTACCAGCAGCAGCAGCAACAACAGCGAAAACACAAACACGACGTGCGCGTCTAATAGAAATGGAATTAAGTGTTATTTTGTGGTGGGCGGTTGGTCTGAAACAGGAAAGAAAAAAAGAAAAACAGGAAAGCAGGAAGGCGGCCCTCGTTGAAGCTCAGCCATTAATTGTTAAGCTTCTTCATTCGCTGATAGTCGCTGAGCAGGAAACGGTTAAACTTTTTGAAGAGCGCGCGCACACGAGAGATAGAGTGGCATGTGTTTTGCCAGCCTGCTCGCTCACGCTCTCTGGTCTTCTCATACTCTCTGCCTCTCTCTCTCTCTCTCTCTCTCTGTCTGTCTGCGTGTTCTGCGCACATAACCCAGAGAAAGCAACAAAATAAGTTAAAAACTGTGGATGGAGTAACGCGAAAAAGAATCGAATAAAGCCAGACGAACCAGTCTAACCAAGTTAGGATTGCTCAGGCGACACTTTCCCCAAGGCGTCGATGATAAAAGGCCGATGATGATGATGTTGACAAAAAAACTAATTTTCCACATCATTAAGCTTTTCGCTTTCAACACTCAATATTTCATTTTACGCTATCATTACACAGTTACATTGCTGCAATCTATTACAGCTGCAGTCACCTACACACACCAACGCACTCACTCACACACACGCAAACACGTACACAATTCACTACAAGTTCCACGTTTATTGTATCAAAATTCGCTTAAGCAGGATTTTTCGGCACAAGTCTAAGGGATCAAAAGTACGCACTTTCTCCAAAAAGCAGGCCTCTGCATATGTGTGGGTGGGTGTGTGTGTGGGTGTGGTGTGTATTAGTAAGACTAACTCTGTGTGTTTGCCTTTGTCCGTTGCTGACTTGATTATTGGCAATTATGTGCTGTTTTTATATGTTCTTCCATGGCCATCTCCACACATTATGTGTGCTAATAAAACAAACGCTTATCGCCCATAACTTTGTGCTTGCTAAATATACCCTGCACTCCTCAAAAACTATTCCCGATACAGCAGTATGTCTTTTTTTTTCAGTTGAGAACTATCTAACTTTTTGGGTACTTTATATATTCCCCCATTTTATAGCCATTTTTTTCGTAAGCGAAAAATTAAGAAAGCCTATAGGGTATCTTTAAGTGGGACTCTCTTGACTGAAGTCCTCTTACCATGTTCATTTTTGGGCTCACAGCTTTGTGAATTAACAAGAGCCAAGCCAGCAAAGAGATGCTTAATTAAGTTTAGCTGACCCTTAATAAAACCTTGTAAGTAGATTAACTCAAGATGAGATAGTAGCATCTGATATTTGTGATTCTATTTCCATATAAAGTGTCTTAAATGATGATAATAAGTCTTTGGGTAAATATTTTTAAATTTCTTCTCGTAATACAAAGACAAACTATTCAAATTTCACATTAAAATTGACGGATGAACAAATTTAAATAAGATTGCGTCTGTAGTTTTATTGGGTAATCGAACAATAATATTAATATCTGATGCTGATTTGAACTCTACAAATTGCCCCAAAAAGTGGGCAACATAATTGTTGTCAAATTATTTTATATTTACCTATTTATTTAGACAATGTTGCCAATGTTTGTCGAAGCCGCAGAGCCAAATTTGTTAAATATTTATTGTAGTTAAGGCTTGTTTCTGTTTATGTTGTTGTTGTTAGTATCTGTTGGGCTTGGAGCAACGTCAAATGAAGCTTAATCGTTGACACGTTGATCCGGCTGGAGTGCGGAAGGCTCAAGACGGTCTCAGGCTCTCAGGGCTGCTGGCAGACGAATCATGTGAGTGATGTGAGGGGACTGAGTGTGTGTTGTGCTGCTTGGCTAGTGAGGCCTTTGCTTAGCGCTGCTAGTCTCACATGTATTTTAAATACTTTTTTTATTATCGATTTTCGATTGGCAATTAACGATTAGCCATCGATTTGCACGGCAACAGCGAATTTAGTCGAATGTTTTGATGTTTAACGGCGTTAAATGTGTTTTGGTGTATATTTTGCCAGACGAAAGGCGAAATGCAAACAGCGTGAGCGATAAACGATACAAAGAGAGAGAGAGAGAGAGAGAGTGAGGAGAGGAGAGCGTGAGCGGGCAAGGAAGAGAGAGAGAGAAAGAGAGAGCAGAAAACAGAGCGTATACGTAATATTAAAAATACAATGGTATGCGTAAATATTGATAGAGCGAATCTCGCTGCTAGTTGTGTGTCCACGGGTATGTGTGTGTGAGTTTTTCTGTGTCTGTGTGTGTGTGTGTATAAATGGTTAAGGGGAAGGGAAAATTCGTTTTTGCTGCTCTGCTGCTGCTGCTGCTGCTGTTCACGAAGACGTTGTTCAAAGCAAATTCAGGATAGAGATTTTCTTAGAGCCGTTTTCATTTTTTTGAGCTTTTCTCACACACACACACACAAAGTCAAATCGCACTGTTAGGCATTTGCTATTTTCGTTAAATTGTTCAAATTATTTTGCACAATTTTGGCCACAATTTGCAATTGCAGAAAATATTATTATTAATCTTGATAACAGCAGCAGCATTTTCTCAGTGGGTCATGACGCGTAGAATCATGTGGAAAAATCAATATTTAAGCCATGCACATCACACGCGTTTTCACTTTTCATTACATTTTGGCCTTAAGCTATCGCTTACAATTCTTTTTGATGCGATTATTTCAATTCACAATTAAATATTGCAAATTTTTCAGCTTGCTCAAATGAATTTGCTTAGGCAACGCCAAAATTCTGATACACAAAAAATGTTCTGCTTTTTAGCACAGCGCGTGCCAACACACACACTCACTCACCCTCACACACACACACACACACTCACACACACAAAGACACGCACACGCACAACACTTTTCGGGCCACTCGTTTGTGTTTCGCTTTATGTAATAACTCAATTGGCAGATAATGCAAATACTTTTAGTATTCCAATTGTTTTTCGACACTCTTGCAAATAATTTTCTTTATATTTCGATGGTTTATTTGTCGTTTAACTCTGCAAAAACTTTTTATTCTGGTTGAAATTTTTTTATTCACCTTCAGTGCAGCGTGTTTTACTTGCAGTCAACTTCCACGGTCGATGTTCATTCGCGTTTTGGGCAATACAGCCAAGGAGCTGCGAGGAAAAAGCCCACAGACATCGTTCAGTTGTCACCAAGAGAGCGAAACGGGTCGGGCATCGATTTTGCGTTCTTGGCCAGGGGGTGGGCGAAGCGGTTTTGTAGACCAGAGCAGAGCTTTTGAAGAGAGTGTAGACTTTTACAGGCATTGGGCGAAATATGTGTTTAAAATCCTTTACTTACATTTATTTGTTAAACATTTGGCTTCAATTAAATCTAGCTTAAGTTCACCAACAAATTTAAGTACATACATTCTGAGCACTCTTATATTATATTAATATTTATTACAGCTAATTGAAAAAATTTAATTTCTTCAAAATCAGGAAATGGTTACATATCACTATATATTTCAAAAACAATTCGGAAGTGATTTGTTGGCAAAATCTACGAAAAAGGTGCAAAAGCTTTCACATTCACTCTCTCTCTCTCTCTGTCTCCCTCTCTTTCTGTAAAATTGCCTCAACCGTTTTGCAAAACATCTGACATGCAGACACATGTTTGTGGTATAAAGAGCCCTTAACTGAAAAGTTTCGGTGCATGCGTACTAAAACGGAACTTTCTGAATGACAATGGCAATCGCTACTCGAAAATGTGCCTATTTTGGTGTGAGGACCCTTGCCGCTAACCCGGCAAGGACATTTGCCTATGTGGTGGTTGTAAGCTAACGTATTAAAAGCTAACATCGCAAAAAGCACGCCAACGCTTAAAAAGCTTCAAAATATAAGCTTCTGATTAGATTTTATGTTGATGGTCTTAAGTGACAGATGGCGCCAGTGTGCATTTTGTTGGCGCACACTTTTAATCTGGACAAAACTAAACAATAAATAACTAAAAGCTACGAAATGAGAAGGTCGAAATGCATAGACATCATCATTAATGGGGCAGCTGCCACTTCCGATGTGCAATTACGGATGGCAAACACACATTAAAATGTAAATTCAAATGTGATATGAAAATCATGTCCTGGCAACAGCCTGACTCACACGCACGTGATCCACAGAATGGATGAGCCGCAATTCAATAAGCTCTACATAATCAAATAGATTTGGCCATATAATTCTACTTATTTATAAAGTCAAACAGTCATTTGCTATTCACATTTTTGACATAACACTAACTAAGCGGCTAGCATTGCAGGGCGGGGGGGATTGCTGGGAGGCACACTGGCTATGCAGGACACATGCATATTTACATTTCGTGCTTAGGACATTGGCGCTCTGTCAACAAATGTTCAAAGCAAATAATCTATAAATGTGCCAGGGTCTTTGGCAAGGAGGAGGCTCTCAAAAGGATCAAGTCCTGGGCCAGCCAGGCCAGACTTGAGCTGCGCCAAGAATTGTCCTTCTGTTGATTGTTGTTGTAGGAGTTCGTGCTGAAATCATTATCCTGTTACTTGTCATTAATTCAGCATATCAATTGTTGTTACTGCTGTTATTGTTGTTGTCATTATTGCCACTCAGTGCGCCCAACCGTTAAATTAGCAGCTTATAAATTATAAATTTAAATTTAATAGGCCAACTATGAGCTCCGGGGTGTTACTATGATGCCTTCATTTATAGCTTTAAGTATATGTAGCTCTGCTCATTTATATCTAATTTTGCGCTCAAAATCTACCTTATTGATTAATTTATTTTCATTTTCAATCTTTGTATATATCATATATGAACTAAACCAAAGAAATGTGATAAACTTCAGATTTGTCAAATCTTTGTTGGTGGAATCTCCGATTATTTTATGTTAAATTTTCAAACGATTTTCAACCCAACGTCGTGTTTTAGGTTTTTACAGCAGCATTGATGATTTACTTATCTTGATTACATGGATTAACTCAAAGTTCAAATGCTTCACATTTTTCTCATACCCTGGCCTTTTGTTTATGTCCACAGTAGTAAGGATGTGGGGATTCTATGACAGGAAGTGGATTATTGCTTTTGATTTTTAATTGCTTCATTATTGCAGTTAATTTATTGCTTTTGGGTGGGGAAGTGACAGGTGTGTGACATTTTTTAGAAAAATTTGTGGTTTTGGATCACGAACGAGACATTTGTGATCGAAAAGTGTAGATTTATGGTTGACCCTTTGTATCAAAAATACTATAATCATAGTGTGGGAAAACATTCAGGTGTGTGATGTCCATTTAGATACAGTAAAGATGAAATTACAAATCAAAAGCATTAAGGCACTTCTCTGTCATAGAATCCTCACATCCCTACTACTGTCCACCATGTACACTTTATTTATAGCTCACTTCAATTAAATTCTTATCACATAAGAGCAGTTAAAATGTATATAATCAATTTGCTTTCTGTGGTTGCCACCAATAAATGCTTGATAGTTGGTCGATTATAATATGCGGCCACAAAATGCCAAACCGTAAATTTAGTTAGCAGCCCGAAAACCCGCAAATGGCATTTTCGAACAACGCTGACCAAAATCCTCATGCATTATATGCTTTATTATGAATAGCAAAAATACATCAAATTGCTAAGCGGAAATACGAGTCGAATTGCACTATAACTATAACGGACAACTGATTTACGCTTTTATGGCCGACACTTTAAAGAAACCACTGCAGCCATTGAATCACCCCAAAAAAGTCACTTGACATCAGCTGCATTTCAGCATCAGAATCGGAATCATCAACGGAATGCGATGCAAATGACCACAGAAATGCATAAACCGCTTCAATTGTAATTAAACGCTTTCGTATATTGCCACCAACGAGAAATTACAAAAGTATCCAATGACAACAACAACAACATATCCAATTGTAATAATCATAAAAGCTGGCCGAGCTGATCGGTCAGTCAGGATGCTATAATAACAATAACAACAACAACTATTAAATTAATGTTGAAAAACAGAAAACAATTTATTTTGTAGAAAATTACGTACACTGCAATAAATACAATGTATATATACATATAAATATATATTTATATATGTATATAAATGTGCGTGCCTGTGCACCACACAGTATTTTATGAATAAATCGGACAGCTGCCAACCAAATAATCAAATCAAACAAATTTCAATTTCAGCTAACAAAAACAATTAAAATGAATTCAATAGTTTCAAATAGTTTAATTTTTATTTGAGCATACAAATAAAAATAAATAAAATAAGAATAAATAAATAAATCACTGCTCTAAGATCTAACCAAAGTTAGATGAATTATTCTTGCCGACAGCAAAAATAACGAATAAATTATTTATATTTGTCATTTATTTATTTAAATATGTAATAATATAAGATAAGTATAAGTATATATATATATATATATTTGAGCAAATGAATTCCCAGAAATGGTTCACTCTAATAATTTATTTATTTTGTATTCCCTTGCTGTCCGCTTGTGGTTTCCGGCTTAGCAAGTAAAGTATTAATTTTAAGTTGCACATTTCCTTAACATTGCGTCTTTGAATCGATCTTGGCAAATTCTTTCAGAAGTCAACAGTTTAATCAATCACTTGTTGTTAGCATCAATGAAATGGCAAAAGACACAAAAAGTGCTGCTACCTAAGTTGCGTTACGTAAATTGATAAATCCTTTAATCCGGTTACACGCACACACACACACACATTCACACACACACATGCTCACGAATTTTACGACAACAAAAAGCTTAGTGGGAGCGTGTTACACGAAGAAGTCAACTTTCGATTTCGGCGAAATAAATCCACTTTACAGATTGAGGCACAAGGACATGCAGCAGCGGAAGGTCCAATCCGTGCCATGAGGGAATTTCAATTCGTGCTAAGCACAACGACAATAAACTCATTGAACGACAGCAAAGACAAACACGTGCCCTTCACCTCCTTCACCTACCCTTGCACATTTATGTGGGGAATTGGCGATAGGCTGGCGGATAGAGATGGCAAACATATCGAGCTCGAGTAATTGAATTCATCAAAGTTAACTCGCACAATTCTCAAACGGTTGGCTGGCTTTAGCTCCTGCCTCCTTCGACTGCCTAAAGCTGCCACTGCTGCTCCTCTGTCTCAACATTTGCCGAGTTAGTTTTGTAAAGTTGCTGCCTTTGATGATGGCGACGACGGCAACAGCAACAGCAACAGCAGCAGCAGCACTCGCCCAAAAAAAGAATGGCATATAAAAAGATTTACGAATTGACAAAGTGCAAGTAGGTTTTAGGGCATGGCACGAACCAACTGAGCAACGCAAGTAGATGCGGGGAGGAGAGTTGTCCGAGGTGGCTAAGGATAAGCCTAAGCAGCAGCACAAGGCAGGCCGTGTCGCTACATTGAGGACATCCGCAGGCAATGACACACACGACAAACAACTTGAAAATCCATGTCAGTGTCACGTAGCAGAATGCCTACAACAACAATAGGATCTGAACGAAAGCATCTCAAATAACAACAATGGAACATTTTTACATTCAATACATCGAAGCTAGGATACACTTGCAAAGCAATTGAAACGCTGCCGAAGCAGAAGAAAGGAAATCCGAGATATTTAAAAAACACACAACCCAACAACCGGTGCCATAATCTCATTAATAATCCCATTATTATGGCACCAGTTTTTTTTGCTGACTTTTTGGTATTGTTAACACCAGTTTTTTGACATCAGTTTCTAATTGAATTCACTGGCTTTTTCTGCCTCCATTTAGCTTTTCAGTTTAGTTTGAATATTTATTATGAAATAAAGTATATAAACAAAACTCTTCACTTTATTAACATTTAAATATCATAGCTCAAATAGTTAAGTTAATTATTTTACTTCTCATAAAAAGGAAATAGTTAAATAAAAAGTTAACAAAAATGTTTTTCTGAGTTTGTCAGTAATTAATCTATTATCAGAATTGTATACGTGGTTCAACTTGCTTATTATCAAATCGAAAGCGTCTCAAGCTGTCTGACATAGATTGAGACATAGCATATCTGGTACATCTATAAAGATTCTACTGTTTTCTACACTTTGTTTTCGGTTTTTTTCTTTTACCAGTGCTATTTTTGCTGCTGATTGGTGTCTTTGTTTTTCTTTCGGCTTCATTTGGTATTGTTGTATTTTTTGGTACCGTTGTTGTTTCAGCGTTGTTGTTATTGTCCATCATTTTCATCATCATCTGGTTCATCTGGATTGCTTTGTACTCCATTGGTATCTTCGCTGACGAGCGCGTCTCTGTGTACATGTTTGTTGCTCGCATTGCGTATACGCCACGTGGCACGCACTTGATTAAGTCATTCGATTTCAATGTTTAATCAATTATGCGACGTTTGCAAATTTGCTAGCTCGCCTGCATAATCCCCTAAAGAAGGCGAGTTATTTACGCTAATCATTAAAGCTAGCTGTGGGCTCCATCTGGACGGGCTTCACTTTATTTTGGCTTCCTCAAGCAAACTCCAGCTCAAACTCAAAGTGGTTTTGTACCTGTCCTTTTTGAACAACTGCTCCGACACGCAGCAGGTCATTTTTCATTCGAATGAAAATATTGATTTTGCCGCCGGTTGCCCCTTGCCGTCTGTGTGTGCCGCTGATGTTGATGTCTGTTTGTCAATTGCCGATTGCTTGCTGCGGTCGCTCATCCGACCAGGTAGAGTCCACATCAAATAACTTTCGTCTGGCCAGTCAAGGAGATTTATGAGCCAGGCGACTCAAATGAAATATCGCCCATGTTGATGCACGGTAGCCAAATAAATATTTGCTCAGCCTTCGATTGTGCGCATTTGGTGGACGCTGCTCAAGCAAATCAGTGGCAAAATCCGTGGCGACGTTCAAGCTGCAGCTGTTTGCCGTTTAAATATTAAAACCACTGACACCATTGGTCGGCTGGTCGGTGCCTGTGGGCGGCAAGTTAAGCGTAATAAGGTCATCAACAGCCAAACGGCCAGCATTCAATGTGGTTAGTTGGCTGATTTATGGAGCTATACGCGTGCTATGCGTTTGCGAATGGGAGAGAGGGATAGATGAGAGGAAGAGATGGAATGAAAGGTAACTCAATTGGGGACAAAAAGCATACGCCATGTGGTACGATATACGCCCCACCTTTGGGTCACTCTCAGGCTGCGCTTTGTGCCTTCCATTCGCTTCTTTAGCTGCCGCTCTTTCGCCACTCGCCCAAGCGATTTATAAACGTTACAAGCATAAATAAACAAGCAGCTGTTGAAAAATTCAAAAAACGAAAGATAAGGAGTGAGGGGGGCCGCGTGGGAAGAAGTGGGAAGAGCGGGGCGTTTCTGTGGCTGTCTGGCAACATATGCTGTGCGCGCCATTGTATATTTATTTACTTTTGCTCTCTTTTATAAAATATTTTTTTTAATATAGCCCACAGAGTGTTGCCAGATTTATAGAGGCAGTGCAGCGAGCGAAGCGCAAAAACTGCGCTGTTGACAATCGCCACAGGAACTGCCTGGCCAAAAGGGAAAACTCTGTTGCGGATACCGTGTTATTGTTGTTGCTGCTATTGTTGTCGTGAGGTCATAACTGATTGTTGCATACACTTACGCCTGTGCGAGAACCATAGACACTAGTAGCTCTATGCGTTGTGGTTGCCCTCGATGCTGCAACAAGGGGTATTCATGAATATTCTTTACACCAAAATGTTTGTATCCAACAGACTGATGTTGTAAGACTTCTACGAACAATGCGTTTCACTAACAAGACAAGCTTGAAACCATAAATTAATTTTGACACAGATTTTGTTTTGCATAACACAACAACTAAACGCTTTTTTTATTGTGAACTTAGGGTTATATAAGCGATAAGTATTTGCACTTGTTATATCCTCCCGTAAATTTCATAAATCAAATTTAATTTTATTTAATTTCATTTACAGTTGGTCAGAAGCGAATACCCCCAATAGCGCCCAAATGTAGGTGCATGAGATGGGTGGCAAATAAAGAATCTAGTTTTGTCAATTTGACAGTATAATAGATTTTGTATGTTTACAAGTCTGTGGCTGATTCTGTTTTCAGTTGTTGTTTTGTGGCACGGCAGTTGTTGTTGTGTGTATTGTTGTTGGTGTTGTTGTTGTCATTATTGGGCCGTCGAGACTGCAATTGCTGAATTGAATTGCTTTCACTCGCAGACAGGATGTGGTGGAATTGGAACTGTGGCAGCTCCTGTTTGCTATTGCTATTGCTGTGTAAATGGGGCGGAACTGTCTGCCAAATATGAACACCGGAAATTAGCAGAAACGCTAACCCCTTAAGAAGGGGTCCAAAATTGGATGTACAGAGAGAGCGCTACAACCAAGCCGTGTAATTACTTTCATCTCAGTACAGAAATTTGTGCGTATTTGCTTTTAGGGCAGAGGTCAAAATGTTTCCGGTCACTAGTCAAAAGTCGCCGGTCTAAATTAACAAAAGGCCGCCAATTAAAGGCTAATCAGCCATTTGGCCATTTGGTCTGACCGCACCGCTTGTGAGATTAGGATGCTGCACAGTGGATTTATGATGCAATCCCTAACAGCATACGGAATACTTGAAACTTCTCATACGTTTCTGGCCCCAATGCAATCTACAAATGAAAATCAGGCAAATGCTACTTCAAACCCAGCACTGATTCAGTTTTTATGCATGATTCCCTCCGAGTTGCTGCGGGCTTTTCGACTATGTGAAATGCTTGACAAGCGCATAGTAAAAGCCTGATTGTAGGTTTTATTTTACATCATTTTACACATCAATAATTTGCTATAAAAATATACACAGTTATATGAATAGATACAAAAAGTAAATAGTTATTTTTCATCTAGATACCGGCTATTGTTTTGTTTAGCAATAAAATAGTAAATAATGGAGCAATAAAAGTTGTTTCATTGGTTTTTTTTTTATCAATTTGTATATTTGATGTTTTGCAGAAATTCTAGTTTTTAGGTAGCAACGTGGCATTTTTTTTATGGTAATAAAAATTCAAAAATATATGCAATATCTCTTTCATTTTATGTTCAGTTTAGTTTTAGGCAGTTATTGATTTCAACAGTATTTTAAATTAAATTAAAAAATAAAAATTATTGATATCTGTGTATTGTCTATCATGGCTGTCCGAAACAATTAATATATATATATGTATTAGTAAAAAAGTATGCTTTTTGAATTGAAGTTCAATAAAAATGATTCCCTTTTTTTCATGAATTAAAATGCAGGCTTCCAGCTTTATATTAATTGATTTAAAATTGGCTACAACAAATGCTTCTGATTATACAAACATTTTAATATGAGGACTTAAGTTTTTTAAAAATTGTTTTCAGATGAAAAATGATTCCAAAAATGCGCAAAGAGCTTACAAATTTCGATATGGCAAAAAAGTTGTTGCTTGAAGCTTTGTCTTGCCGAGGTGGGTGCAAAAAAAAGAAAAATGAAAAAAATGTTGTGGTTGCACAAAGTTTTGCACAAGCTTTACACAAATCGAGCGAGTGAAGCGCAAAACCAAAAGAGTGAAAAGTGGGCAAAATGTTGGCAAAGCAGGCAACTTTGCTTGCTTTTGTGTTGCAACTTCGTTTGCGCCCATTTGAAATTCATAAACGTGTGTGTGGCATATATTAGCATTACTTGTGGTGCATACATTTAGGCGCAGGCAGTCAGCCATGCAGGAAAAAGCAAATGCGCACAATTGCTTATGAAATTGAGCAAACGAAATGGAAATTCAAATAGCAGCTAATGAGTCACCACTCCAAAGCCGACAATCCTTGTCGGGCCAACTTGTATTTACTAATTTTAAGTTGGCCAGAACTAAGCTATCATGTTGGCCAACACAAACTCATCAGCCTGGCTTGCTAAGGCCTATTCAATCACTCAACAAGTCCAGCCACAAAACAAGCCATTAAAATGCTGTTTAAAGTGGGCGGCGAGGTGAGTGTGATAAACAACGATGCGTCAGACAGAAAAAAAAAACAGAAAAAATACCAGGCAAAAAATAAAAACAAACTTTACAAAACTGCCAAACAAGTTTGTGTATAAGTGTTTAAGGGGGAGTAGTAGCAGAAAGTATAAAAACCTGACAGCGAAATTGAAGGCAAATGTTTGGTGCAAGTTGGGCAGAGTTTAACAAAAAAAAAAAAAAGGAAAAAGTGTCCCCGGGGCGCATTTGAGTGAACGAAGGTGGAGGGAGGAGCAGCAGGCGTGGCCTTGCGCCAATCTTTAATGCGACCCTCGCACCTGCAAGGCACCACGTGTAAAATGCTGCCAACGGCAGTTTGACCCTCTCTGTCGCTCCCTTCCTCCCTCTCCCACTTCCTCACCATCTGTGTTGCTGTACATCCTTTTGTGCTCGCATGTAAATTGAAATGGGGCCAAAATGCTATTAAGAGTGTCGAGCAAAGCAAGTGAACGCGCTCCCAGTTTATGTACATTAAATTAAAAATTAACTGTCACAGGGGATATATTGAGACGAGCAACAGGCAATAATAGTGACTTGAATTAACTTTAACCAGATGCGCCATTCTTATTTAAGAGTCAATTTATTAAAACGAGCAGCTACAGTTACACTAAACTAAATTCCATTACATTTCAAAATATTTGGAAGCCAGTTAAATCGAGATTATATTATTATAGATTTTAGTGAAATGACAGCTGCTATAGATAAAATGGACAAACGCCTATAAGAGTCAATTGTTTTTCGTATGATGTTGACAGCAAACTTAAAATGTGTAAACAACATTTATTGAGCTTAAAGTCATTACTCAGTCTGTTCTGTAATCGAATCCTTTCCATTTATTTGCAAGTTTCACTTACATTTGATTTGTTGTTAATTGATCAATGCCAAATGTGCCAACACTTTTGCCCAAGCAGCAAAGTAAATAAATTTCATTTTTATTTTGGATTGAGGTCCGGGGACTGAAACTTTCAGCATGTGCTGGCTGCTTGAAAGGGCAGCCTTGAGTACGGTCGCTTCATGCCCCTTACCTGATTTGTGCCGTTGGCTGTTGCCGTTGTTGTTTCCATCGCTATGTTGCCGTGTTGCAATAACAAACTCATGCTAATTGCTTTGCTAACAACTGGCAACGACAACTTAGGTTTACCCTAAGACCAATGCCAAAGCGCAGCAGAAAACTATAAATATTGCCCGAATGTGGCAACAACAAGTTGCAACTGCAGCAGGAGCACGCGTCCAAGTCCTGTCCTTGCCGGGTCCGAAGCAGCCTTTAATTACGACAGTAGGACACCGCAATGCCCAACTAGTTGCACACACACACTCTCCGTCACTCTCACACACACATTTGCACTTATATAACTTGTGAAGTTGACCAGAGGATGCAGGACGATTGACCTCTGTAGCTTAGGATATGGCTTGCTGCTGTTGCAGACTGCCACTGCGACAGGTGCAAGGATACTGTTCAACTGTAGCATATAAATTTGCACACGAACTGGCGATAATTGCTGGGAAATTAAATAAAAATGCAATTAAAGACGACAACGTCGCGACGTTGGCAACTCTGGCGAAAGTCCTTGTTGAAATGAGCATTCAATTAAGAGCCAAGCATAGCAAGAGTGCTGAGTGCAGGATACTGTCCCAGGCCCTGGACTCGCTTGTCAGGGGCATACACTTGATGGCAGCGTCGCCAATGCCATCGTTGGCATTTATAAAATGATTTTTATCTTTATCAAATTAGAAAACGACAACAGCAATGGCAGATATCCAGCTCTCTCTTCTTCTATCCCCATTCCACCCAGCGCAACTCTCCTAAATTATCCAGTGCGACCAATTTCCAGATCCAGTCAGCCGTATCTGCAGTGTCACAGCAATTAAAACTGTTCTGTGGCATAGTGCAGATTACATCGCAAAGGCAGAGAGAGAGAGAGACAGGGGGAGGGGGAGGTGAGAGGCATGGGGCATGGGGCAGTCCTCGTGGGCCATTGATGGTCAGTGAACAACTGTTAAATGCTTTGAAGTTTATTTTCAGATTTGCAAGACCTCTCAGTGAATATATGCATGAGAAGTGAATCTAAATTGTAAGTGCCGCCTAAGGCCGGAGGCGTGTTCAGGCAGCTCCTCAATGGGCTTGAGGCTGAGTGATATTGGCATAAAGTGTTTATTGAGGCTAATTTCAATTTGTATTAAAAATGTTATTAAAAATCATTTATATTTCAAAACTTCAGCACATAAAATAGCTTTAAGATTATTTAAAGCTGTAAATTCATGCTCAAATTGTCAAATAGCTCTTTTGCAAAGTTAACTTTGTCGAATGTTTTTTTTACATGTTTAGCTATTTGTAGCTTTCTACAAAAAACCTGAAGTAGCATACTTTATTATCTATATCAACCGAGAATCGTTGGTTATTCAAAATGCGCTCACTCCAAGTTATCAGTTAGCTTTCAACCAAACTTCGCAGTCTTTTAATCCTCTTTGCTTGCCCTTCAATTCTTAAGACTCACAACTACATCCCAAACTGTCTTACCCTTCTCATCCTATCTGTTCTGAGAAGCTCGTTTATTGCATTTGATTCACTCAGCGGGGGTTTCGATCTGATATATTTTTTATTTGGTTCTTTTGCGCAACATTTTCTTGTGTGCAGTGTCTACAGCTGCGGCATTGGTTGGATTTTGTGGTGTCTGGTGTGTACTGGTGGCTCCACTTGCAACGACAAGGATTATGCAAAAAGTTTTTCATTAATGTTGGATTTAGATATTTTTTCACGCTTTGCAGCGCTGTCCCTTGCCGCCGTTGCCCGGTTTTTCGCCCGGTTGCCTTTACTTTCGCGTTGGCTTGTTGACAACGCAACTTTGGGTCCCAGGATACGTTAACTTTTGTGCAGTGCTGCTGCTCGCCACAGTGCAATGAAAGCTGCCACAAGCAACAAACAGCACCGACACACAGCGATATACCGACAAACATTCAGCAACAACAACCAGCACACAAAAGAGCTGCCACGTGAAGCGAGAGGCGGGATGCGGGTTGCAACAAAAAGGTTTTTGTAGTTGCAATTTTGAGAGCAATGCAAACAAGTGAATACGCATTAATACGATTTGGGATTGAACTTTCTCATAGCCAGCTCTCGAATATAAATAGGTTAATTTCAGTCTGGATACTTTTTGCATATGTTGTTTATTTAAATAATTTCCTATGATATAAAAAATATATTTCAAACAATTCACAATTTTTAGATACTATCTCAACGTGGTCTGTATAATATCGTACTGGCATTGGGAACAGATTAGTACCAAATTCTGTTCCAAAAATATATTTAAACCAAATATTTGAGGGTTTTTTCCCCCTTTAATAGTCAAATCCTGTTTTTTTTTTGTTCAGAACTTTCTTAGTCTATTCTTTTATATCAATGGTTTTTTTTTTTTTTAACGGAGCTTGGTTAGTTTTGGTGGTTGATTCTTTTGCGACACTTTTGCTGCTTTGTAGTGCAAATTGTTTGGTTTGGCTCCACTTTTCGCTGTGGTTTATTTTTTATTTTTTTTTTGGGTTTTGTTTCCTTTTGTGGCGTTTTCGATTTGTCTTTCTACATCCGCTAGACCGGCGACCTATCCCGTCCCCATTTTCGGTCCCCTATTGCACATGCTTCACGCTTGCATTTATTTGAGTGTGTAAAGTTTTCTTACTTGCTTTTTTTTTTATTTTTTTCTTTCTTTACTTGGTTGAGGAGATTTGGCTGTGGCAATTTCACAGTTTTTACTCTTCCTGTTCCCGTTTTATGCCAACTTTGATAGTTTTGTCAAAAGTTTTTATTGCGATTTGTTGCAGTCGTGTAAAAGTAATGCCACCAAAGAAAAAACTGAAATCCCCAATTGATATTTTGGTGTGTAATGAAAAAATGTTGATGTTAACGGACGTTGCCTTAAATCGTTCTTAAAGATTTATTGGCTACAGCCTCTTTTCGTTATCGTAGGCTCACTATCTATTGTTATCACAATGCTCGATGACAACCACATCGCCATAATTGGGCGGAGGCGTCTCCGGGCGTAGTGCTCCTGCCTCCGCAATTTCCGTGTAGAATCTAGTAGTTGTCGGTGGCGGAGTTTCTGGGCTACTTGGCTCCCGATCGCGACTGCTGAACAGATTACTGCGGCTCAGACGTCGGATGAGCGTTGCGGTATTCTGGTTAATGGCGCGATAGTACTGATGCCTTGCCGGGCGCCCAAACAGACGCGAGACAAAATTATCGTCGGGCCCATAAGGCTGGCGCACCAGAGACCGCGACGGAATGTTCCGGGAACGCGGATTGGAGCGACGCGGATTGCGAGTGCGCGGAGGCACCCAAGTGTGAATCGTGGGCAGTTGTTGTTGCGACGAGTCCAGTGTGGCTGCAAAAAAACAAAAGTAAAAGTTATAGTGGAATAATCTGATCACTTTTCAAATGTCTTATCAACTACTCTTTTTATGAGAGATTATTTGTTTTGCTACTGAATTTATTTTGATTGCTGTTAACTCTAAGAAATTAGCATGGTCTTTTCACTCTAATCATATGTTTTCACTTATTTAATAACTATATATTTTGTTATATCAACTTTTGCAACTTACATGTTTCGCTCTGCGCAGTTTGTTGCCGTTTCTTTCGGAGCTCGCAGCCGCTCTTCACACAGAGTGCAAAGCTGATTATGAATATGACCATACAGATGCCAGTGGCGCCACCCACTGCAAATGCCAGCTTGACATCGTCCTCGTCAAAGATATGCGTGCTCTGCACCAGGTCCGGTTGCTGAACAGCTCCGCCGGCAAGCAGCTCGTGACTCACACGCTCCAAGCAATTGCGATAGCGCAGACAAAGCTGTTCGCGATTACCTTCACAAACGTCGATAAGCGTTGACAGCTCCTCCTCCTCCTCCTCTTGGTCTACTTTCTGCTGTTGCTTCTCTTCCTCCAATTGCTGCTCGTCTGAATCATCGGGTAGCTCCCGCCATACAGTCGACACAGATTTGGGAGCATCATTGCTGCTGCTGCTGCTGCCACTCTCATCTAAGTGCTTCATGCGCTCCAGCTTAAGTGGTTCGACAGCTGTGTCCTCAACTTCCACATCGAGTGGATGCGACTCCAGCCTCTCCTCCAGGCAATCACTCATGCTGACAGCCACGCTTCGCAATCTTAGCCAAGTGGCTACCTTAATCAATGCTCGATCGCAATTAAATGGATTCTCTTCCAGGTTAAGAGAGGCCAAATAACGAGGAGCATGAAACACATTGATACTGAGTGTGAGTAGCATATTTTGTGCCAGATCCAGTTGTCGCAACTGTGGTAGAGCACTGAGCAAACTTACGCCTAGCTGATTGATCTGAGCATTGCGTAGATTAAGGGTACGCAGCGATCTGCTGCGGAGCAGTGGAGAATTTTGCAGAGTGGCCAGTTTATTGCCCTCCAGATTAAGGTGCATGAGCTGTGAGTTCGATTCGATCAAATGCTCATCCACCTGCTCCAGTCGATTGTAGGAGAGATCCAAATAGCGCAATCGTCGCAACTCAGCAAAAGCATTCACGTGCAACGTGTGGATGGCATTGTGGGCCAGCGTAAGATTGACAAGATGCACTGTGATCTGTTTAATGGGTGGACATTGATTTGGTTAGCATTTAGCAGTCACTCGTTGCTCACAATTGCAACTCACCTCAAAAGAATCCACGTCAATATTGGTGATATCATTATAGCTCATGTCCAGCAGCTCCACTGTTTTGGGCATTTCAATGTTGGCGCTTATCAAACGTTTAGCTCTAAGTAAATAGATATTAAAAGTAAAAGTGAATTTAAATTGCTATTTATCTCTCTCACCTACAAATGGCTCGATTTCGCTGTGCATATAGATCACAATGACAAACGCTGGGACAGTTGAGCTGCAGTTGGGTCTTGCTGCGGCAGACCTGGAGAACAACGCAGAGCAGCAGACCCACGTAAAGCAAAATCTGCTTAACGCCTAGCCACATTTTTGGCTGGATCACACATTGTAGTGCCATAGATATATGTATCCACTTCAATTGATGGGCATTTTGTAATGCCCCCGCTAATATTTGACTATTTTCTTATATATTTTAATGCTGAAAAAACCGTTCGATTGTCAACTAACAACTGAAAGAAAAACTTGCTTCGCACTCTCGCAACCATGACTAAGAGCGGCGCTGCTTCCAATGGTCGAGCCTATCAGTCTCCTACGATATGGTTTCTGTTTATTAAGCGAATTCGTGCAACTCGCAGATATGCTCTTTGAGTGACTGTAGCGCAATTTTCCAGTGCGATAAGATAAGCGAAGTGGAGCTTATCGGCACTGTTGTTGGGAGAAATGCAAGCAGTTGCTCTCAAGCGTTGGTGAGAGGGGTCTCTTTGTTAGCCGCAAGTTAAGTGAATGGAAACCCCAGCTGTTTGTTTATTCTGTCACAAAATAATAAGGAAACATATATAAATTTTAATGATGTAATTTAACAATTGGGTATCTATTCATGGATTAAACTCTTTAGTCGCTGTTGTTTCTCTATAAATAAATTTATAAGTGAACAATTAACTCTAAGTAAGACAGTAAAGATTAAAGTAAAGTATAAATCAAATTCTTATAAAATATTATATAATCTTGGAAATAAATCTTAGCTAGTATGTATTTCGGAAAGTCACACTTAATCTCACATGTTTGGGGGCTAAACCGATAGAAAAATTGATGATGATAATAAACAACAAGTGAGAATGCTGTAGTCGAGTGAGCTCGACTACGATATACCCTGAAGCCACCTGTTAAATATATTCTTGTTTTATTGGCAAATATCCCTTTGAAAAGTCTTGCAATTCTGCAAGTGCACTCATGGCAGGCCCAGGGACTACAGAGTAAAAAAAAACTTAGCTATAACTAGGCCAGCGCATATTTTTATTCACAAGCTCGAACTGACTTGATCTGGCTGGCTACAAACACGTGCACAAACAGACATACACACACGTAATTATAGGTAACGGGGCTCTGCAGAATACACACTAAAACCATATCATGCCATCTCTTTCTCACACATGCGGTCGCATAAGTCTATAGCTCTTACAGTCTCTGAGATCCGCGTGTTCATACAGACAGACGGACATGGCTTTATCGACTCGGCTGTTGACCCTGTTAAATACATTTGCACAAAACCATTATACCCTTTTAATCCATTTTCAATGTGTTCAGGGTATACAAAAAATCAAAGCCGATAGCAACATCAAGAAGGTGATAACGTCATATTAGAACTGCTGAACATACTGTATATAAAGCAAAAATATTCATTGAGGATTAACGACATCTCCTTTGTTTTTTGGAGTTCGTAATCGACAGTCCACTTGAATAATGGAAATGCATTAAATTTTTAAGTTTTTTTGTGCCAATAACTAGAATATATGTTTTCAATAGTTGCACTATTCAATTTTGTTACTCTTTATTTACACCTGTAATGGACACTTGTACATGGTATTTAGACGGTTCACATCAGCTGAGCTTAGAACGATCCTTTGTCCCATTTGGGATTTACCATCTGGATGCAGTGCGATAATTGTTTCTTTTCCATTCTTTGAGAAGGCTGTCGAGCTATAGTGCAATATGCTACCGTAGTCATAGGTCACATCAAAGTCTCCCACCACATCATAATCGTACTTTTTGAAATTTGATTCTTTGCCCTCCGTAATGTTTTCCTCGACAATTTGAACGAAATCATCGCGTTCCGGAGAGCTTTGTTGATGATGGAAGCCCAACGTGTGGAGCAGCTCGTGTTGTATAGTGCCCAATCTGAAGCACCCAGTGTCCAAAGGGTTTGCTTCCAATCTGACATTCTGTTGACCACCTACATATCCAACAGTGGAACTGCAACCAGATTCAGAAATGAAGATATATACATAGTTCAAGGTTTCTTCACTGGCTGGCACAAATCGTATGCAGGAAACACGTTCAATTAGTTGCATGCCAATTTCGATATAAGTCACATGAGCTGCATCTAGAGAAACGATTGCGCATTAGAGGCAACGATTATAATAGAATGTTCTGAGCCTACCGAATTCCTTATCGATCTTGTAGTAGACTGTGGCATTCTCCCATTGTCGAGTAGGGGCAAGTACTCCATTCCGTGCGAGATCCACATCCATGTCACCTTGAAAGTAACCAGCAGTTAGCTCCGGATCAGTTTCCGCCTCATACCTTATGACGGGTCCTGCAAAGACACCCAAGCACAGACAACAAACGAGCAAAAAGCCAAACCGAAACCACATTGCGATCATTTTACACTCATTTATTAAAAAAATTCACATTAAGCTAATTTAGTTTATTTATTTATTATCAGAAAGAACTTTTTTGATAAAGGCCTCTCAATCAAGAGTTTAACACTTTTTTCATAATCACATGTTTTCCCAATCAAAAATTTGGTAGATAATTTAGTGATTTAGTCGAGAGATACCTTAAAACCATTGTTAAATACATACTGGGCTTCCCGAACAGTTTTAGAGTTGATCGATAATATTTCGTTATATTTTATTGCTACCGGAAATCGTTTCGCTAAATGGAGGTTATCGGTAAAATCATACACTAGCTTACATTAAAAATCAACTTTATTTTTAAATTTTGTAGAATATTTTAATTAATTATATCTGCTAATTGGCTCCAGCTTTTAAAATGCCAGGTCAGATCTTATGCGACTGGCCATCAGACTGTTTTTATTTGGTTTTCTTTATTAGATGTGGCTTGCTTTAGCTACAAGAGTGCAATGCATATAAAAGTATATTTATCATATATATATAGTATATACATATACCCACTCACATTTACTTCTATATGAAATTCAGCTGCATAATCTCTGTATAAGTATTTATCAGTAATAAGAAGTATAAAATCAGTAATTCAAGTGTACTTATCTGCAATTATGTGGCAGAGTATAATATATGAAACAAAATTATGAATATACATATAATACTTGTAATATAATAGGAATAAGAGTATAATAAGAATGCTAGGTTGACGAAGTGTTACTGTGTGCATGTTACTGTGTAATGTTACTTTGACGTTCAGCCTTAGTGTAGCAGTAAAAATTTCAATTTAATAGGTATCCATAGGCCAGGCACTCTCAATTAGATCAGTCTCGGCTCTTTTATATAAATATTCAAGCCGCATGCTACTCTTACATTTTTCGGTATTGCTAACGTCGCACAAATAGAGAGAAAGGGAGAGAGAGAGGCGACGATGTATTTGCTGTCTGAATGAAACACTTCTATCCGCTGCATCTGCATCCAGCGACAGCGGCTGCAGGCCAAAAAATATCCACAAACAAATACTAGAAAAAAAATAGATGAAGGAAAACTTGAAGTCCGGCCTGAGGCCAGTTGCTACGAGTTGATCGTTAGCTAGAACGTAGGCGACGCTGGCTGGGAGCTACTTAACAGCACAGCTTGCGCTTCCGCACTGCTTCAGTTTCCACAACGATGTGGCCCAAGATGTAATGGCCGCAAATCCACTTGTCTGCGATGCACCACCCCGCACCATGGCTTCCCCTTTTTGCTGTGCTCGTCCGTTTGCGACTTGCTTCCGCACTCTGTTTGTTGCCTTTAATTTATGACCATGGCCTGGCGCGTCTCAGTAGCAGAGACGCTGCTGTTCCTGCTGCAGTCGGCGTCGGCGCCTCTCTTCAGTGTTTTGGTATGGAGGGGGCCAGACGGTGTGCCGGCCAGTGGTTGCTGCATCCGCTGTTTGTTCGAGCCATGTTATTTTCCACCCTGGCAGCAGCAGTGATCGGCACAATGAATGCAACTAGAAGAAGTAGAAAAAAAGAACAAACTTTTCACACACATTCAGTTTTCGCAGTTTTCGTTGCAGCAGCGTCGGAAATAGTTAACTTTTATATGCATTTCAAATCAGAAACTTTTGCATTCAAACTTTATTAAAATTACGTTTGATGTTCGTCCAATTGCGTGCCCTGGCCACCCCTGCCACATCGCCTCCTTGCTGCACCGCTTTGCGGGTTGATTTTTGCAATTTCTATTTGTAGTATTGTTGGCCAAAATGTTGGTCGCCATCGTCCTAGTTCGTTTAGTAACCCTTTGTTAAGTTGTATTTTTCACGAGAGTCTTATGTGGGGCATACTAACCATTGGCCATCACTTGACATTTTTCACACAGCCTATACTATTACTTGTTCTTTCCCCAACTTTGATTCTACAACCTTAAATACAGGTTTTTGTCACAGACAATTTAAGAATTATTCTTTATATCGAACTATTTTGAATAATCATACGCCATAATGGCTCAAAAAAAATATAAAATCACTCTGACAATTTCGGACATCATAAGAAATTTCATAATATTGCAAAGTTTTAATGGCCTATGATTAGACTATTATTTAGCTGACTATGCAAGCATTTTGATTTAAGGCGTATTTTAAGTTCGAGGCAAGGGAAATAGTTTTTCTTTTGGCTTGCTGGAATTGCACATTTCCATTATTGTTTTGACTGCTGGCGCTTTTTTGTGGCATCCTCTCTGACTGGCACTCGCAGCAGTTGCGGCCTCCCTCTTTGAATGACCCCTCCTCTGCCACCCACCACACCTCCTACCCACTAATGACCGACATTGCTTCCTAATTACAAAAGTTTTGCATGCACTCGTTGCACTCATCGGGGGGTCGGGCACTTGGAGGCTGGCTATGTTGGCCGAAAAACTTTGAAGTTTATTTGATTTCCTTTATTTAATATTCGAATGCTTAAAGTTCAGCATTTCATTTGGTTTTTGGAAGGACACCAACTACAATTGACTAGACCATGCAGCATGAGGACTGAACCGCGCTACACATGTTTGGCCAGTTGAAAAAAGAGAAGACACAACGCACAGTGTCACATATGTCATGTGACACATGCGGCACCGAGTCGGCAGAGGCTTGAGGCCAAAACAGTTAGAGTCACGCGGACGGGCAAACGGAGGGATGGACGAACGGACGAACAGACGGGCACACTTAATGATAAACAATGCTTGCGGTCAGTTTAACATGCCGAGCTATTACCCCAAACACTAACATCCCCCATCAGCAGCAGTCTCGCACACCCACATAACGAGTGGACAATTTACACACATGCTGGATCTGGCCAACAGAGGGCGCTAATGCTGCTGCTGCTGCTGCTCTATGCACATTTTGTGAAAAAATGAAACAAGAAATCATAGCTTTATACAATACCACGAAGATTGAATACCCTAGCAGACTTGGGCAAATGGAATTATAAAAAAGTCAACTGTATGCTTCGATAATGTTTTATATATTATTGTATAAAATTGTAAATATTAAATAAATTTATATTATACCATATTTTGCCACTTTTTCTTGCTGCTATTTTATATTTAACTACACTAACAATTTATTTGTTGGCATTGTAAGTACCTCAAGCCAGCCATATATAATGTTTATATTATTTAAGGTGTACTTCATGCAAAGCGTTGCCCAATTTATGATAATATTCACAAGCTCGAATTGTTGTTAGGATATTAAACAAGTGGACAACCAAAGCAAGGGGAGAGCGACAAAAACAACATGCTTAAAAGAGCAGTAAATGAGAATTTATACACTTGCTGACCAACTCACATTCACTTCAACTAACACGGACACACACACTCACACACGCACATATGCACGCACACATACACGTTTGGTCGAGTGGAATACACACGCACATCGTAAAGTTTTAATCGGATGTTGTCCAGCTTTACATGACGCCATCTACTGGCTTAGAGTGCAATATCCTGTGGCACGCGATAACATCGCATACAATGAGAACAGGCGCTGCCCCACACACGGACATACATACACATACATGTGTGTGTCTATGTGTTGCTTATGCCACCGTTTTGGGATGCCTGGACAAACGGTTTTGGACCTTTGTCGTTTGATGGCGTTCGGCAATGCCACACGAACCCAAACTACGAACTGCCACAATGGTATCCCTGATACCACATGGCAAAAAAACAAAGCGCACAAACAGACAGATAGACAGGCAGACAGACAGACAGACGGACAGTCAGACAGCAAGACTAGACACAGTTACAGCCTCCGCGGCCCGCTGCTCCGCTCTTCCCTAACAGCTACCCGTGCAGTATACAAAACGCAAAGGCTATGAAAGAGCCGCCACAAAGGCTTAAAAAGTGCTCTCATAAAAAAAGTGTGGACGGGGAGAATAGAGGGGGGAGTGTTGTCGTTACACGCACACTTGTCCTGACCAGTGTCCAGAGTGGAGCATTCAATGTGCCGGGGCTCTGAGCAGCGCCAACTTCGTTGTCATTGTCGTGACAGGAAATTAAGATGAATGTGGCGAGCAAACTGCAGATCCAAACCTGACTTTGGACACTGGACACAATAAGTGGGGGCAGTCGGAACTAAGTGTGCGGTGCTGGGTGGGTTGAGAATTTCGACTTGGTTTTTGTCTCTTGTTTCTACTGTTTGCGCTGTTTGTCTCTTTGGCTTGACGGGCCTCTTAAAATATTCATAACACAAACTGTTACCACTATCTGCTGCTGCCAAGCCACAAAATGCGGTAAAATCACCAGCTGCAGCAGTGGGAATCGTTAGCACAGGAGTACTGGTGCGAGAGGATGGGTAATGAATGAGATTGTTGGGTGCAAGACTTCAAGTTAATTGATTTTTATGAATTAGTTGAGTGACTTTCTTATGATGCAACAAATAAAAGCGTATTTGAACTGAGAGTAAGCTAAGTATACAGTAAGATAGGATTTGTAAGAGGGACCATAAAAGTAACAAGAGAAATAGTACAATTTAATGCAATATAATATATGAATAAATATTTATATTCTATTAAAAGTCTGATTAGCAAATAAAATAATATATATAAAATTGACAAGTCATCGCATTGGTAGCTTTTGATGTACATTCAAATTATTGCTATTAAATTGTAATCTCAGCCATTCATTTAAATTATGTTTAAAACTTCTGTTTAGGATTCCCAGCAAAGTTCAAAATTGAAACAATTATATGAGGATAAAAGCGATTACATGGTAAATGGGCCAAAATTGCTGTTAAACTTTCAACTGTTTCCGTTTGCTCTGTTTTGGGCTAATAACTTAATTGAGTCATTGCACGCATGGGAGAGCTCATTAAAAAGTTGCCAACTGTCTCTCGAAAAGTCCTTCGACTGAATGGCTATTGTTAGTGTAAAGTTAAATGATTTGCTTCGTATAAAAGCCAAAGTCTACTTAGAAGTCACTTATAGTCTTGATTATGGTTCGTTACGTGCCTCGCCTGCCCGATGGCCAACGGGTAAAGCTTTCCTGGCCCCTGGCGCTGCATCGCCTTAATAACATTTTCTGGCCACTGGACGCGAGTACATCAGCCAATGGACGTCGCTTTGATTATGCGCTAGCTTTCATCGGACTCCTAATCTACTTGCAGCTCACTGAAACAGAACTGCGCTACTTACGTTTTCAGAGAAGCAACATCGATGCCTTTCTGACTGGGGTGCCTACCAGCGTGATTCTCGTGGAGGCGCAAATTCGCTCTTGGCATGTCCTCTGTTACAGAGCACAATTGCATCAATTGCTGCAAACATACTTCGGTAGCATTTATGTGGATCGTAATACGGAACCGAAAGTTTTTCGACAAATTGAGCTGAAGCTACTGCCAAATCGACTTGTTTCCTCACTGTACTTGATAGCCGTCTCTGGCTATATCACTGCGCCCATTATGATGCTGATTAACAGGACGCAAGAATATATTTACCCCATGATCCCCGCATTCGATACCCGACCACTGTACATATTTGTGCCACTGACGATAAGCTGTGTCTGGGTGGGAATCTCTATTGTTTTTATGATTATTGGGGAGACTGCCTTGCTATGTGAACTGCTCTCTCATCTCAAGGGTCGCTATATGCTGTTGCAGAGCGATATGGACTCCTCAATAGACCAGATACTGGCAGCCCGACAGAGTCCGCATATTGCACGCCAATTTCGTGAGCTGCTTTTCCAGACTCTCCGCAAGAACGTGGCCCTTCATCGATTCGGAGAGCAGCTGGAGGAGCATTTCACGTTTCGCATATTCATCATGTTCGCCTTCAGCGCCGGCTTGTTGTGCGCCTTGAGCTTTAAGACACTTGTGGTCTGTTTTATAACTTGTATGTGTAATAATACTCGACGATCAATTAATTGGAATTTTCCTCTTTTTCTTTAAAGAGTCCAACGGGTACCTATATCTATCCCATCTGGTTTGCCGCCAAAACTATGGAACTACTTGCGTTGGGTTACATTGGTTCCGATCTGGCACGTATGGTAATTGACATTAATTAAGTTTGATATTAATTTAGTTTATACACAATATATTTATGGAAATCACAAAATGCTTAATATAGTACACTGCCTATTATTAATCATTAAATCAACCACTTTGACATTAAAAAACGTACAATAATAATTGAATTTTTTTTTTTTTTAATTACTTACTGCTTTTAATTTTTAATGTATTTCTTCGTGCTTCTCTAAATTGAATTAAATGTATTTTTGGTTTGCAGACAGATTCTCTAAGTACGGTGTACTATTTAACGAGATGGGAGCAGGCAATCTATTACTCCACCAATCATCGTGAGAACCTGCGACTGATGAAAGTCGTCGCAGTGGCAATTGAGCTCAACCATAAACCCTACTATATGACGGGCTTGAAGTACTTTTCAGTCAGTCTCCAAGCAGTTCTAAAGGTGCTGTGTGTTAAGGTGCTTACTACTGCAGGCATGCACTAATTCTTGACAAACTCTCTTTCCTAGATACTACAGGGTGCTTTCTCCTACTTGACGTTTCTTACCTCGATACGCTGAGAGAGCGACTTCAGTGGCAGCAGCTCTTTGCGTCTGCATGTGCACAATTTAATAATTCGTAATTATTTAATTATAAATAATTGAGAATATCAGAATTGAGCAGTGAACTCTTTATCAAATTATTGCATATTAAGAGTCAATTAATGGTGAATTCTTTTTGATTAAATTAAACTGATGAAATGTGTCGTTCACACATCGCTGCCTGCTGTCGCCGCCAGTAGATATTTATGTATGCGTTTCGGTGTGTGTGTGGCTGTTTGGGTATGTTCATTTCAGTGTTAATGTGCGTCTGCATCACCCGAAAAATAGGCAATAAAATATTCATGGTTCCTGCTGTGGGCAACGAGGGCAGAAACTTGCCAAAAAGTTAATAAAACTTTGGCCTTTGGCATTTTCCACTGAAATTAGAAACGCTCAAAAACAGCTGATCAGCAGCAATCCCATAAATCTTCTGTTTTTGTCTAACACTTCGCCTTCTTCTAGCTTCGTTTATCACTTCTGCTGTGCTTCCATTTCAATTTCCTGCAGCACGAACATTTTGGTAAATTAATCCATTAAAGTTTTGCCCATGAAATGAACGAAAGTTTTCACATAAAAATCTGTGCATTCGTCTCTGTCTCCCTTTCGCTATATGTACTTCTCTCTCTCTTTGTCTCTCTCACTCTGTTAACCATCTCGCTGTCGCACATAATTCTATAGTATATGCGTCAGCCCCATTGATAATTAGACGCAGAGCCGAATCGTCCCGCCCCATTACCCAATTTGCACTTCATTAGCGTCGCGTTGTTCATCTTGAGCTGAACATACTAGTTGCCGAGTAGTGGAGGCTCCGCAGCAGTCGAGTGGATATCGGCTGCAGAAATTGAGTTATTCTGCTGACATTCGCGGTGTAGTTGCCCCCAATTGCAGTGGTACGCAACTTTACTAATGAGTTTTTGTTTGTCATGATGCGTGGGAAAGACACAGTGTGCTACCTAGTTGACATGGATTTATTTGAGATGTTATCAGTCACACAGTCACAAATTTTGAATAGACAGTCCTTGAACAGATTTTATAATAAAAAGCAGATATTTATTTATCATATATTCCCCTAATCTTGTCAAATATAGTAATTATTCCATTTCCATTTCTGGAACAGCTGACAATTTGGTTTTTCAACAGCTTCCTCTCATGTAATCCATAAATACTCAGACTCTGGTACACATATTATTTATAATATCTATATATATACATATATCTACATATATTGCTCAAATGTATATGAGTACTTTTTAAAAATGTTCTGGAAATTCTCACAACTTTTGCGCAAGCCACTAAAAAATTTTGTATTTATGCTTTTGGCGTTGCCAACTGAAGTTGAAAAACAAACAAACACACACATAAACACACACAAAAAGTGTGTATGAATGCTGTGTGTGTGCTGCGGTGTGGAAGGCGGGTGAAGGGCAGGCAAATGTTCTAAAAGTTTTAGCTTGTAATTATCATTAGCGATATTGTGTCTAAAGTTTTTGAAGCCGCGTATTAAGCGGCCTGCGACCCACAGAATGCCAAATGGATGGCATTTGGTGTGTGCTTGTGTATGAGTGTTTTTGTCTATGTGAGTGTGTGTCTGTGTGCGTGTGTGGGTGTTGGTGTGGCTGGTTGAATCATACATTTATGCTCCAAAAAGGCGCGTACACATTGAAACTTTTGGCTTCATTTAACTTGGCCTTTTGATTTGATTGCACAGCCACCAAGATATATATGGGTTGAGAAAGAGATAGATAGACAGAGAGAGAGCGACACGGAGCGAAAGCGAGACAGAGAAGGGCGTTAAATCAAATTAAGCGCGCCATATAAGCGACGAGTTGGGCAAACAAAACTTTTAATTGCCAGCGCTTTTTCTTCTATATTTTTACAATTTTATTATTAATTTTAATTGTTTTTTTGTTGTTTTGCTGCAAAACTTGACCAAATGGATGCCCCTGCATTAAATTATGATTCATGTAAGTCAAATGTCTACTGCCTTATAATGAATTCAGAAAAACATAAAAAATGTATACTACGCCATATATATTATGCCAATCTGAGTCTGACTGCTTTTCTTATGCAAACTTTAGAAAATCAAAATATAAGATCAAAATATAAGATTAATCACTAAATAAGTGTAAGTGTTTAGTTTATGTAACAAAGTTTTCTGTTTTTCTTTTTATTATTATTGATATCATATTAATATATCATATTGTCCACCAATGTAAAAGGACCTCGAAGTTCCTTGTAGTCGTATGGTAAATTAATTTTAAAAGCATTTAATAGTTGCGTTGAGCAACGTTGGCAAGCGAATTCCATTAAATGATTAACCCAGACAATCTGGCAGCGATTGCGGCTATTCTGAGACACCCTTAAGACTGACGATTATTTTAACTTTCGCTTGAACTAAATACCAGTTAGAACATATAAATCGCAAAAAGGTGAAAAACAAAACCGCAACCCGCCAGCAGGCAGCCTTATTCATGTGTGACTCTATCTGTATGTGCGTGTGTATATTTGAGTTGTGTGTAATTATGTCTGAGATTATGTCCACAGCCAAACCGAGTGTGCGCCTTTAATGCACATACCATTGGACCGCCCTGCATCTTGTCCTTGTGGACGTCCCCAACGTCAAAAGTTTTTGCGGTTTTCTCGGGTGCAAATCTGTGAGAGCATCTCGCACTCGCCGTGGTAATGTGCTGATGTCTTGGAGTGAGATTTTGCCTCAAAGGCAATGACATTTGCGACTGCTAAAAAAATAAAACATTGGACAGTTGAACGAGCTTAAGTGCAATTATTAAGGATTAAAACTTTCTCCTGAGTTGAGCTCTGTATAAAAAAACAAGCAGTCTAGGTAGTATTTTTGAAAAAAGTGAATATATCTACTTCCTATAGGTAAGTTAACTAATACTTCAAATTTATACAAATTAATCTGAAATTTTAGTCTTAAAGCATTGAAGTTTTCAGTGTTCTCTAAAATTGTACAGTTAATACTAAATTCATGATTCCTTAAAGTGCAATTTTATATTGAAGTTCAAGTATATTTCAATATTGTTCCATTTGTAAAGTAGAAGTCTCAGCCTGTGTCATTGAGACGCTTTGTTGTCTGAGTGCTTTAAGTGTGGTCTTAAGATATGTTACTCTTATGCTCTGCTCTCTGACTTAAGTATTCGCATTTCCCTGTAGCTGTTGTTGTTGCTGCTGCTTGTTGTGCTGCCATTGCTGCTGTGTTTTGGCTTTTGCTTGGCTCGTAAAGTCGCAGGAAGTTATTATCCTAAAAACTTTACCCCTGAGGGCAATACAAACACAGGCGTAGCACAGCAACAAAGCGCAGCATTCATGTCTGACTATGAAATGGCTCTGCCTGCACTCTCCCACACACACACACGAACACACATACACATCCACATACATAATATGAACACTTGGCTCGTTATATGTATATGTATAAATGTGCATATCTGTGGTTGCCTATGCATGAAAACAGAATGTCATAAAATTAGAACGATCATAAGCAGAAAAGCAGGCAACGCATCGTCTCAAGTCGAGAAAAGCTCAACACACAAAAACTTGGCCAACGCGCTGACTTTTTTACTGCTCTCGGCAAATAGTTGATAGCGAGGCGTTCTACTAGCCGCCTTAACCCATTAAATTCGTTCTATTCTATATATTCTAGCAATAAATTTAAAAGGCAAGCATTCCAAAGGACCACAGCCCCTGTCGTTACTTTACTTCAGTAGTTGCAGTGCGCAAGTAGCATCATTTAAATTTAAATTGCATTTGGTGGCTATGAAAAACCTAAAGTTATTTTCAAATAACTTTTTGACTTTATTTTAACTGAAGGCATAGCTCGAAGATGACCGGATCGAACAATCGATCGAAACATGAATATATTATACTTGACCTGGAAAGAACGGCCAACAGAAGAGTAGACTCGAGTTAATCGGATGACATCTAAATTTTCACATTAATTTTTTATTTGCATGTAGTTTTAGGCAAATAAAGCTGCAGACTAACCGTATAAGTTGTTCACATTTCATCCCAGGCAAGAATATTTAGTAATTCCTTTTTTTTTTTTTTTTTTAAATTTAGCAATTTAATTTAATATTGATCAACCTACTGAAAGGTTATAAAATATTGTTTTGAAGATTGAATACATAATAACGGGGAATTTAAATTAATAACATAAACAAATAATTGGTTTTAACATATTACAATATTACGTAACATCAAATGTAAGATTAAATATAACATTTATTGCACATTAACGCAAAATATTAACGCCCAACAGTCCAGAGGTCGCTGGTGTGAGTAATTCCTTAATCTTGCTACTAGGCAAAAACACTTTCTCGCCATAGTTTACATACATATTTATTGATACGATCCGATTAGATAAGATCGGAATCTTTGTTGTGTTTTGTTACAAGAAGCTATAAATGTAAAAACAAGTAGCAACGCAGTCGTCGAACTAGATCGACTGCAAGATACCCAGAGCCCAGCTGTTACGAACATTGTTCCAGTTTTATAGACATTTTGAAACAACTTGCTCACCCAAATGTAGTTCTCTCATTTCATCTAGCCGGTTAAAAAAAATTCAAGATATGTTATGGATGCTATTAATATTTTGGTTATAACTTGGGTGCTTATTTTAAGGTAAATTGGATTTTCTGCCTGCCTATTCAAATGGACAGTCGGACGGATGGTCAGCCAGACATGTCTTAACAGAATTGGCTGTTGATTCTGATCATGAATAAATATGTAACTTCTAGAGTCGGAAAAGCTCCCTATGCCTGTTACATACTTTTGAAGAACTCCAATATACCCACTTTACCCATTTATATTGTGTTCAGGGTATAAATAGCTCTCAATAAAATGACTGGCCTCATTCTACACTTACATTGAGGTATTACGTGAATTGACTGGCAGTCGTGGAAAATCCATCCGGTGGTTAACATGAGAGCCTTACCCATAGTTTTACTTGTCCTTGTAAGCAGCAAGAGCTCCTTTGGAGCTCCAGCAGTTCGTGTGGAGACCGATCCCGAACTAACTGCCGGCTATACAGAAGGTGACATGATATTGGAAAATGAGGAGAGAAATGGGATGATCAACGAAGTTTATCGTTGGCCAAATCGGATTGTTTATTATTTCATTAATAGGAACATAGGTAAGCTACTGTATGAAGCTTATTTGATAATAATAAATCACTGTGTATTTTAGATCAAGCACATAGGAATCATATTCTTCGCGGTATACGCCTCATTGAGACAAACTCTTGTCTCATCTTCAAAGAAGCAACCAGCGATCAGCCCTACTATGTGAATGTCACCTCCGAGCCTGGTGGCTGCTTCTCGTATGTGGGCAACAGAAACCGAGTCCAACAACTCAATCTGATACAACACGATTTGGGCAAGGGCTGCTTCCGTCTGGGAACCATTGTGCACGAGTTTCTGCACGCCTTGGGCTTCTATCATCAACAGAGCACATGGAACCGTGACGACTATGTTCGCATTATGTGGGAGAACATTCAAGAGGGCAAGGAACACATCTTCCAGAAACAGGACAATGACACTGTGGACAATTACGGTCATGATTATGACTATGGTAGTGTAATGCACTACTCGTCCACTGGATTCTCCAAAAATGGAAAAATGACCATTGTGCCTTTAGAGGAAGGAGCTGAAAAGATTATGGGACAGCGACTGCAGTTAAGTGATGCGGATATTGACAAGTTAAATACTATGTATAAGTGTCCAAGACAAGCTTGACGTAATGCATAAATATATAAGCAAAAATGACTAAGAAGATTTAGCTTTTTTCGAGAAAAATGGGTTGATCAACGAATCTTATCGTTGGCCAAATCGCATTGTTTATTACTTCATCAAAAGAAACATGGGTTAGCTACTGATTTCGCTTTTTACGCATGCGATGTAATAAAATAAACGATAAGATATGAACTACTCCCAATTGAAGGTCTGTATAATAATGTGTTATAAAAAAGCTCTAAAGATAGAATTAAAGGCAATTAAATTTCAAGCATTTCGCATTTGTTCAGTTAATAGAAAACATGATGCGGCTTTTCATCTGTGTACTTCTCAAGAATATTCTGGGAGCACCAGCAGCTGGAAAAAGTGGGATGCCGAACTAATTTCAGGGCATACGGAAGGTGACATGGTGCTCAGCAGTGAGCAACAATAGAAACATTGGAAGGTCCATTTGTACTACTTGATTCGAATCTGTTCAATATCCATATAAACAAATCGAGCTCACCGCAATCACATATTTATCCGTATTCGTACCATCGAATTGAACTCCTGACTCCTGAGGGTACGGAGAACAACTTCGAAAATTATGGTCATGATTATGACTATGGGGAAATGATCATTGTAATCTGCCAAAGTTGGGTAGCTCTAGCTCTGAAATTGCTAAATATTTTTGGTCGCTGACCACTTCATTATTTATCGACTCTTCAAACCGTTCTCCTATGGAGAACCACCCGGTGGCTGGATGTCACCGGAAATTTATATGTCGAACATGTAATAAAAACTACTTTGAATGTTAGCATCGCACCAAAATTAAATTCTTTAAAAGTTTTGCGAAATCTCAGAGAAGTAACTTGCAGCTAATTTTTAATTACGACCACTAAATATTCAATTTTTAGTGCCGTGCAGAGGCAACTGCAAACACTTCCTTTACCAGTCTGGACGTTGCTTTTTGTTTTTTTTTTTATCAGCTAAAAGTATGCCATGAAAATAAATTAAATAGAAGGTAGTATAATATAGTATAGTATTGTACATTGGTATAGTAGTATAGTAGTAAAGTAGTATTGTTTATTATGGTAAATGATTTCTTTGCTGCACACTAAAGAGTTTAGAGATCTGCAGAATAAATGTCATTTTAAAAGTGATATTTTCTCTATTATTTGCTTACAGTAGTTTTAGGCAACTGAAGTTGCAGATTAATCATATAAGTTGTTCACATTTCATCCCAGGCAAGAATATTTAGTAATTCCTTAATCTTGCCACTAGGTAAAAACACTTTCTCGCCATAGTACATATATACATATTTATTGATACGATCCGATTAGATAAGATCGGAGGCTTTGTTGTATTTTATTACCACAAGACGTTGTATATTCAAAACAAGTAGCAACGGAAAAGCTCCCTATGCCTTTTACATACTTTTGAAGAACTCCAATATACCCATATTACCCTATTATATTGTGTTCAGGGTATAAATAGGTCTCACTAAAATGACTGGCCTCATTCTAAACTTTGAGGTCTTACGTGAATTGACTGGCAGTCGTGGAAAATCCATCCGGTGGTTAACATGAGAGCCTTACCCATAGTTTTACTTGTCCTTGTAAGCAGCAAGAGCTCCTTTGGAGCTCCAGGAGTTCGTGTGGAGACCGATCCCGAACTGACTGCCGGCTATACAGAAGGTGACATGATATTGGAAAATGAGGAGAGGAATGGGTTGATCAACGAAGTTTATCGTTGGCCAAATCGCATTCTTTATTACTACATCAATAGTGACATAGGTAAGCTACTGTAAGAAGCTTATATAATAATAATAAATCACTGTGTATTTTAGATCAAGCACATAGAAATCATATTCTTCGCGGTATAGGCCTCCTGTCGACAAGCTCGTGTCTCATATTCGAAGAAGTAACCAGCGATCAGCCCTACTATGTGAATGTCACCTCCGAGCCGGGAGGCTGCTTCTCGTATGTGGGCTACAGAAACCGAGTCCAACAACTCAATCTGGAAAACAACGATTTGGGCAAGGGCTGCTTCCGTCTGGGAAGTATTGCGCACGAGTTTCTACACGCCTTGGGCTTCTATCATGAACACAACACATGGACCCGTGATGACTATGTTAGCATTATGTGGGAGAACATTCAAGACGGCGCGGAACGCTACTTCGAGAAACAGGACAATGACACTGTGACCAATTACGGCTATGATTATGACTATGGTAGTGTGATGCACTACCCGGTCACTGGATACTCCAAAAATGGAGAAATGACCATTGTGCCTTTAGAGGAAGGATTTGAAAATATTATAGGACAGCGAAAGCAGTTAAGTGCTGCGGATATTGACAAGTTAAATATTATGTATAATTGTCCAAGTCAAACTTGACGTTATGTATAAAAATTTAGCTTTTTTTCGAGAAAAATGGGTTGATCAACGAATCTTATCGTTGGCCAAATCGCATTGTTTATTACTTCATCAATAGGAACATGGATAAGCTACTGTTTTCGCATTTTACGCATGCGATGTAATAAAATAAACGATAAGATATGAACTACTCCCAATTGAAGGTCTGTATAATAATGTGTTATAAAAAAGCTCTTATAATCGAATTAAAGGCAATTAAATTTCAAGCATTTCGCATTTGTTCAGTTAATAGAAAACATGAAGCGGCTTTTCATCTGTGTACTTCTCAAGAATATTCTGGGAGCACCAGCAGCTGGAAAGAGTGGGATGCCGAACTAATTTCAGGGCATATGGAAGGTGACATGGTGCTCAGCAGTGAGCAACAATAGAAGCAAATAGAAACAACTTCGAAAATTATGGTCATGATTATGACTATGGGGAAATGATCATTGTAATCTGCCAAAGTTGGGTAGCTCTAGCTCTGAAATTGCTAAAGATTTTTGGTCGCTGACCACTTTATTATTTATCGACTCTTCAAACCGTTCTCCTATGGATAACCACCCCGTGGCTGGATGTCACCGGAAATTTATATGTCGATCTTAATCAAAATAATCTAAACAAGAACATGTAATAAAAACTACTTTGAATTTTAGCATCGCACCAAAATTAAATTCTTTAAAAGTTTTGCGAAATTCTCAGAGAAGTAACTTGCTGCTCTTGGCCCGTTACCCTTTTAAGAGTGTGACTTTATAGCTCCTCCTCCTCTTAGCCATCCTCTTGGTCATCTTCAGTTGTAACTAAAAACGCAAATGCATTTCCTGCATAAATTAAATGTTTACAGTTTCCGTTCCCTGTGTATGTGTATGTGTGTGTGTGTCAGTGTGTATGTTGCAGAAGGAGGTTGCAGGTAGCTCAGACAATTGGAGGTTGGCATTATAAAGCCAAATATATTCGAGGTGCACACAACACACACCACCCAACAGAACACGCACAGACACACACATATACACACACTTACCCAGATAACGGACTTGATGCTGGCATTATAGACATTGCCATGGCTCTTGGCTCTGAGCAGCGACTTTGTTGTTGGTGCGCTAATTTTTAATTACGACCACTAAATATTCAATTTTTAGTGCCGTGCAGAGGCAAGTGCAAACATTTCCTCTACCAGTCTGGACGTTGCTTTTTGTTTTGTGGATTAACCACAGCCAGCAAGTAAGAACAACAAAAGAGAGCTATAGATAGAGAGGGAGATAGAGAGAGAGAGAGAGAGCGAAACGATGTGCAAAAGAGACACTTGATTCCTGTCACTTGGAATTGCAAATGCTGTGTTTATTCTAGGGCCACCACATTAGAATGATACTTATTAAATCCAGGTAAGTCTGCTTGATTTTATCCAGTAAGTTTAATATTTGAATTTCAATTGTTAGTAGATTGCCGAAATAGCAGAGAAAGCTAACGTATCTGTACGCTTATCTAAAAGATTTTCTTCTAATAAATTATATTTCTTACTGTTTAGGGTATTATGCAAATGTTTTCTAAAAATCTAAAACTTCGAAGGTCGATATAGCCATGCCTTTACATACAGTAAGTTTAAAGTCGGTTTGACGCCTCTATATGTTATCTGCGTAGTGATTAAAGTCAATTCTGATTAATTTAAAAACGCACTATTCAGCATGACACATTGTTACAGCTCCGCTAATATCTTTTATGGTTTTCACATACACAATATGCCCCAAAGCAAAAAAAAAGTTAATTTCACAGTTGCGCTTTTCTTTCGCAACTTAATGATGATAAATGCCAAATTCCTTATTGTCATTTACTCAGCTGCCTTTGCACATTCTTTCCTGCCTTATTCCGCATCAGTCGCCCACATTTAATCAGTTTATCGTGTTGACAAATATAATTAGGTAAACTCTGTGCCGCTGTCATTTGTGTTCAGAATCATTTTGACAACGTTCTCGCCCCCGTAATCGCCTGGCTACGTAAGCGATTGGGATTGAGATTTGGATTTGGACAGTGACAGTGACAAGGCAGCAGACACAAAGGTGCCGTAGAAGGTAGCGAAGGAAAACATTAACGAAAAAATAGCATGTGATACATGCCAAGTAAGAAGATATAATAAAAAATTCACCCTTTAAATCGTTTGTCAATCGTATAATTGAATTTCAATTATCAGCTAAAAGTATGCCATGAAAATAAATTAGGTGGTAATTTGTTAGAGATAAGAGTTAATCTAGGAAATAGGAGGTAGTATAATATAGTATAGTATTGTATAGTAGTATAGTAGTAAAGTAGTATTGTTTATTATGGTAAATGATTTTCTATGAAATGTGCTGCAAACTAAGGAGTTTGAGATCTGCAGAATAAATGTCATTTTAAAAGTGATATTTTCTCTATTATTTGCTTACAGTAGTTTTAGCCAACTTAAGTTGCAGATTAATCATATAAGTTGTTCACATTTCATCCCAGGCAAGAATATTTAGTAATTCCTTAATCTTGCCACTAGGTAAAAACACTTTCTCGCCATAGTACATATATACATATTTATTGATACGATCCGATTAGATAAGATCGGAGGCTTTGTTGTATTTTATTACCCCAAGACGCTATAAATTTAAAATAAGTAGCAATGCATTCGTCGAATTAGATCGACTGCAAGACACCCAGAACCCAGCTGTTACGTACATTGTTCCAGTATTATTGACATTTTGAAACAATTTGCTCACCCAAATGTAGTTCTCTCATTTCATCTAGCCGATTAGAAAAAATCCAAGATATGTTATGGATGCTATTAATATTTCGGTTATAACTTGGGTGCTTATTTTAAGGTAAATTGGATTTTCTGCCTGCCTATTCAAATGGACAGTCGGACGGATGGTCAGCCAGACATGTCTTAACAGAATTGGCTGTTGATTCTGATCATGAATAAATATGTAACTTCTAGAGTCGGAAAAGCTCCCTATGCCTGTTACATACTTTTGAAGAACTCCAATATACCCACTTTACCCATTTATATTGTGTTCAGGGTATAAATAGCTCTCAATAAAATGACTGGCCTCATTCTAAACTTACTTTGAGGTCTTACGTGAATTGACTGGCAGTCGTGGAAAATCCATCCGGTGGTTAACATGAGAGCCTTACCCATAGTTTTACTTGTCCTTGTAAGCAGCAAGAGCTCCTTTGGAGCTCCAGCAGTTCGTGTGGAGACCGATCCCGAACTGACTGCCGGCTATACAGAAGGTGACATGATATTGGAAAATCAGGAGAGAAATGGAATGATCAACGAAGTTTATCGTTGGCCAAATCGGATTGTTTATTATTTCATTAATAGGAACATAGGTAAGCTACTGTATGAAGCTTATATAATAATAATAAATCACTGTGTATTTTAGATCAAGAACATAGGAATCATATTCTTCGCGGTATACGCCTCCTTGAGACAAACTCGTGTCTCATCTTCAAAGAAGCAACCAGCGATCAGCCCTACTATGTGAATGTCACCTCCGAGCCTGGTGGCTGCTTCTCTTATGTGGGCAACAGAAACCGAGTCCAACAACTTAATCTGGAAAATTATGATTTGGACGTTGGCTGCTTCCGTCTGGGAACCATTGCGCACGAGTTTCTACACGCCTTGGGCTTCTATCATCAACAGAGCACATGGAACCGTGACGACCATGTTCGCATTATGTGGGAGAACATTCAAGCGGGCACTGAGGGCAACTTCAACAAATACGATAATGATACTGTGGACAATTACGGTCATGATTATGACTATGGTAGTGTAATGCACTACTCGTCCACTGGATTCTCCAAAAATGGAGAAATGACCATTGTGCCTTTAGAGGAAGGAGCTGAAAAGATTATGGGACAGCGACTGCAGTTAAGTGATGCGGATATTGATAAGTTAAATACTATGTATAAGTGTCCAAGACAAACTTGACGTAATGCATAAATATATAAGCAAAAATGACTAAGAAGATTTAGCTTTTTTCGAGAAAAATGGGTTGATCAACGAATCTTATCGTTGGCCAAATCGCATTGTTTATTACTTCATCAATAGGAACATGGATAAGCTACTGAGTTCGCTTTTTACGCATGCGATGCAATAAAATAAACGATAAGATATGAACTACTCCCAATTGAAGGTCTGTATAATAATGTGTTATAAAAAAGCTCTAAAGATAGAATTAAAGGCAATTAAATTTCAAGCATTTCGCATTTGTTCAGTTAATAGAAAACATGATGCGGCTTTTCATCTGTGTACTTCTCAAGAATATTCTGGGAGCACCAGCAGCTGGAAAAAAGTGGGATGCTGAACTAATTTCAGGGCATATGGAAGGTGACATGGTGCTCAGCAGTGAGCAACAATAGAAACATTGGAAGGTCAATTTGTACTACTTGATTCGAATCTATTCAATATTCATATAAACAAATCGAGCTCACCGCAATCACATATTTATCCGTATTCGTACCATCGAATTGAACTCCTGACTCCTGAGGGTACGGAGAACAACTTCGAAAATTATGTGCCTTTAGAGGAAGGAGGTGAGCTGCAGTTGAGTGATCCGGATATTGACAAGTTAATCACTATGCAAAAGTGATCAAGACATGCTTTTGACGCAATACATAAATACACAAGCAGAAGGGACCAAAAAGATTTTGTTTTTTTCGCATGATAAATGATAAGATAGGAACTGCACCTAATTAATGGTTATGTCAATATTATCAATGATGGGTTGTAAATAAAATAAAGCTATAAAGATAAACATAAAGTCTTTTAAATGTCAAAGCAAAATATGGTTGTCGTATCCGAGTTCAACCAGCGACACACTCGAGCATTCTGCAATTGTTCATTCAGTTGAAAACATGAAGTGGCTTTTTATAGTCACCGTAAGCTTGGTGCTCTTCAAGAATATTCTGGGAGCACCAGCAGCTCGTACAGAGTTGGATCCCGAACTAATTTCAGGACATTCGGAAGGTGACATGGTGCTCAGCATTGAGCAGCGTAATGGATTGCGAGATACAAGCTATCGCTGGCCCGATCGGATTGTCTATTACTACATCAATAAAAACATTGGTAAGTCAATTTGAACTATTTCATTAGAATCTCTTCAATATTTATATAAACAGATGAAGCCCACCGCGATTACATACTTATCGGCCTTCGTACTATCGAACTGAACTCCTGCATCATCTTCAAAGAGGCTCTAATAGATCAGAAATACTATGTAAATATCACCTCAGAGCCTGGCGGCTGTTTTACTGTTGTGGGCTTCCAAAACCGAGTACAGCAAATGAATCTGCAAGACTTCGATCTCAATACGGGTTGCTATCGCCTGGGCACCATAATGCACGAGATGCTACATGCCCTTGGCTTCTATCATCAGCAGAGCTCTTCGGACCGTGATGATTATGTGCGAATTGTCACAGAGAATGTTATGGAGGGTAAAGAGCACAACTTCAAGAAGTATGATGAGGGCGTGGTGGATAACTTCGACCAAGCATATGACTATGGAAGCGTCATGCACTACACACCCTATGGCTTTTCCAAGAACGGTGAAATGACTATTGTGCCATTGATAAGTGGCGGTGAAAAAGACATGGGACAGCGACTGCAAATGAGTCAAACGGATATCAACCGATTAAATGTCATGTACAAGTGTCCAAAGCAAGTTTAAAACGATTTTTATATATGTATTCAAAGTACAGTACAAAGAAATAGTATTGAATATACTGTGCATTATGGCATTTATATGAAGAGAATACAAAATGGAAGTAGGAATTTGTCAAAGTTTGCGTCTAAAACCAAATTCTTATGCTACACTCTTTGGTTTCGTCTGAGCTTTTTACAAATGATAATAACACCTAAAAGATTGCTACTTTTGAATATAGAAAACACATACACAAACACATATGCACAGAAATTATCGCGTTGTTTTAATCGTTGTCAAATTACAAAGATTATAATGAATTAAATTGGTCATATTATCGAAGTATTCTGCACATTATTGCGATGGTAAACAAAATCCATTTAGTGTATTATAATTGCTTGATAGCACATGAACGTATGTACATACATATATAGAACTGTGAAATGATCCAAACTAGACTGGATTGTAGAGAAAATCCATATTCTGCATTATTATCGACTGATAAGCCGGCAATCGAAATATGACTGTGAAGTGCTTTTTCTAGTTTGGACTATGCCATAGCAGGTGCGGTCATTTCTTATAATGTCGCAGGCTTGGTAACCACTTAAAATGCCAAAATGAGGTAGAGAGAGGACAAACTTGGTCTATCAAAACGTATCGAGTGACAAGCCATTCAACGCCGAAGACAACTCTTTATCTGTAGGGTACAACGATTACTCGTGTTTTCGTATCTGAAACACATTCAGGTTATAATTAGTCATACTTTGTAGTATGCTCCAAGTTATATTTAAAATATGTATTACTCGTTGAGCACTTGAAAATTTAATCCTACCATTGATAATAATGATAGTATTTCAATTAAGTGGTAAGCAATGACGAGAACATTTATCACATGACGTATGCAGGGGAAAAATGAGAGAGCTCATATGTAATGACCAGCTGACGAAAATCTCTCATTTTTAGATGTACGGATTGTCTCAACTACCAACAATAAACAAGAATAGACTCAGGTCGAATGACAAATGTCTAAATGCCAACTGTGGTCGCACGCCAAATCTGACACAAATCTTAGAACAGAGAAAGTTTATTTTAGATGCGCTGTCTCTAAATCAGTTTGAGTTATTTCCGGAGCACCGCAAATTTGAATTGTGATAAATGCAAGCTAATGTCATTTTTATAGGCGAATTCCCTTTTAAGTAAGTATATTCTTGATGGCAAGTGGTTTGATGATTTGGCTATTCGATTAGATCCCAGCTTAACTTTAACGGACATATTTCTTCTTCTGCTAATTCCATTTGTGCATCCTATTATTAAATTCTACCTTAGCAGACTTTTATGTATAATCTTTTTACATAAATTAATAAATGGAGAAATCGATGCATCTTAGTTAATCAGCCAACTCACTTTTGTAGGAGGTGGGAGTCCAAGGAAATTTCGACCTCTTTCTCTTCAAATTTGTAGTTCGAACTATGCTGCCCACAATCCACTTCGGAGCTTATGCTCCGAATATGATGAGTTTTTCCCCTTAATAAGTTGTGCTTCTTCTGTGTCTTATTTTAAAACGATCGTGTTATGTAATTTGCCTATCAATTTGCGACACCTCACGATACGTTGCGCTCTTCTAGGTTGGTTGAATTGTTCACATTTTATCTGGGTCCGCGCGTTAGCAAGACAGTGCTTGGAATCGTGGGGCCACTTGAATTTGCTGATCGTTAATTCTGAAACTTACAAATACAAAAATAATAATAACAAACTATACAATCTTTAGATACCCTGCTAATTTTTCTAAGGAATTAAGGTATACTATAGGAGAGCTGGAAACATTTTTAATAGTTTGTGGATTATTAAAGATGTACACTATTACTATTGACAAAGAACTAAGACTGCTATAGGAAGGACCTATATATACATATACATAACATATGACATCGATATCGATTGATACCGATAGTGCGATCATCAGTTCATAGAAGAGGTTATCTTTGGTTTTATTCTATACTATTTTCTCTAGTTAATCAGTAACATGAATTCGCTCAAATCTGTTTTATGCTTCCCAAAAAATTTTGCAATATAATTTTTTGAACGCAATAAAGTGCTCATATCTAATCTTTAGTATCAACTAGCAAGTGCTTCATATTTAAGTGCAGTACCACCTACTCACGTCAGTAATAATCGAGCAACGACGCTAGCAAGATGCAATCCTATCAAACTGTGCTTGTCTTACTGCTATCCACCCTACTACTACAGGGAGAAGCATCACCGCTACCTGCTAGCATGGTGGATCCCGAGGAGACAGCTGGATTCGTGGAGGGTGACATGCAGCTCACAGAACAACAGAAACTGGCGTTGGAGCAAGGACCAATGGGCCGCAATGGTTTAATAGATACAACCAGACGCTGGCCCGACAATACGGTCTTTTATAAAATATCAGGAGAATTTGATGCCAAGCATCTGCAGGCGATTTTAAACGCTATTCGGACGCTGGAGGAGAATACATGCTTGCGGTTCAGGGAGGCAACCGATGAGGATGTTGCCTATGTGGACATCAAATCAAATCCTGGTGGCTGTTACACAGCCGTTGGTTATTTGGGCAGGCGCCAAACAATGAACCTAGAGATATATCCGATTGAACAAGGATGCTTCAGAGACGGCACCATATTGCACGAGTTCATGCATGCGATCGGCTTCTATCATCAGCAGAGTTCGACGATACGCGACGATTATATCAAGGTAATCGAGGAGAACATTATACCTGGCAAGGAGTTCAATTTCGAGAAATACGCAGCGAATGTTGTCGACGATTACGATATGGGTTACGACTATTATAGTTGCCTGCACTATCGTCCTGGTGCCTTCTCCAAAAATGGCGAGGATACGATTATAGCGCTAGATCCATACGCACACAATCAGATTGGACAGCGCACCGGTCTCAGCGATAAGGATATTGCCAAGATTAACATTATGTATAAGTGCCGCATATTAATTTGAGCATCCGCAAGTGTCAACCAACTTTTGTTTTATTATTATAATAGTATTAGATAAATTATTAGATAAATGTGATATTACACACCTTCCTCTTCCAACCCTACTTTATAGTTTTTAGTCATTTGGATGCGTCAAGTCAAGTGTATTGCGTAAATTTAAGTTCATGTTTTGTGATTGATTGTCCCCATTTTGGCGAGTGCGCCGATAAGAGGTCCGGCTCTTATCTCAAGTGGTGAACAATCACAGCAAAATAAAACATTGACCACAGTACTTGTTTTTAGCTGTGTCAGGGCGAAAAATCTGTGCCATCGATGTATTTGGGATTGCCTTTAACATCACACATACGCCCACACATGCATAATATTACCTTCAACTAAACGAGAAGTCTTTGTGTTGGCGTCTATGCGCAGATGGCAAAGCCTGCGTCTTTCCGAAATCACACATACACGCTGCCATGTTCGGTGCTCTGTAATTGCGTGCTTTTAATGCGATTTATATGCGAGATGCAAATGTCGAACAGCAGCTGCTGGAGCTATGCACTTTAGGTTGTCTACTGCTGTCGGCCACGTTGTTGAAACGAAACGCTAATTTTGCCCTGGCTGAGGCACTCAATTCTCGCATTTTGACAGCGCTTGCTAAGACCATAAATTTGATTTTCGTTTCGACGAAATGTTGCCTCGGCGTTGCCAATGTCTACTCTTTTACATTGTTTCATTTGAAATTAAGAAGCAAACCCACATGTCAGTGTTCTGCGTGCATGTTCTCCCAAAATTAACATAGGCGAGCAACGGCGGGAGCAGAATATATATATAATGTGTGGAGTAAAACGACTTTGTCGGCCTGCCGTTTGGGTAGCAAATCATAGAACAGGCCAAGTACGGTACGGTACGGACGGTAACGAAAAGTTGAAGCATTATATACGAAGAAAATATCTTACTGAGTTCACAACTAAAAAATCCGAAAATTTAAAAGAAATAAATGTTTGTGACCCACATAATAAAATAATAAATTTGCGAAGTTTTACTTAATGCCTGAAATGTGCAATAAATTCTGAAGAATTTCCTATCCGTGCTGTTGTACGCTGTTTTGTGAAATACTTCTATATTAGTCATTCTACAATCTAACCAACAGCTGAGAAATCCCCAATTAGTATCGAACAACTATTGATTATTCAATTTAAACTTTGAATTTTTGTTGCCAAAGAGTACAAATTCCATTTGCATAGTGAAATAATTTAAGTTTTGTTATTAGTTTTAAAATATGTGGTTGATTTACTATATAATCACGACATTATCAACTGCGCAAAATAAGTGAACAAAATCTGTGTCGCCATCTTATATGATCATAATGCGATTGGAATAGAATTTTTATGGGCATTTACAATTAGTTGAAAGTATTTGTACTGTTTAATTTTTATCGACGTTTCTCTCTTTATAAATAGGTTTTTATCAGAAATGTTATTGTTAATAAAAGTTGCCCATTGCTCTCAATATCCATGAACATATTTATGACTTCAATTGAAATGGGGCAACATGTGTCTCAGGCTATCAAGCTTTTCAAATTGACTTTAAATGAGCGGACTTTAAACAGCTTTTATATTGCAAATATATATTTGAGTATCCAGTAGCTAATGAATACATTATTTAGTGTTATAATATTATAATACAATTATTATAAATTGGACTTGTAATTGTTTCAGAACTCGATCAATTTTATATACATAGCTCTTAAAAGTATACAGGAAGTTAACGTTTGTCCAAACTAATTTATCTCAGCTTGAAAGTATGCAACATGAATAGGATGTAGATTGAAGTGCTGCTCAAACTATAAATAAAGCTATGTCCGATTCCATTTTATATGCAAATGCAGAATTGCTTTTGTGATTTCGGTTGGCCTAACCAATTGTGCAGGTTGCCAATAATAATTCAAATATAATTTTCGCCGACCAAGAACAACTGGCACGAGGTGTTGAGAAAGAACACAAAGCGTGTGGCAGCAACTTTAACAACGGCAGCAGCCATAAAAAATATGAAACAAATTGTAGCAATTTCCCACAGGCCGCAGACTCGCAAATGTGACCAGCCAATGCGAGACCAGGATCCTTGGCTCCTTGGCTGTTGCTGCTGTTGCTGCTGCTGCTGCTGCTACTGCTGCTTCTGCTACTGCTGCGATTTATTGCTGACGAATGCGTATTCAATTTTAAAGCATGGCATATATGATTTATACATTTGATTTTATTTTTCCAGCCAGCCAGCATTTTTTTCTCGCAGCTTAGTGCAAATGGGAAATCACTTGCTGGAGCACCCGGGCTCCGACTTTGGATTGGCTTCCTGGCGATTCCATGTTGAGCACAATTTTGCATCGTTCATATTTATTACTATGACATCGTAAAAAATTATGCTTTAATTTGATTATGATGCTGAGCAGTTGGCCTTGTTGAGCACACACACATACACACACATTTATATTTACGAGGATTTGTTGTGCTCATGCATTGAGTATACGCATCGTGGCTTCTTAAAAATTCGTTGAAAAGTTATTGACAAGAGCATCTCGAGGCGAATGATGCGTGCAAAGAACTACGCTGACTTTCTTTCAGACACTTCAGCGATAAGCCAGCAAATCCTGACTTGCACTTAAAGTTGCAGGATAAGCACGATGGGCAGATATAATATATCATACATTTCCGCTATCTTCCACAGCTGACTGCTTTAATAATAATGAAATATGTGATAACAAATGCCTGTTTTGGAAACAGCTTTTTAATATCCAGCCTTTGCTCTGAGGGACTTCAGTTATGATATAGTTAACGCACTCACGCACTCATTGCTGATTCTATATCAAAGTGCAGAAAGCATACAACTTTTAGGAACCACCTCTTCCACATATTACTATCATATCTATTTAATGTAAAAAAAATAGTTAAGCTTCTTAGCGTCAATCACAAAGCCAACTAATTAATTTACAATTTCATTATTATTTTGCAGCTTCACAGCCACCGTCATAGTTTCACCCTGGCATCCAGCAGTCACAGCTGCAGTTTCCTTTTGAATGCGCATTAAAATCTTAATTTAAATATGTAACTGCTTGTCTATGCGACTATAATCATTATAATCTCCATTTGGCGCGATGTGTGGGGTTTTTCTGCATGTGTGTGCTTGTGTGTGTTGCGTGTCTAAAACGCGCGTTTTAGAAAGCATCATGTTAATTTTAAAAGGTAATTTCGTCGCTCAGCTTATTATGCTCATTAAGTCATCAGTAGCAGCATCGCTGGCAAAAAATTAAAATGGGCCAGCACCTATGGCCAGGTCCCCAGCCCAGGATCAGTTCATATACCCGACACAACATTATAATAAGCACAGCAGCCAACCGCAAACGAGTGCATTTGTTAGCTGTTGTTGCCTAGCCTCAGTTGCTGATTTTGTTGTTGCTGGTGTTGTTGTTACTGTGGTTGTCGCTGCTGCTGGTACCACTTCACTTCATTTTATACCCTGTGCCAGTTCAATAAACAATATGGTATCATAAAGATGCTCAATTATGTATCATATATACATATCCTTAATATCTCATGGTATGCTTTAAAGAATTGCATGTTAACTAACAAAAGATTCGGTAAAAATCTCCATTTATTTTCCACTCTACCTAAGGCCATTTGTGAGCTGCATAGAGAGTATCTGCTAGTTGGATAGAATAACAATTTTTTTTCGTATTTGCAGTCAGGAACAACATCAACGACTGGTCCAGTACATCGAGCGTGAATTAATTTTTAATGATGTTGCGAACTCTCCTGTGCAGCGAAAGCAACTCCCATTTTGTCTATCTCTTACCAACTGCTTAATGTGTGTGCGTTTGTATCCGGTGGACAGTGCCGGATGTAGGTCAGTTCAAAAATGGTTTGCCTTAAATTTCCACCGAGCCATATGAGCCACAAGTGTTTTACCGTGCACCACGCACTACGCAACCAAGCACAAACCATGTCATCAAATGATATGAGCGGCTGCAAAAAGGAAGGTTAGAAGGTGGTTGTTGGTACATGGGCTGTGGCTGTTTAGCCATTAGTCAAGGATCGCTGCAAATATGCGACGAGTAGGTCAATTGCCTAATTAAAATTATATTCAGTCAAAATGTTATGAACAAACAATTCACATTTTCATAAATACTATAGCCATCATTTCACTTTCCTTATGCTTAACGAGCTCTTTTAAGTATACATATTTAATGCCATTATTTCATGTGAGTCTCACGACTTTTCCATTCCTACCTGTCCCGATTAAGCAATTATCCGATTAATTTGCATACTCACTCAACTCTTACAGCTCTTATATTTCACGTTCCAACTCTGCCTCTCTTTTCCACCCGGTATGCCTAGCCCATATGTATGACAAGTGAATATAAATCAAAAGGAATTTTCATTGAGGACGCCGCTGGCGATTGCAAACAGTTCGTCGGTAATTTTATTGCCAGAGCCTTCGATATTATTTTTTGTTTCGTATTTTTCCTTAACTACTTTGCAACTTGGTGTTGATTCAATTACACTATCGCACACATACATACGGGCTCAGGCACACACTTACACACTCAAACCCCTGTAAAACGGTTTATGCAAATGCAATAAATTATATTTTATTATGAAAAATTTAAGCGCTTGCCGCCCTGAAGTCGAACGTGGGCAGCTGAACAAAAAAGACGAAGAGGCCATAAAAATCCAATTAATTGTTATTTTATTTGTTTATTGTTTTCTGATTACGAAATAACAATGACAACAATAACAACAACAACGGTGCAATTTCGTTGTGGAGCATTTTGATTTATTGCAGAATTTTTATTTATAATTTAATTAATAATATATTTAAAGCAAACAATGGAAACGATAAAAGTTAAATAATATAGGTAGCTGAATATATAAGAAGATGTTTAAAAAGTGTAAATCTTTAAATAGGATTGATGATGAAAAAAAAACTCATTCATGATACACATTAAAGACTCCATTGCGTTACTGATAAGTATTTAATGATAGAAGACTTCAGAAGAGACTCCATTTCAGCATTTGAGAAACAATGCATTCCATACTTTTTCTGTTGGATGGCAATTCGCTATTCAAGGATCTCTTAAAACATTTCTCATGTGTTGTTTTTTTACAGGAGATACCAAACTTTGCCAGTTAATTGCCACCTCTATACAAATGATGTAACTGCGGCTACGTTAACTTTCTCACTCTTTCTATATCATTTTCTCTGCTGCTGTCACTCTCTCGTTGTGTTTTACCTATTACCAACTCTTGAGTACCTTCATTTGGGTTGTCAGCCAACGCAGAGTTCATTTATCACCGCAAATGTGGCGCTTTGAGCTTGGCTATGCCCTCTGCGGCGTCAGCTTAGAGCGTATGTGAAGCCCACAGCTCCCCTCGCCAATCGCTGCAGCAGCCCCTGTTGAGCTGTTTGCAGTTGCTGGAAAAGGCACAGGTGACAAGCGAGCGAGTAAGATAAATTATTATTTTAATTGCATTTAAATTACATGTTGAACGCGGCATATACGCAACAATTTAAAAAGCCTGCTTCCAAGCCTTATGAGTGGAGGCAGTGGTCAGTGGGCGGTGGGCGTGGCGCTGTCAAAGCTCTCCCGCTGTTAGATTAAGGGCCACCCGTGACGGCAGCTGACCAGTATTTGGGCCAGCAGTCAGGTCTATGAAATCATTTGGGAAAGTTTCCTATTCTTCTTATTGTTATTATTATACATATATATATTTAAATATTTTTTTTTTGAAGCAGTAACCATTGGGAGTCTTATGCCAGGTCGGGATATGACTCTGTCCTGTGTGGACTTACCTGGCAACGGTCTGTTTTTAGACATTGCCAACCACCCGCAGCGTTTGCCCCACCAACAGTTGCTGTTGGGCCAAGTCAGCAGCAATTTATATTCATGAGTTGTTCTTATGTATTGTAAGCTGTTGTTGTTATTGCTGTTGTTGCTGTTGCCGACTCCCTTAAGCATGCTTATTGTTATCCGTGAATGAAGTTCTCTTATCGCGGCTTGCCACCCCAACCTCAGAAAAGTGCCTCTGAGGCGTCTATGCAGATGTTTTGTGCTTTGATTTCAAGTCTTGACTTCTGTTGTTGTTGTTGTTGTCTACATTGTTGTTGGTGCACAACGCATATCAAAGTTATTACTGACGCACGCAAAATGACTTTAATTGTCATGCTGATAATTCAACGTTGATGACAAAGCTGAATACAACAAAAGCGAGAACGAGACACGAATGGGAAACGACGACGATCTGAGCCGCAAATCTTTTGTGGCTTTAAATTTGCTGGCTTTCGGGAGGCGCCGGAAATAATTGCCAAAATATAAACTAGTTATAAATTATTAGCATGCACATGGATGAAATGGCAACCAAACGGAGCTGAAAGTCTAAATGAAGGCACAAACAGCCAAACATCCTTACGAGCTTAGATATAATGGATAAACACACTCACGAACACTTACAGACACACACATACAGACACCCACACATACACTTCAAGACTGGCATATTTTATAAGTCTGCGCAGTGCGGTTGAAATTTAAACAAAGCCAAGCCACAAAATCACACAAGAAGCGTTCTATGCCTTACTTTGAATATCCTTGAGCAGCAGCCAGAGGCGTAGGCAAGCGAGCAGACTGGCAATCAGTTGAAGCTTTTGGGCAGTATTGAAATTGTTATACGCTAACTTTTATTTAAATTATACAGTGCATGATATAAGTTAGTTTGTTTATTGAATTACAGGGTATGTTCTTCATATGTTAAATATATTAACATGTGGTGTCCTTTTGTATCTTATACAGTTTTTTATGGTTGAATTGCCTTGCCAAGTATTTAATAAAGTTACTATGCCTCTTGCAGCTTGCAGAAAATGTGCGAATTCAACTATACCCTTCCTAAGGGTATGGCAATCAACAAAGCCGACTGGAGAGGGCAACATGTTGGCAACATTTTCCCCCGCAAAGTCGTCGTCAGCTACACATTAAAGCAGCTTCATTGTCCTTGGCTGCCGTTGTAGTGTGAGTGTGTTCGTGTTCGTGTATGTGTATAAAGTGTATGAGTAAAGTTTGTAAGTAGATAAAGTCATTTGCTTTGATATCTCTTACTAATTATTGCCAAAGCGGCGTCTAAGCCAGTTTTCTACACAGCAACAACAGCAGCAGCTACAACAACTTGCACCGCAACAACATCGTCAGCGACAGCGGCAGCAGCAACAACAAGCATAATAAATGACAGCAATTCAAGCTAAATGCGGCTGCTTCAATCCTTTTTTTTTCTTTTTAAAGGCAAATACACACACGCGCATACCGGCAACCAAACCACATCCTTGCTACACATAGACATCGGAAGAGAGTTGAAGCGGAAGAGAGAGAGAGTGAGATACAGAGAGAGAGAGAGATAGAGAGAGAGAGAGAGAGAGAGTGATAGAGAATGAGAGAAACCATTAACAGCATATTATCCCTGGCATAGCATACAAACAAAATTCAACGAAGCGTAGCGCCAAAAACGCTTCAGCAAAGTCAAAAAGTGGGCGGGCCAAGTTTCTAGCTATTGTGCTTCCAGTTATGTATATATATATATATATATATATATATAAATACGTATATTTGTCATTGTTGTTGTTGCTCTTCTTGTTGTTGTTGTTTCAAGCAGCCAACAACAAAGTGAAAAATATGATGAAATTAATTTTTGTGTTTACATTTAAGCGCATTTCTTGCTGTAACCACTGTTGCCTGTTGTTATTGTTGTTGTTGTTGCGTGTGGGGGAAAAGGTTGAAAACTGAAATGTTTGAGATTAAATTAAAGCTGCTGAAATGTTGTCATTTATAATTTGCACAATTGCCGCTAATCAAATTTTCGACGTACTGTCAAAGAGATGGGCGGCAAAAGCGCTCACGTCCTTGCCCCAGTGGCAAGCATAAATATTTAGATACTTATTTGGTTGGCGCCTTGCAAGCTTTCGCTTTTTAATATGCCATAAAATGGCAATGGAGTTTCATAGTGGCATTGGGGTTCGGGCTGGAGGATTTGAAAGAGCTGTCTGGCGTTCGGCATAAGACGATAAAATAGACAAACCTAAGGAGCGTTTGGTGTGTGTGTGTGGCTGACTGCAACTGACAAAGGGCGGTGTGGGATAAACCGCTGCAGGCCACCAACAACCAGGCAGCCATTGTAACGAATCTATTAAGTGGAAATTTATTAAAGCAACAACATCAGGAAAGTCAAGTTAAGCCATAAAATGTATCTTGTTTGTGTTTTTGCCCCCTCAGTAGTACATAAAAATATTAAAAAATATAAAAAGGGACAGACAGCCAGCCAATAATAAAGGGAAGGAGACGACGCCTGCTTGTGTATCCTTTTGCTCTGGCGTTGATATTTTTATTGCTGCGGCGGCTTAGGACGACAGCATTTGCTACAGCAAATTCTTTCCATTTCCCATAGGAACACACAGAAAAATTTGCACAGCTTTTGCAGAAGCATGTGGATTCTGGGATTGTTGATAGAGGGTGTTTTTTCTTGTACTTGTGGGGGAAAAGCATTTCGATGCGCATATATTGACGATTTAGCTACTAAGCTTGGCAACTCTGGCGTATGCGTAATTTTGCCATTTATTGTTAATAGATTTGTGCATATTTTGTGTATATCGTATTCGTAGCATGTGGGTAAAAGTGACTCCCTTTGGCTGTGATTTGTACTGTGGATAAGCATTCAAAACGGATTGCTACATAAATATGCTTAACAATTGAGAATTTCATTGCAGCACTATGTAAATTTGTACGAAATCAAGGAGAGGATCAAAATAAAGATAAACGTTGATTTAATTATTTCATCTGCAAATAGATATATTTAAATACTGTTTTTTAGGTAATGCATTGAATGAACATTTTTATATTTTGCTCATTCAATTCTTAACAATTTGATATTTTAAATTTAAGCTTAAGAACTGTTCAATCATTCTTTCACTTAATACTAATACTAATACACTAATACGAATGTACAAATTAATTTGACATCTAATTCTCTATTATTGCGTTCCTAACTTATTCAAAATAATGTGGGAAAATCGTCTAACTTTTAATTATTTATCAATACATTGAGTCCAATTAGTTTACTTATCACGGCAACTGTCATTGCCAATGATAATGCCTTAATTCTCAGCTTTCAATTCCTCAAATGATTAAGCTCGAAAAGAAACGTTGCTAGCCGCATTATGGCTTTTGTTCTTATACTCTGATACCAAAGGTATGAGAGTGTATTTCTGTATCTTTTAAAAATCTTAAAGATAGAGTAACTAAATTTGGTTCGTATCTTGTTGGCGACGTGCTTCAAATATTTCAATACAACCATATACATATGTATCTCAATTTGTAGGCTAATAACAAAATTTTAAACACATTTTTGTAGTAATACTCTTCAAATAGCAGGATTAAAAAAATCGGAAAATCATATATTTTCCTTGCAGCTAGTCACCAGGTTGAAAAGACACATTAAATATTTTTCAATGGTCAAGGCACAACCACCCACTGGTGCACCTCACCCTCACCTATCCCCACAAGAAGGTTCTTTGACACCTTTGATTTGCTGTTATCAGAGTATTCCCCAGTCGGTTACGTCTGACGGCAACGTATTCACTGGTTTAACTTGCCTTACACATTTTACTTTTCATAAGCTTTAAGTCGACTCCCCATATCCATTGGGGCCAAGCCATGGAGGTAATTTGCCAGAGCACAACAACAGAGGAAGACAGTGGATGCTTGTGCCAGCGAGGAACGGGTTTGAAAGGGAGATTGTGCGCCTGGGTATAACTGAGTTGCCTGCGGTATAAGTGAGAAAGAGACAATTAAAAATCCATTAATTTGAGTAGCGGCAACCCATGTAAGGCTACTTATACTTATATCTCCCAACCACGCCCACATGCACACACACGCCCACACCATTTGTATGTGTGTGTCGCTGTGAATGGAAATTTACATTACATTATACTGGCATTTAAATAATTTTTTGCAAAATTAAAACGTAATGCATAAGAGAGAAGAAGCTCTCAACTTCATGCATACACACATACATACATATGGCTGTGGGTGGGTGAGTGTGGGTGTGAGTGTGACTGTCAGTGTATGGGTGCTGATGCATTGGTCCGAGCCCAGTGCCCAGCGTCGTACAAAATTATTTATGTGTCGCACATTTAACTTGCACATGGCAAAATATATTTTGCATTTACAGAATGCACTTCCATCATTATCCAACAGACAGGGGGGTAGGGAGAGAATCAAGTTCTGGCCAGGCAGCTGGCCGGATGCAGGGATACAGGACAAATGGCTTGGCATTGTTTTTGTCACAAAGTGTGGCCAGGCTGTACGCTGCGTCCGTGCGGATTAAAATGCATGGGTTCATGAAGTGGTCATCTGTCATCTTTGCGGTAGGAAGAACTTCGCATGTTGACATTGTCGCAACAGTTTATACTTACATACAATGGACGCAACAACAGCAAGTATAACAACAACTCATGCACCCACTCAGTGGCAGCTTGTTATGGTGTTTTTTTATTTCTTCACCCACTACTGGAACTCCGTTGAGTTTTCTGGTGCGCACTTCCCCTTGAAGCCGGATTAAATATGGCTTAAAAGTCAGTTGACACGAGTTGGCCATTTCTCAATGCCTCCAGCCAAAATTGTGCACTGGTGTGAGATAATAAAACATTTATGCAGATAGCCAGGCCAACAACATCATTGAAATTAAGTAAAACACGTATACGCCATGCATGCCAAAGAATGACCAAAGAGACAGAGAGAGACATAGACAGAGACAGAGACAGAGAGAAAGGGAGAGAGAGAGAGATAGTAAGAGCACAGCGGCACCTCATTCTCTGGTTGGGTGTGATGTGTGCGGAGCGGGTGGAAAATTGCCTTTAGATGTCATTTAAATTAATTGCAATTGCCCTGACTGACAGACAACCAGTTAAGGATTAAAATTAGTGCCTGACATTGGTTTCAGTATGATAAACAGAAAATCTCAATTTGCAAACAATATTTTCTCTCCAATTGTGTACATTTTTAGCTTGTTAGTCTCTTAAATATTTGTATAAAGTGAGAAATAACTTAATAAAATAAATAGAACTAAAATCCTCTATGAAATATTAATTGTTGTCGCATTTTCTGTCAAATGAACAAAGTAACTAAAGAGAAGCATGTGAATAGTATTTTTAGCTATAAATTACGAAAACTTATGAAGTTCGAGACATTAGTGATAATTATAATTATGTAGTGAACGGCATTCAACCAACTTTATTACTGTTGATCGTGACTTAAAGACCAGGAAAGTTCTTTACATTTTAAGCATGATTTTAAAATGTTTTCCCATTCAATTTCCATATAACATTGATCTATGCTGCCAATTATTTAAGCTTAATATTGTACTTATTAACAAAGTTTCAAGCAAGATTGATGCATTAAAGATATGCCTTCTACTCCTCTTTCGCCCTACCAGTTGCTTGGAGGCATTGGGCTCTACTCCGTTGCAACCATTCTCCACCCAGGCATATTGCACAAATGTTGTATTACGTCCTGACATGCAACATGAATATTCACTTTGCACTTTAGGGGCATTTCTAGTCCGGATTTAGGATACAGGTGTTTTGCTAGTGCAGTTGCCCTCCGTTTGTTCCTCTTCCAGTTGCTGTTGTTCGTTATGTTGCTGGTCCTTACCTGAAATTTGCATCTTAATCTCTGCCGTCAGCGCCACTGTTGACATGCAGTAGCAGCCGCAGTAGCAGACGCAGCATCAGAGGCAGTAACAAATCATCTGCTTACCCATAAGCTTGCAGGATATGCATAGCCAGATACAGACACAGACACAAGCGTAGGCAGGACTCTGACCACCCAGAGTTGTGGCTGATTGTTGTTTAGTTTTGCAATTTAAATCAAATTTTCAGGTGCAATGCTCGAAGAGGCGGCAACGTTGACATATGTATCAGGACTCAGAGCGGGTGCTGGGCGGATGTTCTGTGCTATTAGCAGGATAACACATAATTGGGCAGCCTTAAAGTCGAATCGTCGACATTGTCAAACTTGTGCATTTAGTCCCGTATATACTTATCGGTTGGACTAACGCCCAAGGGATATCACTCGAATGATAGAAAATACGAGTTGAGCCTACCAAAAAATGCTCACGACGGGTGCCCTTTTAGGCCAAGTAGCTGTTGCCTTGTTGGTTTTATTTTTTTTTATTTTTTACGCATGTGTATTTTTGTTGTCCAAAAACAAATGAAATGTTGAAACACATATCCTTTGCCTAACCTCATGTGTGTGCGTGTGTGTAAATGTAAATTGTATAAATGTGCGCATAAATTTTCGTTGGCAAAATTTGAAATTCCGATTTTCGACCAGATTGGTAAACAATTTATGTAAACAACAACAACAACAGGAGCAACATTGAAATCTGTTTCAGATATCTCGCAGCTGCCGCTTCGAGAGTCCTTTGTGTGCTCTCTCTTTCTCTCTCTCTCTCTCTCTTTCTCTCCCTCTCTCTCTGTATTCCTCTCTTTCACTGTCTCACTCACTGTGCAAGTCTGCTTGACGGCAACATGTAATTGCGTAACCCTTTAGTTAATAGCACCCTTGAGTACTCGAACATTGTGTGTTGTTCGTCCCCGTTGTCCCTTTTCTGCTTATGGTTATGATCAAACCAAATACCAAAACTGCCGGAGACCACTTGCCCACCACTTTTGCTTATCTTAAGTATTTTACGTATGTCCTGATGCTGTTTGTCTATCGCCAATGGATTCTCTGGAGACTTTTGTCCATTTTCAATGTTTGCATTTACACATTTCACATTTTCCATGCTATTTACAAGCCAAGTACAAAGTGCGTATGTGTTTCTATAAATGATAACGATGCCATTTCACCATGTGGCATACGCACGTAAGTATTTCTCCTATCTCAGCAGATGCTCTGCTTCTGACTATGCATAAAACCATTATAGAGACCTCTGCGATATGCCCACCAAGCAAAACTATTATTATTTCCACTCTTTTAAACCAATTTCTCAAGCAATTCACTTCAAAATTCTCAATGCACTCAATGCAACTTGCAATCACTGTAAATCCAAGTTATATTCATTTTTATGTAGTAAGCTCGGAAGTGAAATTGTGTGGAAATTACCTTCGGTCTCACACACATTGGGATGTTGTGCTAAGCGCGTTGGTTTTCTGTTTGTGTTTCTAATAATTATATTGTCCTGTGAATTTGTAGAGTTGTAAAAGAGTGTATATTACATTTATTAAGTTCCTTCTCAGTGAATGGTAGCCAGTCCCACTGGAATGTAAAATTCCAGCTAGCTGTTTTTTGAGGCATCCGGTTGGTTCGGCTAGTAGGGTGCTCGGCTTGTTGATGGTCGATTGAACGGATTTATGTGCTCGACAATTTGCGATTAATCGAAAATAGATTTGTTGCCGAGATTGCATTGTCAACCGCAAAATGATTTCCGTTCAAATTAATTATATATATAGCTTTCAGCCCCAGCTGGAAGTAAGTAATAAAATCTGATTCGATTTCATGCAGAACCAGAAATTAAATTTGCAGTTTCAAATTCCTTTTCCCAGAATGTGTTAAATTGCTGTATTAAATTCTGGACTCACAAAGTACATCAAAATGGAAAAATTAAAAGAGCAAAAAGGTAAATAGCTATAATAGTTGTGCCTGCGGAAACGGATATGCCAGCTGCGGAAATGCGATGCTGTGAGTACGTACGAGCAGAAGGCCAGTGTTGGTTGACGTCAGTTGCGTGACATGTTAATTGAGCAGAAATGTGTTCATACGTGTTGAGTTGCGTATCCTGTGCAGAGAATGTGTTTGCTCAGACCATCTGACCATATGTTTTACGCTATACAATTGCGAGTTTATTGTTATTGTGAACTAATATTTACACTCAATTAATTTCAACAATTAACTATTTTTATTGCCAACAGTCGTTTGGAGTAATCCATTTAATGACAATACTGTAAACACTAAATAAATATATGTATTTGCTTTTATTCTCTTTACTGTGATCTGAAGTTATTTAAAAACCACTAATTTCAACGGGGAGGTGCTCCCCCTTTTTCGCCTTATCCGCAATATATTAATTTCTGAAAACGGGTTAAAGTTATTAATAAAAATATTATCTACTTGTGTGAACTAGTGATTTAAGCTGAGCTAAAAAGTTTTATGTATAGAAACTTTGAATTCGGAATGCGATTTCATGGCGTACAGATGTAAATAATCAATGCAACAAATTAGCTTTTGTGTGGTATGCAAATAGAATTATCATTGACAGAGCTCGCACATTTGGCTGCATGGAATGGGTCAGCAGATAGTCTGATGGATTATCTGATGGATGGATGGACACATTGATTTGTTATCAAACGCCAACTTGACCACACAATCCCCGAGGCCAAAATGCAAACCCGAAAATTAAATTGTTTGTTTGGCTGCAGTTGCTATTTGTGCAAACGTGCATGTGTGTGTGTGCATATGATGTTTGTGCATTTGTGTATGATTTTAATTAAAAATTGATTTAGCGAAATTTGCATAAATTATAGATAACTCTACGGTAAGCCAGCGAACAGTGCATGAGGCCATTTCGCATTTCTGCCAGTGTCAATAAATTAAAAAAGATTTATTGAAAAACATTTAATAATGCACCATAAAATAATTTAAGCGACACTAAAATACCCAGCACCAACGTCTCTGTGTCTGTAGATCCTTCGACATCCGAAAAAGTAGTAGTTCTCGTTGCGGCCGGTGTTCTCAAATCCGTATTTGGAAGCATATACAAGTTGACTATCCAAATGGTTACAATTAAGGGATATTAAATTTGTAATGGTTGCTGTTGCGTTATGAAATTATGAAACCACTTTCCAAAAAGCATAGCATCCTTAATTTGCAATTGCTTTAATTCAATATTTATCTTTATTTTGAATTGCATTACTAAATGCATTAAAACTGCCGCCCAATTAATTGCTATCTGCAGTTGAGTTATATTATATTAAATATGCTATATGCCATTGCATAATTAAATATCATTTAAGTTAGCCATTGAAGTTTCAGCTGCTTCCGCTGCGCTGATTGTGACCAAAAATATTCTAAAAATATGCAAAAGTTGCTAAAAAATAGATGAGGATGGCGGGCGAGCTTGGCAGGGAATGGGGGAATTGGGGTAGGGAAGTCTATAAGGATGGAAATTCTGAGAGGCAGCAATTTATTGTGGTACCGTGAAATATGGCAAAAGTTTTCAAATGAAGTCAGTCTGGGGCCACAAACCCAGCAGCATAAACAAATGAATGAGCAAGTGAATGAATGAATGACTGAGTGAGTGAGCGAGTGCATAAGTTAACAATTGAATTCTATTGTCAGTATGACGAAGTTTTTATACACTTGATAATCTCGCTGCAATTGAAGTTACAAAGTATTATTAAACTGTTTGTTAATGAATATTGAAGCAGTTTGGGAATAGCTTGAAATTGAGCTACATGAATAACTGCTTATTAAATGGAGCTCACAATCGAGCTGGGAATATATCTAAATACATAACAAATTTTTGAAAAGACTGATTGGGATCTAAATTGAATCTGTAAGATTCGATTTAGCTTAAACAGCTTTAATATATAAATTATAATTTAATAAGAATATGGACATAAAATTTAAAAATATATTATATTAGTGTAGTGTTGTGGTTCTTATTCCATATCCTCGATAAAGTTATATAACTTATGCTAATGGTGTAATGAGCAACTCGCATTCTGGGCGGCATTTGACTGGGTTCGCTTTGGGTTCTTCGAGATTTAGCTTTGTGTTGATTCAATTTGCTCCCTTTTGACGCTTCGCAATTAAGCCATTTGGTTGGACAAAGAGCCTGTACAGCTTCTCCTGTGCTCGACAGTTGCTTTCCATCGTTTCCCTTTTGCCATTTGCATTTCATTAAATAAGAATTTTCCTTTTTTGTTCATTTCATATGATTTTTCTTTTCCTTTTTTCTCAATTTCATTTGCCCCGCACAAATATTTATCGACACTTTTGCATGTTGCTTATACGAGTGCATGTTGCTGTTTTTTTTACACTCTTGCATTTTTTAGTGTATGAATACAAAATAAGTACGATTTTGCTAGGAAAGAGTTTCGCACTTGGAGATACTCTTTACAAAGCTTCTGCTTTAACGTTTGCAAACTAATAAATATAAACTCTGTATATAATATAATAATAATATATCTTCAGAATGTCTTATAATCTTTTTGTCAGTTTTGAATCACTACAGGGTATAAAAAAAACACCTCCTTTGGCTATTTGCGTGGCAAACATTGCGAAACTCATATCTCGTTTCTTGGCCTTTAGTCGTTTTGCTGTTATATGAAAATGGACTTTGCTAGTTTCATCCAAACAAACTTTATGCTCATCGATGCCAAAACCAATTTAAAATGAAATTTTCCTTTACGCAGCCGTCATCCTCAATAGCTGGAGGACTCCAGGGTGGAGGTAGAGGGAAGGTGGCATCTCTTGACTTGGATATGTGTGCAAATTAAATAAAATCACAAAAATGGCGAGAAGAAAAATGTTGTTCATAGATGGTCGGTCGTCCTTTTGCCCGACCTTAAGTCGCCCACCTCTCTCTGCTGGTCCCACAGTTGAATGTGATGTTGTTATTATTGTTAGTGTTGGTGTTGTTGTTGTTGTTGGCTGGTGCTGATTGTCTGTGATTGATTTAAATCGCCTCAAGTGATTTCACTAAACGATTCAACTTTCAAATTGGTTACTTTACATAGTGTTTGTGTGTGAGACAGAGAGAGATGAATGGCGAGATAGAGATAGTGTTTGCATAGGTGTGCGTGTGCGAATGTTGTTTTACACTTGGTATTGACTATTGTGCTTCCGGTGCACTTGCCAATAAATACTGTATACATATATTGAGAATCACTTTTCGCAAAACAATTGATTACGAACACATAAGAGGCTAAGAGACGGACGTATCATAGTTTTGTCCCTAAATCAATCGTACATTTAAAGTTGAAAACGAGATTTGAGGTCGGAAGACAAGTAAAAATTATAGCCTGAAAATCGGTATATGGGCGTAGGCCGAAACTTCAAAATGCCATAACTTCGTCAAAACTCAACTTATCTTCAAAAGCGAAGGCTTTTTGATCATAGTTTTGACCCTAAATCAATCGTACATTTAAAGTTGAAAACGAAATTTGAGGTCGGAAGACAAGTAAAAATTATAGCCCGAAAATCGATATATCGGTGTATGGGCATAGGTCGAAACTTCAAAATGCCATAACTTCGTCAAAACTCAACTGATTTTAAAAAGCGAGGGCTTTTTGATCATAGTTTTGACCCTAAATCAATCGTACATTTAAAGTTGAAAACGAAATTTGAGGTCGGAAGACAAGTAAAAATTATAGCCCGAAAATCGATATATCGGTGTATGGGCATAGGTCGAAACTTCAAAATGCCATAACTTCGTCAAAACTCAACTGATTTTAAAAAGCGAGGGCTTTTTGATCATAGTTTTGACCCTAAATCAATCGTACATTTAAAGTTGAAAACGAAATTTGAGGTCGGAAGACAAGTAAAAATTATAGCCCGAAAATCGGTATATGGGCGTAGGCCGAAACTTCAAAATGCCATAACTTCGTCAAAACTCAACTTATCTTCAAAAGCGAAGGCTTTTTGATCATAGTTTTGACCCTAAATCAATCGTACATTTAAAGTTGAAAACGAAATTTGAGGTCGGAAGACAAGTAAAAATTATAGCCTGAAAATCGGTATATGGGCGTAGGCCGAAACTTCGAAATGCCATAACTTCGTCAAAACTCAACTTATCTTCAAAAGCGAAGGCTTTTTGATCATAGTTTTGACCCTAAATCAATCGTACATTTAAAGTTGAAAACGAAATTTGAGGTCGGAAGACAAGTAAAAATTATAGCCCGAAAATCGATATATCGGTGTATGGGCATAGGTCGAAACTTCAAAATGCCATAACTTCGTCAAAACTCAACTTATCTTCAAAAGCGAAGGCTTTTTGATCATAGTTTTGACCCTAAATCAATCGCACATTTAAAGTTGAAAACGAAATTTGAGGTCGGAAGACAAGTAAAAATTATAGCCCGAAAATCGATATATCGGTGTATGGGCATAGGTCGAAACCTCAAAATGCCATAACTTCGTCAAAACTCAACTTATCTTCAAAAGCGAAGGCTTTTTGATCATAGTTTTGACCCTAAATCAATCGTACATTTAAAGTTGAAAACGAAATTTGAGGTCGGAAGACAAGTAAAAATTATAGCCTGAAAATCGGTATATGGGCGTAGGCCGAAACTTCAAAATGCCATAACTTCGTCAAAACTCAACTTATCTTCAAAAGCGAAGGCTTTTTGATCATAGTTTTGACCCTAAATCAATCGTACATTTAAAGTTGAAAACGAAATTTGAGGTCGGAAGACAAGTAAAAATTATAGCCCGAAAATCGATATATCGGTGTATGGGCATAGGTCGAAACTTCAAAATGCCATAGCTTCGTCAAAACTCAACTTATCTTCAAAAGCGAAGGCTTTTTGATCATAGTTTTGACCCTAAATCAATCGTACATTTAAAGTTGAAAACGAAATTTGAGGTCGGAAGGCAAGTAAAAATTATAGCCCGAAAATCGATATATCGGTGTATGGGCATAGGTCGAAACTTCAAAATGCCATAACTTCGTCAAAACTCAACTGATTTTAAAAAGCGATGGCTTTTTGATCATAGTTTTGCCCCTAAATCAATCATACATTTTAAGTTGAAAACGAAATTTGAGGTCGGAAGACAAGTAAAAATTATAGCCCGAAAATCGATATATCGGTGTATGGGCATAGGTCGAAACTTCAAAATGCCATAACTTCGTCAAAACTCAACTGATTTTAAAAAGCAAGGGCTTTTTGATCATAGTTTTAACCCTAAATCAATCGTACATTTAAAGTTGAATTCGAAATTTGAGGTCGGAAGACAAGTAAAAATTATAGCCCGAAAATCGATATATCGGTGTATGGGCATAGGTCGAAACTTCAAAATGCCATAACTTCGTCAAAACTCAACTTATCTTCAAAAGCGAAGTCTTTTTGATCATAGTTTTAACCCTAAATCAATCGTACATTTAAAGCTGAAAACGAAATTTGAGGTCGGAAGACAAGTAAAAATTATAGCCTGAAAATCGGTATACCGATATGGGCATAGGTCGAAACTCACAATGCCATTACTTCGTCAAAACTTAACTTATTTAAGATAACAGATTGAGAAAGACATTTCTGTGAAGCAGATATGTACATACATATTTTTGGATATATTAAGAAATTTAAAAGAAGCTTAGCTCATTTGATATAGTAAAATAATCTTTATGATTAAGTTTCTACTTTGCTTTGATCGTGTAAATGGTTGTTTGACTACAAGATTTTGTAAGGGAATTCTTTAGGCCGTTTTTCTTGCCCTAACTAATTTTTATTAATAAGGCTTATGTTTTTAATTGATATAATCATTTGTTGTTTTATTTTTAAAGATTCCGGCTATAAACATTTTATTCAAATATTGCTTATAGCCCTGGCCGTCTTTTGTATGTTTCTAGTTTTCCTTCGTTTTAAAGCTATCAGCATGTCTGAGATTATGACTCACTCGGTTGAATGATGAATGCTTGTATAAGGACCTTTTTTTGCTTACAAAGTTATCTGTACTAAACTGACCGGTGAAGTTTAGCCAACTAACTCCAAATATTCGACTAACTATCTATCTAACTTTCCGTAGTGAAATTTAAATGCGGATAGCTAAATCCAAAGTTACATAAAATTAAAGTGGTAATGCTTTATAAGATTTTAAGTACAGTTAGTAAGCTGCAAACTGATTAGTTTGTAATCACTAAGCCAATGGCACATTTTGGCAGTCACTGAATTTGTGATGCACACAAAGCAAGTAGGTGAAGCTAATGCTGCAGCTGCAGAGTAATGCCAATTTTTCAGTGCACGCCAATTACAAAGGCCAAAAAGTTAAGCGCCAACTGTCAAGTCAGGTGATAGCTGAGAGCTAAGTGAGAGAAAGCTGCAAGAGCATGAGGAAGTAGGGTTGCAGGTATGGAAGTTGCCACTTTAATGAAAAGTTTTTGCTGGGGGCCGCTTAGCGGTTTGGCAACTTCAACGGCTTGTGCCACTTGCAACACAGTAGCGGCAACATCAACAACAACAACAACAACAGCGGCGGGTAATCAGCCGTGTTATGGCAGTTTTGGCAGCTCCGCGTGCCTCTCTCTGTGTGTGACTCAATCTGCGGACGGCGCTGCCTGTCGTGGCCCTGTAAAGCGGTTACGGTTACGGCTCTGGGGATTACGGCCTTGTGGCGCACTTGAAATTGTAGTTGCTGCTGCAGCTTTGTTATTGCTGTTGTTGCTGTTACTGTTTGACAGCAACAGGATAATCTGCTTGGTGTGCATCCGCATTCTCATCAACATCATCGTCCTGCTTGCCCATCTGTCTATGTGTGTGTGTGTGTGTGTTTGCTTGTGTGTTTGCATTGGTTTCATCGCCTTCGTTCTGTTTGAGTTTTAGTTTTCATTTTCATTTATTTTCTTTGTTTTTCTGGGCTTACCTTCCCAACACAAAAAAAGAGTCAAACTTTGTGCAAGGTTTCTCTCGGTTGCATTTATCTGGCGTGCCAATGCAGTTTTTGTTGTTTTTATTTTAGTAGTTTAGCTTAATGTTTCTGTTGTTTCCTTATGTGTTGCATTGCATTTTACGTTTTGGCTGCCGTTTTGTGAGCCAGCTTTTAGTGGCTTCATTTGTTTAGCATTTGGTCTCTGTGTTGGCACATTAAATCGAGTTCCATAGGCCGGATAAAGCGGACCAAAGCTAAATAAGCATTTATGCTAACGACTTTGATACTGATGCACTCGCATCACCTTTGAGTAAATTTATGTGGACTCTTTATGAAAGTGGTTGGATTTGAATGGTTAAAACTGTTTGTGTCATACAAGATATTAAAGCATAAGTCTCAATGAGCTAATGATCATTGGATCTCAAAGCTTAAGCACTGGATACGCCGATTGATATAATTTCATGGTTATTGGCAAATGTAAAAATAATCCTTCTGTGTTGAATTCGGAAAATAATATTAATTAAATACAAATTAATTGTCCCAAAGAAATGCTCAAGCATATATATTTAACCAATTAATAAAAACAATGCCGATAAAATTATAAAATTACAAAAAATGATGATACAGACCCTTGACAAAGCCACAGTCGAAAATGCATCTTATTTCCGGCTGTGCACATTATCTTTGGCACTTTCAGCCGCGGTTTGCATTTTGTTTTTCATTTCACTTTCATTTTTTTCCTATCCCTTTCAGCGCGAGCCAACTGCTTTTGTATACTGAATTATTAGTGCGCTCGTTAACCACGCTGCGGGAATCGGGGAGAGTTTGACCCCAAACCCAACTTAACCGCCCATTACGATTGCGTGTTACTGACACTGCAAATGCATCTGCCTGAAAATAATTTGACATTGATGCTTTGACTCGCCAGCAGACGAGCTCTTGAGATTGCCTTTAGCTGAACGCTCGAATTGAATGTTTACACTCACTGACTAAAATCGAGATACATATTTAAGTACGCGCAACAAATTGCGTACTTCGATAATCAATAAGGGTGTTTGCCACCGCAACTATGTTATGCTGCTGGAAAAACTATTTTTCAATTTTCGCGTAATCAAAAGTGTGAAACGCATTTGGCCTTGCCATTTGCTCGAGTAATGCAACATCCATTAAAACATTCAGCATTGAGGGAAGGCAACATTAAGCGGAGTGCTCGCACACTTACACTAACTCAAACAGGCAGGCAGGCGGTGATAGCTTTGCACGCAGCTATTAGCCACATATCGATTGCCAATATTGGCAATTGAGTGAGCAGGCAACGGTGGTGAGATAGAGGTGTGTGTGTTGGGCACGAGGACAACTAAATGGCAGCACGTGGGCTTAAAATAAACTCAGGCTGAGGCCAGAGCTGAAACTGTAACTGCGACTATAGCTGTAACTGAAACAGGTAGCAGCTGCCTGCTGACGCTAAAGTGCCAACTTATGCCACACAAAAATGCTTGAGTGTAATGGACATACCCCGTACAGCGGTGCGGGTGGGTTATGGGAGTGCCGTGCTCTGGCATGCAATTGTACGACCACAAAAGACCGTAGCAAAAGGCGAAGACGAAATGCAAAAGTGGAACGTAGAACGTTCGGCGTTGGCATTAAGTGGCATGTGGCAGCAGCAGCAACAGCAGCAACAGCAGCAACAGCAGCAGCAACAGCGTGTACAAGGACACTGATAATGATGAAAAAATTCCCAAGCACTCACACAAACTCACGCGCGTAGTACACCGACGTATACACAATTTATCTGCTGCCTCGCTTGGCACACACTGACGAGAATAAAAATTGCACTGGCAGCCCAAAGACAGTGACAAAAAGCCACTTTCAAGGCAAAATGTACGTATTTGTGTGTGTATACCCTTACTGCCGTAACCCTTTGGCCATGTGCTGGCATGTTGCACAAGGCACATAGCTGCCACCTGGACGGTGAAGCGGCTGTAGCAACCAGCAATCGACCTTGACTGACAGCTTGACATGAACTCGACTGCTCTGAACATTTCAGCTGCCCCTTACTTACAGCAACACATACTCTCTCTCTCTCTCTCTCTCTCTCTCTCTTTCTCTTTCTCTCGCTACCCACAAACACATACACATACACACACACACAGACGCTTCCACGCATCCACTTTAGCCCTCAACATTGGGCTCATTATTTTCGGTCAGCAGGAACAACGTGAAGCCCTGAGAGAAATGGGACAGGTTATGTAAGGTAAGTATGCATAAATATGGGTGTATGTATTTGTGTGTGTGTGTTTATGTGTACCTTAATTCCGCCAAACCGCAAAGAGCTTGGCGAACTTGTGTTTAACATTTGAAACTTTTCTGAAGCATATTTTTTCTTCTCTAATTATAGTTGGTGGATTTAAATGTTTTGTTGCGTGTTTCAGATTCATGAAGCCTATTTCATCAGGCTTATATATGGATTTACTAAATAAAATATAATTAGTAAAGCATTTCAAGCTAAAGAATTTAAAAAGAATGACTCATTCAATCTCGCTCATTAGAAAAGTCTGATCTCAGACGACTCACATGCAACATATTTGCCTGGAATGTCTTAATGATAAATTAGTGTGTCATTTATCATTAAACATGATATGCCGAAATCTATAGCTTGTAGAAATATTTGCGCATTGTTGCTATTTAATCGCTTGAGTTACGAACCATCTTAAGCCGCAAATGAACCAATTTTAAATATATCTTGTTCGATTTGATTAAATCTAAGTCAAAAGATTAGAATTGAGTTTTCTTGAACTCGAAAGTGAAGTTTTCATCTATCTGCTTTTGGGATTTCAAACAATATTTTTGTTTGTATCAGCGTTGCAATTACGCAGACTTAATTCATAACCGACCCCGGAAAGCAGGCAACATTTTTTTTTAAATGTGCGTGTTTATGTGTGATTGTGTGTGTGAACGCAATGTGAGAATTGTATAGGGTATCCGGGTATGAGATGTAGATGTCGATGGAGAGCGTAGAGCCCGCATGTGAAAGCTATCATGTCATCGCCGTTGTCGCTGTGGGCGCTGCGTCGGGTTGAGTCCGTGTCAAAGGTTCATAAATTCCTTTTAATCCTGCTTTATGGCGACATCGCATCGAACATGAACCCAAACGCGACAACGACGACGACGTTAAAGACGCGAATTCATTTGCATTTTACAACTTCATTTGTGCGGCCAAATGCGCGGCGAAATAAAAGAAATGCTTGAAATTTTTACACAAAACCAATTGGCGCAATTTGTGAGAAGTTGTGAGTGTGTCTGTGTGTGTGTGTGACTGTGATATAAAATTATTGTTTAATCTGGTCGAGCGACCAGGGCGTGTCAGGCAAACACGCCCAACACCCCGCAATCAAGCGGTAGGCAGACAGAGAGGGTACAGCAAATGTCGCACGACAAGCGACAATTATTTTGAATGGCCATGCCCCTGCCCAGAACTGCCGCCCGCCTCTTACTGATTGGTGGTGCAAACCGGAAACGAACACTTACACCGCTGTCGAGTGAGCCAGTCATTGACCCAACTCCTGCAGGAAAAAAAACAAAACAAAACGAAAACAAAACAGCTCATTAAAACTCGATTTGGTTTCCTTTTTGTGTATTTGGTTTCAATTCTCAACTAATTTATTTGTATTAATTTTTTGGTTTCGTCTTTTGAGTTTTAGTTTAGTGACACCTTAAAATAAATTGTTCTTGTTGTTTTTATTATTGCTAATTACAAGTTTTTCGTTTGAATTGAGTTGGCGTTTATTAAATTTATTCCATATTTCCAACTTTGATTCAATTTGATTTCTCGCACATAACTTAAACCTCTAATAAAATGTCTAACAATCAAACAATACATCAATCAATCTATCAACCAATGCCAGCAGTCTGTGCCAACTCAATTCCACTTAGAATATACATATATTATTTAATTTTAGTATAATTATTATAAATTGAGATCGCTTAAAGTACAAAAACACTTTCAGTTAGACTAACACGAGAGCTTTGGGACATGTATTTTTCATTCTGGGTAGGAATTGAAATAGTGGTTTTGTTGGGGAGGTAAGGGATCTGTCTATACACTTACAATGTGACTGTTTAATATGCGTAGCGAGTAGAAAGAGTGGAAAATTGTGTTTCTATAATACAACAGAGGGGCTGGCATTGAAACCAGTTGAAAACCCCCAACTACCTAATACTTATTATATAAAATTTCGATTGGACGCACATTATCTTGCAGGCAGCCAATTGGTGGATAATTTACGATAAATTGAGAATGCACTGGGGCTAGACTTTCAGTTAAAATCACAGACAACAATCATCTAAACCGTAAAAGCATCTCTTAATTTTTTGAGATATAACAGAAATAGTTTTAAAAAAGATTATTGATTGTTTTTCATGGAAATGAAAAATCAAATTTACCACAAGTTAATATTTAATACAGATACATATTTGTGATTTTATTAGGAACCATCGGACTACAAATCTGGAGAGGATGTAGAGCTGATACTCCTGCAAGATAATGTGCTTCGGTGCTCCGAAGGCTTTTCCTGGTTTCTGGCTTATTCGTCGGCTGTACACAAGATCGATTAGCTCTTGAAGATATCATGGCCGGGCTGTGGAGAGGCGGCTCCACTAGCTCCATTGCCAGTTCCATTGGTATCGGCATTCAGACGCTTCAGCATTGCATTACGATGCAGCCAATAGGGCGGCGGATCGGGGGGTTGGCCGGGCAGTAAAGTTTTCGCCTTAAGCGTCGTTGCTGGCGGCTTTGGACTGTGTGAAGCAGTCGCCGCACTATACATTACAGGATCGGCCAACTGGGCAGCGGATTGGCCGCTAATGGCGACCCGAAGTGGCGTCTCCTTTTTGCGTATGGTGTCGCAGGTCTCCTTCATCTTGCACAGCTGATCCTGCAGATTGCGATACTCCTCCAGGAATCGCTCCAGCTGCGCCGCATGATAATCATAGGCAGCCACCGAGGAGTTGGCCGCTCCGGCGGCACGTGTCGCCAGCGCCGAGAAGTCAAGCAACGGCGTAGCAGCGCTGCTCAGCGAGCGCTGATGCTGCACCGGTGACGACGGCAGGCTGGGCTTTTGGCCCAGGTGGTGGGCATGGATGCCACTCTTGTGGGCGCCACTCTGCACCAGATTCAAGAAGCTGTTAGCTCGCTGGCCGCCGCCCGTGTAGGTTGTGGTGCTGGCATAGTTCGCATAGCTCGACTCGGCCGAGTAGCGCCTGCCCAATCCCATGGCCTCATTCAGAAAGCTTCCATCCCCCAAAGTGCTGCTGCCGTACTTGCTCGAGTTGTCAGTTGCCAGCAGTGGGGATTGGCTATCCGATGAGTTGCGGAAATACTTGCCACTATGCTTCAGCTTTCGTGGCAAGGTGCACAGTACTCCGTTGGCGGCAGGCGTGCCAGTGGGCGGATAGGCGTGACCAGTTTGTGCCGCCTGTGCCACAGCATACTTGGCAATGTCCAGCAGATCCGGATAGTTGCTGTCGAACAGATCGTGCTCCTGGCCATCGCCATTGCTGCTGCAGAACACCGAGGTGGCCATCTCATCAGCCGTATGATTCCCATAGTGGCTAAATGGCGTGCTTGTCGCTTGGGTTGACTGGTTGACTGGCAAGCTGTGCGGCGATGTGATCTTTGTGGTCGCAATGGGTGTCGTCTTCCAACTAGTTGCGTGTCCAGCGTAGCCAGCGAGACGAGCAGCTGCATCCACCTGACTGGATATCGAGCTGGAAGCCGAGTCAGTACTGCAAAGAGGTTACGAAAGGCAAAATAAAGAAGAACATTATAAGTTTTCGAAGATAATGTGATAAATAATATAATGATAATGAGACAGTTTGAGATTGGAACAACGAATAACTAAAATAATAATAGGCAGATCAGAAATATCGTAGAAAATTGCACATCTATATAATAAAGGGATATTATACGAAGAAAATATGCATCGAATAATTATAGATTATAGTTTGATTCCAGAAGTCTTTTTATGAAACTTAAATAATGTATCTCATTTTCTTATCTATCTGTCTATCCAGCTCCCTTCATTTTTTTTTGATGAAAACTAAATAATCGAAATTTATTTTACTCTGTTTCTATTCGTCCTTTTCCACACTTTCTTTGCCTACGAGTTTTATCTGAGTTTCCATCGATTAAATAACGCAACCCCTTTTCTTTTAATCATATCTCTATTTTTGGAATTGGCCTTTGAGGCATCCCTTAATCTGTATTGTGGTATTCATACTATGTATATATTCATTATTTTGCACATGAGTAGCACTTGGAGCACACAGCTCATAGTCGTTTCCTCTGACACGAGAGGAGCCAGTCAGTGAGGGGTGCCCAAAAATAAAACACTCGTCTGTGTGTATGTGTGTTTGTGTGTGTATGGCAAGCAATGCATACTTCGCGCGTCATTAGCAAACGCTTTCAAATGAAGAAGTGTGTGAGGGGAAACCGGATTGGCACAGCACTCGAGCGGAAAGTGTCAAGTGTTGCCCATAATATGAACGGATCCTTCGGCGCACTTGAGCATGACAGCTCTTTGACGGGGCAGCTGCAGCACAGGACACAATTGCCACTCGAAGTAACGAACCGCAGAGAACAAAAGCAACCACGACTGAGTGTGCATATGTGGACATAAATGTGGGATTGAGGAAGGAACGAGGGCTGCTGGGTCAACTTACCCGCCGATGTCAATCAGGCGTGGTATGTGCAGATCCGTTTCCTCAACGGTTGTCACAGCGTTATTCACAACGGATGCGGAAATGGCATTTGAGCCCTTTCTTGGCGCCAGCTGGGGCGGGTGTTGCTGCTGAAGAACCTGCTGTTGCTGGGAATGCTGTGATAGTTGCGATTCCACATCATCGTCGTCGCAGTGCGTGGACACATGCAGGTAGTCGCCGTTCGTGCGACGCGTGCCATTGCCAGCGCTGGGATTGACAATGGCTGCCTGGCCCACTGCATCGTGGTCGTTGTTGAGTGGGGTATGCGCTGCCCGCAGATAGTTTTGCTCCTCGGTATCCTGAAAAAGTGCTGCTCCGTTGGCGCTGCCACCGCCACAACTGGCGCCGCCACCCAAATCTGGTCGCACCCGGGCCGTCATCTCGATCTTCTCGTAGCTCTCGCTGCGTCGAACCGGCGGAACTGAGTTCCACAGTCGGAGCTTACGTCGCCGTCGCAACGAGCAGAAGCAGACTGCTGCAAAGGATGACCCAACCACAAACAACAGCGCCGCCAGGACGCCCAGCATAACAATGCGCACACCCAGCGAAGCCTCCGGGGGGCGACGGGAGACGGCAAGCGTTACGCTGGCCTCCACCTTGCCGGCCTTGTTCTCGGCGGCACAGGTATAGATGCCCGCATCCTGCATGTCTGCCGTGAGTATTGTCAGATTGGAGGCATTCCGCAGCATATTGACCACATAGGTTTTGCGACCCTGTGTCGCAGCTGCTGTTCGCGGCTCCTCGGCATCCTCGCCCGCACGGGCCGCACTCAGATTGGCAATCAGGCGATTCTTGAGCAGCCATCGCACTGCCGGCTGGGGCACACCCTCCACATAGCAGCTCATTGTGACATTACGTCCCTCCACGCCATGGGCGGTGGTGTCAGTGGCAACAATCTGTGGCACACACGCAAAATCATCCACATCCAGTTTGTCCCAGGCTCGGCCAGCCAAACGAGACGGCGACTCACATGTGGGCGGTATACCACTGGGTATATTCTGCTGAAGCATCCATGCCCGCAACGGTCGCAGCGAACAGCTGCAGTTCCAGGCATTGCTAGCCAGCTCCAATCCGTGTAGCGAGGCCAGCGATGTAATTGTGCCCGATCTGACCTCACTAAGCCGATTGCCATCCAACTTGAGCCACTCCAGGCTGCTCTCCAAGCCGGCAAAGGCGCGCACCGCCACGCTGGACAGGCGACAGTCGCTCAGTTCGAGGCGCACCAGCTGGGGCACATGACCGAAGGCGTCATCCGGTACACGGGTTATGGGATTCCCAGTGAGGCGCAGCTCGCGCAGCTCGGAGACATGGTAAAGTGCTAGCGAGGGTATCGCTGCCAGCTGGTTGTGACTCAGATCTAGCTCCACCAGATTGATAAGCTTGCGGAATGCATGACGCTCAATGAAACGCAGACGGCATCTCGCCAGGTAGACCTTCTGCAGGTTGAGCAGCTGGGCGGCGGCAAAGATGTCGTCGGGTATGGTTTGAATATCGTTGCCGCTTAGGTCCAGCAGCTGGGTGCCCGCATCTAGCGGCTCGGGGATATGTGTGAGGTTGGCGTTAAGGCACAAGACGGACTCCTTGCCGCTCTTCCACTTGCACTCGCACACCGACGGGCACTCGGCGTGAAGCTGGCTGAGGCAGCACAGCAGCCACAGCAGCTGGCCAAGGGGTATGGGCGGATGCAGTCGCCGTAGTGGTCGCCTCTCCCGTCCTTTTCGCCGCACCTTAGTTGCCAGCGTGAGCTGCTGGGCGCTATGATCGCTGGCTATATCGCGGGGTCGCGGCTCACAATCCTCCTCCAGCGCCGCTGTCGCTGCTGCCATCGCATACTAGGATTGTGAACGTGGCACGAGCAAAATCGCTCAGCTGATGTTGCCTGCAATATAAAAAAGAGAGAATGAAAACTGGCTGAGTGGCATTGGATTATATTCAATAAAAATTAACACTTTTTACAATACTAGTAAAAAGTTATATTTATTGATCATTTTAATTAAGAGAGTGTGTGAGAGAGTGAAAGAAATTAATTAGAGGTTTAAAGGCGTGGAATAATTTCACAAGTTAAGTCTTAATGGTATTTAGCAAAGTATCAGTATCATAATCAGACTTTAATATGTAGCAATCAAAATTAAATTATATTTCCTTCACATATACGTTTGTTTACTTTACTTAATTCACAGCGATTCCGCTCTTCTGATTCAAGTTGGTGATCATACCAATGATATCGCTTGATATCGATATTATATGTTAAGTGCACAGTTTAATGTTGAATTACAGATGTTATGTTACAGTCTTCGGACTACAGTAGCGGCCTGCCACAAATATTTTATCTGTTATGAACATAATTAATTAAATTTCTGTCAAACACCCTGATACTCCAATACTCAACCTTTAACTCTTAAGGTACTCAAAACTCTTTGGTAGAAATTACGCAACCAATCTACAGTTTAAAAAGCTCCTGCTGTCACACCAACTTTACTTTTCTCAATTAGTTTCCTTTGAATAACAGTTATTTCCAATCTGCAAAGTTCAAGTCTTTAATTTAACATCACATCCAAAGAACACGATACACAAGCGATTTTTGCTTACACTGTCAGTAATCGTTATTCAATTAAATCTTAAAAATATATTAATAATAGTTAAGGATTAATATATCTTAAATTCATTGAAAAATTTAGTAATTTCGCTTAAATACTAAGTAATGCTAAATGCTCTACATCTTTATCAAGCTTCATTATCCAACTATCATCTAATGGCTTGAAATCAGGCTACAACTGATTACATAAGAGTTGTATATCAAATTTGTGTATTATGCTTATTCAAAGATTATAGCAACATGCTCCCTCACATCGGCTCTTCAATGCGTGCCCTATATTGTACATATCCGCCCCTTTTGTTGACGCCCATGGTTAGAGCTATGTAATGCAGCTGCCATAAACATTGCATTTGTGACATTTTAATAAGCCCTTCGTTCTCGGTGTACTTCCATCATAAATGTCACTTGGCGCAGCGACATTAAGTCATAACAACACCAGCCCAACGAGCTCAGCCTAGACGTAGCATTCGCTTCAATTTGTACCTCTGCAGTCCGCTGTCCCCTCGCTCACAAGCATTAACTTGACTTGAGTTGACTTGAGTTTTTATCGTGTGGCCCGCGGCTTTTATTTGACTAGTCTGGCAACTCAAACCCCCTTCACTTCCCCTTTTCATCTTTGCTCTCCCTGCTCTCACTCTGGCACTCTTCTGAGTCGCGGCTTGTGTTTGCGGCTTGTTGCAATTATGGACGAGCAGCATGCAAGCAAAGTAAGCAAAGCAAAGCAAAGCACATCGAGGCACTGAGCCTTACTGCTGGTTAATATATAAATTTTGCATGTGGCCAACGGGTCGTATGCACAACATTTTAGCAATTCCCCTTTAATATATACAGCCAAGCGATGTGCAAATAACTTTGAAACCCTCTGAGAACATGCTGGTATTCCTACATCATGATGATATATTTGGTGAATAGAACTATATTTTATTTTCCTTTTTTCAGAGATTAACATTTACACATGATTTACCATAACAGGGTCTTAAGCAAACCGTTTATGAGTTAGAAAACGAACCACTTATGATTCGTTTGGCTAGATGGAAAGATAAGAGTCAATAAATATCTGTGAGAGATTGTTATAGAAATAGATGTACTCATAGAGATAATATGAAGACGTTTAAAGTGAGGCAGATATTTTCATTTACAGTAGCAATTAATTTAAGTTCGACTCTACTTATTAATTTAATAGGAATGCGTATCATTAAAGCGAACTCTGATAATTTTGATGCATGCAAAACCGCCGGCACTTTAATTACTTTACTCCCAATTTGCATACTGAACGAGCGACAGGCTTCGATACTTACAGCTACTTAATTATGATGATGTGAGATACTTAATGCCGCCCATGCTTGTATTTAAATACAGGCAGTCTGCAACACACAGATCATTTAATGTGAATGCGAAACGCTTGTAACATTTTGACAGCAACGCAAGCCGCACAAATGCTGGCAACCCTGTTCTGCATAAATGGTAACAGTTGTAGGGTTCTCACGACTGGCAAAAGGGAGGCGAAAAAACAAAAAATATTTTAAAGCGGTTATGCAGTTATCCGTAAAACGGATTCGAAACAAAACCGGAAGCCGCAAAGCAAACAGACGCTTTGCAAAAACCGCGACAAGTCAACGGGCGGACAGCTAGGAAGAGACACAAATACGGAGAGAGAGACAAAGAGAGAGAGAGAGAGAGAAGGAGAGTGTTCAGCAGGGAGTAGTAGTGGTGGGGGGCTGCGGTTGTGTTGGATTGGGGCACGTGACTAAAGCATGTGTGTGAGGCATTTGAGGGTCAATACACTGGACGGCGACGTCGCCGGCGCATGAAATAAAGTTTTTGCATGCTTTTACTAAAATACTCAGCCGCATTTTTTTGCACCACATACATAGAAGGCAGAGTGACAGACAAACAGTCAGAGAGACAGCGACACAGGAAGAATGGAAGTGTGTTGTTTTGGGAGACAGTGGAGCATAGTACAATGGGGCACAGTGTGCGGCATTGTCGCTGCTGCCAGCCCGTTTATCATATGAGCATGACGACACCGTGAAGTATGCAACATGCAAAATGCAACATGCAAATGTTGCCCCCTATTCTTGGAGCTTTTCTTGCGGACTTTGTTTTTGCTATTGTTGTTGTTGTGCATTTACTGCAGACACTAATCCTATTTATGTTGCATTGCAGCGAGGTTAATAATTTTATTTGCCAACTGGCAGTGGCACGTCCCAAGCAGTCGCAGTTGCCAACTTTCAGTTGCCGTTGCTCCGTAAGCTGCTTCTGCTTATGACACACGATACGTGCCGTGGGTTCGAGAAACTTTTGGTGCGGCAAGCAAAGCTTTCTTGCAGGCAATGGCCTCCAGTGGTTGAGTGCCCGAAGTGCAGGTTCGAGTTGACAGTTGTCAGAGCTTAATTAATTTAATAATATTACTTGTTTATATGGAACGCACTCTTTGTTGTAAACATAAATTATAAATTTTACAATTGTATTGAATATTGTATTTTTTAAAAACTTGAATCATGAATTGAACATTAATACTAATAGAAAGACAGAAATTATATCCGTTAAATATTCAGTTTTTTACCTATTGTCTTCATGACAAATACAGACATTATTTATCATAATTTTCAATTTAAATGCAAATAATTTTATATAAGAGTAATTCACAGTAATGAAAGCAATCATCAATCCAATTGTTCATTTACTACGGCCTCTCGAAATGAATATGCCTTGCATATCACACGGTGATACAGGGCATTAAAAGTATTAGGTGACAGCTGCCAAATCTTTGCTGCCATCGCTTTGGCAGCACGAGCACTCATGGCAAATTTACACACACACATGCATACACACACACACACATACAAAACAAACGTACACACACACTCATCGGTCTCGCTCCGGTTCGCTTACTCTAAAGCATTTTTTCTCGCCCTGCTATAATGTAAAAATAATGTCGCTTCAGGCCGCATTGATTGCAAATAAATTACACACATTTGCCAGTAGATGCTGGGACTGGAGATCGCTGGAGGATATTGAAGTGACTCTGACTGAAACTGAGACGGTGACTGAGATGTGAGAAGCGAGTCAGATTAAGTGCCCAAAAAGCCGTCGTTGACTTAATAAAGCAGAACAAAACAACAGAAACAAATAACCAAAAAAAAAAAAAAGAATTCAAAAGAAGGCCAGCAAGCAACAACAGCTTGCAAAATACGACCAAAAAGGACAACAACGAAATGATGGCAAAAATGCCAACGCCATTAATTTCACTTTGGCGCCGACGCCGCTGAAACTTTAATTAGAAAACCTTGGCCGAGATTTTGTGTAATTTTCTCTTGATGCCGATGCTACTGCTCGGCTACTGATAATGAAGTTCCTTTTCTTGTACTTTCTTGTTATTGCGTTCACACTTCCGCCTTCATTATGCGCAAATTATTTTAACTGCACTTTTGGTTTACCCAATTCTTCAACCCGTTCCCCCACACCACGTTAAGGCTGTGAAAATATTTTCACTGGATGCAGCCGCAGCTGAGACTTTGATAGCGAATACGCTTGCCCAGGTCCTTAGCGAAAATTAATCTACCCATTGCTCCAACCCACAACCGACAACCCCCAACCAACAACCCCCACACCCTTATCTGCACAGGCCGCCGTTTCACCGTTCACTGTCATTATTCATTTTTCTGTGTATTTCTTTTATGCTCTGTAACCTTTGCCGCATTGTTTCTAGCCGCTGCCGCAGCTGTAAAGCAATTTTCGTAAGCATAATAGACTTTCCCAGGGTCCTGGCTAGCAAAAAAGGCAAAAAAAAAACAGAGATGAAAATAAAAGAAAGCAAACAAAATGCCATAAAAATGATAGGATGGTGAGAGGCGAGGGGCGACAAGTCAAAAATTAAAAAAAAGAGAAGAACAGCAGCTAAGCATTATTTCTCAAGGGGCGCAAAAGCCTGAGTATTATGTCGAGGGTTTAGCTGACTTCTCGCTATCCTTCTCTGCCCTGCCACGCCCCCAGCTCGTGGTCAGTGGCCGCTGCAGTTGCAATTTGGCCTGTGGGCCATTCAGAGTAGGCTCCGTTCTACGGCTGCTGCTATTTGACTATGCACATTGTTTGTCCAGCATCCTGTAGCGTTCACATTTAGTCAACCCTCGCGCTCATTTTTGAAGTGCACACTTCAGTTCTTGTTTTGTGGTTATTGTTTGCTTTGTCAACAATTCTATTACCATTTGTTGTTTTTGATTTAAACTGCTTGAGCAAAGGTAGGGGCCCATAAACACAATTCACTTAAAGCATTTAATTCAATGTGCAAAGTGGCGTATTCGTAATCAGCTTGCAGCCTTAAGGTATGCCGCAAATAGTACTTATTGTGAAGCCACCGTTCCTGCAAACGTTTGCGGTATTTCCGGATACAACATTAATTATGCATGTTTAATTACACAATGGAGTTAAAATAGAATAATATAATACATTTTTAAAAATAGATTAAATGTGCTATCATAGATTATACTTAATTTATGTATTGAATTATATTAAAATGTAATTAGGTTGTTTATATATGTACATAATTACATAAAGTAATAATTTGGCCAATTTAATTGCAAAATAAATATATTAAATTAAACTCAATGTTACAAGTCTCCTGAGTCTGCTTAACCTGTTCAAAATATTGGCATGTATATGACACAAATAAATACATTAAATTTTGGAAATTTAAACTGTCACTAGGTTCGATGAGAAAATGATGTGGGTGCTATTAAGGGAACATTTATCTTCAACTCTCGTTCCAAAGACGAACATAATCAATTCCGAAGTGCTATTCAATATGCAGCTCGATTGGCAGATAAATTAAACAGCCCTCGGCTACAAAGATATGCGTTTTATTGAGCCATAAATGTAGAAATAAAAGTTAAATTATATAATCGGCCATAGACTACCTTTTGGCTAAATGCTCTGCTCTGCTCTGCTCAGCTTTGATCTGCTCCTCTCTCTGCTCTCATCTCTGCCACTTGTATTTGGATATGTTTTGTCCATTGGAGTGAATGTATCCCCGCAATAACCAATAATACCAAAGCTAATAAAAGTAAACAACCCAACAAAACAAAGGCGAGTAGACCACATCCACAAAATGCTTTGGGGCCCGCATAAAACGATACACACACACACTCACGCTGACTATGTAATACTTACACACATGTATTCGCATACGTTTACAATTTCTAAGCACAAATATCAAAATACTGTGGGTGCTTCAATTTTACGACAAGGACAACAAGGATGTTGAGAACCTGCTCGCCTTTTTGACTCCTACAGAGCGACTGACAAACGTGTTCAATTGCGGCAATAAAACTTCTTGATAATATGTGAAAATCATACAAAGCACAATATTAAATTAGCTCCAAGGATGTGAATGGCAGCCTGTGTGTGTGTGTGTGTGTGTGTGTGTGTATGTGGGTATCTGATGGCTATGGCAATAAAATGTCAGCCCACAAAGAAAATACAAATAAAAAACATGTTCATATGCAAGAAAAAATAAAGAAAGCGGCATAGGAGGCGTAACCTCAACAGCTCACAATCGAATAGATAAGCGAATGCCTCAAGGTATGCACCAAAAATATCCATATTATGTAATGTTTTAGCTGTTACAAACTAGAATGTCTTTAAAATGTAAAATGGTTTGCTTGGCATAGTTTTTGATATAATTTACAATAATTACAATAATAATTTACATTATGCACTTATGCAGAACGAGCTAAGCAATCAGTTAAAAATAATCAGCTATGAATCAATGTTGACAGCAGAATAATCGATGGACGTATTCTGTGGATCTAAAAGTATATATTTTACATTATTTTGCACATAATGAAATTTCAGAAAATCAATAAATACATGTCTGTTGAACTTCGGCTCATTATTGCATATAAAGTACTTTGTTTTTAAGAAGAGACGTTTTGTAAAATATTCATATTATTTATTCAGAGCATTCATTCTATCACTTGGGCTCGTACGAGTGCCCTCTGGTGTATCCATCATCAGAGATTCATGAACGATCCTAAGTCAATGTTCATCAACACATTTGGCATTCAGTGTGAGTGGAAGTTGCTTTGAGTTTAATTGAATATTCATCCAAATATTGAGTTACATTCGATTGATGCATACACAATTCCATTTCACTTTCTCTGGCAATTTACTGGAAATGAATTGCAAACGCCAATCAAACAAATGCAAACAACGCATCAGTTTATTTGCTGAATGTTTTGGACACAAAAGTTTCAGGGGCAAAACTTTTGTTTGGCAAACGAGAGAGAGAGAGAGAGATAGAGACGGAAGGAGACAATGAGGAGAGAGAGGGGGTGAGGAAGAGCAGCACATTGATTGTGTGACAGTTATTGATTATTTACCAAATGTTTGCAAGATGTCGCTTTTAAGCTACTGGGGAAATCAGCGAAATTGGTACGTCAGTTTTTAATTGTCCAGGTGCCCATGGTAACGTGGGGAAACTGGGCAACCTGACAGCTAACTCTACCGGTGCAACTTTAATGGCCATGCCTGGCACTTAAAAAGATTTGAGATGAGCTGCAAAGTGGCTAAACTGCGCTTTAAGGCAGGCGGAAATTTGATTTGCTTGAGCTACCTTGCAGCGATGCAATCTCCAGCAATGTTAGCTATAAAAATCCATTTGACGTTCACATTTTACTCCTTCAACCAAAGTGATGGTAGGGTAGATGGTGATGTGGGGGGGGGGGGGGGGGGGAGTGTGCTTGCACTTGCTAAATGCATTTCGCTGTACGTTAAGGATTTCAAAGATTCGATGCTTTCAGCGCGCTTGCATAAAAGCTCAATAATAATATAATAGATTTTCGTCTCGCGATTCCTTGGCGCATTTCAAGCGACTTTGACTCGATTTGCACTTGAATCGCTAAAGGGTTCGTCGGGTTCGTTGGAGCATATGGATATACTGTATAGTAGGTATGCGAGTTCGTTCTTTTTACGACTTATTGACTCGTCGGCTAGAAATTCCAATGACACTTTGTCATTTTATTTGCAGTGCAAATATTTGTCAAGTTTCACAAACTATTTGCAAAAGCTGAACTTTTTCAATGTGAGTATACAGAATTTCCAGCATGTGTATAAAACATAATTTTGTATTAAAGGACAACATTCATTAATACAATTTTTTCCGATTAATATATTAAATAAATTATATTTTATTTAGTTCTGTATTTTATATTGCTCTATAAATTAACAATAAACATTCTCTAATTGCAACTCGTATTTTAGTAATACCCTATAAAAATTGTAAAAATGTTAAAAAAAGTCTTTTAAAAATGTGAAGAAAAAATCAGACAATATCAGAGGCAGAGGTAGCTGCCTGATTGCATTTCCTTTTCCCACCTGACTGCTGTTTTCAATTTCCCTTTCGCCATCGCATATTGCCGCTGGCATTGAAAGCAGCCGCTGACTTTTCCAATTGCAAGACAGCTAGCACAGCTATCTCCAAAGCTGACAATGCTCAGGACAAACTGCCTTGGCTGATTGCTTCGCGAAACTTTGAAACAAAGTCTTCGAGTAGCAGCACCTAAGCCAACAGCTGGATGGATGGCAACGTTGGAAGATGGGAGCTGTTGGTTGTCTGAAAAAATTTGTCACGACTTGTTTCCCATTTACACTTTTCGCTCGCTGAAGCGTTTTCAGTTCAATGACAATAATCACCCAAGTGAATGCATTTGTTTATTAGCACTGCGCTGATGAAACATTTTCAAAAGTAATAATATTACTATTGTAGATATCAGAATTGATTTGAAAGCTCGTTATCTGCTGAAAAAACATAGAACGAAAATAATATTCTGTTTATTTTTAGAAACCCATTCTTAACTACTCTATTTTCTTTACTTTGAATGACTGTGATTTAAATTAACCAGATAATGTTTAATTAATAATGTGAAACTCATTTAATTTTATTTTCTTTAATTTTACATCTATTTGATTTTATTTTTTTAACAAGAATTAAAATTAAAAAAAAAGAGAAAAATAGTTTATGCTCATTCTGCTTTTGCTGCAATAAAAACCAAACCACCATGAATATTATTGGAGTAATCGTAAAATTAAATGTAAATACGCGTTTGTGACTATCATAATTAAAATTATTGTGGATCAAAGAATGCAAGTGAATACAATTGCTCTCCCTAGATACATTTGAATTGATTGCTATATCCCAAGGGGACTGCACACGAATTGTTATTATACACATGTATATACGTGCAAATAACTCATTCTACATATTCTTTTTTTTATGGTGGAAACTGCGATGACCTACATCATATTTTATAGTTGTTAGTTGCAGTCAATTAAATGCAGCGGATGATAACAAAATGGTTGATTTTTTTAATAAATACGCAAACATTTGCATAGAACACACATATGAGCTTACAAATTTGCATAAAAAGAGCATTGAAAATGTTTTTATTGTTTCCATTGGCCGCAAGCAATTTATAATAACTGGCTATTTTATGGATTTTATGGCGACAATCGACAGGATAAAGCCGAAACATTTCACGACAAGAACTAAACCCACATAAGCATCACAGCAAGGGGCCAACACAGAAGACCTAGACCGGGGCATGGCAATACATTATGTGGCATTAGCTTGGCATAAATTTCAAGGCATGCTTAGCACTTACCCCTCTGACCACTTGCCAGCCTATCAATGCAGGATAACAAAGTGAACGGATCATTTAAAAATGTATGCGATAGACCGCAGGCATTAATGCAAAAATAATGTAAAGCTGGAATATATTTAATTTGGAAATTGATTTAGCTAAACCAACAAAAAAAATACATTATTCATTTGCAGTTGTGGGCTGATTTTGCTTGTAACTTATTAGACAATAAGAAGTAAATAAGTAAGACCCTTTCTGGCTTACATTTGATATTTCAGCTTAAAAGTTTTAATTAAACAATCTGCGCTGTAGTTCTCTTGATGCAACTTACACATGTATTTTATGAGTAGAGGTATATATATAGAGGTCAATATATGGTTAAATTTGTAATACCTTTGCTGCTCAGGTACAAAGTTGGCACACACCTAGCTACATCACTCTGCCCCACATTTAGGATGCCCCTTACAGTAACAAAGTCAATGCCCTTACCCTTTCTTGGTTGTTGCTCACGTCTGTTGGCTATTGTTTGCTGGCTTTTCTGCATCGTGGCTGTTGCCTTGTTATTATTGAAAAGTATTTGGTCATAAAATATACATATATATATAGGCATAATGACTATATATACAGATATACATATTGAGTGGTAGTTGCGCATTGAGGCCAGTGGATCAAAAAAGGCAAAGACAACTCGCAAAAGTTGAAAAATATTCGGTCAGAAATCAGAAAGCTGTGCCTGATGCCACGACTTGGCCAGTGATTGTGGTCACAGATGCCGTCAGTGTGCTCCACTTTCACTTTTTGTGTTTGCTTGCAGCTGTCAAAGGTCAGTCGAACGACTCTTACAGCTGTGGCTGCTCTTAGCTTGGGTCGAACGCAGCCGTTGCCCTCACCACACCTAAGGTTTGCTTAAGCCACACTAAACGGCTTTAAATTTTCGGCAAACGATAAAAGCCAGCAGCAATTCTTAAAGAGCCAAACCAATCTTCTAGCTTGCAGTGCCAATGCAACAATTCCATTGCCAATTCCCAAACCCATACCCATTTCCAATTCCAATCCCATCACCATCAGCATCTGCTCAGCATCAACATCTATTCTGCCGCATTAGGACCACAAATGAAATGCATTTGTATGCATTTTGTGCCTCACTAACCGAGCAGCGGCTCAGCACCCACATTAAGGCGAATTTGTTTTATATATATGTGTGTGTGTGTGTGTTTGCATGTGTGTATAAGGCACGATAAGGGTGGGGTGGTATATATGCCACTATGTAGCCTGAGCGGGCGTTAAGTGCTTTTTCTTTTGCATTGTTTGTACATTATATGGAAAGTGTATGAAAGGGTTTTTGGAATGTGTGCTGCAACAGCGTTGACTACTCAGCAATGAGCTGCGTCTACTTTTGCCGCTGAGGCTATATTTTTGCAGTTGCTAATTGAGTGAGCTGCGCCTAGTAGAATTTTGCAAGCCTAAAGGGAACTGCTCTTCATCTCAATGTAAATAAATTGTTTACTATTTGAAATTTTCGTACTCCTTACTTTTTTAATTGGGAATCAACTGCATGGATTGTATATTCTTGAAAAAATACAATACCAATTAAAATTTAAAATTTAGTTCAATATGGAAAAATGTTATTAGCATTCTAAAAGGCTAGACAAAATATTGTAAGCTGTATCGGAGAATGTAAATTTTGCTTGAAATTGGTATTTGAATGGAAAATTCAAAGATAGTTTAACTAAAAATGTGAGTAAACTTTACATTGCGTGTGCTTCAGCTTGTGGCCATGTGTTTCGAATAGCGATTTATCAAAACGATTTGATAACAATTGGTTCAATACCAGGGCAACTACAAACAAAAGTGCATTTGCAGCACATATGTATGCAAAAAGGGAATTGAAAGATTTGTTGTGTGGCATAATAAAAGCCACTAAAAAGAGTAAACAATTTGCGCACATTAAAGCCGAAGAGTAAACAAAGCTGAGCCCTAAGAACCGGAGGAACGAATGAATCCGTGGAACCAGAAACCGAAACGGAACCAGAACAATGCAAATTACACAAAAGCAATGCTCGCCTCTCGCAACAAATGCAAACACAGTCAAAGCCCAACACACCCACACACAAACACACACACACACACACATACACATATTAACTTTAGAAAGGTACACTGTGTGTTGTTTGTGTGGGTGGTGGAGTTAGTGCTTTAATTCTTAAATGGCCTCAACGCGACGCAGGCAAAATCTAACAACTTTTAATTATGATTATGGCCAAACAAACACAAGGAACCGCAAACACACGCACACACACACACGCACACACACACACACGCACTCACACATGTTTTAATTTATTGTGCATATTTACAAAAGGAGGCGACAAAAAAAAAAAACAACTGTGTAAGCGAATCCTGACAAATTTGTTCAATTTGTTTTTCATAGGAAACAACTGAAATAATCAAATAGATAAATAATAGTAAGGGTAAACCATCCCCCGCATCATGGCCATGCCCCAATTCCCCTCAATATCAATGCCAGCACCCCACTCTGCTGACAGTTATGTTCGCACGTGCTATTTTTAATTGTCTGAATCAATCCGAGCTCGAAATTTTAATTAAATATTTAAATTAAATGTGCGCGCAAACAAAACACAGAAAAGCACACTCACACACACACACCCTAGAGCAACTCACACACACACACACACGTGTAATTGCAGGTATGTATATATCACTGCTTGCTCATATGTGTGTGTAATGAAATTTAATTTAATTTTTTTTGCGCGTAATAAATATTTTTAGTAGTTACCGCTCGTTGTTTTTGCCTTTAGCTGTGTAGCTGCCATTCATTTGCATTCATTAGGACTTTTCTCCTTTTACGCGTATGTGTGTGAGTGTGAGCGTGTGTGTGTGTTTGTGTGTTAGTCAGCAATTAAACAAACTCGTAAGGGATGAAGCTGTGGGGCACGTACACAAAGTCAAGGACAATTTTCGCATTGCACGGGCCTCGCACACACAAACCGCTCCACAACAACAGGAGCAAAACCAAAATCAGGACAATCAAATGTGCCATTCATTGTGTGTATGCGTGTACGTGAGCCTGTGGCTCTCTATGTGTGTGTGTGTTTGTGTGCGGCTGTCATTTTAAATATGCATGGCACTGCATATAACAGCGAAATGCACTTCAACGAGCTGATTAATCAAGCGAGATGCAAAACTTATCAATACTCTAAAATAGTTGCAATCGAACACATTTTCCGAAATATATGTATAAGAAATATTTGAATCACTTGAACAGAAAAGTTTTAATAACGTGTTTCAATAATTAATGGCAGTTCAGTCAAGTAAATGTTTAATTAAGACATATCTCTTGCGAACAGTATCAACATTAAGCCAATTTTTCAAAAGAACGTATTTCTTTTTGACCCACTTTAACTACATAACTATTATAAATGATCAACGGCTGAGTCAACTGACAATTTAGGGTATCCAATTTTCAGTGTGAGTTGTGGCTGCGGCTTATTACAATTTTAAATTAAATTCTTTGGCCTTTTCATTTTCGCCATTCTGGACATGTGCATCAAACATGTATGACAATATTCTCCTGTACTTTAATAATTTCATTGAGTCAACTTTGACTTTTGGCCAATTAAGCAGATGATGCTAACCAAGCAGACTTAAAATAATGATGCAATGTTTTTAGTTACGCAACCTACTTCGCAACAATGCACACTTTCTAAACTTAGAGCTAGTTGAGCTGGGCAAAAGGTCAAATCAAATTCCAGGTTGTCACGCTCAAACAACTCAGCACACATTCGCAATTTGCATGGCATATGCTGGGCTAATTTCTGTCAGGCAGCCAAGGCAGCTGGCAGCTGGCAGCTGCCGTTTTCCACCTTTGACCTTAACCATTATATCTAAATGCTCCAAATCTGCCCGGTCATGATGCAGCACTTTAATAAACGCCACCAGCTGACCACCTAACCAACCATCCACCCAACCTACCCTCCTGCTGTTCCCGCATGACTTTCGGTTCCGTCCACAGCTAATGTCGCAGCCGTCGTTAAAGAAGAACCTGCAGACCGGACGGCAACTTTTGATTAATGTTTGTTAGTTCGCCTCGCCGGCAAATTCATTTGTTTTAAACAAAATGCAGCACAAACAAGCCAGATAGAGCGACACAGACAAAGAACGACGGAAAAGGGATATGAGGAATGGGCAGGGGCTGGAGTTAAAAGTGTAGTTTCACATTTATGAAACTGCATGGGATTTCAGTTTTAGTAAGCAATTTAAGCTTTATTACACTGAAACTGCGAAACATTACATTTTATTCCTCAAATAAGTTTTTTATTTTGACATATACATTATTCTTGCTCTTAAAACCCATATCTGTTCAATTTTGAGTATAGATTTTGAAATATATGTGAATAAATCAGACAGATGTGTTCCTTGAGAATAATACTCTCTCAATAAAACAGTTTAAACTTATTTTATTGCAGGGTATCTTAAAGTCAACTACCTTGTAACTTGTCAAAATTGAAGCGAATTGTGTTTTAACTGTCCTTTTGTGCTTGTTTGTTATTTGCTTTTGTTTGTGTTATAACCATTGAGTTTGTTCTGCCCTGTGTAGATCTGCCAACTCTTCTCCCATCATACTGCCCTCAGTCTATCTTTCATTCATATACACGAAAAATTTCAGTGCTCATTCATCCTTGCATTCAGCAAACGCTCCAAATATTTTTTTGATATATTGACTAGCAAAATATTTTGGCTTTACACGTGTCTAAGCACACAAACACATGGAAACAGTGATGTATGTATAAGTTTTTATATACTGTGTCAGTTTCTGATTTTTTGTTTTTGCTTTTTTCGCACTGTTTATATTTTATATGTCTATGGTGCTCTGCGAAAAATCAAACGACCCTTACACACACACACACATACACTGTGTGTGTGTGTGTATGTGTGTGGGGTAGTGCGTTATGTATTCAAGCGTAAAGCAAAAGATTAGATTTTCAAGCAATTTTGCTACCATTTTTTTGGGGGATTTGGATACTCGTGCTGTTGTTGTTCGCTAGTCCAATTTGTACAACCAAGCAGCTGCCAAGTTGAGCAGCAAAAGCTAGAGTGAGAAGCAAGATGAAGAAGAATGGCAAATCCCAAAGAAACAGCTGGAAATTAAATTATTTTTCGGTTACTTTTTGCAAGTATTTAAAACACCATTATCAATGAGCTATAGAGTCAGCGGAGTATGGGAGGAAGAGATGCTATCTGGTAGTTAGCATCTTAAATATGCAGAGCATAGCACAAAAGCTTTAAAACTGTTCAAGTCGTCGCTGCTGTTGGGAAATGTGCCAGGATAATGGCAGGCAAGATCCGAACGGCCTTTAGCCCCCAGGAGAGGGTTAATGAATGCGCGTTGAGCCTGTGGGCACTTAACCCGTTGTTGACCGCCATTGGTGGGTTATGTGCCATGATGTGATTATGTCGGACTGTATGGACTGTATCTGTAAGAGTAAGGGGTAGCACTAGAAACAAGGGATAACATTTTAAATTACAAAATATGAGATAACAAGCAAGCTATATACAGAACCAAACTTTTCTTTTCTTTTCATTTGTGTGGTTTTTGTGTTGCTTCTCATCCTTCGTGGCTGCTTCAACGTGTGTGTGAATGAATGATCCCGGGTCTGACAAACCGCTGACAAAAACTAACTAACGGAGCATTTAGGGTTCCATTGGGTGTCAATCGAAAATTGAATTGCATGTCGAATGCGAAATTCAAACGAAACACGCGAAAATGTCAAGTTCACCCAGCGTGTCAAGCAGAATGATGCCACTGATCTGGCAGAGAAGTGGGGGCGATTCGGTTAGATGCAGGGAGGGATTGCCGAATTGAATGTAGCAATTCTGACTGACTAATCAGAAGCAGCGTTGTCGCTCGTTGCCATGTAAAGCGATATTTCAGCTGTCAGTTTATGCTTCAACTATTTCAAATCAAATCAATGCCAAAGGATCTAACGTTGTGTGCATGTGTTAGTGTGTGTGAGGGGATGAGTACGTGTGGTACGCACTGGCAATGATTTATGCTAAAGGGCTTACACCCAAGCACACACACACACACACACCTAAACCTTATGGCGAGGCCATGAAAACGAATGCGTAGAGTTATGCCAACAATAAAAACGACAAAAACTACAACAACTACATGCGAAGAGAGTATTTTGTAGAAAGCGGTTGCCTCGACATGGCAATGCCCTAAGAGTCACTCATTGCCAAATGTGCATTTGACGTAAGAATATTGGCATCTGTATATGACATACATATTCCATGTTGTTTCATTATTCATACTTTTATTTAAATAAAAACCGCATGCTAAAAACTTCCTTCAAATTCGATTTCCTTGACGTCAATAACAAATGCATTTCGAAGAGTATACAAATGGGGAAATTTCTGTCATTGTCTTCCTTTACCTCCGTTGCTCTTATCGAAGACCTTGTCCTCGTACACGTCGTGTGAGTTTTTCCACCATAAATTCACAAAAATGAATCTACATTGCAAATGCAAGCAAGTTGAGTGTGTGAGTGTGTGCCTGCAAGTGTGTAAATGAAAAATAAAAAACGAAAATCATAAATGTAGCTGAACGCATTTTGCTGCACACGAACGGTACAAAAGAGAAACGAGACGAGAAGGGAGACAGAAGGAAACTGGCAACTGGCAACTGGCAACTGGCAACTGGTAACTGGCAACTGGAGCTGGAAACACAGCGAAACAAAAGCTAACGAAGCGTAAAGTTTGCCAAGCGGCTGCCATTTGGAATGGTAAGCGGCCAAGCGGGCAAAGCTTTGCACAATCCGGAGTCGTTCTTCATTCTTCATTCTTCCCGCTCTGCTGCTGCAGACAATTCATCCACAATTCCCTTTTCAGCCTCTCAGTGTTTGCCTTGTGGTATTTTTTATTAAATATTCCTAATAAATTATGCAAAAATTCTTGTATTGCATGCAGAGACAACGGGAACGAGACAGACCAAGAGAGAGAGAGAGAGAGATCTGTTGATGGAGGACGAGAAAAAGAGATAGATAAAGACAGTAAATGAGGATTTCGGTCAAATCAAAATGTTTGCCCAAGGACCTGGCTACTGGTGGGGGTGTGGAGGGGAAGGTTTTGCGTTTGGGCGTGCCATAACTATCAATAACTTTTTTCGGCTTAAAAGTTAGCAGCAGCAGTAGCCTTGGCAGCAGCCATGAATGCCGACCCAACGTTTGTCGGGATTTTTGGGTAGCCTTTAATACAATGCAAAAGGCAAAGGATGCGCCCATATACGTATCCTTTAGATACAACATCTCTCGATGTCGGCGTGCGAGCATCCTTTATTGCGATAATAAAATAAAATTGAAATATGGTTGGCAATTGACAGAGCGCAATGAGTGGAAATTGTTGAATCGCTTGCATTATGACAGCGTGACGCCAGCGGACGGATTGCGACGATTGAGGATTGAGAAGGATGGTGGGAGGAGCGAGGGGTGGCATTTTAGGTTTGTTATGTGGGAAGCGTGTGGCTGTCGTTCAGCATGTTGTATTCTGTCACTTGACGAATGGCCCAATAAGTAGGCAATCGTTTTTTTCATGATGCGACACCAGATGCTGAGCAGAAAGCGCATTTGATTTTGATGGTTACGTTAAGTCGAGAGTGGACGAAAGACCGAAAGTACATCGAAATCGATCAAGAAATTAGGTTGATGGTGTTAAGTCAAATGAGTTATTATAGTTATTTCTTTTTACTCTCAATAAATAGCGTATGATGTCAAACTTCATCCCATTTGGAAGAGATGACAGATTCAGGTGCAAGCATTAAATTGTAGTAGATTGCTTATTATAATTATTTAAGATATAAGAATTATTTAATTTAATAAGTTGGCCGTTCTTTAAGGTCAAAGTTAAGCTTACAAAACTGAATTTATTAAACACATATTCCCCTAATAAATCGGTTGGCTCCATAAATATTCAATAAAGGTATAAATTCTCGAATCAATCAAGTGAACCGCATACCTTTTGTGAATTGAGCAATGAATCGATTGGGTGCATTCAAAGACAAGATTTCTGTTTGATTTTGTGCACATCAACGCGTTTCAAGATATGCAAGGGTCTGAGCTAATACGGGCGGCAGTTGTGGTTACAATCGAAATGCGATATTAAAGTGGATTTTGGCATTGTTTTTATCTTATTTATTTGCTTGGTGCATTAGGGCAATGCTGATGATCAAAAATTTGTTCAACAGCGAAATGCGCTTATGAATAAATAAACAAACGCTTCACACACACTGGCACAGTGGCACGCAAGCACGCACACATACACAGATTTATTATGTGAAACAAATCACTCATACGCCATGTTGGACGCCAGCGTATATATCGTGTGCTCGCTAGCTGAACGTGAACGTGAAACATGAAACGTGAAGTGACTGTCAGGGATTTTCACAAGAATTCCGTTTATTTTTAGACGGGCAGAAGCACCAGCACCACCAATAACAACAACAACAACATGTTAACAACATCACAAGAACAACAACAGCAAATGTCTTGTTTATTTAAGCTTCAGTTTTCTGACTGTCGAGAAAAAAAGAAACAGCAAAGCAAAAAAATAACAAAAAAGAAATTAAGTTGCTGCCTGCAGCTTAATAACACCAGCAACTGCCACGCAACCACCCCAAAAAAAAAAGAAGAAATAACAGCAAAAAACACGCTCACTTCATGAACAACAACAAAAATATTTATCTGATTTAAACGTTGGCAACAGTCGCCCTCCTCCCTATCCCAACCAACCCTCGAGGCAACATTTCTTCCTATGATCCTCTCCTTTCATGGCATGCGTGCTTGTTAAACTTATGCCGCCTGTCGCCGTGCCCCGCTTAATTTTCACTCTGTGGCATCTTTAATATTAATCATACGACCCGCATACGAGACACAAATGAAACAAAATACACACTTGCAGCTCGACCTTGTTGCGGTAGGCTCGCTGTTGAAGAACCTGCGTCGTTTTCCTTTTTCTATTGACTGACTATGAGGTGGTCTGCTCTCTGTGTGTGGGAGTGTTGCCTGATGCGGGTGCAAGTAGGGAATAAAGACAGTCGCAACCGCAGCGCCAAACGCCAAAAGTTCTTAGTTGAACTCATCGTTCGCCAAAAGTTTCCTCAAGTGGCTCATTGTGGTTGGCAGTAAAATGTTGACCCACAGACAGACAGTGCCGCATAGTAAGTGAGATGGAGAGAGATGGGTATATTGTTAACTGAGGCGACACTATCTTACTTGTTAGAAGGACACGCACAAGCAACAACAACAACGCTGTATCAAGCTCTTTGCAGTCCTTAGCGCTGCAGCAGGCTCCAGAACTTGGCTATGCCCAAAAACCACCAAAAATGTTGTTGCTGCTGCAACCATCAACAACAACAACAAATAAAACAACAACCACAACAGAAACAACAAATGGGGAAAATCGTTGGCATGCAAAAACTTTTGGGATGCGGTAAGGAAAACACAAATGATTAAGTGCGTCGTGACATAATTCACCAAGACAACATTCAAGATGACACAGCGGGCAGAGTGCCGAGGTTGCTGTCAGAGACAGCGACTTTTAGAGGGAGTTAAGCTGAGTTGCAATTGAAATGACTTTCGCAATACTTACAGCAAATCTCAGCTGACAGTCAGCCGGGTTGACAGGCACGTGATAAGTTTGAAAGTGACCGAATGTCACCGCAGGTGCTTATTTATGAGATTGAATTCAATGTGTTCCCTGTTTGAAAACTATTAGTTTTAGCTTCATACACAATTGGAGAAGAAATTGAAGTGCATTTAAAATGATGAGAGCGTCTTAAGAATTGATGTATGTTAGACATACTTAGCTTCGCTGATTTCTTTTAAAATGTTATTTCCTTTAATTAAATCTGCAAATATGTATATTTACATATTTTGTATATTTTAGGATACATAACATCAAAAGAGAGAGATCAAATGGTATTTCAGAATTAAGAAGCATTAAATGTGAATTTACTCTAAATGTATCTCAAAGAACTATTTCTCAAACTTTTCTCAGTGTACTTTCTACTAAATGCCCCTTTAACGACGCCACTGAGTCTGATTCTGTGCTCTTGGAAACTGATTCTGAGACAGTTCTCGCCGCTCTGTCCCATTGCGCTTGTTAGTTTAGTTTAGTTCTTTGGTTTTGGTTGAGGTCTGGTTGTGTTTGGTTTGGTTTACTTTGGTTGTCTGCTGTTTGGCCTTGTTACCATGTTCCTTGCGGACTTAAGGGCTCTGCCATTTGTTAGTAAGTACAACAAAAACGACGACTAAGCGACAACCAAGAATAGAAACAACTAGAACTTTTGCTGTTTAGCATTTCAACACGCAAAAACGCTGCTCCTGTTGTTTTGTTCTTATCGTAGCTTTCGGAGCCTTGGCATAACAGCAATTAATATGTATCTTTTACTTGGCACACTTTATCGTCGCTTCAACTGCCTCTTGCCTTTCGCCCGCATCTACCACACTCGCAACAACAAGTAGAAAACAAGAGATTTTAAATATTTTTTGTTTTGGATATTTTGTCCAGCAACGTGCGCATTTGCTGTGACACAGTAACTCGTTATGGCCACGCCCCCTGCCTCTGTCCGTACTGCTTAGCTTCTTTAGCCAGAGAAGCAGATTTCGAGCAAGCTCAAGTGATCTATGACAATCGCTAGTTGAAGCGGGCGACAGGAAAATAAGAGGAGAGTATTTGCATTGCGTATATTCTTGATATATATATATGTATATTCTTTGGCAGGTAAAACGAATGCCCCTTTTAAATCAAAAGACTTGAGAAAGTGGCAAACAAGCAGACATCAGAAATTAGAGCAAATACTGTCAGTGCGAGAGAGAGAGAGAAAGAGTGTGACAGATAGGGAGAATGCAGTTTGTGCTAAAAATTTAATTAAAATGCACATTTGTCCTTGACAGGCTTTATACTTTTGCTTAATTGGAAGGATGCAGCTGCAGCGACAGAAGCAGAAGCAGCAACAGCAGCCGGCAATGCGAATGCGACCAAAACAACACACTTACCACACACACACACACAGACATACTTTAGGTTAGATGAGGTTAGATATTCAAAATGAAAAACGCGACACAACTGCTCCAAATATAGAGTGAGAGCCGAAAGCAAACACAACCCCCTTCAGCCCTGCCCCAGTTAGGCAAGCGACGCGCATTTGACTGCAGTCGTGAGTGTGTGTGTGTGTGTGTATCTAAATTGAAATAAATTAAGGAGTGGGCAAAAAGTAGCTGACAAGATAAGACAAAACTTCATCGCTATGGCGGCAAATCTGTGCTAAGCGCTGTTTGAACTGTGTTGGGTAAATGTTTAAATAGTTTACCTCATGACATTTGCAGAGTTGGTTAGTCATTTTCCTTAGACATCAACCATTTCATTTCAGTGCTAATTGAGCCACCGCTTGCAATTAATTAGATTAATTTAGATTCACAGCTCATCTAAGTCCTAAATAAACTTTGGAATAGAAAATTGTCTATTTACATTTAATTGTTTTTGCGCAATGACAAAAATCATATTATCTGATTGATCTTATGCCAATTAGTTGAGGACTGAATACAATAATTTTGGATTGACGCTAAATATGCTCCTCAGAACGATGTACATATTATAATTTGGTTATGTGACACGTTTTTATATGAGCTGATTACCTGTCATTTATAGAAAGTTGAATTTAAGAATGAGCTTACGCATACATTGAGTAAACTCCTCTTATGCATAACTAACTAGAAAGATGATGCGAGTCCTCTGAGCTGTATGACAACTAATATACATTTGGCTGTCCTCTGCTGGCCAAAACAAAACACATTAATGCGGAAACGCATTTCGTCTACTTGTATTTGCATATGAGCTTACGCCGGGAGCTCGCTCGTTTATAACTTTACCTAAAGCAAGACAGAGACAAACTGAGAGTAAGTGAGAGAGCAGATGTGGTGCTTGTTGTCCTTTTTATGATAGCACATACAGAAATTTGTGCCAAAGAACTTTTACTTACAAACGAGCGAGCTTGCAAAATGTGCAGAAGAATTGCATTGTTTTTCGCACTAAGACACACCGAGCAGCATTCAGGCAGCAGGCAGTAGGCAGCGGACATAAGCCAGCCAGGACACAGACAAGCACGCATACGTGCAGGGATATGAATGTGTCTTGCCAAGGATTTGTGTTGCTCCTGACTACCACCCTCTCTCTCAACGGCTTACTTCACCTCTCTGGCAGCAGGCAGTTGCAGATGATGAGCCTCAGATTATATGCACTCACTGGCGTTGCTTTGTCTCCTGATTCGTCTTTGCAACGACAGGTTTTGTCAGTCTTGTCTGACTTGCTGACTGTCAGGCTGGCTGAACCCAGCCATTTGTAGCGACCCGTCCTGTCCCCTTTGTGTGGTGCCAACAGGACATGCATAAGTGGCCTGTCTCTTCATCCCGGCTCAACAACGTTGCTGGATTCTTATTTATATTTACTCTTGATTCTTGCAGTCGCTTTTCGTTTTGCTGTTGTTCTTGTTGTTTTTATTATTTCTATAGTTGTTATCTCTGTTGTTTCTGCCACTGCTGATGTTGCAGACAAGAGGAGACCATTCGCAAAAAAAAAAAAATCCTCTGACTGGCACTTTTTGCTCTCAAACAATGTAATGCAAAAAACTTTTCGCACCACCTCATCATCTGGTTTTCTCGCTTATTTCACAATTTACAACATTTCATTTTTTTGTTTTCGAAGTGCCAACTGCCAAACTTACTTGGCCTTTAATTTATTTTTACTGTTTGCTTATCAAATTTTTAATGCAGTTTTAATTTTTATTTTTTTGAAGAGCTGACGTCAGTCACTGACAAATTAACTGTCACAGTGGAAAATTGTAGGGTTCGAGTCTGTCACTGTCTGAATGACATTTTAATGGGCTTTACATATACCCGTGTGGCACATATGAGAGTGGACAGAAAGAGAGAAAACGAATATGCAGATGGTGGTAAAGAGGCAAATATATGAAAATTTGAATGAATGTTTTAATATTGTAAGGCTGTGACGTCATAAATCTGGGGTTGAACGCACACAAGCTCAATAATTTGATTTTGGCATTTGCCGATTATTTAATGTCAGCACACCACAAATAGCATTTTGTGTCTATTTTAGTTTAATTTTCCGCATAAACGGTTCCCCGAACAGAACCCAAGTCGACGCACAAAAACCACGCCACCCATGAAACTTGAAACTCCAGCAGCGCAAGCCAATTCCTTTAGAGTTACTCCTGCTGCTGCGTGTGGCAGCCAATAGCAAAAATGGCAACTTAAAACAAAAATTATTGGTTTGTTCTGTGCCCGAGTTATAAAAATAGCAAATGCTAGCCAAAAAAAAAGAAGAAGCAAAAAGAGCCACAAATTGAGTTGAAGCTTTTTTCAAATGTTCTTTTCATTTTTATTTTGGTTTGTTCTTATTTTTGGTCAGTTTACGGAGCATGAATATTGTCTGGGGTGTCTCCGAAAACGCCCCATAGTTTTTGGCATACTCATACTATATTTTTTGTTGCCTATCGATTTCAATTGTGTCATGGCGCCCTTTTTCCCCTATCTCTCTCTGTGAGTGCATATTTGCTATATTTCATTTGCTTCGCAACAACTTCAAAGCGCACAATAAAATTGACACCCGCAGCGCAACCAACGCTCCAAATTGAAACTATGGGCGAGAAAATAAATGTGTAGCAAAACGGAAGCTGCAGTCAACACGGCACAATCCGCAACCCCAACTACCGTTGCCACCACAGAAATTCAACAAGCACCCCTGCGTGGAGGGCAGCTTCAGAATGTGGCAATGAAAGAGTTTTAATGAGATTTAATCTTTAAATATTGCGCTTTATTTACGTGAGTGCCAGCACCAGCACCAGAATGATGCTGCCGAAAAGACTATTCATGCCACATCGTGATAGTCGCTCATTAAAAAAAAATAATTTATACAAAAGGAGTTAAGTTCATTATGTTACTCAAGGGAAATTTTAATTAAAAGCGTGCGAAAGATTTAATTGATTATACCCAGGGCTAAAGTGCTGCAAGGGGCTGTCATTATAAGGGTGGCGGCTAATCGAGTAAATGAGTCGAAACTATTTTTATTATGAACCCCCTTTTCCCTCAAGCATGCTGACGTTATAAAACAGTTAGTCAAGCAGATGCAACTTATAGGGTAAGTCATACTCCATCAGCAAAAAAGTTCATTTATTTTATTGTGCATACGCCGCGTTGCACACCGTGCTAGATAACTTAAACTGACCGCTGGTCATTGAGGACTGCTCAGCCTCCAGAAACTCGCCAAATATTTTAACAAGTTTGTTAAAACATTTTATGAAAATTGCAGCCAACATTTTAGAGAGGGGAGCGAGCTGGCTGTAAAATAAAAGTTTACACAGTTAATAATAAAACCATTTACTTTGCAAATATTTTGTCAGTCCAAATGGGGAAAAGAAGGAGAGGTTGCAAGTTGGGTGGCAGCTATAAGGTGGGGGCATGGCATTTGACCTAATCTCAAGTCAATTTTCACGCTTAGCATATGAAGCTTTGAATTTGGGAATGCATAATGGCAGCAGGATGTGAGAGAAGCCTCGAGACGAGACGATAGTCAAGAGAGGTCAAAACAAAAACAAAAAAACAAGCCAAAACCCACAACTGGGTTCGAGTCGAGATGAGTTGTGTTGAGTTGAGTTGAGTTGAGTGCATGCAAATGTGTTTGCAATGGGTTAAATATGCTCTGCAGTATCCCATAGCTATATGCATATGCATTGTGTGCATGTGTGTGCATGTGTGTGCCTGTGTGTATCTGTGTGTGTCTGTGTGTGTCTGTCCTGCATGCTGTCTCCTCCTGCCGCCTTGGCGTCCATCTTCCCCATTGGATTTTTGTTTCCACTGGCTTTGAGTGAATGTAGTGCAGTTGGGGTAGCGGGGGACAGCAGCAGCGGCAGAAAGGCAGCCATGAAAAATTAAAAAGGGATTTTGGAGCGGCAGCTGCTAAAAAGCGTTTGAATAGTAACTTCAACAAATTTTTTCTTTCTAGAATTTTTTTTTGTTTTCTTTTTTCAGGGAAAGTACGGATGGCTGTCAGCGTTTTTTGAAAGTGCCTCACAGCCACACAAGTTGAAAGATAATATAAGCCAGCATGTTGGACATATGCTTGCAGCTCTAGAGCAACAGAAAAGTGGCCAAAGTTGGTTGAATCAAGTGGGTTACGAGTTATTTTCGAGTGCAGAGTTCACTTAATTATGTGGCCAAACGATTGTGGGATGGGAGGATGCCGACTCATTTAATTGAATAGGTTGCATTACACAAAATGAAGATATACTCAGTAAATGGGAAGAAGTGCTTAACTGCTCAGTAGGAAGGCTCATTAGGATTGGACAACTATATGGTGGGACAAACCGAATAGTAATTGGCAATTGGTTGTGTAGACTGCATAGTAAGACGATTACATAATTTGAAGGAAGTGCATTCAATTATCCCTTATAATTCTCAGACGAACTTAGAATAATTGAATGAAAACCAATGAAAGCTTCACTACATTGGGTACAAATGTAATGTGAATCACAAGTACTATAATCTTAAATATGTATAGATTCTATAAGAGAGCATGATGTTATATAAAAGCCAAAAAAAATCTTTGTTTTAAAATGCTTCACATGATTTGGAAGTTTATCTTTACACTTGTCACTATCAATAGCCTAATTGGATTTGTGCAGTATAAGTGGCTTAAGACCCAAAAAACTGGCATCTGCTGAAAATTACAAAAGCTGCTGCAAAATTTTCAAAGTGAGCGACAAGGAAAAAGGGACGAATGAAAATAAAAAAAAGGAAAGGAAAGCTTACCTCTTGCAATAATGAAAATTCGTTGTAAAAAGTAGTTGGCAACTCGTAAAATTGTTGCCAATAGCTGCAATTGCTTTTGTTCCTCTTGACTTGGCCCTCTACCTATCTCTCTCCCGTGCTCTCTCTCTCTCTCTCTCTCTTTCTTACTCTTTGTTGGTCAAGTTTTATTATTACAGCTTCTGAAGATTTCGATGTTGTTGTTTTGGCATTAACAGTTAAACAGTGTTGTTGTTGATGTTGTGTTCGCGTTTGCCGTGGTTGCCGTGGATGAGGGCGAGGAGAGCGCAGGAGTTGCTGCTGCCACTGCCGATTGTCGGCATTGTTATTGTTGTTATTTTTTGGCCGAGAATTTGGCCAGCGTTTTATTGGGTTTATTGTTTTAGTCACTTGGCAGCGCGTGAGTTTGAATTCTCTTTAACCCTGTGCGCAATTTCAACAATTCGGAAAATTGCAAAATACTGCGGAATAAATTGTCTATAGGCTTTTATTGTTTATTGTTTATTATTTGTTTAACTCAAAACGCATAAAATGAAACCAACAACAAAAAATGTAATATTTTTTCCTCTCGTTGAACGAGTTTTTCTGCAGCTTAAACCACCCCAACCCCTTGCCTCCTCATATCGTTAACGCAATGGCAACGCATATGTCAAAAGATTTATGGCCATACAAAATTTCCATGCAACCCTTCGAAGTAATGAATGAAATTTGTTTCATTTTTCCAAGCACAAATATTCACAAACATTCACACTGGCACTCACTCGCACACTTGCTGGGCAATTGAAATGTTGAGAGATTAAAGCGTCAACGTTCTTATTGTTAACGTAATAAATTCAAGAAAAATTACTGTTTAATTTACAAACTGTATTTGCTGATGCTGTGTTAAGCGTGAAAATGCTCGCCCCACTGCGCTGTCAGGCTGAAATTTGCACTTAAGCACACGCTTTAAAAATAAAATAAATGAACCACATGAAAAAGTGGTCCGTTAAGGATGGGAAGTGGGTGCAACTCATTTCGGCTTTGCCACGCTTCTCCTGCATTTTTATCTTGCGTTCGCTCTGCACTCATTTGTGCCTCGAGGTCGCCAAACCAAGCAACTCAACCACACCCGCAGCCGCATCCAGCTCCCATAACATGGGGCAGGGCACACTGCCATCCTGTCACCCTGGCAGCCTTCTAGGGCGCGGCTGCTTCCTGAGCACCGAATATCGTCGGGCCTAGCTCAGACGCTTGAAGGACTTCCCTTTAGTTGGTGGTGCTGCTCTCTGACTGTGGATGTGGCTTCTGGCTTTGTCTCGTAATCTCGTAGTCTCATAACCTCGTCCCCCTTTCCATCGCCTCTTTTCACTTATTAGTCTGCGTTTTGCAAATATGTTTTTGCATACGAGGCACGTCTCCGTAATTTTTCTTCAACTTGTTCTTTATTTGTGTTTCTCTACGTTTCCTTCATTTTATTATTATTATTACCCTTGTTGTTCTCGCCACTGTTGTGAGTTTTTGGGGACAGCCTTCAGCAGTGCAAATGCGAGATTTGTTTACACCACATTAAATAGACGACAGAAAATGACAATATAAAAAAGGGCCAGGGTTTTAAATTACAAAAAATCGTTAAGCTTATGCAAATTTAAATTTTCTTCATATTTCAGCAGTTTTTTTTTTAGATACTCAACTTAATTATAAGTGGATTCAGATGTCATGTTAAATGGCCTTTAGCACTTTAGAAATTAAGATTACTGATTGCTTGAAATTTATTTTCAATAGAAGTGATTTTTGTGAGAATTAATTTTAACCCTAGAGAAGATTTAATGAAATGGGTCCTTTTTTAATATTTTGAGTTATCAACAGTCTTGAATGAGATTTCAACATTTATATAATATAAATAGTCTGACTGATTTTGAACTGATAATTTATGATAGGCTTTCGTTTTATTTTAAAGCGTAAGTCACGAGACTAACCCTTGCTTTATTTTATAAGGTTTCTTAATGGGTTCTATATTTCTTTGTGGGAGCTTAGCGAAATGCATGGGCTATCTTAAACGAGTGTAAAAATATTTGTTTAATGATTGATACAAAGTCTCAAATTAGATTTTGACATGTTAATGATAATTGAAGTAAATTAGAATTAAGCTCCTTTTGGCTAATACTATTCCCGGAAAGCATTCCGAAACACTTCCAATAATACGTTCAATTGCCGATTTACTTGACGACCCAATTTAATTCGCAGGCTTTGCCCTTTTCGAGCTGTCGGCTGAAGTTGTAATTTGTAAATGAAATTGCTTTTTCAGGAACCGCTTTTTGCGGTTCCATCTTTTTTTTTTTTTTGCCCCAAAAAATGCAAATTTATCAAATTGATTTAAGGGATGGTTGTTGATGGCTGCCAATTTAAATGCCAAAAATTAATTACATGCCACACGGGCACACACACACACACACACACACACACACACAAGTGCACAAAAAATACGCACACACACTCAGTGAGAGCCTCACATGTTTTTGGTTGTTTCTTTTGTTGTTAGTTACTGTAGTTCACACCTTTTAATTGATTACACTCTCTCAGACACACACAGGCACACATATACATTTATGTATGCACACCTCTTCAAATTGTGTTGTTTGATTTTGGCTTATTTGGTATTTCGTTGACACTTGGCCACTTTTAGCACTCGGTTCGAAAAAGACGTCAACACGGCACACGAAACACAAACTGTGTTGTCATTTAGCGTTTAACATTTGGTTTTGGCTATTGCCAATTGTTGGTGGCCAGGCTAAAAGAGCCGCAACGAAATCGCCGCAAAACGAACTTGGCCACGTTTCCGAGTTGACTGATTTGAGTTTAGCTGCTGGCCAAGACACGAGCTGCCGCACAGCACGAGCCACGGTCACAACCGAACCATTGACTCTTATCACAGACGATACCGTTAGTCGTGCGACTGTGTTGAGTTTCTGCTTCGGCCCAAAGAGAGCAACGCAGACGCTGAGAACAGACCCACACAGAGAGAGTGAGAGAGAGAACGAAAGCTGTTGCCGGCATTTGTTGGTGTGTGGTGAGTTTTGTGTGTAGTACGCATTGGTGTAAGCTTGTTGAATGTTGCATGTGCCCAAATTACGAGGCAGCTCACTCTTATCAGTAGTGCGTAACAAATAACGTTGTAGGCGACATTTTATCGGTCAACTGTGCAACTGTCCAATTGTCCGACTGTCAAATCATCCGACTCTGACGAAAGTACAAGCGGCACCAGCAATTATTCCGAAATATGTTCACATCCCCTGCACAATATCGTACTGCTGTCCAAACATTTCACTTGACTCAGTATTCTGGAAAAGGCTTGAGGTTTATGCCAACAGAAGAGAAATATTGTTGCGATTGCAATTACGCTCACGGTGTAATTGTAAGGCCTGTAACTTATTTTAATAAAATTTAAATCAATATTATTGAGGCATTAAAACAGTGCCTATTTTTTAATCAATACAATTATCTCGGAGTTATTGAGGCGCTTTCAAAAATGAAATACAATTGCTTTTATTTAAGGAGCACATATTAAATGCGTTCATCTTAAAGTCGCTTGATTAATTAATTCAATTATTATCGATACAGTTTACACGTCTTTGTCAAAGTTACAATAAGCCGTTCTTGCCTTTAATTACAGGTATCTTTCAGTTTTCAGTTTTCCTCGCTTTGATTCCTAACGCTTGGTGTCACTTTGTTGTTGCTTGAAGCCCTCCGGTGTCAAGTTACAGTGCGAGATTGAAAACTTAGCAAGTTGCTGCTTCCTAATTGATATATTGCCGCCTGCCTTCGTACAACATGTCCATGTCCCGTTTGTCAACCACAACGGCGACTTCCGCTTCGGCATCGTTGTCCTGGTGCTTCTGCTTCCGCTCCTGCTTCTCATTCTAGTCTTTCCTTCTCAGACTCCGTCGACGCCTCTGTCCCTGTCACTTTGGAACATTCATTTTGACTTTCATGCGCTTGTCAACTGGGGACTAGGAGTGTTTTGTTTGCGGCCACTTCATCGTCCTCGCTCGTCCTCGTCATCGTCATCATCTGGTTAAGGGACTAAGTAGCGTCTGTGCATGGTTATCGTTGTTGTTGTTTTAATGGTCTTGTCATTGTGACCAAAGAAATTCGATGCAGTTACTTGGCATATCAATGCCTGGTGCCTGGTGCCTGGTTGCTTGCATTGGCCGCTAAACAGGCCAAACTAATTACCGTGCATAATAAATCAGCGCTGTCATACTTTGCCATTAGTTTGACACCACCCTCGTAGTGCAGATCCCTAGATCCATGCTGCTTATTGGTACCATTTATGCAAATTGGCCTCAATAGTACAGGGTAAATGGGAGCCAAGAGCTAAGAGAAGTATCGAAGTATTGGCTTAGGACTGGCACGATGCATGCCAGCGGACTGTCTTTTGCATTATTAATTGCAATTTGTTAGCATTTTCCAGGAACTTGCTACAGCTATAACCTAATAAGCGACGCCCCTTACTTTCATATATTTTCTATATACACATGTATGTGATTATATACTGTTCGTCAACTTGTTCGTGCTGACAATTCAGTTTCTTAATGCAAAATTAATTGATTTCCATTGAAAACGAAAGAGTTGACATATTTTACTTAAAGTGATTGCAAGTGGGAGGCGCAGGGAAAGCTATTACTGTGAGAATGTAGGAATAGAGTTAATAATTACATTGCTTTGGAAATGCTTTTAAAAAATAAACTTTTAGCGTGACTTGAATCATGATTGAGCTAAATTGCAACAAATTGTGAGGCAATTAGCTAGTGAAGAGGCAGGCACCATGACCAAGTATACTTGAAAGAGTACTTAAAAGTTTCTGGCGGCAACAACAATTATTATATTTTACATATCTGATAATGGTGCAATACATTTAAAAAAATTTAGATAAATTCAATAAAGCAAAAATGATTGATTCCTGTGAATAAAACGAATAAAATAAATGAAAGTTACATTCCCAGGAATAAATGAAAGCTCACCTCAACTGCCTGAAAAAGTTAACCTTTTTGCGCACTTCGGGCACATCGTGCATGTGATCATCGAGAAACTTGTATAAGGTGCCCGTTTGCGGGTCAAAATCGTTTTTGGGCAAGCGATTAAACATAAAGTCGGGTGATCCCCCTTTCGGTTCCACTGCCTTGCAGCGGGACGGAAAAGGCTGTGTATACTCACGCATATAGCTAGATCTTGGAGGCGGTTCCGATTGCTCCTCGTAATCCACATGGCCATAGCGTGGACTACAATCGGATGAGAAGTGAGCTAAACTGAAACACAATGAAGTCCTGGCCGCACTTACTCATCCATGTTGAAGGACCGAAAGTTGACGAGCTTGTGATTAGTGGTGCAGAGGGTGCGCTGTGGATGTGAGCCCTGCTCAAGCATTATTTGTGTGGTTGTCTTCATGAGTGAACTATCAATACTCGACTCCCATAGCTTGGTCTTCCTCTTGCAAGACATGATCACAACAAATTCGAAATTATAATATATATGCAAATAATTGTTTTTGGAAAAGAGCTTTTGATCAGTGGAATTCCAAATTTTATGTGTATAGATAAACTATAAATTTCCTTTTTAACAATCTTATTTGACAGCGAAGCAAAGGTGTACTAAATAAAATCAACTCAAATATTGATATTTTTCATAAAGAATTTTGAATAAATGTAGTAATTCTTAGTTTAGATAATTAAGGAACAAAGTGTGTACATCACGCAAAGCTCATGCGGATTAATGGCAAGCCAAATGGTCTGAATATGTTAACAAATGAAATGGAAATTGAATAGTCCTTGAGTGGGTCAGTGGGCTGAATATATGCAGGCACTGGCCGTAGGGGGAATGAAATAATTGCAGTTGGAACAATTTGCCAGAACAATGGCTCTGGTTTTTGCAGTTTTCATTATGAGTTTACCACCTTATTTGCATGAATCGACATTAATACGGGCTAATTAAACAAATATTGTGTGTGCGTTGATGTGTGATATATGTATGTGTCTGTGTAAGGGTGTGGTATGTTTATGCATATCATACGGCTTGCATCAACAATCGGAATCGATGACACCACAAAGCAATGTTAAACAACATAATGCGATAGAATTGTCACACCACCAACACTTGCAACGTAGGGCATGAATTGTATGCATCTAGATGCGTGCGAGTGAGATAATGCCTAATGGCTGGGATGTGGCAGGGAGCAATATTTGCTATGCGCCGCATAAATTATGGGCCACAATTTTGCATACGTTGCATTTTACAGCGCACAATTTGCATTTTTAAGCATTTTCACAGTGCATTGGCCATAATTAAAAGCGACCTCGACTACGGCAAGGAAAATGTATTATTTTCTTTTTTCTAATTTTGCATTTAAATGCATATAAATGAAAGCAATTTAAAAAAAAAACTGGCCCAGCTGGCAGTGCTGGAGGGAAAGTAATATTGTTAAACTACTCAAGTTGCTCACCTTAAAGATTGCACACTTGACTGGATGTGTGGGTGGAGGGTGGTTTGGCAGCTGATGGTGGCAGGCGGCATGCGGCAGGCAGCCGCGACGCACTTAACAAATTAATGTCAAGCCACAATAAAAGTCAACAGCTGGTTTGGCTTGCGGGGCAGCCAGAGGCGAGGTTTCTTCTGCACCAAAGGTGAAAGCAAAGTTGAGTGCAATGTCATGCAGAGACTTAGTGAGTGTTAAGGGCTAAGAGGGGCAGATGAGTGAAAGGGGCAGGGATAGCGCGTGCAGCCAAGAATGGAGAACGGAAGCTGCCACTCACACAGCAACATTTACAAATGCACCGAGATATAGAGAGAGAAAGAGAGAGGGAAATAGATGGGGAGAGAGAGATATGCTCGCATGTTTAAGCGCTGTGTGCCCGAGATTTTGCGCTTGACATATAATTTTTATGTCGCAACTCGCCATGCTTAGTATATGTGTGTGTGTTTGTGCTTATGTGTGTGTGCGTCTGTGCATCCTTGTGCATCCTGCGCAAATGGCAAAAGTTTTGCCAGCACGCAGCACTTGCTCAACTCTTGATGACTGGGGTGTGAAATTTACGAGTTGCGAATCGCGAGTCCAAAAAGGCATATAATTATTTAGCGCAGACAGCTTTTGTGCCTAAGCGTGCAGACGTGAAACTTTAAATTGCTTAGCTTTAGAAATGTCTTTAAATGTACACATCAAATTCTTCACGAACAGCGCAGCAGCCAATTAAGTTAGTAGCAGATGAGACTTTAGCCAATAATTTTTGGTTGAGATAGGACGCAACCAGAATAAAAAGATTTCGAGGTCAGTGGATGTTCAGATAAATGAGTCCTCACTGAGAAAGTTGCTTATAGTCCAGAATATTAATATTAACAACTAAAAGATGGCGAGCTTCACGATTTTTTTCAACAGTTCCTAATATATTATTTATTCATTTATTTACTGGTGAATAAGTATATTTATTCTTTTATTTTATTTTTTTTTAACTGCAAGTCATCCCCTCGAGCCCAAGAATTGGGCTTTTATTTAAAATACACTTCCACATAACTAATCACCTTTTTTGAGGTCTGCAATCATAGAACTCTGACTCTCCCTACTCATGATGTTAGTAAAATGTATATATATATATACTTTTACGTATACAATTGGCAGTTAACAAAAAAATTGAAGAAAAGTTAAATAAAGTATGTTGAGTGGAATTCCATGAGCTTGGACGCTTTTGCCAACATCCATTCCATATGCTGCTGCGGCTCTTGCTGCTCTAAATGAACTTCCTGGCAAAAACAACTTCACGGCACTTGGAGCCAACCACAATGGCAACAACAATGAGTGAGAGGGGGAGGTGGAGGGGAAAAATGCAGTTAAATGAGCGGAAATGCAAAATTAACTCGCCGCGAAAACATAGAACAAACAAAGAAATGGTTGTACAACTAAAAAAACAAAGTAAAAGCAAAATGAAGAGGAAATGGAGAATGAGAAATAACAGAATACGTGGAGAGGCTGGGGAAAGTGGAATAAACGTTGCCACTTGGCCAAATTTAACGTAAATATTTGGCCAACCACAAAAGAAAAGGCCTTGAAAAAATTGGTCGTCTACAAGTGCAAGGAAGCTGTCTTCAATTGGGCTAAATACGTTAAAGCAACGATGCGAGAACTTTAAAGCCACAATCAGTTAAAAGCAGTATATTTTAAAGTAATTCAAACAATTTAATATCACATTTTCCGATTACATTCTGGCAAATGAATCGGAATCCTTATTGTGATTCACACATAAACAGCAGTGAAGTGTGCACGTCTAGCACCCTCAAGCAAAAGCCAACCCCTGCTGATGGTTGCGTTCTCACAAAGTTACTGCTTTTTCTATGTATGTACGTACATATTTGCCAAGGTAACGACCAGTTTTGGCCAACCAACACACAAACAGCGACCAACTGTGCCCCTCCGCAGCAATCGCTTAAATCGGTTTGCCCCACTCTACACTCCGACCAGCTGGGGCTTTTACTCATGCTAAAAGGGTCTTTGAGAATATCCTCAAATGTTGAGCTTGATAAATAGAAAATGAAAATTGCAAATGATTTATCTGCAGCGCGTATCTTTCTTTGTTGTTGTTCCTAAAGCTGTTCTTGTTGTTGCTGCTGGTGACGCACTTTTGAGTATTTGAACTGGACGAAAATTGTATTTAATTGTTGTGCTGGCAGTTGGCCGTTGGTAATTGCAATACAGATACCATCAAGACAGGCAGTGAGAGAGCACTCTATCTATCTAGAGGGAGAGAGAGAGAGGGAGAGAGAGAGAGAGAGAGGGAGGGAGAGAGAGAAAGAGAGAGATATAGAGAGCAAGCAAGCGAGCTGGAACTGGAAACTCACTCGTAAATTAAACAAACATTTTCACAGCGCGCAATGAAAATGACAATAAAAATAGCTTAAAATTTATGGCATACCAAACGAAACGAAATGGAACGAAACGAGAGCAGCAGCAACAGCAGCTTCTTGGCCCTTTTATTACTTTGCACTTTGTCCACACACCCAACCCAACCCGTTTGTAGTTGGCACAGAGTACGGCATCTGCCACTTGGCACTGACTTTTGCCTGAGGCAGACGGCGATCCACAAGAGAAAGAGGGAGAGAGAGACATCCAGCTGCCAGGGGCGACACATTCAGTCGCACTGACTTTTGCACAATTAATGGCGGCCAGCCTGACCCAACCCCCTACCCACCACTCTTCGCCACGACACCCTGCCCAACCCCACCAGTCTTGCGCAATTATTGCGCCATTGTGTGAGAACCTTTGCCAAGTGTCTGTGTCACCGCTAAATTTAACATAATCCTGGAACGCCGACGAGCCTCGAAGTCGTCGTCGTCGCCGCCACTCCTTTTTGGCAGCTACCTCAGCTACCCCCCTCCTCACCCACCAACCCTTGACGCATCCTTTTTGGCTCTCCTTGCATGTGATGTCTTTGTCCTGCGGTAAGCCTTTCTTTTGCCGCGCATAATTAATTTCACGTTCCTGCCAAAAATATGCGCCAGAATCGCGTCCGCTCTGCTCCACTTTGATTTGCTCTTTTCGTTGTTCCTGTTGTTGTTGTTATTACAGACCCTTGTGAAGCTATGGTATTTATTTTGTTTTTGGCAGGCGCCGTGGAGTCGCAAGTAGCCAACTTGCCAATTGGCATTATTCAATCGGCCCAAAAGCACCAAAAATTTGCACAAGCAGGCTCCAAGCCGAGACAATTTGACTGGCAAAATTGCGATAATGCCATCATTTCGATAAATAGCAGAATTCAAAATTCCCAAAATTCGAATTCTCTTTAAAAAGTTAAATCTATATACTGCAGATATTTCCTACGCTGCAGTTCTTGTTAACTCATCCTCTATAAATATGTATATACTTTTTCCATACAACATTCAATCACACAAGATTCATTTCGCTGGCTTCATTCATAATTGTTTCACAGCTGCAACCGATAACAATTTAAATCCATTGTTGTCAATAAACAATTATTGCAATTCCAGCAAAACAAAGTGGATAGCACACTTCATGCTCTCCCCTCACCCCCCTTCACCCATACCCTACACGCCTTTTTGGCTATCAGCTCCATTAGCCACAGGCGGCAGTCGACCATAAGCGGACCAGAGCCAATGCTATTGCCGTTTTCCGAATAGCTGATATTTTTATCTTCAAAAGAATAAAAAAAAACCACCAGAGAAAACGACAGACAGACGGACTCTGTCCCAAACGAAATTCATTGCAAAATGCTAAAAAATGGCACTCGATAAAAAAAATTAACAAAACAAAAATAAACGACAATAAAGAACGACCATCTTAGGCACGTCGAAGATTACATACACTTACAGCCTTGAAATAAATGTCAAAGCTTTTGCGTTTACTATAAATAAGAAAACCGATCGAGAAGGCTGAATTTACTAGTATTGCTTATCAAGAATATATATATTTACTTTTGGGTGTCGGGAACGACTCTTGCAATGCGTAACAAACTTCGTGACAAATACTAATAGGTTCTGCAAGGGTATAAAGAACAGAATGGAAGCGAAAACTGCCTGGAAATGAAGATGAGGTGTGGGGTGCAGTGAAATGACGCCCAACGGGCCATGTCATAGACAGCGCTAAGAGAAAGGGGAATACTAAATAAAGTTGCAGTAAAAACTATTAGAGGCGACGGCGCTCCAAAACAAAAAAACATCACTAGAAATGCTGAAAGCAAAAAAATAGAGAAAATATGTTTGCTTCAATGGATTTGGCACGACCAGGAGATATCCTGTATCTGTGTTCTCATTTTTAGCTGTTGTATTCACCTAAAAATGCTTACTAAATGTACACGAATCGATATTTATCGATACCTTATCGAAAAGTTGCTTAAGCTGATCACGAATACATTTACTTTTACTTTATATCTCATGCTTTCATATTCATACCCACAATTAATGGAAGCAGCGCATGCAAAAACAGACTGAAAAAATTTGGCCACATTTGCAATTGGGGGAAAAACTATATGGACAGGCGGTTGGGGCTGGGATGGCTGTGTGCCGGCGGAGACCGATAAAAGAGCAGACTACAGCCGAAAGCATTCGGAGAAGCTGCAACCGAAACAGGAAATTACAAACGAGTCGTACATGTGCGTGTGTGTGTGTGTGTGTGTGTGTTTGTGTGCGAGCCTGTGGAGGTGTGCGTTTTGCAGATGTCTGGCATCAGAAGACACTTCTGAGGCGGCAAAATCACAAAGTGTTTAATTCAATATGAGGCCAGGGACACTGGGCAACATGCAATGGACAGTGGCATACAGCAAATGGTGGCTTGCTGGCAGTCAAAAGTTTGCCCTCTTACATTGACTCTTAAATTTATGTGCAAACTTTTAGTGTGCCTATGTACGAATGCGCAGCTGTGTGTATCTCGGTTTGTGTGTGTGTATGTTTGGAAATTATGCAATTTAAACGCATAAATTTCACGACTCGACCCGGGGCTAAGGCACAGCCGCGTCGTCTGCCAGCCCATAACTTAACCGAGTTAACGACTGTCTAATTAAAGCCAGTTCAGCGGACGTAGCCCCTTTCCTGTCTCCCGGCAATACAAATGCCTTCCGTATACCATATCGAGGGGGCGTAGGAGGGGACAGGTAGGATTCATAAGCAATTTGATTAACTCTAGCTAGGAAGAAACTACGAATCCTTCGCTTATAGCAAGTACTTGTGAGTTTTTAAATTTCAAGTGAAATTAAGAATTGCATTTGTTAACCTAAATAAAAATATTTATATAATTGATGAAAAATGCAAGTGCGGATTTTAAAAATTCAGTGATTGAAAATAAACAGTTGCACAAATCTGAAAGCAGCTTTACTAAAAATATTTTGATTAAAGTACATATGTAGAAATGCATATATCATATATTCATAGTATATTCACAGTTCGTTGAGCTGGCACATTGTGAATTTTTAAGCTGCTATGGACCGCTCGTAAGAATAAAAGTTGGCAACACTCCCCGGAGACAAATCAGTTTGATTTTGATTGCACCTTTTATGGCCTTTGGCACCTTATAACTTTTTTCCACCTGAAGCGGCCTTGCCTATCGCGGTCCGCCAGCTGCTCAGCTTCAGATGCTTTTGCCCATGTTGATATCTTTCATCTGTCTGCCGTCTGTTTTAATTCTCCTAACGTAGTTGTTTAACGTAGTTGTTATGGTTGCTGGCTTACGGTTGTTGTTTCTTGGTTGTAGGTTGTTGAATGTTTGTTATTTGTTGTTGCCGGCTCCAACTGCAGTCAACGTTATTGGCACGCGTTTTTGTATGTTTTTCATCATGTTCGTTGTTGTCTTTTATTTCTTAGGATAAGCTCGTAAAACTTTTGGCAACAAAAAAAAAAAAGGACAACAAAACGCTCGAAAAACTTGACTTGTACTTGTGTATTTTATGCGTGCTTCGTGTCGCAACCACCAACAAAAAAAAAAAAGTTGGCAATAGCACAAGCTGAACCACTTGGCCAGGCCAAAGTCTTCAACATTTTGTCTTAACAATTTAATGACTCACGAGGGGGAGGGTGGCTGTGCCAGCAGGCGTAGTCTGTTAAAACAAACGGCGTGACAACACAGACATGAAATATTTTCAACCGTATGCGGAAACACCAACAATATAATCTGGACTTGACGATACTCTAAGTTAATTCAGTTTACATTTCAAATTGTATGTTTTACGATATACTCTCACGTATAAGTTCGGATTCTGCGACGGGCAGAAAGACAGATATCCTTAGGTGACATTAATGGTCAGGTCGGACTGGCTGTAATTGTTGCAGTTAAGCGTATTTCATTAAGATAGGGTATTAAAAATTACATAAGGAAATCGGACGGGCCATTTACACTGGAAATATGTCTCTGTTTTTGGACTGTTGCTCCTGCTGTTATAAATGTGTCAAAAAAAAAAAAAATGCTTTGCAATTGAAATGTCAATAATGTTTTATGGCATTGTAGCATAAGGCTTCAAAAACTCGTCCTTTTTCGCATACTCCATAAAGTCACACTGAACGAAACTTCGAAAACTTGTTAAAATATTGCATATTGACAAAGTACATATAATGAATGGAGCAGGCAGAAGAAACTATTTCGCACTGTTTAAAATTTATATATTCTTCTAATTTATCTGAATCGCTGAAAAAAGTGCATCGTATAGTCGGAGTATTATTACTTTTGCTTTGACAAATTAGTTTCCATTGGAGGGGGTCTTGTTTTAGCAGTGTGGCAACAACAGAATATTTTTGGTTCGCAAAATCTTTGACATGCAACAGCAATCAAAAGCGATGGGCGGTAAAAAAAAAGAACTGAAGACATGAACCTGTTTTTACCGGGGGTGCTGGTGAACGGTGGGGTGGGGGGAGGCGCCATTTTGTGGCCTGTCTTGCGGTGTCGCCTGAAATTGGCCGGCAAACTAGGCAACAAGCACTGATAGGTCCAAAGTGGTATACAAAGAACATAGGAGAGAGAAAGGCACACAAAAAACAAATGTCGAAATCCAATTCAAAATGCCATCAGACATTCTAATTTCATTCATTTCTTGATACAATCAAGCGAGCCGCTGGCTGGTGAGGGTGAAGCAGAACCTAGTCCGAAACTCAGTTCCTTATGTCACACAGAATATGATTGTGATAACCAACAAATACAAGGCAGTTGCTGCAAACGAATCTTTTGCTCCCTCTTCGGCATAAATTGCGACACGAAATTGAATTTTAATCTGTGATTTGTAAATTCTGCACATGACCAACCAACTGCCATTTGCAAAAATAAATATTTCATAGCAACCATTGTCTGTTGCCGAGGATTGAAGAATTATGATTTGAAAATAGACTCGAAATTTCCTTAGGACTCCAATGAAGTTTCTCGCGCGTTGCATTTAGCACATTTTCAATCTGGGCACGCAACACATCAGCAGTTTCCTTTATTTAGTTCTAAGCGTTAGATTGTTGTGTACTATTTTTTTTCTTTTGCGTATTTTTCTTGAAGTCTCGTCTTTTCTGAACATTTTATGCTTTCGGATCTGGGTCAAACGAATGCCGCACAACCACTTGAAAAGCGAGCAAAGAGAAAGCAAAGAGCCAGAAAAAGAGTCATTTGGGACATTTTCTGATTCAACTGAATTCATTTTAAGTGTTTTCAGTCGCCTGCTGGTGTCGTGCCTCATTTTTGTGCAAACTGTGCAAATTGAATAGAATAAATATGAATTGGCTGCAACGGTGGCAACTTCAAAATCTTTATAGAAACACGGTAATACACATGGGATCAATTTATAGTTTGGCTAACGCTGCAAGAGATTAGCATTTAAGCTTTGATAGCGACATTAGTAGTAGTAGTAGTAGTCACACAAAATGTTAATTGGCATCATAAAGCAACAGTGCTGAACATAAATTACTTTAAGATGCAATGCCAAAAGCAGCCACAACAACAATGCATATTAATTTCAACAACACACATGAGTAAGGGACGACGCGCGTCTAGAATGCAATCAGAAATTAATTGTGGCAATAATTGACTTATAAATAAATCCGACTAGCGAAATAGCCGAACGCATATGCGTGTGTGTGTGTGTGTACTACAATGTAAAATCATGCAAATGAAACGGCAGTTAAGTTAATTAGCCAGACAGCTGGCAAGTTGCTTTAAGGCCGCAGCCAACGGTGCGGATGATTTATCAATATCAGTTTGAGAGTGTAGCAGGGGTGTTGGAGAAATAGAGAGAGACAGAGAGAGAGAGAGAGAGACAGAGAGACATGTGGAAATTGTTTGCAATTGCCTCAAGGAGTTGTTGTCTATTTGCATAATACAATAGTTGATTTGCATTGTTGCTATCCCTGTTAGTCGAACAACTCCACTTAAAGCCATTCCCAGCCAACGTAAACTGCAAAGGGTTAAAAAACTTAACAAAAATATGAGATGCACATGTTACGCAACAATGACTCACCCACAACCATCAGCAGCAGTGGCAAAAAACCGCGTCTGATCCAGCTTCGTTGACTTACCGATGGATAGAGACGCTTCTGGATGCAACTGTAGCACAAGGGCTGATACGGTCTCTTTTTGGCCATGACAAGGCTTTTAGCATTGCGGTCCGAGCCAAACATGGATTGCAATTCCTTCCACGAGATGTTCACCAGTACTTTTTGCGCATGTGTCCAATCCTCGTCCTCCGTTTGATAAGCTGTGTCAGACTTGACCTTGTAATTGACTGTTAATCCGCAGTTTGGCTGATCTGCCGGAGCCGGCTGGATCCGGATGATCAGTTCGGTTGTGTCAAAATCAGCCAATTGGCCACACCTGGGATATACTTGAACGAGTACCTCATTTCTGATGTCAATATTGAATATTATGGGATGGTTGCCGAGATTGAACAGGCTCAGTTGACGCTTTTGCATGTGCGCAAATGGTGCTTGAAACACCATATTTGTTTGCGATACAATCAGTACATCTTTTCCAGCCATTTTCTGAAAGCCAATGACGAGTTTTTTTTTTACTGATTTGTCGAAATTTTTAGCTTGACGTTATATTTCAGAGTTTTAAATAAAGACACAACAGAAAGTCGTTTATTATTTTCAACTAAAAAGAGTTAATTTACAGACAACTGCCAAATTACAGTCAGTTAACTGAACTTGGGAAATGTTTGATAGGACCCATGAATGGCAAATGTGTCTCATCCATAATACCAATACGAACGCTTGAGTCATTATGTAGATTACTCCTTGTGTGCTATGTACTCGTATTTGTCACATCGACAACATTATTAGCAACCAAAGTCCCATAAACGCTTTAGGGGCCCTTCAAACTACCGCAATTCCGCCAGCCTGGCCAATTTGGGGCTACCCTCGTCTTATTTTTTTTCCTTTTTTTCGTATTAAATGGCTAGCTTGGAGTGTGTCCTATGGGTCCGTCCGCTAGCCGTTTTTCCGCTGTCAACAACATTTGTACAACGTATTTTTTCATCTTTCGCTTAGCAGATTTATGAAAACGAAGTAAACGTAAAAGGACGAAGGGAAGCGAAAGGGAAGCATTGTTATGCCAGGAGCCAGCCAGGACACTCGTTGACAGCCGGAAAAGCGGCAACTTTGGACAAAACGCTGCGTAGTTGGACGCAGCTGCTTCAAAAATATAATAAATAAATAAACATAATTTATAAGTAGCAGATTTCTTCCGTCTGCGTTGGCATAAATGAATCAACACACACACATACAAGTAATCACACACGCACACGCACACGCACACTTTTTTCTTATTTTGTCCGTCTCTTCATTTTTTGTCTGTCTGAATCGTTGGAGATGAATGCGATGCCATCTTTGAGGGTATTTACCACAGCAAAGCCCTGAGACAAAGGAGCGATAACAATGAATTCTTGTGGATAGCTGAATAATACGTAAACGTGACGTAGGGGCTTCCGTTATGTGGAATAGACCAAGATGAGGAGAAAACTCAGCAACTCTAAGCAAACTTTAAGTAAAAAATGCAACAAGTTTAATTTTGCAGTTATGCTTTAATAAGATGTAAAAAAAACTTAGTTAAAGCAAAGCCCAGCTACAACATTAATAATTTCTCGATGTTGTTAGCACTCTGATCCATATTAACAATAGTGCACTTTGATTTGTCACAACCATGTATACTTTATGCAAGCCCACGCCCCCTCGAAAAACGCCCACCTATTTGTAGTCCACATAAAAGTCGAAAGCGAAAACAAAGACATTTCCATCCGACTCGCTAACCGGAAGTCAAGAACACAAACGAACTAAAAGCCGCACTCTCAGCAACAGCGTCGCACATACATTCGTACTTATGTTTATGTATATACATATATATATATATAAATATATAAATATATATGTGTGTGTGTATATATCCACACATTTCGGGTATCACACCCACATGCTAACGCTGCAGAAGTGTGGGGCTGCTAAAGAGGGCCGCCACAATCAAATGGTTCCATATTTCTTGACAATTTAGGACACCATTAGCGAGAAATTATTACTGTGCGACGTAAGCGTCGCAGAGTTGTTGGGTTAGCCGGGGGAGAGCAGCGAGTGGAGTACTGTTGCTGGAGAGGGCGTTTAGGGTTGGCTTGGGTAGGGGCTGTTCTCCGATTTTGGCGGGCAAAACGACAACATTGTGACACCCACCAACACAGCAACGCCTCTAAAATGTGATGGAGAGAAAAAAGAAAATAGAAAAAAACTGAAGTCGGGCGGCTATTGAGTTTTCTATTTTTTGTATACACTTGGCGAAGGTATTATAATTTTGTGACTGCAGATGTACGACGGGCATGGTTAATGGAGTGCCCGATATAGTGGCTGAGCTTAAGACAATCCGAAACAAAGACCAGTTGGTCCATTATATATTGCACAATATTTCTGGGATATTGAATGAAATGAGAGAGAAAGGAAATAAAAGAACTCGCTCATATTAAAAATCGTAAATTTTGTAATTCACTTACTTTACATTACAAAATTGAAAAACTGCTGAAGACAATAATAATTCTTGCTTATAATCAGCTCTTTCTGTCTGTCCAGAAGAAGTAAAATATAGGGTATTCCATTTTCGGCCGTTCAAGTGGAGTAGTTACTATGTGTGGTGGGTTTTTTTTTGTGTCGCTCTGCTTTTGGGAGCGCGCGGGTAACTTATGTGGGTGCTTAAGTGAACCATTAGCGCCGCGCGTCATTAAGTTGTTTCCGCTTCGCTCATTTCTTCTACTGTTTTCAGCCGGCTGCGATGTGGCACGAGAGTGGCAAGGGTAGGCCTAGCACCCCGACTGCTTTCCGACTGAGACTGTTTTGGGGGGGAAACCGCGGCTGTGGCATTGAAGCACGTACTCGTGCGCATATCGTGGGCCTGTGGCCCAAGTCATTAATGGTTATAGACTAGCTCCCGAGCAGATACAGACAGACCAGACTTTGGCCATGGCTACATCCCAGCCCGTCTCCTTGACGCTTTCGGTTTTTATCCTTTTTTTTCATCTTATTGCCTACCCATTGCGGTTCATTGACCAGACCCCAAGAGCAGGCGTCTTGATTTATATGCTGCAGAGTTGCCTGCCCGTTTTGTGGTAGCTCGTAATCATTTTAAGTTGGCTCAACATGTTTGAGCTGCTGCTCTTTATTTTTCGACACAATTAAATGATTTCAGCAAATTGATGGTCGAAGTGTGAGTTAGACACAGCTTCAATTTCAGCAAACAGTTCGAATGGCAGCTGTGTCAAATGCAAAATTCAATTAAACGCAAATCAGTGCAGTAAGCACACGAAATAACCTCCGCCCAACTCTCACTCCCATCCCAATGGATCACAAAAAGCAGCTGGCAGCAAACAACAACAGGAGCTGGCTATTATCGTCCTGGTTCGTTCTGGGTCGTGTTCATTTCACCTTTGGCTGGGCTAAAATGCACTTAAACGCCACAGCAGGCAAGCGAGGCACAGAGGGTGCAGCAATCAGATATGCAACGATGCAACGCGTTGCATGCGTGTTTTGATGCTAGCTGATTGCAAATAAAACCAATTGGGTGGTGGTCCCATATAAAGCAGCGACAGTCATTACCAGTTTAAGTGGATTTGATGAGCGTTTATGTGTGCACACTGTGGTGCGGTGTTGTGCACTCACCCCGAGCATGACCACGGGATATGTCCGGCTGGCCGACATATCACATGTTCATTAAATTGAATGTAATTTACAAGCAAACTATATTTGGTTCATTTTAAATTGAATAATAAGTATTATTTTGAATAAATTAAAATTAATCTCTAAATTTCTTTGATAATTGAACACGATGTGGAATATATAATTGGAATTTCGTATTGCCTTCAAGCATGGACATTGAGCATGGTCAATTCAGGTGTTGTTTTCTACCATGTTAAGGATCGCTGCTGGTGCGTGGCTATCGACACAAATTGGCTTATAGCACATTCTAATGGTGGATGCCACACCCATTGCATTTGCATGTTTATTGTGAGGTGACTTTATGGCTGCCAAAGCAATAATTAAGGCTTATTTACAAGCTCAAAATCCACACAGCGCACAATCTGGCAAATAAGGGCAATGCGAACATCAACAACAACAATGCCGACAACAATTAGAGCGCTTAGAACAACGGCTACAAGCAAAGAGGACAGCAGCAGCAGCAGCATATCACCTGTCCGGTAACATATTGGTAAACATTGCTAACGACACAGGTAACGAAGGCACCGTCCTTGTGTGTATGACAGCTAATATTGGTAATTATTTGCATATAGGTAGAGGAGCAAGCAACACTAGGCGGAGGGAAAAGGAGATAGTGTTGCCATTAAAGTGTTAGCCAATCTGTCAAATGCTTTGATTAGCTACACTCTCCACTATGCCAATAGCAGTCAAGGAGGGGGTACCAGGAGTACTAGCTGAGTGAGCTGCATTCCAATGCAATAGAGCTGAATGAAAATAGCTAAAATGCGTTCGCTTTTAGCTGCAAGTGAAATAGAATACTCGACATGCACTGTGTGTGTGTGTGTGTGTGTGTGCGGAATGCGTGTGTGTGTGTGGATTGGGGATTGGACTAGGGCAATTTGGTTTATATCTTTTATGGAGCAACACAAACAATTTGCACGTAAAAGCAATAAAGTGTGCACATGATTTGGACCTTTTGTGAAGGTAAATGCAGAGCAGCGGCAAAATAAAATAGAGCCACTTGACGGCAACAGCTACGGCTGGGGCATGCCACGTGTCTTCAGCAAAGCCAGGAAAAGCCAATCCAAAGGCCAGACGATAACGAGATGTAGACAGAGACGTGTGTAAGTCGGATGGGGATGTGGCTTGGTGTGGGGATGAATGCGATATCATTTCAAATTGTTTTCCATCAAATGTGACTTGCATTTGTAATTTGTATGCAAACGAGTAGCGACGCCGTTGTAGTTATTGGTGTATTGACTGATTTGTGATTGACAGCACACAGGGCAAGCACTGAAACCGTATACGAAACAAAATGACGTGGGAAAACGCTGAGCAAGTAAAAGGAAAGAAAAACAGATACGGAGTCTTGCCTAAAATCTCAACGTCTTTGGTTACGGCATTTGTTGATTCGATTTTGATCAGCTCTTGAGCTTGTAATGACACAAAAATGTTTATCATAAATAAATGGATTTCAGTTTGCTTTGCTTGCATTTCAGATGTCAGACACACAACGAGCTCAATACATAGTTTCTCAACATCGAAGAAGAATTTTAAGTAGGAGGTAAATGAAGCTGAAGGATGTTAAGCAAGCTAAGATATTCAATGCCCTCAAATTTAGCTTAAGATGTGTGCAGCAGCTAGTGGTAAACAGGCAAAATGTAGTGCATCCCTTCCTTCTAACGGAAACCAGTATCTGACTTGTGCATTCAATATTATTAATTAAATTAATATGATCATGTTAATTATTTAATGAAGCGTGTTGTTAAAACTCGTGTAGCGATGCATGTGTCAGTTGCACTGTGGCATCAGTCAACTGTGCCATTCAAAGACTCAAAGGAATCCGCCAAGCTAATCAGTTAATTTTGCGCCCATCCACGCATTCAGAGTTGATGGGCGGTCAACGATCTTCTGTTTGCAACAGTTTGAATGATTCTGTGTTTTTTCAGCGCACAATGCAATTCAAACAAGTAAGTATGTCGGGGGAACTCCACTGAAAGCGAAAACCGTGTTTCCAAAAATAAAAGTAATATTTATACAGAGATCATACTATAAGGCCTATCTGACGGTGTGGGCTACAAATATAGCTTCTAGGCAAAAAAGAAATATAATACAGATGTATCCAGAGGTAAACAAAGATACTGTCCGTAGCTGTTAAAAATACCTCGAAAAAGAAATGTAAATGAAGTTGTCACGAAAGCAAAATATACAATACAAGACAAAAGAGAGGAGGATAAAGAAATCCAAAACAAAATATTTTCTAGAATAAACAGCAGGCCGCGAACCGTTTGATTTTTCCTTACGGCAATTGAGGGTCCTGCCCAGCAGCAACTGCAGACCAGAAATCAACAGAGTTTTCCACTCACCAAAAAATGCATACTCTATTCAATTTATAAGCATTACCAGAAGTTTGTTAATTTTTTTGTGTACATACTATATGCATGTGCATTGTATATTAGATAAGGAATAATTCAGACAAAGTAATAACACAAAAAAAAATATATATAAAATTGCTTCTATCGCCTGCTGAGTTACAATTTCATAATATCTCTATGGGATTATAAAAATCCAAAGCGTGCGTAAAATTGCATTAATGTTATTACCGACAAAGGAAAAGAAAAGGGAAAACAGGGACATTTTGTACTTGAGGTCCTTCGACTTCTTCTTCTTTTTGTTCTTGTTGCGGTTGTGGGGGCAAAGAGAAATGTACTTAAAAGCAAACACAAAAACGGTCCTTTCACTTTTGCCCTTGTATTCCAAAGAGACCCAACATCAAATTGCTCATCTTACCAATGGGGAGTTTTTTATGGAAAAAAGTGCGGCTGATGGTTGGAAAATTAAGTGAGCAACTCTGCGAATAAGAGGGCGGATGGCTGTCCTTACTCAATTTTAACTCTTTAGTATGTTCGGTTGTTGTCCTGCCAAAAAATATGGCATTCATAACTCAAGGACTCGCAACCAGACGTTAGTATGCTAACGTAAATACAGATAACTGTTTATCAGTGCCAGCTCCACCTGCTGCTGCTTACCACACAGTACTTGCAGCCTTGCCTCAGGCGCCGGCACTCCTGTGCCGTTTATCCATTAACATTACTAGCTTCGGATTACACGTGTAGTCACACATGAAGAGAACGAAAACGAGAAAGGGAAAGGGAAAGAGCAAGGTGGCAAGAGTCGAAACTCGCTCTTGGTCGAAATCTACTCGCACTTTTGTTGATTTAGTTTGCCACTTGTTGCCGGCTAACAAATTGTTATCCTTTATTTATGGCGGATTTTTGCCGCCTTGTTCCTGCCTGCCGCCGTGCGTTCTACCCCTCTCTCTCCCTTCCTCCACTTTCTAAAGCTTTGGCCAAAATGTCGCAACAAAGGCGCTAAGCGCATTAGTCGACTCCACTCGAGTGTAGACCGTGTGTGCCCCGGGATAATTTATTGAAAGTGTACCGTGTGCGGTGACAATGCGCTAATGTGCTGCATAAAGCACATAAATTTAACTCGTTACTGCATTGACCAACTTCTGGCAGTGTATTCTTTAAGGATATGCTCGCCGGCATGTGGTTGAATCCATTCCATTCACACTTATGCTAATAACACAGGCTGAAATATCGGATTCAAGTTGCCATGAAATCCGTTTTCTCAGTAGTAGAAACCCTAAACAAAATCAGCAACGAATAGTATACAGCACAATCTAGTCTAGAATATAATAGTTTATTCAATTTAATATTCTTTGCATAACCCCTACTCGAAGGCAGAATACTATCAATACTGTGTTCAGGCAGCAGAATTGGGTTCAGTCAATAAACCCGCTGAAAGCTTCCACGAGCTCTTAAAACTATTTCAATTGTTCGAAGAGTTTGTTTCGGTTTGTTCGTTGAGACGCAACCAAACCGAGAACTTTTTGAACGACAATTACAAATTGTTTGCTTTTCATTCCACTTTGCGATTGTGAACCTGCCCCCACATTTTTCTCTCTGTACGCTTAACATATTGCAAACGCCGCACGCACATCTAACATTTGTGTATATATGTATGTTCAAACATGCAACTATAACTCCGTATAATTTTATGGCAATTGCATTGCAACGCGGAGCACAGGACCAAAATACAAATGAACAACGTGGCGTGTACGCATTTAGATTAAATGAAGCGATGTCGACGTTTGGCTTCTGCAAATGCTAGGAATTCCGTTGACTTGCCGACGTGATGAGGGCGAGGACACAGATAGCGACAGAAACAGAGAAAGCGCGAGAAAGAGAGAGACGAGGGAGAGCGAGGGAGAAAGAGTGAGAGAGTAAGCAGAGCTGTACGTGCCGACACTGACACAAAGGTGCAACAGACAAATGCAGATGAAGATGCAAAAGAAGCAGACAAATACGCATTAATTTCAGCAGCAATAGAAGCAACCCGTGAATTCTGTCTGCGGAATATTTCAAATCAAATCAAAACCCACAAGTGATGTGGATACAAGGATTTCAGTTTTGAATGCAGTTCATAAATATTTGTCTCAGCATGTTGTATGAAATTGGACAAATTACAATTTGAGTAACTATTTTTAGCATGCTGAAAAAATACAAAATTGATTAACTATATTTGTTATAAGAAAAGAGCGGTAAAGTATTATTATTGCGTAAAAATTCGACTTGCAGAATCGAGTAACTTATATATTATATATGGAGCCCATCTATTTGATCTGCCTGTCAGTTAACAGGATGTTATTTAACCAATTCTCACTCACATAGTTTTGATAATGGGAGAATGCTAAGTGCAGACAGTTGCTTCAGTGCGTTGACATTAAAAGAGCCATAAATAATTGAGCAAATAACGAAAACATTTGTAGTATATCGCAATTAATGAATACTACAGATGTTTAACATGAAACTCACATAATTAATTAAATGCTGTGACAACATTATAATATCCATTAATTTTGTATCAGGTTGGTTAAATTTCACTTTGTGTTATGAGCCATTTTTACAGCATTGTGAGTTCGTTTGAAATATGTTTACCGTAAAGGTTGGCGGTAGTTATATTTCAATCATTTTATATTTGCTGCACCCATCAAATCGATCAACTGTCAAACGACAAATCCATTTCGCGTCTGTCAGTTTCGGATTATGCCAAAAAAGGAACAACAACAGAAATAGCAATTGAGAATTCTACAGTTAGTTTGATGCAGTTGCCTGTTTGCCAAATTGCTGTGCAAATAAATGAATTGAATTGTTATTTGCCGTTCGTGTTATATGAAAATTGCATTGTATGACATTTTGGAGACACCATCCATCCACATGACACTATGTACATGGATATGCAACGAATTTTGTGTCTTAGGTTGGGCACGAAATGGGCTTGTGATATAATTAAGAGACATACAGACTACAAACAGAATTTAAGTGTATTCCTGAGCGACAGGCAATTAAGCCAACTACTTGTCTTCCCATTTAATTGCGGTGAATCAAGACAATTAACAATGATTTAAACGTCAATGAAATTGTGCTTTTGACAAAAGAGTTTCTAGGCTGTCAAGTGATTTTGCACATTAATACAATTTTGCAATTTTTTTTTATAATTTCTTTCATTTACATTAAGTATTCAATTGTCAATGGGAAAATTTGAATTTTGTTGCATGTGTGTAAGCCATGCAAATGGCTCGAATGACAAATGTATCGCAATTAAATATTTAAAAGTGCTCTCATATCTTTGTGCCAATTTCAATTTGCTCACATTTTAGTCTTGTAGTATTTGTATTTCATGTTGCCTATTTGTGTCTGCGGCTGTGAATCAAATTGAGGCTACCAACTGTCAGTAATTTGCATAGTTAAGCTGAAAATTGCTACCACACAGGCTAAACACATATACATACATATATGTATATATAGACAGAAAGATGGCGAGCAACTCCATCAAATGCTGCTCGAATGATTGAAGGCGACTTGTTAAAGGGGCGTACATAGTACAGGGATGCGGGCTGGGGTACTGTTTTGCCAATTTATAGAACTCAAAATTGATTTATTATGCGGTAATTGTTTTGGCCCAGTTTGAGCCCTGCATACGCAATGAAGGCGAGCAGCCGCATAAATGATACGCCTAATGACTGCACCGTTTAGGGCGGCGTGCTCTGGCAAACCACTTGGTGGGGGCGTGGCCGGCCCAACAAATTTAGGTTAATAATAAGATACTCAACTGGCGAACATTAAATAAAGTGGCAGCAGTAGTTAATAATTTAACTTTAAAATTGGAGTGGCACGAGCTGTTAAAGTCCGGGTATAGGGTATCTACCAGTCGGCTTCTTGCGACTTGTTGCTAAATGGCCAACAATTATGAGCAGACAACGAAAATGTTCATTGACTTCATTGTGTTGGAATTTATATCACAGTGCGCACAATGGAGCACAAAGGTCAAAGGTTCACTCGTAAACTGGGGAACGTATGAGAAAATCTGCAGCAGTCGGGATAAAAATAAACATGGAAATAAAGTTTTATATTTATAATCTTGATTGCTGCAAATGAAATTCGCTTCGAAGCTTCTTTTGGATTCACGCGCTGGCATTAAAGACCACATTAAAGTTACAATGCGAGAGTTTCAAGTGAAAATTTCAATGGCTTTGGGCAGCGAAACGGTTCGCTCATTCAATTTGCATTTTTCATTTCGCTTTTATGGACAGTTTAACCAGAAAGTGCAACCAAAACAGAAAAGGAAACAAAAACCAAAGCAAATTTGCAGCCACACACCCACAGCCCAACGCGATGTCATTTAATCCGAGATCAATTGCTGTAAAAATGACAAAATTATGCTGGCCAACAAAAAAAAAAAGAAGAGAAATGATGTGGAGTGGCGTGGAGTGGAGTGAAGTGGTCAAAAGCAGAGTGGAGGGTCGCATGAATTTGTAACAGTTTACAGCTTTGCTCGGTTTCAATTTGGCTTAATCTGTTTAAATGACCGTTGGACAGCCAAACAGCAAAAATAAAGAACAGTAAAAGCAAACAAATATAAAAACAAAATTTACCAAAAGTTTCAATTTGACAGATTCAATTTGCAGCGCGTGCGGGCTGAGTAGGAATGGAATTTGCGTAACAGCCAATGAAAACAATCAAAAAGTGTGTTGAACATGACACGCTGAAATGTGTGGCAACTTGGCGACAACCTGTAATTTCAACACAATCAAAATTTGTGTCATTTAATCTAATTTAATCTTACTGGAGTTAGAATGGAATGTTTTATAATTTGAGTAAAGTGTCGAATGAAAATTATTCGTATTTTGCAAGCGTTTTAGAGCAGCTCGTGCAGAGAGTGTTAGCCGTACATTCAGAGTGCAGTTCAAACAAAATGTAAAACAGCTAAATACTTGAAATATTCTACTGCTGGTATTATTCAACAGCTGTTGAACGCATTTCGGTGGCTGCCTTAAAAGCCCGGATCCATAATTTGCTGCTGCACATCAGAGTCAAGACATTAGCTTAGTTTATATTGTGCCTGGCGCCAACAACTAAGTGCCAAATGATGCTGCAACTCAGCTTTTCTCACTCTCTCTTTCTTTCTCTCCATCTCTCTTGCTCATACTGATGTTAGAGCCGCTCTTAAGCAAAAACTTTGTTGGCCTTAATGGCTTCATAACATGCAACATTACTGAGCTATAAGCACTGTATTTGTGGGCGTGGCTGCTGCTGCTGTTGCCTGCTAATATGCAACTATATAATAAGCGAATGTCTCTTTCTCTCTCTCTCTCTCTCTCTCTATCTCTCCCGCTCTCAAGCGGTCTGTTCGCCTTTGTTGACGATGGCGGCACCTGGCAACATGACGACAACAACAGCAGCAGCAGCAGCAACAACAGCTGCTCCCCACTATCAGCCGTTAATAAATGTTATAGTTGTAATTATAATAAAACTTGACTTTAAGCGTTCACCCAAACACACACACACACATAAACACATACACACACACACATACACACAGAGAGAGCATAACTTTCACACAGCTGTCAGCTAACGATCTTAGAGCTCGTTGCTAGCGGCCATTGACAAGGATTCAGCTGGCACTGTTTCACGTCCACAGAGTAGAGGATATGTTATCTGGCAGACGCCTTTGAGTTACTTCCCATTCCCCAATCCGAAGGGCCCTGTCTGCACTCTTAATACACTAGCCAACAGAGAGCATAAGTTGGAAACTTTATGCGATTTATAGATCAATATATTCATATACCATACGATTATTTGGGCACTCAAGGCAACAAGTTTCAGAAGAATGATACCCTTTGCATAACCAGTATAAATGGCAAGTAATAATTTGAATAGCAACCACAAAATAATGATAGTCAAAGCAAAAGCATTAAATATAAATCATGGCCATATACACATTAGAATAGACCACGCTCAAATTGGGTTTAGTTTACAGAGCACATACATATGTACTTTCATATTTGTATAATTAATGCGTAGAAGTTGCAAGGTTATTTATTTAGGTATATTCCCAAGTTGGTTCTTAATGCAAGACCCAGTGTATCGTATGTGGCTTTTAGCCAACTGTTTGCAACGTGTCCTGCTGGTCTCCATATATATTGCACTCGCTTCCGCTTTTCCTCTCTGGCTCTTGGCCATCTTAGATTGAATGTGTCTTTGTGTGTGCTTGAGCGTGTGTGTGTGTGTGTGTGTCGTTTCTATTTGTGGTATGCGGGAAACGTTTGGCGCTGCTTGAGCACAGGACAGACGCACTTGAGTTGCAACTACCGTCCTTCAAGCAACTGCACAACCAGTCTGGCTCAATCTCTCTTTTTCTCTCTCTCGCTGACGCACTTGCCTCTGTATTCCCGCATCTTTCCTTTTGTGTGTAATTGTCTAGCGTTTTAATTAAAATTGTTCTAAATAGTCACAGTACACACACACACACACACACACACACACACACACACACACACACACACACACACAGAAGAATAAAAGTTATGCGCGAGTGCAGCGCGTGCTGAAAACTTGGCCAAAAGAGGACCCGAAATGCCAACCGGCAATTTATAGCCGTACAAAAATCTGTGCAAAAACTCTCTAAGCTACCATGAACGAAACTTTCCGCTTTGCTACTATGCTTTGTATTTACATCAATGGGTGCCATGTGACTCCGCCTTCATTTCACTGTCCGCCTCCGCCTTCAACTTGTCTACAAACTGGGCTAATGAATATTTTCGACGTACTCGTGCAGTGGAGTTGCGGTTGTTGCTTTGTCCCATCTCTCAATCTCTCCCTCTCTCTCCCACACTTCCCCATATACCCCTTCTAACCTTGTTCCAGTCAATGTCTTCTGCTCGATTGGTTGCTGTACGCCCGCGCCATTAATGCCAAATGCCGAACGCGATTGCAAAGGCGTCGAAGCATCGGTTGAAATGCGCCTGGGACATTTTGGTCCAAGCCACACCGCAACAGCAGTAGCAGCAGTAATCCCAAGTGAAGGAGAGGGGCGGCAGAGACTGGATGAGTTGAAGCTATGCCACTGATGGCATCGATGGCCGCGTACACGACCATCGACCATCGACCATTGACGTTCGCGTCCGCATCCATGTCCTTGTCTATGTCGATGTCAACTGCTGGCCGCTGCTGAGATTTGAATTGCAATGGCGCATCGAGTGCAAAACCAAATTGGAGTTTGCCCATTGCTACTACAGATTCATCTAAGTCAAATCGGCCAGCTGCTGTTGCATACCCTGCTCCCTTGGGTCTTTTTTGCATTTCCATTTTGTTATTTTTTGCAACTGTGTCTTCTCGCGCGTTTTTTAACGCTCATTGGCTTTGACTGCCTTTGGTTCATCCTTTTGCTGCTTTCCTCTTGTTGTGGTAATGCTGTCTTTTGCCTTTGCACCAGCTACCACCTCATACCCCTGCAGTCATGACCGCTTATGCCCTTTGGCAATGCATACTTTTTTTAGCAACTTTCTCTTCTTTTTTGTGAATACGCCATATCACTACACGCTGCGCTCCTTAGTCGACTTAGTTCACTGCTCCAGTTTGACATTGGACCGCCAGCCTCAAAGTTTAATTTGAGGGTTTCACGTACACGGCCGCGGCAAACTGCCGCCTACTCTTAACTGTTGCGGTTTTCTGCCTCTTGCAAGGTTTTGAACGCGCTGCAAACTAATTTCGCGTTAACCAGCCAAACTCAGCAACCACTTAAAGTAATTAAAGTGTCACAATCAGAATTCTAAGCAACATCTTAGGACCATAAGTTCCATGGAAGAGAGTGAACGATCAGAGTGAATTTCGTTTTGTATACAATGAAGAGGTAAAGATATAAAGAGTTAACACTTGCTACCACAAAAGACCTGATGGTCTATTCAAGGTATTCTGAAGCAACAAAAAGTTAGTCCCTGCACATATGCAGGGTTATTACAGCCTCGATTTTTGCTGCGGCTTATGGGGGCTGCAGATTTGCTGACCGCTTGCAAAGTTTTTGGTTCGCGACTCTGGCATTAAAAAGGCCGTAAAAAGGCTGCTGAAAAGTGCGCACGGGAGCTCATAAAGTTTGGTATTTTTTCTCTAAACTTTTTCAATTCGCCGCAGCAGTACCTAAAAAAACAACAACATTCTCGGTCGTAAGAAAGTTTTGGTACCAGTCAGTCGTCAGTCAATGGCTGTTGTTGCTGTATTTTTCTTCTTGTGACTTGGGCGCAAAGTCGCTTTTATGGCCACAGAGAAATCTCAGAGGGCGAGGTAAGGCTGAGATCGGAGTGCGGAGTGCGGAGTGGGGCACTGCGAGTCTCGTAAATAATTTTTAAGTGCAGCATATTTTTTCATCTATTTTCTTTATGTGTTTTTTTTTCAAGTTTGTCTTTTATTTTTGTATTTTCGCCGTTGCTCTTAGACGCTTTGTTTTGTTAAATGAAATTGTTTCGCCGCCGTCGCCGGCATCGTCGAAAACTTGTTCAAGCTACGAAAATTTAATTCGTTTTTATATAAATATTGTGAAAGCGAATTTTAATCGCACTGCTTGACTTTTTCTCCTTTACTGAAAACTCTTTGAAATTGAAAACAATTTCCTTGGCACTTTATCCGAGCTTGCAACGACTGCTACAGCGACTGTTGTTGTTGTCGATACCAAATGCCAGCAATGGGTTATTAGTTTTCCATGTTTTTCTCGTCTTGAAGAACGGAAATTGGTTTTTAAAAATCCATTACAGTCAACGGATATGCCATCGCCTGAGGCACATCCTGTCTACTGATTTCCACACTCTACTTATGTATATCTAAAGATAGATCTAGAGATTGCATTTGGGATTGTCTCAAGCTAACGGCAATTAAACCAATCCTCGAGCTTTCTACTTTGCCAAATTGTCTCCCAATTAGCAGCCGGTTTCAACTGCAATCCCAAATCATGAAAATTAACATAATTGATTCGAGGTTTTCACCAAAAACATTTTCTCGCAATTCACTCGCAAATTCAAGCAGCGCGCAGCAATTTCATTTGGTGGAATTTCGAACACATTCATTTCATACGAAGAAAGGGTATATTGAGTTTTTCAGAAATTGGGAATAAAATAAACTTTCAAATACTATAAGTATCTGAAATCATATCGCTTATTCACAAATTAAATATTTTCTTGATGGGAAGGCTTTTCTCTTCACTGGCAACACATAATGACGTAGTCGGGGGATTCCGGCAGAAGCCTTCTTACTCTGTTTTTTTTATATTTGCTGCTGCTGTTTTTATTTGTGTTGTTGTTGTTGTTCTTGTTGCTTGGCAATTGCATTTTTGCCTCATTGCGTTTGGCTGCGGATTTCCGACTCGTCTCTCACATCTGGAACTGCGTCCTCGAAGTTCTCCCTTGGTTTCTTGCTTGGCGGAGGGTTGCACCGGTTGTCGGTTGTCGGTTGCTGCTTCTTGCTGCTTACCGCACTGCCGACTGCAATCGATATCAAGATACACTTACAAAATTAACTATCGTCAACCTACGTGCTTGGTAAATGCAATTACTTGGCGATTGACGTTGCCAACACGTTGGGTTGGATGAAGCAGATGGCAAAAGCCAAAACACAACCCACACCATGAACATGTGGGGCATGAGACAGTAAACGGCGAAAGATGCACTCACGTCTTCAGTGGTAGGACAAGGTCGTGGGTCTTGAGCTCCAGCATCCGCAGTGTGCATGGCAATTGCATTAAGTCTTGAATTGAACTCTAATGAATGGAACAACAATCTTCATAGAATAGGACAATTGTTGCACTTACACGAAATAAAGCGCTAAAGAATTCAATTTGCATATTCTATTAGCAACATGAGCGCGATACAATTGTAACATAAAATGCAGATGCCTGTTGCGGCATGCTCTAATACATATCATTTATAGGCAAGTAGGGTACTCTAGTCGAGAGAGAGCTCTTTTGGAAGATACTCTGTAACTAGATATTTTAAATTGAAATAAATACTTAAAAGATTATCAATCAACATCTGTCAAACTTTGGCTGTATAATCGAGTATGAAGTTTATTATCTCGTTTTACTTTCGTATTAGTTACCAAAAAGCACTAATCCCCCATATTCATATGTAGATTGTTATGTGGATGTTAATGGATTGCTTTGGCAACCCCTACCGCTTCCAACATGCCCCACCCACCACAATTTTTCACCTTAAGCCCCAAAAAATAAATGAGAAACAAACACGAAATATGTTCGACTCAAACGCTTTGACATAAGTACGCATCTGGTTGACGAAGGTCGCACAAGGTAAACGAGCCCAACCAAAAGTGAGAAATCATTTTAAAGGTTGCCTCCATACCCCAGCAACATCACAAGCACACACAAAACGTAGCATAATATGCTTTGCTTGGTCATGGCTGATGTATCGCCAAATAATAAATCACCTAGATTTTGTGTCCATTGCGGGCAACCTCAGAGATTCGCCCTCTTTCTTTCAAACTCATCCCACTCAGTTTGTCATGCCACAAATGCGAAGCACTTGAAAATTATTTGTAAATAAAGGAAAACGGCTTTGGTTGATGTTTCAAACATATTGCATTATGCACAATGTGCAGCCGAGTGGGCGTGCCAGCACTTGGGACACTCTTCAAGAGTTAACTGGGCGCCGTGCTTGTGCATAAGAAAATTAAGTTTGAATACAAACATGGCGCACCAGCCCGTGCCACGTGTGGCAGCTGCAACACAATCTCAATCGTTGACTAAAATATCAAGTATGGGGCTTGCTGCTATGTATATAGGATGAAGTTGCTTCAGCTCCTAATTAATTATGAAAGTGAGAAAGCCAACATACTACCATCCGGTATAAACACACATACTTCTGCTTTATGGAGCGCATAATAAAGTAAAAATACTAAAGTACCTTTAAAAAAAAAAAAAAATATCCAGCTAAAGCTCGCAACACTTTCTGGCCAAAAGCTCTTAGCCGGGATTCCCAGGCGCAGCATACAAAGCAAATTGCTATAGTCAATTTAATTAAATTTGTTTGTTTGGAGCTGAACGAAGCACGCCTCGATAACAGGCTGGCTGCTGCAGGCAACAACCAGACAGCTGCCACAGCTTCCAACAACATTCCCAAGCTCTAACTCAATCCACAATCCACAATCCCCAATCGCAAATCCAATGTAAGCCCAAAGCGACTAAAATGCCCGCGCATCGATACAAAAGGATGCGTTTATCACAATTCTATTAACGCACCAAGTCAGTCAGATATACCCAGAGCCACAGTTCAGTCTGTGTGCTGGAGTCGAGACGAGGAGTCGAAGGGAGAGGTGTTGACATCAGATGGATTCTATTGCTGCTCTGTGTGCGAAACTGTGCGGCAGCTCAAGGGCGTTTTTCCAACCGCTTTTCATGTTTACAGTGGAAATTTGCCAGCAGCATAAGCAACAACAACAACAACAACAACTACAAATAACAACTTGTACTGTCAGCATGTGTGTAAATACAGAATAGGAGCTAGAGATTATAAATTTTTGTTGCACAAGTCGCAGATGAAATACCTTCTATTATGGCTATATTAGAAAGTTAGCTGAATTACAAACAGTCAACTAGCAGTTAACTTAATAAACAAAACTGTTGACGATTTATATAAAATAGAGTTGCGATTTTTGCAAGAATTACTCAAACTGTTGGCAGTTAGAGAAAGGGGAAAAGAATATATTAAGACATGATAACTTAACCGACCCTAATTTTACCGCCAAGAAATTATAATACCCGTTGGCAGAGTAACAGTGAAGTACTGAAGAAATATAAATATACATATGTACACATGCAGACAGAGATAGAGAAATGGAGTGGGAGAGAGAAAATGAAAGCAGCCTTTGCGCCAGTCGAGTGTAATTAAATTTCTTGTCAGCAATGGAACGACTCAACTCGAAGGATCCTTGAGTTTCTCGTCATGCATTTGAATGGAATTACAATTAGAAGGACACGCATTCAAAATCAAATAAAATTCTGTTTAAGTGTATCAAACAATGGCATAGAGACGTACATAGAGACGGAGGGGCAAAGTGATGCTTTTGATGCTTAACATGTATTTATTTAAATAATTCAGCTTGTGATGTTTTTAAATTTAATAATAGGCTATTTTAGAGACATGGCGTTAGTTGGCATTCGATTCTGCAATATTCATGAAAATCCCCTAGATTATTTAATATGCCGTCAGCAACAACAGAAAAAATAAATGTGATAGCACAATCCGAAAATCGAGCCACAATTAAAACGAGCTCAACAGCTTGGCCGGCGGTTGAATAACTGAATTTACAGCTAATCCAGGGAGCAGCCTAATTACATCCTGATCCTTTTTGTTAGTGGCATGTCCTGACTCTGATTAAATCGTTCATATCAACTTGAATGGATGTGATGGTGTGGTATGAGAGGCGGGTTGCGGAAAGTGGTCGCATAAATAATTGCAAATGCCATAGAGTTATTTGTTTGAATGTCAAATAAAACGCAGAAATCATTTTTAAAAACATTTTGTCGCTTTAGGTTTTTATTGTTATGATTGTTGTTTTGCTGTTGTCCTGTTGGCCTTGTCTGGTTGCCTTTGGCAAATACGCGTCGTATGCGCAATTTATTTACAAGCATTTCTGTTTGCCTGGTTTTTATGGCTGGTTAGGATTGGCAGCAGTTGCTTAAACATTTATGCAACGTGTGGATTTTGTTTGCATAGCCCGGCGCTCGCCCATCCAATTGATGAGTGCAGAATCGGTCCAACGAATCCCCCTAGTGCTGGTAGTCAATTCGAGGATACATTTTTAATGATATTTACATTGCTGATGGTGATTTCATATTTCACAACCAAACAAAGGTTGCAATTGAAACAAGGCCATTTTTAAATCAATGAAAGATTTACAAAATTTAATTTATTTCCAACAAACATATTTATTCTGCGAATTCATTAGGTATCGTCCAGAGCATTTCTTTCGAGAAGAGCAGGCTGACTACCTCACGATATTTCTCAAAACAAACTATTAATAACACTTTATAATTTTCCCCGTTATTTTGCAATGGGGTTGTAATCAAAGCATTACAAAATATTTACTGAAAGCATAACTTAAATCAAGTGCTCTCCAAGTTGCAGGCTATTCAAGTGTTGTTGCTGAGGCGACGACCCACTTCTGTGGCAATTTCTTCTGGGCAACCGCAAATGGCAATGTTTATTAGCCATAATGATGCTGCGGCTCCGTCAACAAAAGGAAACAAACATGGTCAAGGAAAATATGTTGATGTTTTGCCACCGCAACTAAACGAGGTTGGAATCTTTGAATAAACTATAAGTTTTGTGTGGCACACGAAGCAAATAGGATGCAAAAAAATATATATACTTAAGGGGAACAGCAGAAAAACGCTAGCAGAGCACAAAAAGCAAACAGACAAGCCAAGGAATCCGTTCCGTACCCAGTTTTCATTCTGTTCATTCTGTTCTCTCTCTCTCTGAGGTCGAGGCGACAATTTTACTTGGTTATTTATAACTGTCGAGCCTTTGTTGCTTCCTTCTACAGCTGTCTCCTCGATCTCCCTCTTTTGGCGCTGCATGTTGTGGCTCGTAAACATCTTCATTCAGTTGGTCGTGGATGTGTGTGTGTGAGTGTATGTGTTTGTGATAGGTGCACAACGTTAACAGCTGTTCGTCCTACTGCACGTCCTTGTCAGTCGACCAGGCGACCACCAATCACTCGACGCTCTCGCAAATTGCGGTAATTTCTTGTTGTCGTATTCAGGCAGCGGCAAGCAGTCGCTGAATTATAGCCAAAGTGGCTAATTTGTCACACTCAGCGCCAAGAGAAAACCGGAGACACGAGACAGACATAAATACACTGAGAAGGAGAAATTGAGAAAGAGATGAAAATGTTAGATGGGCTAATCGATTATAAGTCAGACATGGCCTTAAGGACCTGTCTGCATAATTCGATCATCCGTTCAATTGCTTATGATGATATTCTTTAGATCGACTGCTGTACAACATTTTGCCCAAGATGATTTCCTTGATATCCTGTGCATATATTGTTGCCTTAAAGCAACACACACACACAACGTTTACCATCGTCCAACATAGATTTGGCTCTTTATTGCTATTTTATGGAGCAAATACAACTTTCGGGCATGCAAAATTTGTGCTCACTGCACAATGGACAATTGTGTCCTCCGGAGCTGAGCAGACCATCGCCTGCAGATGGGCTGCTTAAAGAAAAAAAAAGCAAAAGAAAATACGATTCAATGGTCCTATGGGGCAACCAAAAGTTGTTGCTCATCTCGTGTCTGGCTTTGGTCCAGCTATTGCTGCTGCTGCTGCTGCTCTTCATGCTGCTTCTGCTTCTGCTTCTACTGCTCTTTGTATCTGTATTTGTGTATGCAAATGCCACTCTGGCTATTGGATTTGAGTATTCGGATAAACATTTCAATTGGCCATACGCTTCATTACCTCTAACCCGCTATCGAATGCCGTCCCATCCACTGCTTACTGTTTACTCAACTTTTTCAATCTGGCTACGGGAAAATGGCAATTGGCAAGGGAAATTCAAAACGAAACGCATCGAAAACTATTGAAAATTAATTTTGAAAGAAATTCGCAACAATTGTTGCACATTTCTCTTGTTGTTTGAGATGTTTCTGCCTCATCCTATGCTTTTGGTTCATTTTATTGTTGGCTGGTCTGTAATGTAATTTCAGCGCAGATCTGACAACAGTTACTAAATTATGCAAATTAAAATATGTACACATAATTACAAATGTAAATCGCTTTAATTGTGCAGCTCGAATAACTCTCACACAACGTTGATGATGCAAATTTGTGGTTAAAATATCACAAAACGCTTTTTACCACTTATATGTTCAGCAACTCGATTATTTTTTATTGTCTTGTAGTTCGATTTTTGTGATGCCTATTCAGAAATAAATTTAAATTAATGACTGTGTTATTAATATTTTAGCAAATAATATCAATGGTTCGAAACTCACTTTTCTTAATCCCTTAGAAAGGGATCTTTCTAGATTCAGTTTTATTATATTATATGGTTCAAAGTTTGATAGAGTATCTGCAAGTCTACTATTTAATAAAAGTAAAGCGATTAAAATACGAAATGACCACAAATGATTTTTATAGCCGAGTTAATTGGGGTTTACAGCGCGGTTTTCATTTGATTAAGCTCAATAATTATAGCTGCAAGCCATTCGCAAATATTTTCACAACTTTCCCATTACTAAATTCAGTCTGCTTAAATACAATTTAAAGTCAAATAAATATATAAATATATGCAAAAGCGATGACTACGCCACTATTTGCTTTATAATAATAATAATAATGATTGTTTGTCAACCATTGTCAAACTAAGCAGTTGCTCAAAACTGTTAAATAATGAGTTGCTGTCAAGATTCAAATAAGCAGTCAGAAGCTAAGGAAAATACACTTAAAAATAAAATTAATTAATCTGAGACACGACTTTATCGATATTTATATGCTTAATAAGTAAAACAATACAATTAAGAAAACATAATTTATAATTTATTAATAGAAGTTTTGTAAGGATGCAGAGCAAACAGGGCAGGCTTATTAGTAAGATTGTTCTTTCGATAAATATAAAAAATTACATTGATCTGAATAAAATGCTAATCAGATGTAATAACTGAATTTTAATTAAAAGTTAGACTAAACATATAAAAATTCAATCAGAAAACATATTTGATTATAGTTTTGCCAACAAATAAATAGGCAGAGGGCTCCATTGATACAGGGCAGCTTTTGTAAGGACACACGACCAGTTAGTAGAATTCTCCTTTCGATCAATAAACAAAAATAAGTGAACTTATAAAATGTATATATAAAAGCGTAATAAATACCGAGAGGGATTATCGGGTATGGGGACATTGTCGATTGGTAGTTAATCTATTTGCTAGTCATCATCACAGCAAACTCCTCGTAACTCAGTTTGCCGTCACCATCCTCATCGTGGGGGCTTATCATTGCCTCACACTCATCGGGGGTCACGTGCTGATTAAGATCCATCATGACGATGCGAATCTGAGCGATTCCTATGAAGCCGCTGTTCTCCTTGTCAAAAATTCGAAATGTTTCACGCAGATCATCCTCGTCTGGAGGATAGCTCATTCTGTACATCAGAAATCGCACAAACTCATCAAACTCAACGAACCCATTGCCATCATAATCGACATCGCTGATAAGCAATTGCAGCTCCTTTTCCGTCGGCTGCCTGCCCAAGGCGCGTAATACATAATCAAGTTCCTTGATTGTGACGCTATCATCACTGTCAACAAGTAATATCTCGAAGGCGCTCTTAAAATGTTCAAGATCATGGGCAGAGGGTTCCATTATCGCGTACTAAAATTTTTAACACATTTAAAATTTTCAATAAAAAAAAAAAATGAACTTGAACTGAAATAAAAACAAAGCTTTCGGTTTGAGTGCTAAAAATATAATGTGTTCCCAAACAGATGTTCAGCATTCGAAATCTGAATTTCGCCAGCTGTGATTTGTTATTGGAGTACATTATAGAATATACGAATACTTAAGACACCCCACATAGAAAGTGGCATACACTGTCAGTGTGCTCGCTGGGTCGTGATTAATTGCATGTGCGGCTTTCTACATACATACATACCACATGTACATATATATTTCATTCTGTCTCTTTTTTTTTTCATATTTCGCTCTGATATATTAGTTACAGTTGCTGCCCTCTGATTTTTTTGTATGTTTTTTGATATTTATCCGCGAAATGCAACGCATCTGAAAGCATCCAACAGAGCAGCGACAACAACAAGAATAACAACAACGACAACACCAACAACATTAAGTTTGCGCCGCATGCTGCGGTCAGCCGCACACATCAACAGCCAGGCCCATGAACCACACCAACACCACAGCAACAGCAACTACTACAAAAACGACAACAACAACAACAACTGCAACAAAAACAACAACAATGGTTGACCAGGCGAAAGTTATTTACTGCAAATCGGTCGAGTGAAGACCAGATCGCAGCTGACGACGCACAGTGGTCTCACCTGATCAATTTCCTTGCACAAATCGGAGCAAATCATTAATAAATATTCAGAATTTTAATATCTTTTAAGTATGTGTTTCATTTCCTAAAACGCTTCTGAACAATGTTTTCTTAAAGTCTCAAATTTGATTGGAATTAGCTAACTCAAAAGAACGGGTTTTCAAATTGAAATACTATGTTATAACAGAAGATTAAAGAGCTTAAAATCGGTTTAGATCCGATGAACTTTGGCCACATGTCCTGATGTGATTTTATACTCTTGTTGAGGGTTTAATTGACTAATATGTATACATAGATGAGTTCCAGGTTGTGGAATGGAACTATGCCCATAGTTAGACGGTTCAAAATTCTGCCAGAAATTGCCGAATGGGAAAAGGCAACTGGTAACATTTGACCAACCCGTTGGCTTTAAACATGCTCCAAACAGCAGAATGTTCAATTAAAATCTCGAAATTAATTTAAGAGCTAACGGAAATGGCAGCCAGGTAAACTTTTCGGTGGCCACTTGAACCGAATTGGGGGCACGGTGCAAGCAATATTTGAAAATTTTATTTTGATTTCGATTTCAAAGCTACAATATGCGCCGAGTGCCAGACAAACTTTGTACCAAAGCTTTAAATTATAATTACAACAATAGAAAAAGAAAAACAACAACCAAGAACTTACAGAAACTAAACGTGATGTTGAAAAGTTAGTTAGCAAAGCGAGAAGTTGTAATTGTTTTCATTTACCAATTTAATCCAGTTATTTAGAAATCATGTAAAACTGCAACATGAATTCTAATAAATTATATTAGATAAGATAAGATTCTACCTCAGGCACACAGAGTGTAAACTCTTCAAACAATTATCATAAACTTGAGGCAATTCCATCAAATTAAACTTAATGTCCCATATTGGTAGAGTTCGGTAAGCGTCCATTTAAGTTAAGAAATTTATGTTTTCCATCGTTTTATAGAATCTGCTAGCCGGACAATTGGGTCGACTTTTGCAATATTCCTTGCTGAGATTATCTGACTCGCATTAACCGCTTCAATTGCCGGAATGATTCAATGGGGCAACTCTTAACCTCTTTACAAGTGAATTACTCGCAGGTTATGTTGACGACAGTTGTTCACTTGCAGTTCGTTAGATACTCGTGTGCGAGTAAATCGAATATCTTCCATATTGAATGGCTGCCAGGCGCAATTGGAATCCTGCAATCCTTTTCAGCTCCACCTTCGTTCATTGTGTTAAATGTCCCGGGTCTTACACACATATATTTGTAGGCAATTATAAAGCATACTTTGCGCCATATCTTGCACCTTATCTTCGCCACTCACATCTGGGCAACGTGCTACGTGCTGGGGCGGCTGCCAGCTGCAGTCGACCGACGCAGCTGCAAAGGAGGCAGCAATAAATTATTTCACTGCTGACCACAAACAGTTGAATCTTGTTGTCGTTGTTGTTGAGATGGTTGTTGTGGTTGTTGCTGCTCACGTCTGATATTAAACTCAGCGTAAAAATAGCTTGAAATATGTAATTTTCCGGTTCAATTACAAAACCACAGCAGCGGCGTGGACTGGAGTGGACTGAGCAGCAGGGCACGGAAATCGGCTGTGTCAGGAATCCGCATCCACATCCGCATTCGCATCCGCAACATCGTGGCTAGCAGCCCAAGATCCATGTACGCTGATAACGACTGGCGACCACCAACGCGCTTGTGCGATATGCGGCTCGGATAGCACTCAGTAATTTGTAGTAAATCTCTGGGGGCACGTGAAGCAAGACTGCCCGAGCACGCTGAGTTAGAGGCAGGGCAGGGGCAGAGGCAGGCGATGCGAATGGAGAACTTTGAATGACCCGCTGCTGATATATATTCGGCGGACGCGTGCCTCATTTTAAAAAGCCGAAACTTGAGTTAAATCGTTTCCCTAACAAGTATTCCAAGTGTTAATACTTACATTTAATGAAACTATTCTTAATAACCTTTACAAGAGATTAATCTGCAACCTAAATAGTTATATTTAGGTCAAGGAAAACATCAACGCTATAAACAAATTGCTAAAGACAATCAAATTATTTACTAGTTTCAAAATAATTTAGGTCATCGTTAAGGTCGACGTGCAAAGTCGATACAGCAAAATCAAAAAAAAACCCATTAGCAGAGAGCATGGCACATTGAATATTGCAAAAAGGAGAATTGACTTATCAGCATCATTTTTTAGGATTACGGAAGTATAGAGAAAAGTATGCTGAAGAAAATATCAATCACATGGGAAAAAGAACCGTTTCGATGAAGTGTCATCTTTGTAGGAAGTCAAAGAAACGCATACGTCAAACTCATCTTCCTATTGTTTATGCAGCGCTGGTTAAGCAACGATTCTTTATCTGCTTAGGAGAATTTACAGTTGATTTACATAAAAAAATAAACAGCAGCCTACGAGTGCGACTCGTTAAAAAGATTACAAATGCTGAGAAGCAATGGAGGAAAAAATCGATGCAGTTGATGGGAAAATAAATGGTTGGTGTGGATAGAGAGGGGTAGATAGGTATAGTACGGTGCTAAGCAACTTGACTGCAAAATTCCCAGCAAGTAAATTTCAAACGTCGCACGTGGCCATAAAAACCATGCCAGGCCAACGAATGTGCCAGGAGCAGTCAGGACTATTCAGCAGCCAGACAAACTGGGTGAGGAGAATGTAAGAGCGTTGGAATAAGCAAGAAGGAGAAAGGGTTTGCTAAAAGGAAGCTACGTGTGGGCAACTGCATTTTAGCGCCATATTTTATACACACTTAAAGTCACACACAGAGAAAACAGCTAGGAAATGGTAATAGGAGTCGGGGGGTGGTGAGAGGGGCGAAAGGGCACTGCAGTCGCCGCAGTGTCAAAGCAAGAAAGGCAAACGCCAATGCGGGCAAAGATAAACGCGGTGAGTGCAGGGGCAAGCATCAAAAACAAATGGTCAAAAAGTTTTCCATTTCGTGCAAAAACAAAAAAAAAAATGTGTGAAAATGCCAGTGAAAATGGGTTAAACAAATGCCAAGAGCACAACAAAAGAGGCCGCAAATAAAATGCAGGCCAACACCCCGCCCACCGACTGCCCCTAACACACACACACACACACACACACTCGCACTTCAGTTAACTCTGTCCGAGATACGGGCAAATGCTGCGTACAACAGTGCGTATAATGAATATTAATAAATGTGCCACTGAATTAATTAATGAAACGCCGCATTTTCAATTAGCAACAAGACGCAAGCAACAAGCATTCTTCGACAGCGAACAAGACATTTCACAAGGCCACCAACTGATTTGGCCGTGGGCTTGGCTAATTAAAATTTAATTAATTAACAATGTGACGGCAAATGGCCGAAAGCAGGCAATAGAAAAGTGTCGGAATTACGCCAAAACAGCCACCATCTGGCCAAAGATTTTTGAAGTAGTCGGAAATTAAGATGGATTTTCATTTCAATGGACCATGTGGCACGTGGCGCGTGCCACATTGGCTACGCAACACATGGCCACGAACTGTATTGATTCCATCGTTGTCGTTATCGTTGTCGTTGTCGTTGTTGCTGTTGTTGTTGCTGTTGCTGTTGCTTTTGCTCTTCTAGTAATTGTTGCTCCAATATGCCACATCATTTTCGGCTCATTAATCATTGAAGTATTTTCATTAGCCTGGGCCAAGTTTCTTCGCTTTAATTACCAGACGGCCAGTGCACCCACGATAAGCGATAAACGAGAAATACAAAACCATCAATTGAATTTAGACCACAACAAAAGGCCATAAATTCGGATGCTGTTCATTTCTAAATTTCCTGAACATGAAACAAACCAAATAAATGCGTTGTGGCCCAAAATTTCTGATATGAAAATAATATAAAATCAATACAACTGTGGGAGAATAAATTCAAATAAATGAGTAAGGCAGTTTCTTTAAAATTGAAACTGCTAAGCATCTGATATCCTTCCAAGCATATTCAAGTTTCACAACTTTCTGTGAACTTCCATTCTGTTCCTGTTTGCAAATGTATTCCTAAAATCGACATTTTTCTTGTGTTCGCACCGCAAGTATTAACTTTAAACGGAAAACTATTTCGACCATTTGTTTCAGTAGAATTACTAAATATTTTGTACATACTTTTTACTATGATACTATTCTTCTTGTAAATCTAGGGCTCAAGTGCTGGACCACTGACATTACAAGAAGTAAAATAATTTCAAAGACTTAATGTCTATGACACAATCATTGGGGAATTGGACAGTTGCATTACCAGCATCAGGCTTACAAAGAGATGGTAACAAAATAAGCTGGCATTGGAATAGATTTTGTATGGCCAACTAAATTACAGTCAAAGCCATCTCAATATTTGGCAACAATTTGTCGCAGAGGCGACAGCGTTGCAGCAAATCCTGCAGATGTGTGTATGTGTGTGTGTGTGTGATGGCAAGGGAAAAGAAGGGGAGGGCTTGCATTCATGACCAGCACGTTCGGCACGTTGCTGGCCATTTTGCACATTTGACGACAGTGACAATTATCGATCAGAGGCACGCACAACGCGACGCTTAAATGGGACACTGACGCATCCTTGGACTCATTTGCATAACTGGCGAGCACCAATCACCCGCACAACCCCGCCCCTGCCCCACGCATACCCTATCAAGAGGGACACAAAAAGTGCCACACACAGATATGCGTACATACATATAATGTTTCGTGAATGTGCGCATTTGTATTCGCAGGCTGCTGAAGTTGGAGGCGCGTCCTCGTCATTTTGGCGAGGCAACTATTGTTGCAATAATAGCCTTAAGCATTTACGGCCAGCGGCATGCAATCAAAAGAATTTTGTTGCATGTTCATCTCTCCGCTTTAAGCTGTGATGCTACGATGGAGTTGCTATTGCCTAACGCCTAAATCAAAGCTGCTAAATGAAATGTCTTCATTAAATTAAACTGGCGACGAAAATTAAAATGACGAAAGACGAACGAAATGCTTAGTGGCATATTTTATAGGCCGTGGCAAAGAAATATGCGGCGATAAAGTCTGCCACTTCAGCATGCCGGAAGGACAAATATAGGCATCACCAGCACCAGCAACAACTGCACAGCCAAGCATTGCTCCGTCCCGGACCGGCCCGGCCCGCCCCTTACTTGCCTTTAGGCCAGTAATTGCCGAGTGTTTTATTGCCAAATTTTAGAGCTCGAAGTCTACGTCTAACGTCGAACATTTGTCAGGCCACAGGCGCCAACAAAGACGTCTCTCGCTCTCTTTCCCTCTCTCTCTCTCTCCCTCTATCTCTGTCTCTCTCCCTATCTATGTCTGTCTCTAACTGTAGCGCTTCGTTCGTGGTCATAAATTTTGCCACTTGACTTTTCGCGTGGAATTCATTAGTTTTGCCTCAACTGAAGTCAGTGCTGACGCCAAATTAAATTACATTTAATTGCTTGGCTCATAACTTGGGCACACAGCTCCCAAGACTGCAGTTCACAGTGGGCGAATACGCAATGTCTGCCACTGATAATGCAGGCCCATATGCTACTCTAGTACACTAAAAATAGCCAAAAAATAAATCTAAAAATAAGAAGGCAACATCATAATTCCGCTTTCATTGGGAAATCTGAAATTTCTGCTTTTTCGATTTATTTTCCATAGTAGCAGAGGGTCAAACCATTTAATACAAATACCCGTTCATTAATCAATTACTGATTTGGTGTTTTCGAATTTTCTAACCAATATTCCTCTATTTTGTAGCATTTTCGATTTGGTACTTTCAATTCAAATATAATATTGGCCAAAACGAGACTATTTATTTTCAAGTGTAGTTCTAGTAGTCGGCCCCGTGTCCATTTAACTTATTTGTCATCATTAGACAAATGTCCAGCCACAACTTGGTAGTGTCTTCAACCGAATTTAGTTGCAGCTGCTGGCCAGCAGTCGGCAGCATGACTTAAGTTGCAGCCGTTTGCTTCTGACAACTTAAACATATATATTATTCTGTTGATTTTCAAGTGAACTCAAGAGCGTCTGCTGACATCGGTTCAGGCATGCAGTAGATAGGAGTGCGAGAGCTGCAAGCGATAGCTAATATAAATGCATGTAATACATTTCAGCTGCCTGAGCCGCACAAACAGTCGGTGCTCAAGTGGCAGACTTTGCTGTTGTTGTTGTTCTTGTTGTGGTTGCTGTTGGATCTCTGCAAACTGTAGTTCAAACTTGGCTTAACTTAGTTTTTGTCCTTCAGTAAACTACATTTACCCGACAGCCGTCCAATTTGAGCTTATCCACTTGGGGGCGCGTGCTCTCGACTGCTGATAAATGTGCATGTATTAGTTGGTGTTTATCCTAAAAGCTTGAGGCGTTCTGCTTTACCCCATTGAAAGCTCCAAGCTCTAATTTGAAAGTGTTGGCTCACTCTGATCCGCCGCAAGAGAGCTCAGCAGTTGTGAAAAAAGCTTCATTTGTCTTTAGTTAGCGTTATCGATTTGTGCTTTCGATAAACACATTTAGAAAAGACTCATTTCTCTGTGCTCCTGAATAAAAATTAATACTCAGTACTCAATGAGGGATAACAACAGTTTCTTTTATTACATCATCATACTTTCTACCAAATATATTTGCAATAATAACAATGCACACTGCACAATTCAGTAATTCTCTTCTTACGCTCCTCTTGCATGCTCACATGCAAAAATATTGTAAACATAATACAACAATGTTAAGCCCATTAGAATTCTGTTGCGCACCTAAGCAATGCTTGTGGTATTCTGCAATTCTCAGTTGCCACGCTGCCAATTTGTTTCCTTTACTCAGCACGAATATTGAATCTCCCTTTCCCCGGACAGGGCTATTTAAATGCAACTCCCTCAAGCAGCCGAAAACTTTATCATCATCATGGCAATTGCTACTCAAGTCGAGTGCGGACTATTGTTCAGCTCTGCTCGTTCCTCACAAATACATGCCAAAAAATGAGCTTGCTGTGTTGAATTTCATGCAATTCATAAAAATTAATTAAGAACTAGATGTTGAAGAAGTTGCTGCTGCTGCTGATGCTGCTGATGCTGCTGCTGTCAAACACTTGACCACGCGCCAAGTGAGACAACACAGCTTGAGACAAGTTGGGAGCCACCAAACCACCCTCACCGATCTACCCACCCACCCACTCGACTGCTACAAGTTATTGCCAGTGTTATTGTCTTCTTGTTATTTCAGGCTATTGACCAGTTCACACTCAAGTTGTTTGCCTTGTTGCTTCCCCTGTTGCCAACGGGGCCCCCTCAAGTGTGGTGTCTCCAACTGCAGCTCCGACTGCTGCCTTCAACGACTTGTACATTATTTCATCTACATTTTCGTAGACAGTGCCTTTAGTTTGTTTAAGCTGTTATTTCATTTTTCACTTGCACATTGCCACGTTCGTTCGTTCTGTCCAGATAAGGCAGCTGATGTTTAACCGCACTCTGGTCTCCAGTTCCTAGTCTCCGGGTAAGTTGCGGTTTCCTTAGGTTCCGGACTGGCAACGTTGCGGTGATAAACTCTCTACATTTGCAACACTGAATGTTGCTGTTGCTACTGCTGCTGCTGTGGCAAGTTTGCTGCATAAATCGCCGTCAAATGTATTTAGATTCGGATTTGGACAGTTTTTAATTGAGTTCCGGGTCCCAAAAAGTATACAACACTAATTATAAGTTGGGAACCATCCACTGCCACGTCAGAGAAGGCAATCTCAGCATGTTTGATTAAACAGCACTTACCGTTGAGAGAAAACTAGCCCAGTAACTCACAAGTAAACCGCTGTCTGGCTCTCAAGTTAAAATTAGTCAATACGACCAAAAGTCAAAGAGGACTCGACCCATCCAAATAAGTTTCCGTTTCAATACATGGATCAAGTGCGCAGCGGGAGATGCGCCCGCATCGGGGATAGAGCTGCTAATGAAATAAAGATGCCCGATGTATCAATGTGTCTGTGAAAGAGAAAGATAAATGGTGAGAGGGGTGAAGTACTCGCAGTGGATTCATTTCAAAAGTTTGCTAATGGCTTTAAGCGTAATGAAGCCGGAAATTAGTAAACATTTTGCACATTGGCACAAGTGACACTCTAAATGGATTATGTAACCCAACTGAGAATCCAAACACAACTTTGATCTCTGCAGGTGTGCTTGACTAATGACAGCTCTAGACTATAGCATAATTATGCAAGTGAAAACTTGTCAGTTGTACATTTATCTCTTACGGCTGCTTTAATCGTAGCAAATGCAATTCAACATATTTAACCGTTAAACGTAATCATTTTGAGTGCATCCTTAATGTAATTGGACAACTTTGGAAAACTCCTTTGAAGATCGTATATTCTTTATCATAATCGATTAAAAAATAAAATAATAATAATAATTAAAACAATGTAGATACACATAAATAAAATAAAAAAAACCTTCAATTCATTTTACTTATCCAGCAATCATAATCAGCTTTAAGTAATCATTTCTACAATTTTTCACCACTGTATTTTTGCTCGTTTTTCATTTAGCTCTGTTCTGGTTTTCCTTCCCAACTGCGCCAACCTCTGATTGCTTGCTATAAGAACTGTTGAAGCTAATGCTATTGTTGTTGTTGTTTTTGTTGTTGCTGCTGCTGTGCTATTAAGAGGCCAAGTTATCATCAAGCATCGTGTAAGAGCGTGCTTCAGTTACCATCTACCGTTTAGGATAGTTTGGTTTTTGGTGGCCTCTGTAGTCTGGTGCTCATTGTCTAGGCGAAGCTTTTGTTAGTTAATTTATTAGAAGTTTGTAACTGAAAGTTTTAATGTTGCCGCTTTGAATTTGGTTTAAATGGATAATTATTTTAACAAATTGTGCAAAATGCTTAACAAAAACTTTGAAAACTCAGGCCCAAAATGCTGCCACCTCCATTTGCTGTGGCTGCGGTTATCTAAGCAAATGCTTCAACTCTGCGTCGAGCCTGTTGAGCCAGGTGTCGGGTAGGCTTTTAGCAAGATGGTAGCGGGTTGGCAGAGTCAGGATACAAATACAACAGTTGAAGGCTAGACAACACGCAGTGGCAACAGCCACGATTCATAACTCTAAACTTAACACACCGCAGAAACTTTGAAGAAGGCGCGACTGCTGTTGCTGCCGTTGCTTTGTCACGCCTTGCCACGCCTTGCCACGCCTCCTCATGGCCAAATTTTAATTAGTCGCATTTGTTGCACAGCATCCAATTTAATGCACTTGAAATCATTTCGCCAAAGTTTCTGACAACAATCGTGAGTGCAAGTAGGGGTAAAAGTTGAAGGGCTGAGGGAATTCCAGATCCAACTCGCAAATGAAATAATTGCTAAACGTTTTAAGCATGCAAAGCGACGACATTTAAAAGAGATACATGTTCATGTTCCAGCAAACGAAATCACCTATATTTCGCCACGAACCAAAAATCACTGAATAACAAAGCAGAAACCAGAAATTAAGCCTTAAATTACAGCTGTATTTTCGACATAAACAGGACTTTTTCAAATAAACATGGCGAAAAAGGGCAGAAAGTAAATTCAATTACACAAACACACACAAAGTTGCTATTACTTATGAATGGAGGGTGGGGGGGGTGACTTTGGTGGCAAGGCACTTTCTGAAATCAGCGACAAGGACTGGCGTCAGTTGTTACTTTTGCTACGTGCATCGCATGGCAATTGTCGAAAATTGCCAGCAATGGACACAACTTTTAACACAATTTATAAACGCAACGATATTTATAGAATTTTTGAATTAAATGCAAAACATTTTACCACACGCGCCTGCATAAAAGTTGATGCCACAAGTAAGCCCCCCCCCCCTGCCACAGACCAGACACACGCACAAACCCGTACCCAACCCTATACGAAACAAGCGAAACACGAAAACAAACAGCAGCCGCTTGTGGAAATTACAGCAGCAAGAGGCCACTACAAAAGTTGCCCCAAACTCGGACTTTTGTTGCGAATTTATGAGTCGAGCCTAAGCCCGGCACATTTTAAGCATTTAAATTATTTATCTACTTTGATGTATGAAACATTTTTTCAGCGGTCTTTAAGCCTCGACTACCTAAAATGGAACTGCAAATATATGAAATTGCATTTACATAATTGAAATTTTGTTATTAAAAATAAGCCGATATTAATTTACATTACAGTTACATTAACGCTCACACTAGAAGGGTATCATCTAGTTTCAATATACTTTTAAATACTTTGTGTCTGATTTTAATTCCAACATCATTTAAAATACTTTGTGTCTGATTTTAATTTGAATTCTCAGATTATTATGTTGATAAAACTTTTTTCTATTATCAATATTTTTGCTAACTAAATTAAATTTGAGCAATATAGAAATTTATATAAATTATTCTAGTATTTCGTGCGATACATATATTTAAATATTTTATTTGATTTTTAGGGTATAGAAGCTTTGACTAATCAGTCGAAAATTTGCCATCTAATTATTAATGACTTTTTGTTAGACTTGCAGTCTAATTAGTGTTTTTTGCACAATGGTATATTATGAGTACAAAATATAAATTAGACTCGAATGATACAAATAATTGTAAATTATTTGTTGGAAAATTGAATCAGTTACGATTGGCCAGGAAATATAATTGATTTTTCGAATTCAATGCGCTTTGACAATAATTTGATTTAATTTCCCAACATTTAAATAAAACTCTGCGCGCATTGAGCATTACTCAATTGAAGTAATTTGAAGTAAAAAAAAAAATAGGAAACTGCAATACAAGTGCTTTATTCTTAAATATTTTTAAGCTCATGTGATTCATGAATCCATTTGGCAAGGACAACAAACTACGATTGGTTGATTTGCATTTTACTGGCTCTAGATTAATTTTTTCCTTGCTGCCTGTTAAACAACATTTTACTTGTCGTTTTGGGCCGCACGGCACCTTTGTGCACTTTTTGTGGCTCTTGCATATTTATGCAATTAAATTTGCAAATATGCTGTGATGCCGCATCAGCCCCCCACCCACGCTTGCCACACGGCACTTTTTTTCCGTCAAGTAATGCGCACAAAGAAAATATGTTTCAAATTGTACATTTTTTTTAATGATTGCCTCACTCATTGTTAATCCTGTAACCACCTGGCTCTCTGACGCAAAAATGTGGCCACAATTTAAAGACTGTTAATAGCCAGTAACGCATTTTATATTAAGTAGGAACTAGTTGGAAATCTAAACGGATTTAAGACTTGCAGACATCATTTCATTTATTTAATATATATATAATATACATGGGACTACCATAAACAGATCTGTTAATATTTCGAAGTAATCACTATTTAAAAGTATCTCAATCTCAATACAGATATCTAAATACATCTATGAACACATCTAAAATATTTCATGATATCCTTAAATCTATCCTATTGTGTAGTATCCTCAAATTGAGCTCTGAATGGATAAAAGCAGAACAGGACGACAGCGAAAATTGCTCTATTTTGTTGTTGCAACAGATTGAATGCCATTCCAAGTGTCAATAAGTGAGACGCTGTAATGTCAATTGCAAATGCATTGAAACGAAGCCCAAGGTGAAGAAAGTGAGGGGGAGTGGGGATGGGGGTGGGCTAAAGAGTGGGAAAGAGAGAGGTAAACGAATTTTGAAATTCTTTTGCAGCTTCTGGTTTGTTTTGATAGGTCGCGGCATAAATTTACAATAAATTGTGTACACAATGAAGATATTACGTAAACGCCACGCTGTCTGCTGCCGCACGGAACGTGCCACAGGCACGCAAAATGTATTAGAATCGGAAACAGCTGAAGGCAAAGACCTGAGCAGCGAAATACGATTACGATAAAGGGGCAGCAAGCCAAATCGAGGCGCACGGGGCCTGAGTTACAGGGTAGGGCAGGTGAGAGGGTGCCACAACAATTTGTTGAGTGCGGACCGTGCAACAAGTGACAGAAAGCCAAGCGCAAGAGGGGCAACTATCGAAACTAGGCAACATCTGCAACATAGCCAACACAGAAGGGTAAAAGAAGCACACAAAGAAAGAAAACCGTCTAGGAACATTGCTTGCAGACGGCGCGCCGCATAAAAATTTATGATTATGTTAAAATGTAAAAGTGCCAACGGGGCAGAACGTGGCAGAACGTGGCAGACAGCGGCAGCGCAGCAGGTGAGCGAATTTGTGTTAATGTTCCCACTGCAAACAGCAGGCAGCGAGCAGCGAACAGCGAGCAGAAAGCACCAAGCAGCAAGCAGAGAGTAGCAAGCGCCCAAGGCGTTGCAGGACCAAGCAGACAGCCAAGTGGGTCGCCTCGTGGCATATAAAATATATGATTTCTGTGCTCAACGTAAATGCGACAAAACTGATGACGACAACGTCGCTAGTATTATGGCAAATAATGACACAACAACAGCAACAGCAACAACAAAAAAGAAACAAAAGTGAAGGAAGATAAAACAGCTAAACAACAGTTTGCTGCAATTTGTTATTTAGTTGCTGCTGTTTACTGTGCTGCTAAATACCCAGCAACCACATTATCAGCTCAGAGGGATACCACTTTATAAAGTTGTGCAGATCGTAAGATTGTAGTGATAGGAATAACAATAGTCTATGCGATTGTCAGCTTCGTTATGGTTTGGGCTTAAGATAAACGTGCAAGGTAGTTGATAGTCTGGCAGTCTAGGAATATGCGTTATTTCACTATTTGTTGTCTGATTCTGTTTCACGTGACTGTCATCTTAGGGAGATGGACAAGGAGCGAGAAGGGCCATGCAAGACATTGCAGTTTTGTTTAACTTTTAACTTGGTTGGATTTGTGACAGTTTATGTTGTCTGTCTGTTTGGCTGAATGTTTGACTGCGGGTTACACAAAGTTTGGCAAATGACGCTACGAAACAGATGTGGCCCGGCAAGTCTAGACAACTTTGAGTCTGATTTGTCTAGGTTGTAAATTACATATTTGCTTGCATTATCTATGACAAATTGTTGCCTAGAGTGATGGCACAAAAAAAGGAAAGTTGCGAAAAAATAGAAAACTGAAGAAAATGACAGATGAGTCGAGCAGAGGATAGGTAAACAGTGCCTATAGAGTATGGTAGTAAAGGGAAACTATAAACATATTTATTTAATTTCCGAAGCTTTTTACACAAAACTTTTTTGGCAGAAATAAGCCAGGGAAATAAGTTTTTGCCACCAGTAACAAAATTTGAGGAAAATAGTTTCGGTAAATATCTAACACAGACTTTATATATTTTTCTTCTCGTCTTTTGAGCGATGCAAACTAAGAATTCCGTTTGTATTAAGGCTTCTACATGAACACGTTTGCCAAGAGGTCTCTGTTATCATATATTTATTGCAATGAGACTGTACGAAATGACTTCCTGCTGAGCGTTGCATCTGCATCCGTATCCGTATCCGTATCCTCATGTGTAGTCCCTGTCCCTCTTAAGGGGCATGTGCCGCTGTGGCAGCATCAAATCGATTATGTTGCTATTACTTCCGGCAGTTGTCGCTACCAGATGCACACACATATCTCTTCGCTCCATGCTCCTCCCTAATCCATCCCTCCCTCCCCTCCCTTCCCCTCCCGCAAAACTATCTTCACATTTCTTATTGCTGCATCCAAAAGAAAAACCACTTGCAAGCGGAGGCAATCTTCTTAAAATAAATTTCCATGCTTATTCTATGATTTAGAATTTTTTCCTGGTTGTGTGTCATTTCAAGATTTGCTGGGCTAACGGCAACAGATGCCGGGGCACGCAGCATGCTGCTTGTGTCGCCCTTTGGGAGCAAATTGCGCCCAATTGTCGGTTTAGCACACTTGCCCTCAACAATGCTTTTAACAACCATCAACATTATCATCAGCGATGATGTTGGCCATTTTATGTGTGGAGGCCTGGCAGGTGGCAGCTGCATAAGTGAGTCTCTGTAACGCATGTTGCCCCATTGGTGCCAGTTGCATGGAAATTTTCAAAACAGGTCAGAGGGTGGAGAGTATTGAGCGTAGCCCGCTGGGGTTAATTTGCCAACTCAATTGACGCTGGCCGCAGAACTGCACTCGATGCTAGTGCTGTTGTTGCTGTTTGCTGTTGCTGTTGCTGTTGCATGCAACATTGCCCACGTTAGCCGGCAGCTAATTAGCAGACAATGCGCTAAGCACTTGCACATAATTGGACCAATAAGCTGGCCAACACAGCGGGACCGTAAGCCATCGCCAGCCTTTGATTGATAACAAATTTTTGCCTAACTATGCCAAACGATGTATTCAACGCCTGGAGGCGTGACCAGCAATCGGGGCGTATGGGGCGTGTGTGCCTAATGAGGCAACTTAATTAGCTAGCATTTGAGTCGTCGAGTCTTGAGTTTCCAGCACCGAGTCTCGAGTCTCGTGCGTGCCATCTTACACTCAATTGATTTAATAGACTTGGGTCACGGCTCATTGTCCTGGCCGGGAGGAGACGGAGCAGCCAGAGCAGTCTGCTTGTCCCCCAAATTGTGATTGTCCCTATTTTATGCGTGTCACATAATAAATCTTATTTGATTTGTTTACCTCCGTTGACCATCCGACCCAATCCCTATTTCACCCATTGTCCTTCTCATTAGACAAGCATCATTGTTTTGCTCTCTCTCTCTCTCGCTCTCTGTGCATATATGTACATATGTATATATATATGTGTGTTTGTGTGTGTGTTTGTGTGTGTGTGTGTGTATTCTAGAATCCCTCTTGTGTTGTTGCCAGTTAATTCGATTAAGTATTGTCCCCATTTAAGTGACGAGGTTCAACGCACGCCGGTTGCTCATTAAATTAATAATCAAATTACGTATACGCCACGTGACATGCGCCAATGTCATCAATAGACTAAAGACTATTAAATTCAACGGCATATATACATTAGGTACACATATATGTATTTATTACATGCAGCATACAAATCTATTTAATTAAATTTGGGTCGCATGTGTGGGACATTAACATTAGAAATTCAATTAGCTCCGATTATTCCTAAGTTCATTTTGCAATTTGATGCAACTGAATTTTCCATCGATTTTTTGTGCAATTTGTGGATGTTGAAATTTGTAGCTAAACGGTTTTCAGGCTTTAGTTGAGGCTGTCAATTGAATCCCTATCTCGCTGTGTTTGTGCTTTTATTTGGATTGCCTTGGAATTAGGTTCTTCAAGATTTAAAGACATCAAATTCAAAAGATTTTAAAGAGAGCCTTCAATCAGCTTTAGGATTAATTCATTCAAAAAGTTTCCACTATTTTCCAGTAAATAAGAGTCCGACGGTGTTACTCACATTCGGACAGAGTTTGGGTTATATTATATACGAAATGGTCAACTCGTGAAAATCAATCAGAAAGTAATTCAGATCATCTTTGATCTCTGGTTGATTTCGCATTCTGATTAATGCATAGCGACTAGAAATCAATCAGAAAGTTTTATAGTTATTTTTAGACTTGTGATGAGGTAAGTGTGATGGTTTCCTACGGATGGGTTATTGAATCACTCTGGCATCAAATTAATCTTCACCCTTTCTTGGCACATTGGCAATCTGTTACATGACACGAGGCGTCAAGTCAAACACTTCACTTGGATGCTATTACTTAAGCACATGTTTTATAATAAGATTCGAGGGCAACGGAAACAATTTTTCATGTGCCTGCTCGAACGTGTCGCTTGCAGAAAATCTTTCACTCTCCCTCTCTCTCTCTCTCTCTCTATCCCTATCTCTCTCAGTCTCTCTCTCTCTCTCTCTGTTACCCGCTCCCTTGCTCGCTCTCTGTTTGGTTGCTAGCTTGCATTTATGGATGGTTATCCGGCTCAAAGTTGGGCTGTAGCATCCAGCTCCATGGGACAATCAGTCATTCGTCGAGTTGGCGCCGGTTCCTTGGCTTGCTAGCAAAATGTGTCCAAAGGTTGTCCATGTGTTTGACTTTTGTTGTGTATGATGAGTGTGTGTGATGTGCGTTGTGCATATAAGGTGTGTAAGGTGTGTGTGTGTGTGTGTGTGTGTGTGTGTGTGTGTGTGACTTACACTTTCGTCAATCCATCAAAGTCGATGCCTCGTCGTCTTTGAGCCAAGGCGAATTTAATCAAGGCGTGTCGTGATTTCATTTTCAGTATATATGTTTAAAAGTGAGGTTTTGCTCAGAGTTCTGAGGCCTGAGAAAATAGCCGCAAATTAAATTTGCTGCCAAATATTTCATTGAGAAAAGGCAACCACAGTTTTCTAATTAATGCCGCAGACACACGAGCAAAGAGTGAATTGCCTCCGCAAAAGGGACAAACGACATACGACAGGCGACACCTTAACACCTGTCACACCTCAGGACACACACACACACACACGCACATAGGCTAATACGCACTAATGTCCTGTCTATGCTACTGGGTCTTTTGTTTGGCATCATTAAGTTTTGTGGGAATCTTGTTAACATTTATGATAATTGTTTCCTGGGCGTAGTCAAAGCCAATTTCTCTCTCAAATACATCTAAAATATGCATGCAATTATTTCAGCTCCTCGCACCCGACACTGATGTATTTAATTAGTTTCCGTCTGTGTTTTTGTTGCTATTATTGTTGTTATTAGTGCTGCTGGCTGTTGCAACATTATCCAAACAAGCTGGCCACACTGACTGCCAGAAATATGCACATAATCCACAAGCTGACGCGCTTTTGCATGCTTCAAATGTTTACAAATCGGATTTACTCTCTCCCACAATCTCTCTTCCTGTGTGCCTGGCTGCTATTTAATATTGTTAAGGTAACGGAAGAGAAGAAAAAAAAAAACTTTGCAACATTTTATCAGATTATGAAACACAAAATGCAACTTCCTCTGGTTACCATTTTTTTTTTTTTCTTCGCCAGCTGCCATAAACGAAATCCGTGGCAGGTTTTTCTGTACCCAATACTTCGAATGTGTGTGGCAGCAAGAAGCAAAAGTTGCAAAACTAGCAGAAAACTCATGCATACATATTTTCTCGCAAGTAAACGGAAACATTAAATTTGTATTTGCTGAGCTTTTCGCGCAACGTTGCACCCAAAATAGCAACAACAACCACAGCAAAGTCAGCAGTAAAAGCCAAAAGCTGCCGCAGCCATCGAGTATCAAAAGAAGTCAAACAACTTGAAGGCAAGTTTCCAATAGCAAAGCAAAGCCTGCGCCTGCTTCCACCTTCTATTTTCTACTTATTTATTATTTGAAAGCATTAGTTTTTTAAATCCTGCATATGTTCCCTATATTATGTAAATGCTAATACTCCAAATGATTTCCAAAACAGCAAATCATCTGACATTTTCCATAAGCAAGCATGCAAAATGTGTAAGAGTGATAAGAATAGGGAAATTAAATTAAATCAAAATAATTAAATATCAAATTTAACATATTTTAAACGATTGAATCTAATTTTAAATTCTAATCATCAAATTTTTATGTACATTTAATATTAAAATCATATGTAAATGTTTACTTGATTTCAAGTGAATATTGAACTATTCTTTTTGAAGAAGTGAAGTATTTGAATTGCATTGTTGTCATTCAAGTCATTCAAACTAGTATATAATTTTGTATTCTGTATCTAAATTGGAAGCTTTGGCGACTTTTCGTGTAACATATACAGCCACGTATCTTGTAGCTCGTAAGCCTGGTTCCTGGCTCTTGACTCTTTATCAATCTCTATTAAACAGCACTTCTGCGTGATCACGAATTGCAGTAGTTTTGTTGTGGTTAGGCCCAAACTACTTCCGGCTCAGCAAAAAGCCATGACAAATGACCAACATAGTGCATATTTATGATAGCACACACACATAAACACACACCCACACACAAACACACACGCATGCACTCAAGGCCAGTTGCACTCGCTGGGCACTCAGTGCTCGGTAAAATGCCAACACAAAGTTTATACACACGTAGTCAATTACTCACACCAGAAAAGGATGCAGCAGTTTGGCCACGCCCATCAGCCCATATTGCATACACACGCACTTACACACACACACACACACACATATGCAGGAGGTAGATATTCCATTTTGAATATAGCCCATCCGCACACAGAGGCAAAGAGAAAGCCTTATAATCGATTTTTTTAAGCACAAAACTTTAACGAATATTTCCAGATTGTATCTTTGTCACATTGCCTCACACTCCACACACGCCACACACCCCTTGCCCTGTCTTTTCCCTGCCCTGTGCAAGAGTGAATGTCATTGATATTTCGGCAAGTGTTTTGCCCGTATCTGAATTGCAGATTCTGCACACATGCAACAACTCCATAAATATTGAATGTGCAATAAAATTGAAAGTAATGCCATTGCAAGAACACACTTGCAACATTTTCGCCCCATTTGGAATCTTAAAATCGATGATAATTACAATCGAAATTTATCTGATATTATGGTCAAGTCCCAGACGTTTCAAAGTTACTGTTAATTAGAAAATTGTTAAGACTCGCTCCCACCTCCCCCGAATTCAATCGATTTCAATAAAATGTCAAATATTTCCAAATGCCAAATTCAGTTTGTGGCGATGCAACAAAAAAATGCATGTCTAAGCCGAAAAATTCAAAATAACAATGATAAAATAAACATAACATGAGAAATAATTGTTATTAAAGAAAAACTTTTATAAGAAAAATAATAAAAGCAGTATATACAGTGGCGGACAGCTTATTGGGCACAGAGTCAAAGAAAATAGGCTACTTTTTTACATAATCCTACCTAGCAGGTGGGGAAACCCCAGTGTATTGGGGTCATATATTAATTTAGATGGTTAATACCTGTACCTACCATCGCTCATTGGAATTTTTGAAAAATAATTAATGATTAGTTTATGGCAGGCAATTACTTTTTTTCTTTGACTCTGTGCCTAATAAGCTGTCCGCCACTGTATATTGTTCGCGTACATTTTTTAAAAATGTATATCTTAAGAAAAATAATAATAATACTTTGAATTTATATGTATTCGAGTTCACAATGTATTCATGTAATTTACAAAATCAGCATTACATTTATTCAAAATAAACGGTCTTTCACATTTGCACTGCTTGTCCATGTTGCAGTAGTTTTCAACTGCTTGCAAGATGTGCTCTTGAATCACACTTTGTGCACGTTAAACTTTAAATGATTTCTCAAATTTCCATTCGAAATTGTTATCCAATAATATAAAGAAGAATTTCAGTTCGTTCTTAAGTCGAATCATCACTGTCGGAGCTAACGATCGAGTGTAAGAATGACAATACCACCAGCATGGAATAACACTTGACAACTTTTGCAATAAACATCATAGTAAAAATATTAATTTCATCGCTACTCACTTGTTGAGCACCCAAATAGACCAAAGAATACTGGTAAAGATACAATTACCGCCCGTAGCCAGGATAACAGGAAAAAGACACCCAAGAAAAAGGTTGTGAATATGCTCCACATTAGATAAGTAAGCATAATGGCCGATGATTCCTAGATTTTAAAAATTAGTCACATTGGATTTAATGGAATAACACTCGAATCAGTGTCGATTGTTTGATGGAAACTCACATGGTCATGCAGCGTGGAGAACAACATCATAAAACTGAGCAGGCAGGAGGTGCCCAGGGTGATTATTATAATCGATTCCAGCAGCTCTGTGAAACCTGGAACGATGCCAAGAGTATTTGAATAATCTTGACAGAGTCAACAAATTTTCTTTTACCATGTGTTACCACCAGATAAGAGATTATGTATCCGTAAAAGGCAACCTCGGCAAATGCTGTAAGTCGGCAGCCAAATCGCAAAGTAAAAATAAATAAAAACTTGCGCAGGTAAAACATATTTAGACCGTTAAATTTTATGCTAAGGCAACTGTGATTGTTTAATTTGAAATCAACTTACGAACATTTACAATGTAAAATGTTTATTAGGTAGAAATGCTTTATGCAACTGTATACCCTTGAAATAATTCTATAATTCCAGGGTATGGAAATATAACGCCATTGAGAACTGCTTGACACATCTGCTTAACGTGAACTGGGAACAATGTTGTTGCACTGCTTATTTAACACTGCTTTTATACTGCTTTGTTTACTTCTGTTCATTTCTGAATAATTTCAAATGGGGATTTACATTGAAAACTTACTTAAAAAAAGTATTCATTAAAAATTCTATGGATATTTATTTGATATATCCGCATACATATTTTAAAAAATGTTCAGTGCTATCATTCCGAATCATCACTGTCGACATTGAGAATCCAATGCAGCAGTGAATATACCACGAGCAGCGCATAACACTTGTAAGTGGTCAATGCCACCACAACGAAAAAGAAGACAAGTATTTTTAATGGTGTCAGCTCGGGCCAAGTACTAACGTCCAACACATAGAATATCACATAGAAAGTTGTGCTGAAGATGCCCCAAATCAGATAGGAGCTCACAATGCCCGATGATTCCTATACATATATATATATGTATATATTTAATAAGTCACAATTAAGTGTTGCAGGCACGCAAACAACTTACGCGTCCTTGCAGCGTGCCCAGCAACATGAACACTGATATAACCAAGGAAGCGCCCACAATTATTATCAAGATGGATTTTAGCAGATCTCTCAAGCCTAAAACGAATCGCGTTAAAAGATGACTTAGATCATTAGATGTATGCAACTTGACCATGTTCCGCTATCAGAAGATAAAGTCCAGAGCCGTAAAGAATAATCTCACTGAAACCGATTACCCGGCAACCAAATCGTAAATGAAATACACATAGGAATTTAGTCAGATGGAACATCTCGATATATAGAACTATAATGCGGAGCCAACTGTATTATAAATATTTTAACTGTTTACAAAGAATTTTTTGGCATTTAGCAGTTTATTTTTTATTTTATTCTTTTGACATTTCACATTGCATGTTTATTTTATTTATTATTTGTTTATGTGGAAAGCGAAGTGCAAGTTATTTGGTTTGCTTCTAGACAAGGAACAAAAATGTTGAAGTTGTTCAATCTGCCTAGTTTAGAGTTAACCTGATTTTATAATCGAAATACCTGACAAACATAAATACATTTTCCATTTCATTGTACTGTAAACCATATAGTATGTGCAAGTCAGCCGAAGACTTTGGAAAGATTACAATTTACAATATAGCAACTACGAAGAAGAGTTAAATGCTAAATACTAAATAGCTATCAATAGTATTATTATTATAATTTTTATTTTTATGATAAAGCTATGCGGCATGTTGCAGTCGCGCTGTCTCCAGTCTCAGTTGAAGATCGGGCCGAATTTCTTGGGAATTAGTCGGAGAGCGCAACAACAACATGGCCAATTTATCATGATTATCCACTCTTTTTCACGAGTTGGCGACTCAAAGCTCAGTTTTGTGCTGGGCTGCTCCTAACAGCTGAGGACATCTTTAAACTTAAAGTTATAAATGTGTGTGTGTGTGTGTGTGGTTTTGTGTGTGTTTAGAGTCTAGTACTCAATGGGATTGGGATCGCGAGGCTTGCGCGAATACTTAAGGCCCAGGTTCTCGCTCACATCGTCGATGACCTCCAGCGCGTAGTCCAGCTGATCCTTGGTGTGCGCAGCCGACAAACAGAAACGGATGCGACCCTCCATGATGGGCGTGGCCGGGAAACCGGCGCCCACAACGGCAATATGACGCGTGGTCAAAGTTCGGATGACGGCACTGAGACATTGAGAAATCGATAAATGAATTAGCTAAGAAATTTGCTGCTACTCCTGCTAGCTAGCTTACGTAATTTTGGAGAACAGATAGACGAGCATGGGCACCACAGGCGAATCCTCATGGCCATAGGTAATGACGCCCATCTGGGCCAAGCGCCTCCGGAAATAGCGGGTATTCCTGGCCAGCTGCTGTACCTTGTTGCGACCTATGTTGGTGCCATCCTCGCCCATTATAATGCTCATCGATGTGTATATCTGTTGCAAGATGGGCGGCGACATGGAGCTGCCATAGCAATGGGCGTGGCTATTCGTGCGCAAGAAGTCAATCAGTTTCTGTGAAGAGGCAAAATGGAGAAAATTAATGTGATGGAATATCATTAATTTTGTTCATCGCCTAAAGAATAAATACCTTAGTGCCCGCTATATAGCCACCGGCGCTGCCGAAGCTCTTGGTAAAGGTGCCCATTAGAATATCAACATCCTTGGGATCGACGCCAAAGTATTCGACAACGCCACGTCCCGTGGGACCCATTGAGCCAATGCTGTGAGCCTCGTCCAGATACATATACGCCTTGTATTTCTTCTTCAAAGCAACGATCTCGGGCAGGCGAACAATGGAGCCCTCCATGCTGAAGATGCCCTCGACGAGGATCATGATCTTGTTCCAAGGCTTGCCGCCGTTCTTCGGATTGCCATAGCAGACGCCATTGCTCAGCACACGGTCCAAATCCCGCATGTTGTTGTGCTTGAACACTCGGGTTGTGGCGCCCGACAGACGCAGGCCAAGAATGATGGAGGCGTGATTCTTCTCATCGCTGACAACCAGACAATTGGGGCCCAGCAGTGAGGGTAGATTGAGAGCGTTCGTCGCGAAGCCCATGCCAAAGACAATGGCATCCTCGACGCCACAGTAGCGGGCCGTCAGCCGCTCCAGATCGATGTGCATCTGAGTGTTGCCCAATTCACAGCGTGAGCTGCAATAGGCCAAACCATTCTCCCGAGCACTCTTCTCTGAGTTGTCGGCACAGGCGCCAGTGGCGGCAGCAAAGCCCAGGTAATTGTATGAGCCTAGATTGAGGCAGCGCGTCTCGGTCCCAGTGAACCTAAAGCTCCAGCCATAGTCGTCGGTGACTCGATCCTTGAGGACCAGTTCGTCGCCGGGAACGCTGCATATGGGACGATTCCAGCAGTCGCGCACGCGCCGATAAACGTAGCGTGAGTAGAAGCTCTCGAAGGCATCGTAGAGGGCCACGTACCCGTCGCGCGCCTTCTCCTTGTGCACCTTGGGCGTGAAGAACAGCTGGTTGATGTAGCCGAGTATCATGAGCAGATAGAAGCCCAGATAGGTGAGGCAAGCCGTGTGCAGGGGCACATCCTCGAAGGATGTCTTCTGGAAATGCTCCCGTTCCGCCGACAGGATGCGCTCCGCCTGACTTGGCTTGAACGTGTCGTCGTCACACGTCTGCTTGCACGCACTTGTGGCATGCCCCTCGTTGGCCGCCGGATGGTAGCTGCCCTCGCTGGCTCTCTGCAAAGGGAGCGAGATTCAGAGAGATTAGACGGGAACTGTGCTTGATTGATTGCCAAACTAATTTGTGTGCGTAATATTATCTCGCTGGAATGCCGCTTATCTAATCGAACGACAGCTCGCTATCAGAATGTCCAAAACTAATCTAGCAGCCCTCAATGAACAACAAGTGTTGTTGGGAGCTTACATCAAATACTCCCCTTTATTATAAAAGCCATGCAAATTTCAATTATATTATGCGACGCACACACGAAAATGATTAGAACGAGACAAATATAGCTCGAATGTTTTCAAGCTTAATGCAGAAAGCATTCCGGTGACTTCACAAGCTAATGACTTTTTTTTCCATTAGTTGGCATTTTTTATTAGCTTTTATATTATTATGTTTACATTATCTGATAACATATGCATATCTTTATGCAATAGCATCTATTTACTTCTTGGCCTATGGACATCTATTCTTTGGGCATACAGTCTGAACTTTAACTTTGGCATTTAACTTGATTGCGTAAATTCTGTGATTAAATTATATTTTATAAAAATATGTATGATGTATGATGCCCTCTCCAGAGCAACTTAAAGGTGTTTATTAGTGTGGGGTGAAGGAATTTTAAGTAATCAACACATGACCTGCATTTAACAAATATGATTTCGTAGTATCAGTTGCTCATTTGAAGAGGTCTTACACCTCTGCCAGAAACATTTGTCTGCCTGTCTGTCTGTCCGTCTGTCTCTGTAGCTGGCTGTGATTGTTGTTGCTGTTGTCGTGTCGTCAATCAGCCAATTAACATTTAACTACCAGAATACAAAAACTGCGTTCAATTTTCTGTCTCTCATTTGCTCGCAGCATTGTGCACTGAAGTCATTCAAAATGTTGTGTCGCCACTAGTCGGATATTTGAGTCAGTTGCTTTTGACATGGAAGCCATATAAATACTCTTACACATCTATATAAATACAGATATACAGACTGTAAATTTAGGCAAGGCACATACTTTCCGCAGTGCGTGTGGGTATTTATTTATTTATTACGTAGAAACTATGTATACATGATCCGATCTGATATCGTACATTGGAAAGCTGCTCACTAAACAAGTTGTTGAACTGTTACTGTTGTGTTTGTTTTCATTATTATTGTTATTATTAATGTTATTATTCCAATGTATATTTGTATGGCTCAATCATTCAACGATAAGCCAATGGCGACGATAATATGTCATGTTTGTTATCATTTGGCTAGCTTACGAAACTCATTTTACACGGTCCACTGCTCCAATCGTGATTCCGTCTGGTTATATGTGGAAAATACTTCTAATGGAGTGCATGTGTACTTCAAGTTAAGTGACTATCGAAGAGCTTTAACAACTTAATTCCCTAGTGACTTCATAATTTTCTTTATATAATATATTCTTATCAAATAAGATACCGCATTAAGTGCGGCGTACCATATTTTGGAACTTCTCCACTTCGATTCCTTATCAATAAGTGTAGGAATTGGGGGTGACACATTCTGCAGGCTTTATCGTTGCCCTTACATATCTTATTCTTGACTTACTAGAAATAGTGACTAATGCCAGAAAGTCTTACAAAACTGAGATAGTTATAGATCTCAATGTCTGATTCTTCTAGCATAGAACTATTTAATCTAAACTCTTTTAGCAGTTCTCTTTTGCAAACTCTTCAATACTGTATACTGTATTACCTTATCGATGCTCTTAAAGCAAAACTGTGTTTGAATTGAGCACTATTGTTCACGTAATAGTCTGGACTTTATCAGAATACTCCAGATTTTAACATTTACCACTTGTTCAAAGTCAAAGCTTTATCTATCAATATTAATTCGTTGGACTAGGGATATTCTGTAGGTATTTACTGAAGTATTTCATTTTCATATTAAGAAAATTCGCACATCATGCCACTTTGGAGCTGTGCGTCTCTCTTTTACTCTCTTTTTGCATGACATGAATTGAAAACGCTTATCTATGAAAGCCTTATGGCCAAAAACCGTGAGACATAAAAATGAATCACTCCACGCCCAATTCCAATTGCCCGCAATTACCGGCCTCGTTCTCCAAGCGCTTTACGTAAAATCCATGCTAACTGCTGATAAGAAAGTAGAATGACGCGCGTGCAGCGTGAGCGACAAAAAAAATTGGTTGCCGTTGCCATCAACAAAATATGTGTCGGAGGACGTTGCAAATTGCAGCACGCAGAGGACACAAAACAAACAAAAGACACCGGGAGAAAAAGAGAGAGAGAGAGAGAGAAATGGCAAATATTGCACTTAAAACTGTTTGCTGGGGTGTGGGGGATAGCAGTACGAACAGCTGACAGGCTGACCTAGAAAATGCGGCAATGCAAGTGGCGCCAAATACATTCCAAATCACCCCCGCCCCAATGCGAACAGCAGCAGCTGACTTAATACACACATACACGCAAACGTACTCTCTCGTTGCTCGCTCTCTCCTCATGCACACGCCCGTTTATTCGTTTACTCTTCGCACGAGCACACACACACAGGCACAGACGCACACAAAATCAATGACGCGCCGGCACAAGGGAAACAGAACAAGAGCAGAAGCAAAAGCAAAAGCAAAAACATCTTCGAATTTAGCTAGCGTGCTGTTTGTTGTTGCTGTGATTGTGGTTTTAATTTCTTTTTCGCTCCACTCACCTTGAGGTGAAGACCTCCAGAACGTGTTCGAATTTCGGCGTAGGCTGGCGCCGAAAATTTGACTTTCTTGATCAGCAGCAGCTGCTCCTCCACCTCCACCCCGTCTAGCTGCAGCTCTTGCTCCTCCTTATTCAGCTCTTTATCGTCCTGTTGCTTTGCCATTTCTCGCGGCACAAAGTGTTGACTGGGAATGTGGCCATTACCAATTGGAGTAGAGGTTTTATTGTTGGCGGCACTGCTCTCGTAGCTCTGCGCGAAGGTGGCGCCGTCGCCGTCTATGTTGCCCATTGCGATTGCGACAAATCGGCGAATTCCCTTGGTATTTACGCGCAGCGAGTTTTAACTGCTTTCAACTAAACCGTTCGCCAGCCCGTTCGAACAGAATGTGGAATTTTGTGATGAGAGCCACGGCAGTACACGATACACCCTGTGTGCGTGAGGGCGTGTGTTGAGTTTTGCCACAGCTGTTATCGAATTATGAAAACACCCTGTCCGTTCGCAGCAGCATGTTCACATGCATTTTCAAATAAACGCGTATTAAATTGGCATATTAACAAATGCAAAATTGGTATTTCAAATACATATATAAAAACTGAATTATTCATTTATCATACATTTACTTCAACTAAACGATCTGTTAATGCCACAACTTCGAATGTTAACCTACTGTTAAGCCACAAAAAGTCTGCTGTTGGAGTGGTTGGCAACACTTGGCGCAAATTCAACAAGCAGTGTACAAAGCAGTACAGAAACAAGCCGTGCAACAGTGTGCATGCCAAGCAGTTGAAAGTGGCTTTCATTTTCTGATAAGAATTCATTTTAAGATACAAAAATATTTGATATTTATCAAAACGAAATTTTAAACCGTCTTTTTCTTAATTTACAAGACAACATTCTTCATATTGGGCTGATATATCGCTAATCGAATAAATTAGCAAAGGAATCCGCAATCATTTTATGTGAATTGTTTCGATTTTGTGTCTGTCTCTCGAAGAAAAAAGATCCGCAAAAAAAGAAGATAAAAAAGTGCGTAAAGCGGCAATTGTAGTAAAATTCATGAGAATTGAAATCGTCGCAAAGTGCGTTGACTTTATTGAATAGGCCTATTATTCCAATTGGAATAATCAGACAGACGCGTCTGACAAATTCAGAAAACGAAAACTTTTTACTTTTTTTTTTGTTTTTTTCGACGTTTTTTTTGTGTTTTTATTTTGTCTATTTTTGCGGAAGAATTTGAGCAATTTGTAAATGAGGCGTTAGGATGGAAGATATATGGGAAATAAGAGTCTCTGGCAGAGACTATTGACTCACTTCAAGGATTTTTCTAGACAAAATACATTTGGAAAACAACAAAAAACATTGAACTCAACATCTTGTGCTTGCCACGAATTATGCGTCGAATTTGTTAAAGTAAACAACACAAGCAACAACAACAACAACAACAACAACAACAACAATAAAGACGTCATCGATTGTGGCGGCAAAAACAATCAACAAGCGATTCCAAATTGTAATTAAATTGAAACTGTTTCTTTGCCTTCGCCAATAAATCCAAATCACAAATAAAACTCAAATCGCAGCTTATTATTTAGGCAGCGGTGGCAGCATATGCAAAATGCCAACAAGTTGCCTGCAACTTCCCCACCCCCTTCTCAGATCACCCCTTCAATCAGCGGATCAGCAATTGTTGCATCGATATGCAAATTATTGCCAAATTGTCGTCGTCGCCATCGCTGTTGTTGTTGTTGTTGCTGCTGTTGTTGTTGTTGTAGTTGTTGTTGTAGTTGTTGTTGTTGCTGCTGTTGTTGCTGCTGTTGTTGCTGCTGTTGTTGCTCTTGCTACTGTCAGCCCTAACCCTTTGCTTAGATGCTTTTTTTTATTTATTTTTTTGGGGCCCAGAAAAGGGGTCACGTTGAGAAGCTTGTAGAGTGTGCAACAAATGGCGACGCGACGGCGGCACCCTAAAAAAAGCAACAAACATTTTGTTACACAGACGTGTTAATACTCTAACCTAATAGATATACACTCGATGGCGGAGAGTAGCTGACTAAGAGATACTCTGTATACAAGAGCGAACACACACGTTGAAGTTCCGCTTCTTGATTGAGAACTAACTGTGCAGATACAATTTTAATCAAATACACTTAGAACAAAATTGGACTGGATTTCAGAAAATACAAGGATTCCTCGTATATTTATAAAAGTATTTTCCGAATTTCAGAAATAATAAGACGCCAAAATCCATTGCAATTTGTTGAGTGTAATTTGATTTGTATTTTGTGGCACAGTTCAGAGTGCACAACAAACATGAAATACCCCGCTTGTGAAGGGTATGCAGCGCTGAGTTTGCCGATAGTTGGCCAATAGCTGGCATAGATTGAGAATCTGGCTTATCGCAGACACCAAACGACCAAATCGGCGACTTATTGCGACTTATTGTCATCGAATTGAATGCCAAAATGTGTGTTGTTGTCGCTGCTTGATTTTTGCACTTTCAGCGTTCAGCGATATCAATTACAGCGATTTGGTCGCAGTTCAAGTACGTTTGTCGATTTGTCGATTTTGTCGATTTGTGAACTGTTCTCTTCTGTTGTGCTCCTTATTTTTTGGGGCAATTAAATTTCAAAAATTGTGTAAGCCACTGCAAGCATTGAGGCAGCAACAACAGCAGCAGCAACTCATCAGTCAGCAGCAGCAACAACAACCATTGTTAACCCATAAACTCTTGTCGTTTTGCATAATTACGAGTTTGTGCGCTTAATAAATAAGAAAAGCGCAGACTTGCAGCTCCCCCCTCCTCCCTCATCCCTCCTCCCTCTTCCCCATCCCCCAGTCCATGGCATCCCCACCCAATCTCAAACCGACGCGGGCGTTGCTCTAACAAGCATAGAAACGCGCTAAAATCAGCTTCGTCTAACGGCAACAACAGCTACAACAACAGCAGCAATAACAGCAACAATAACAACAATAACAGCAACAATAACAGCTACAATAACAACAATAACAGCAACAATAACAGCTACAATAACAACTGCTGCAGCAGCAACATTATTTGCATATGTGTGTTTGCGAGTGTGGGTGTTTTGTGCAGCCATTGTTGTTGTTCCTGTTGCTGTTGTTGCCATTGTTGTTGCTGTTGTCGCCGATGAATCACGCGTGATATTTGCGTTACAGTTGCAGCAGCGACGCACTGAACTTTTGTCACTTTTATCTATCTATACACTCACTCGGGGCACATTGCATTTCTCCAAACAGCTGGCAACACTTGAAGACTTACTCAAGTCAGGCGTGAGAAACTTTTAAAATCAGTTTATTTATTCGACTCAGAAATATATAAAAAGTAGAAATAAAACATTTTCAACATTTATTTTAAATAAAATGAGATAAAACTTGTAAAAATTCTGGAGTAGTTAATTGCAAAGCTGGTTCAACATTTGTTGAATGCATTTATTTGAATTAGTTGAGATGCTCCAACACAGATGCGAAAATGTTATTCACAAGCCAAAAGACTCTGAATTGACTATAAATAAAGATATATATAGTCGTATATAATCAGTATAGAGTACTTGAAAAATTACAGTAAAATAGGAAGGAACAGAAAACTTAGTTTGACTCATTAACTAAGCGGGATTCATTTTACAGATTCCAAACTGAATCGGATTTGTCATTATTCGTTTACCAAGCGTAAATATGATTGAAAAGTGGCTCAAAATTATTTAAAATAGAATCAATAGCATAAAGATCACTCTTAGGCCAGACTTGGACTCAGATTCTTTCCAGTTTTTAAACATAAGTCCGACGAAGCATTTCCGGGCATTTCCTCTGGCTAAAAGCACACTCAAAAGCGATTCAAGATTTAGTCAAAGTATTCTAATAAATGAGATACAATTTCCGAAAGGGTATATATAAGTCGGTGGTCGTCTGCAGGCACTTCTTATTTATTTGCCTGCCCGATTCGCCTGACTCGCCTGTTTGTGTGTGTCTCTCTCCAAGTGGACTTTGCGCCAGGCAGGCAGGCAGGCAGCAGAGTAGTTGACATTTTCATTATGCGACTTGTGGCTGGGGGCCAAGTGTCGGTCGCCATTGCCACCGGCGGCGACAACAACGACAACTATGAGCGGGGCGTGGCCTGGCACTCAGTCAACTGAGTTTCAAATGCGTTGACAGTTTTGCTTGTCAATCGTTTTGTGTATCTGAAGTCAGCTTCACTGTAGGTGTTGCAACTGCTCCACAACATGTGATTAAGCTGTGAACTGGAATGAGAATGAGATGCAGCGAACAACGAGTGCATAAACCATTGTCAATCACTCCGATCAGCTCTGCGGCCTATCCTAATAAATCGCCAGCTAACTGTATTTCTATGCTAATCTCCCAAATCTGTGGGACTGGGTTGGAGAAATAATCATTCTAGTTTCACTCAAGTACTTTTTGTATATGGGTCATAAATAACTTTTTTTTATATGAATATTCAAAGTTTATTTTCAATTTCGAATTGTATATATTTTTTATTGTTTTGTTTATTCCATAATGGTGGCTTTCCATTTGTTTCCAAAGTCGTTAGAAAATCACAAATTACAAACAACAAACACACACAACGAAATAACATCAAATTTCAATTATCGAAGTGGCAAAAGGAAGCACGCTGAGCAATAGGTGACGACCCAAACGAAAAGCAACAACAGCAACAATGACAAAAAACGTAAACAAGTGTCTCAACAAACATGAGAGGGAGCAAATGCAAATGTGGACACAGCAAGCAACAGTCAACAGCAACATCAGCAACAACCACAACCACAGCAACAACAACAACAGGCAGCTGCCGCTTGAAAAGTTGTTGAACTATTCGAAAGTGATTTTCACAAGGGCAATTAATGTTTCAATAAACGATATTCTAGCTGAAAGCACAACAACAACAGCAGCGGCAACAACAGCAATCGGATGGTATTAACAAATTTGCGAGCAACATATTGCTGCTGTTGCCGCCTCATGTTGCAAGTTGGGCAAATGTTATTGAAATTGGCTTTTTATGTTTATGAAAACGGCCGCTGAACTGCGAATCTGTACAAAGCCGACAGACAGACATTTGGAGGGTGCGGATGGGGGGAAAGGAGAAGGGGGTTGGTGGTTGGTGGTTGCAAGGAGCTGGTCCAAGAGTATTTCTGTCTGTAGATCGGTTTCGGTTTCGGGATCGGGTTCGCGTTCGGACGCCGCGTTAATTGCCACCATTTGCAATCGTATTTATGGCTCACGCCTCGCTCACGTTTTGGCCATCAACATCAACAACAAGAACAAACACAGAAATAAAAACGACAGCAGCAGCACCAGCACCAGCAGCAGCAGCAAGAGCAGCAGCAGCAACAGCAGCAACAGCAGCAGCAACAGCAGCAGCAGCAACAGCAGCAGTCTCAACAACAACGCATTTGCAGTGCGTACAAATGTTTAGCTAAGTAATTGCCAATTTTATTGGCCAGCTAATTTGTGGGCGGCAGCCATCTGAAAGTCAAGAGTCGAGACGACTCCACTCGCCGAGTCGTCGTCGTCGTCGTCGTCGACGTTGCGTCTGTGAAAATATGTTGTGCCACCAAATGTGTTCTTTTTCTATGCCCATGCATGCCCCACAAAATGGGGCAGCTGATCTTTGATTCCATGGAATTGTGAGACGAGCTATTTCCATGAATGGAATCGCATTTCAAACCAAAACAAAATGCAACTTACAACATTGAAGTACAATTTTCTTTGCCTGTCTTTGAACTGTGAGGAAAATTAAATGTTTACAATTATAAATTTATTCAATTAATAGACATTTTGGGATGTTCCAAGTGAAATGCTGAGGCATGGAAATTTTAAACTTAGTCTCTATAAAGCATCATCATTGATCCCCAAAACAAAGATAGCAAAATGGATTTGACCTATTGTCAACTATACTCTTACCAATTCCTATCTAAAAATACCTAAGCACTATCTAAATTTCAATTGAATTAGAGAAGACAGAATCTCTCTGGATGCAATCAATTTGAAACCAGTGGAATGAATAACATTCCACATGCTACATAGCTGGTTATTGCAGTGCCGCAGAAGGTCAATTAAGTTGTCTGTGCGACTCTGATTGGGGGCGAGCTGGAGCTGGTGCTGCAGCCTATAGACTAGATTGACCTGTGTGGAAGCTGCTGTCAAGGCTGCACAGCAGCAAAAGGTGTAAAGTGAGGCACCAACGTGATATCTATGACTCTTTATATGGCATCGGCAAGCCCTCTAGTTAGTTGTTGGTTCTCTCTATAATTTGGCAGCATACCAAAGGAAAAGTACAAAAAAAAACAAGCCACATGCAAATCTTGGCCCTTTTTGTGCAGTTTTGGACAGCCAACACTTTGTTCTGGGTATGGGGAGAGGGGGAGGCAGGCTGAGCGATTTGGCGTTTGGTAATCGCAAATATAAAAAAAAACGCAAAAAAAAAAAAAAAAACAAATGCTGCCGCAACTAGCACTTAACTTGGCTTTGATTTGAAGTTCGTGTCCCTATGCTAAGTTTGCGGCGGTCGCATAGTTCCAACACCTTGCCAAGATGGCACAGCGAGAGCGAGATAGCAAGACAGATTGAGAGTTGGAGGGAGAGGGAGAGGGAGATAGCGTTGGATGTTTGAGTGAGTGATTAGCGTTGCTGTTGCTGTTGCTGCTGTGGGGCTCAAGTGGAAGTCGGTCGCAACAGGTTACCCATGGGAAAAACCTGCCCAGGCCGACCAATTACCCAGGTTTGCCAGGCTCGCCAGCTTTTGGATTTTGAAATTTGAACTTGAGGCTAAAGGTAAAAATTGTTTGCCAAGTAATTGGGCGCAAAACGAGGCTGCGAATTGTGTTCGTTTCAGTGTGCTCCTGCTGCTATTAAAAAAAAAAAGTGGGCAACACAAGAAACCAAAGAACTTAAGAGGCAACATGGAATTGTGTTTTGGCCGAGTGCGTTAGTTAGAACGTCGAACGCCAACGCCCCAGCAACAGTTACAGCAACAGCAACAGCAACAGCAACAGCAATGGCAACATCAGCTTCAATTGCAGCTTACAAAAAGTCGTGCAAATGCCAGCAACAACAACAACTGAAATAGCAACAGCAACAAATCAAGCGTCAGGTGCATTTCCATCAGCGATAATTCCTTGTTGCTGTTGTTGCATCGATTGCGGAAAGCATGCAACAACAGCAGCGCGGTGCTTGTGTACCTATCACAGCTCACTGATCAGACAGCGTTCAAGTTGCTGTTGCAGCCAACAATTGTCTTTGGCTGCAACTGCAACTGCAAACTGAGGCATATTATTTGCACTTTATTATCACGTTAGTAAAATGAGCAAAACGTGCAGCAATCGTCTGGAGCGGAGTCGACTGCAGTCGAATGGTCCAATGCGCCCACCCACCCAACAAACAGCAACAACAACGATTTGTTGGCCACATGTTGTGGCCAAAAAGTGGCCGGCTGCTTGGCCAGTGGCTGGCTGGCTGCACCTTTGACCTTTGCCTTTGGATTTGCTATTGCATTTGCCGAAACTTAGCGTCTAATTTCATATTTCTAATGGAATGTTATCAATGAGTCAATGAATGGTAGCCACCGACAGGGCAGACAGGACAGACAGGCGGACAGACAGGCGGACAGACATTTATATTTATTTAATGCTGTTTTTTTTTTTGTTTGGCTTATTTCGTCTACTTTTGTTGGATTTTGGGCTTGCGTTCAACTGTTCTGCCAATGTTAATGCAATTTAAGCTGATATTCGAGTTGGCAATTTGACGCATAAATTGCAATTATTCTTGTTGTTTTGTGGTGCTAAAGGTGTGTTGTGTGTGAGTAAGCCACTAATTTGTTGGTCAGCCGTTAATTTTCATGTTAAACAGAATTGCCAAGTTTGAAATGATAAATCGAACAACTTGATACAAAACTCGTCAGTTTTGACTGCCATTTTAGCGATTTTGAAAAGTTTAAAATGATTAAACAAACACCTTTGAATTAAGCTTGTACTTGTATGAAATTAAACTGGCAATACAAATTTGGATGTTTTGATTTATGTAAACATGCGCATTTAATTCTGACAAATACAACTGATTTCTTATCAATTATTTTACTCTGTTTAAAGCAATAAAACATATTTGTTCCCTCCCAAAGATACTTCCATGAAAACCTTTGCAAACTGAGCAGAACTGTTATTTTTAGTTTAACTTCACTAACTAAATTTATTGCTAGAATTTCCTTAAATATAATACTTTTTATAATGTTGCAAAAATGATACCAAAACTTTTTACAATATAAATTCACAAATTCCTCTGGCAATGTCTCAAAAGTAATACTGAAACAGCAATGACGTAATTCTCACAATCTCTCCCTCTCTACCTCTCTCTCTCTCTCTCTCTCTCTCTCTGTCATCTGCTTCAAGTTAGCTGTTGCATTCCACAAACGTCCTTATTCCATATGCCCTCTTTTCACGCTCTCTCTCTGTCTCTCTCTCTCTCTCTCTGTTGATCTATGTGTGCTACTCAGATTTTTGCCATAGCAACCGCTTCTATCAATCATTATATTTGTCCCTGAAATCAAACGCAAAAAGCATCCTGTTGCACAGGCGAGCAGCAAAGTGTGGCAAGTGCCACTTCCGGTGCCACATTCCAGAGCGTGCCAACAAAAAATAAATTTGCAACTGAGCAAAAACAAACGCACAGGATACACACAGAAAACGAAAGAGATAGAAATAGTGTGGGACAGAGAGAAAGTGAAACTGGGAAACAAGGTCAGGGTACAGTTATACACATACATGTATATACACAAATATATATATGGAAGCATTTGAGCCAGTTGCAAAATTGGCACGACCAGCAGCTGCTGAGTCCTTGAGCCACAAACGTAACAAGGACACGAGCCAGCCAACACTGAGAGAGACAGAGTGAGGGACAGACTGAGAGGGAGAGAAAGAGCGCGCCTGAGAGAGTGAGAATAAATGCTGCTGCTGTGATGGCAACGCCGCAGCAGCAACATTTCTGTTGAATGCCGCTGGCTGCTTTTGCTGTTCGCCTGGTCGACGAAGGCGCCAAAATTCAACATTTTTCGCTGTGTGCGTGCAACGCGGCGTCGCCGACAGCGCGAGAGAAGCGGCAACAACATCCAAAATGCCTGACAGTCGGTCAGCCGCGGGCTCACCCCTGCTTCCATCGAGTGGTGGATTTTTAGGAGTTGGGCTCACTTGAGCCAAGCCACATTCTGCTCCTGCTCCTGCTGCTGCTGCTGCTTGACGGAGCGGAGCTACTTTTCGAGCAGTTGTGCGGATAATCCCATTTGCCCATTGCATGTTGTTGTTGCTGCCTCAAAGCAAGTTGTAGGGATTTAATATATATATATATATATATACACAATATATTTAACATATACAGGCACACATTGTATATACGAATTGAGAGAGATTGGCTCAAGTGCGCGACACGGCGTAGATTTTACTTCTCAAATGTATTCGGCGCACAGCGCCAAACAACAGCCTGCCTTCTCTCCATGAGTGTGCGTACGCCTGTGTGTGTGTGTGTTTGTTTGTGTGTGTGCGATGGCTATTGGGGATGTTAGTCATAGTTAGAGCAGAGCACACACACACTCTTGCAGAGACGCAGCTCTGGCCACACATTATCACAGCGACACGCATTTTAGATGAACAGGCAACCAAAAACAATGCGCAGCGTTACCCGTACTAAGCCGAATACTGGCAGAGAGAGAGAGAGAGAGTGGGAGAGTGGGAGAGAGAGTGCCTGTGAGAGTGGGTGGTTGTGTGTGGTGCAGCAGCATCCACATTTGGCGGAGCAACCCGCCTACAACATTACACGCACACAGAGGAGCGACAAACCTGCGGTTCGTGTTCAGAGGCAAACAGAGGCGCAGAGATTCGCACAGGCAGGCAGCTTCCTGAATTTCGACACATAAACCGACTAAAGTCCTTGCTCGCATCCACTCCCTCCCTCTCTCTCTCACTCTCATTCACTACCTCTTTCTCTCTCACTCTCTCTCTATTGTACCCCCGCTCTCTTAAACTATTATTTTGGTAGTGCTGCCACCTCCGACACAATTCGCCGACAACACATTCTGAACACACCTGTTGCGTCAGCCGCTGAATGTTCCAGCTTTTGCATCCATGAGCTGTGACGTCACAGCATCACAACAGCATGTTGTTTTTCCACTGGCATCGATTTTCACACGCCTCTCTTGGGAAATGATAAGAATGCCAAAAGTTTCAGGCAAACATAAAGCGGGTGTAGCTGGATGCCTGCGTATCCCAAATGCCTCGCGTACGCACACGCACACACAGCCACGCCCACACACACCCATACACACTTATTCACTCCCGCATCCCAGTTATACCAAGTAGGAGGGGGTAGGCGTGGGGGGCAGGCTTACGGAGGTGCCACCCGCTCAGAAGGGTACACGCCAAAGTCGATCGATAGAAATTTCTTTATACATTTTTGATAAGAATGCGTACAACTGACGAAAGCCAAGTGTATTTCGTGATTGTTAGTGTTTGGCTGTGTATGTGCGATGTGTGTGTGTATGGGTGTATGTGCATAGCAGTTTCAATATTTACACTTGAGTCAACCGCTGGGCTTTCGTTTAGAGTAGCTGACCTCAAGTGCCCACTTAAGATTAGTCAAGTGCCTTTCAATTGTTTTGATTTGTCCAATAGCTATATATATTTTATATATATTTTGTAACTGTTGATAAAATATTAGTTTGGCCTTGTCTCAATATCTAATCTCCATTATAACCGCCTGTCGTAAACCAAATAGCTTTGTCCACATCCAGATTATATTATGTATTTATTACAAAAAAAAACGAATTATTTTTAAAAATGATTTTCTCTGATTAATCATTGGTCGAAAGCTGTTGTTTATATAAAGATGTCTGTGTATATATATCAGATTGGTATGCAACAACTGTTAAACGTATTCTTCAACCACAATTTGCCGCCCATCACTTTTCTTAATCACTTGCAACATTGCTGCAACTGCAGCTGCTTCTTGGGCTTAGTCGTTATTCGTCCGAATTTTTCAAGTGGCAAGGGCTGGAAGCGTTTTGATTTGCGCTTTTCAAAGTCATTAAGCCGAATTAAACGGCAAATGGACGTTGAGCTAACGCAAAACGAACTCAAATGCCAAATTATTCACTGTCGGGGAAGCAAAACGCAAATGCAAATGCAATTTCCAGGCGCACAGGCCAAACAATTGCAGCAACAAAATATTATTGCCAAATGCGACGCCCCCAACCCTCTCCTCGCCCACTCCAGTAACCACTGCCAAATCGATGGGGTCGCTGATAAGACGATGGCGGGCAGCTGGCAGCCAGGCCAAAGTCGACCCATTGCATGGCAATACAAATAATAACCGAGGCCCCCAAAGAGAGGCCCAATTGAACAGACGATCGCAGAGTGCAGTTGAGTCTAGTTTTTGGTTAGTTTTTAGTCTGCTCAGTTGGCGGTATTCAAGGCGAGTAGCTTCAGGTCCTAACTGCCGTCAATTGTTGACTTTAATTTGTTTTATTGGCGCAGACTGTGAGCGATGCAGATAACGCTAACTAAGCGGGTCAGGGCCCGACGCCTGACTGCCTAACTGCCAGTCAGAATGCCTGTCTGCTTGTCTGCCTGTCTGTTTGCCTGCCACTGGCCCCAGATCAGCAGCAGCAGCAGCAGCAGCAACCTCTATTGTCTAGTAGGGAGATATAGGGGGAGCTGTCAAGAGCTCACACGTGTTATGCGCACACACGTCGTATACGCAACCTGAGCTAAACTGAATTACCATGACAATTGAAACAGCAAACAAGTAGCTAAATATTCAAGTTGTATATATGCCCTAGCTACTATTTTAATATTTTTAATACCTTTAGGAAGTCTGAGCAGCAGTTTCACAAAACGAGAGAGAGACAGAAAAAACAAACTATCACAGACAGACAGACACAAAAGCCCCCAAAAGTCACAAAGTGTATTTACAATAACAAAAGGCGCATTTCGTGGCGAGGTTTTCCACAATAGAGATAGGCAGGTCTCGCTGGCTAATCAGAATTGTAAGTAGTGAGTGCTCCGACTCTTCGTACCTCTTCGCATTCCACTTATCTTTTATGTAAATTACCTGCCATAACAATTTCAACTGACTCCTCGACTCTGCCCCGCTGTCTCTGTCTCTGGCCCCTACTTGTGCCACTGTCTACGGTTACAATTCGGGAAGTCAGCGCATAAAATGCGAATAAAAAATACAACAACAATACGAAAAAAATAGTTTTAAGTGTGCATATAAATACGAGCACAAAGCAAATTATTGTCGAAATGTTTAATGACAAACTGTTGATGCCATGTCACGAACTTTTCTCCATCTCGCCCGGTGCAGGATCTGCGTCTTGTGGCAGCCGAGAGTTCACGAGTTTGTAACGGATTTGCGCTCACTGTCTTACAGCCAATAGTATCCAATATCTCAGTATCAGGTTCATGGCGAGTCTGACTGTAGATTGTGGACTCTATTGTGACTGGAGACAAAGTGTGCATGATGAGCAATGGGAAGACATCAACGGATTGTCTTCAAGAAATACATTTAGGAAAGTTCAACTTGCATGATGAATGGTGACTTTCAAATTTAATTAAGCTCGGCCATTCAACTTTGTCTTTCAAAACAAATCAAACTGAACTCTAAGCCAATGAAAAGATTAGGATTAATTGACCTTGTCTAAAAGTGTCAGCGCCATAAAATAATGTACTGCTTAAGGATTTGCTTGTTAGCGATTTGATTATTTTACAAAGATGCCAAATTTACAATAATATTTGATTTGTAGTTATTTTGTTGGGGTATTTTTGCCTTCAATTTTTACAGCTGTTCTGGAAATAATATGTAGCTCAAGTTGAGCTTGAGTTTGCAGCGGATGTGCATCTTATCATGCTAGAAGCTCGGATTTATTTACATATTATTGATGAGTTCCAAAGAACTAATGTTTGCTGTAAATATTGGGCTAAGGTAATGCTGCTGTCCAATATGTCCAATCAGATGATTTCATCAGCTTCAAAAAAGAAAAAAAAAACAACAACAAAAAAACCCAAATAACATTTAGATCTCACATTGCATGCATATGAAGCGCGGCAGTCGAAAATTGAGAAACGGGCATCGATGCGACATGCGGTATGCAAATGCAAAATTGGCATGCGGACGAGTATTTTGTCACAAAAAGTCATTGCGCCGCAAAACTATTGCAATATCATCACCAAAAGAAATCTCTCGGATAGGGTGCATTGCACCAGGCGCTATTTCAGGGCCAGCTCGTGTTGTTCTCCATATAGTAGTTACTCCACTATCAAAAAATGCCAGCCCGAATCAGCCGAGAACACCTTGAACTTCGGCTGACCGACTGTTTTGGGGAGTAGTCAAAATAATTTATGCGCTAAGCACCTAAGATATTCTAAGATCCCCAAATACAAATAATCAATGCATTTCGCTTGCAGAGCTCCCACAGATCTTAGAACCCAGATCTCACTAAAGCGATTCGAAATGTGTGTCATATATGCATGAGATATTTGGCGCCGATACTCGTAGCATACGAAATGCGATCAAATGCAAACACAAATCTTATGCAAGTCACATCGAAAGGTGCCATCAAGTCGGCAAAATTCCTTTAATGCGCATCGGTTCAATGCTTGACATTGACATGTGCCAAGGCTTGCTGCCGGCTCAAGTTCTTGCTTCTATGTGAAATCCCTCGGCGCAAATTGTATTTGTGGTAAAAACAACTAAAACAATTTCAAGTCTTTGGCTCGCATTTAGCGCCATGCGGACACAGCATGCAAAAATCATTTACCATTTCACAGTCCCAGTGCCAAACCCATTCTCAGTCCCTGTTCCATCATCTTCAATGTGTTAATTTCTTCCAGTTGCTTTGTCAACTGACCCAAACATATGCCCAGCATGTGTGTCCTGTCTGCCAGTTTGAGCCTGCTTAAACAGGCGTTGGCGTAGGTGTGAGATGCAACACTGATAACCCTGGAAAAGATTTGAGAACCCATATGTAAAAACACATAGCCTGTGTATACAAGAAATGGCTTAAAAAGGTTCACATCTTACAGCCAATAATGCACATTCTAAAAAGTCGATCAGTCCAAGTCGGTATCAAGAGCTATAAGTGCATAATAATAATAATTAATTACAGATTCTCATTTAGTAGTTAATTGTAACGCTTAATTTTTTGTGACCTTAATTTTATACAAATGATTGAGTAAACATATACAAGAAAAATATGCAAAATATTTACGTAGGGTTTACTTTAGGGATTTATCTTAGATGGTGTGTATAAGGCCTTGCTCCGGCCTTGTTCACCTTCGACTTCTCAGGTTGGTTGGTTCCCATGGCTGATGCATGCCAAAAACCGAGTTTCCAACAAATAGAAACTCCAGCAGAGCCTCGCTAAACAAATTTTAGCGCCTTTACCTTTTTGGCAACGTATGCTGAGATAATAGGGAATTGGGAAAACAAATGGGACGCGGCAGGGCGTAGGGCATGTGCTGGGAATGCAACATGGACATATGTGAGAATCCAAGTTGAGGAACTAGTCAAAGCACGTACCACAAGCGTAGGTGCGATCGGCAATTGTTGGTGTTGTTGCAGTTGCTGTTCTGCCACATGATAATGTGAATTCCTACGGTAAATTTGTTTTGTGCTTTTCCCGTAGCGCCGGCCGTGTCCAGGCGTGTACCACATCCGAGGGATTTCTCAAGGAACAAAATTCACACATTACGCGAGTAACGGCGCCTGCTACGGAAAAGAAAAGAATCGAAAGAAAAAAACACACAAGTCACAGTTGCATATGTTGGTCCCGTTTGGGCTCTGACCCACAGTTGGGCACATTGGTTCGTGCTACAGGATCTTCCCACAGGCGGGCACCAAGCTGTCTAGACCGTTATTCAAAAAATTCCATATGGTATTTCCTCAGTCGATGTTGCCAAAATTATCATAAAGAGCTATATTTTATAACTGGGTTGGCACAAAAACGACTTTTTCCCACCGTTCGCCCATGTGTGAGGGAAATCCTTGCTATTGGTTTTTTGCACAGCCCCTGGGAAAACTGTGACTGGAAGTGTACCTGAGACGGCGACGGGGACAGAGACCGACAGAGGCGAACACGTGGCCAGTAGCAGTGTTGCTGTGATCATTATTAGACTCGCTGCTCAGCACACATCTCTCAACTGTGGTCATCTCTAGTGCACAGGTTGTAAAGGACATGCCACACCCCTGACTGGCAGGCCAATGAGCGGCACTTGACTCCATGCGCCGGCGCAGACGCAGACTCTCCTCCTAACAGGTAAAAACGGCGACAGCAACAGGTAAACATTTGCCAATATAACATTCAGTGGTTGCCTTTGACGCGTGTCAAGTGTATTCTGAGTATGTGTGTGTGTCGACAGATCACAACTACCTGTCAAATTAGGCCTTAAAGGTCATCATGATTACAACTGATTGCATTAGAAAGTTACCAAAACTTCACAACCAAAAGTCATCGAAGCAAGAAAGATGTTCTCAGTAAAAGCACTAAGCACAATCATTATTTATAACATTATCTGTATTATCTGTAGTAACAGAAGAAATACTGAGTCATTTGGTTAATCTGCAGGGCTTTTACATAATAAATATCATTGCGAACTGGCAGAATTTTAGTCCAGTTTTCATTCCGTACCAGATGGACCCAAACAAAAAAGTTGGCCACTTTAATCAGTCTATAAACAAATTGAATTTATTAATTAACATTTGGAGTTCCTGAGCCAAAACCAAATCGCTTATATGAATCCGAATCCATGATGTCATCATGTAAATCAAGAGGTGGTGGACTGTTCTGAAACTGTTCGGCAGAGAAGCGAGTCATGAGTATGCCAAAGCCCTCAATCAAGGATAGCAATATTCCACCAATGATCGCACTTCCCGCCATGGCGGCTGGACCATTGCGTGCCGCCAAAATGCCACTGGTAGCGGCGCCACTCACGATCGAGTTCCATGGATCCTCCTTCTGCCTGTAGTGCACCAGGGTGCAGTCAATCGTTGTGAACATACCGCCCCAGACAGCAAAGTTGCCGGCAATCACTGGTGCGCGTGCCTTCACAGCTGTTATGCTCCCCACGAGGCGGCGACTCAATCCTTGTGGTGCGTTCCGGAAACCCTTCACTGCCTGAAAGATGCCGCTACCAAAGGAGCCCATGGCAAAGGCACCACCAGCGTCATCCATAATGCGATGTGGGCACGGCTCACGGCTATATTCTTGCATATTCTAACTGCCGAAACTTTTCTTATATTGTTAAATCAATGTCGAAAGATAAAGCAAAACTAAATTTATGCAAATTTACGATTATTTCTGTTTATACAATTTTTTATAGATTATATAATGAAGTTAAATAAAAAAAAAAAACTCATAGCCTGCTTGGCAAACATCAATTCTATCTAAAAATCTATTTATTTAAATGTAAAGTTAATGCGAGTTTCAAGCAATTTTCTGGAATTGCAGTCACAAGGAAAGATCATTGCTTTAACACTTTAAAACTTGCTTAAGTAAAACAATACTTAATGGGTTTCAGTAAACTTTGGCATGAATCTCAATATAATAATAAACTCTACCATATTTACCACCTGGTCGGCTACTCGTTTATTATCGGAACACTTATACATATGTATATGCACAGAATCATAATTTAAAAGAACAGGGTCAGTTGTTCCGAGGCAAACAAAACCCGCACGTGGGGTAATCGGTGATCGGGGATCGGGAGTGCGAAAGGGGTTGGGGAATCTGTTCGGTGGTTTTCGTTAGAGCTTCGATAAGAGTTGCACAAAAGGTTAAATAGCAGAAACGTCGAGTGAAGTTAACCATAAAATTTAGTGCCAGCCGCACGGTCTGGTACGCAGCTGGATGGCTGTCTCGAAGGTTGATCCGGTGTTCGGTGGGGCAGGGACTGGAGTGGGGGGATTGGACATTTCTAAAGACGCAATTCATACATACAACTGTGAACGGTGGGAAACGGAAACAATGAGACCGATTGTCATCGCTCGATAGTAGACGCAGTCGAGAAGCTTGCGATGCGATTGCCCCATAAGTTGCCATGCATAATTATCACGCGAGCATAATCAAATTTTTGGATGAGGTACCGAAGAAGGGTCGGAGGTGGAGGGACACACATAAAAAACTTGCAAAGCCGACACAACTGTGTTTACACAGCACATGAAACACTGATGTACAGAGTTACTGAGGGTTCGGTTTGCTCTGTCTATCCTTAGATGGGTATCACAACTTGCAATGACTGTGCGACAAGGTGTCAAATGCTACTAACAAATGAAAGTGAAACTCGTAATGGCACCTGGACACACACACACACACACACACACACACGCGACACAGTCTGATATGTTCAGTATATGTATTTATAGCGCCAGTCTCCAGTCCCTGATCCATTGTCTCAGCTCAGTTCTACTCAGAGGTCTGCCTGTCTGTCGACTGTCAAGTTGACATGTAAATCGTTAGAACGTGCTGGATTGGATTGATTGTTCTCACTTTAGCACGTTTATTGATTGTCCAAGGCTAGGGGTATTTGGGGGCGGGGCGGTGTATTCAATTTGACACTCACTGATCATTTGTCAGGCGGCGAGAATGCTCGATAAACTTGTGTAATTTGTAATTGTAAATACGCGACTTTGTCAACTGGGCTCATTGTTATGTTGTGTTGGAAAGCAGCGCATTTCTCATGAAATCTTCATTTTTCGTTGTTTTTTATAAATGTTTCCAATTTTTTGTTTTGTTAATGTGGGCACATTATGATAACTATTCAAAGGATTGGCAATTTCTACGAAGGATTTGTTTGGGTTTGTTGTGGTCAGCGTTGCCGGTTTTCCCACGAATTCATTTGGCTATTTCATGGGAATGTGTTTTTTATAAACTGTTTAGATCGTTAGAAATCATTATCATTATTGATGTCGTACATAATTTGATTGGATTAATAGTTGTTTTGGTTTTGTCACCATCTTTGCTCAATACATACAAAAATGTGTAAGAAAATTCTGTTATGGCTGCTAGTGAAATATTCGATGAATATTTTAAGGTATTTAATATATTAATTAATGGGCTTCGAAAATAAATATAAATAAGATAATCTATAAAATAAATAAGTATAAATTTGTTTACCAATATAGTTTAATTTTTTCCATACACCGAGGATCAAAGAGAGAAATAGATGATCACTTGTAATTTTTTTTGTATATTTGGCAGACTAAAGATTCTGATGGGGCAGCTGCTGTTATGCAATTTGTGTACCATCTTATGGAATGCATCTGCATAATGCGAACAAGAACAAATCGGAACAAAACTGATTTACCTACCATTGAACTGCTGTGCACATGCCAAAACGCGAGAAAACAAAACGGAGCAAAACAATTGCGGTTGCATTACCCTAGTGGAGAATATGAAATTCAACAAATGCAAAATCAAAAGGCAGCCCAGCATCAACAAAGGACATGCCTCAGGTAACGATAAAGACGGCGGCGGTGGCATGCCGCCAAAAACTGGCAAGGAAGCGCAGGCGCTGGCGACTGTTGTTAGTGGTGGTGGTGGTGGTCGTTGTAGTACTGACGGTGCTGATGGTGGTGCACTATTGTTTGTCACATGCCCGTAGCAGAGGCGAACGCTCCCCTGCTTCTGAGTTCGGCTCCTGCTCTGACTGTGATTATTTTGATGACGATCATCATGTTTTGTTCGTTTTTGCTTGAATTATTCTCGGTGTGCCCATTGTGCGCCCGCAGATGCAAGTCAACGTCCGAGTCCTGAGACAAGCCCTGTCCTTCTCTCTCTCACACTCTCAACCTCTACATGTCTGTGTGTGCAAACAGATGCACGTCTTGCCAAAAACCCCTGGCCAAGACGCTGATGCTGCTGACGAGGCGCGCCAAAGGAGCAGCTGTCAATGCGAAGCCACCAACGCGCAAGCCAACACCCTCAACAGCATTAGCCAAGCATCGGCATCCTAGTAACCATCTCCCGGTTGACAGAAACTGATTTGTGCTGCCTGCCCTGAGCGACGCAGATGCAATCCTTGTGCCGTTTCCTTGGTTTTCCGTTTGCATTGTTGGGCCTGTCCCGACCGGTGTAATGAGTTTTTTTCCGTCAACTTACTTTTGTTTTGGGTATTTTTGTTTTTTTTTTGCCGGCTGCCAAGATTTTTTATTTTGGTTTAAGATCCTGCTGCTGGGCTCTGACTGCCCAAAAGGTGCTAAAAATGCTGTTAATATGGGCGTAATGCTCGGGTTTGACTAGATTTTTGATTGCATCAGCTGCGGAAGTCTTAGATGCGAATTTATTGAGAATGTGGGGTTGATCAACTAAAAATCAAAGCAAATGCATCTTTATTGTACTTTACTAAAGCTATTGATAATGGTTTTTGTATAATTTTAGATTTTATTATGAAATAACATTCCAGGAAGTCCACTCTATAAAGTCCATTAAAAACATTAAGTCTCTAAACTTATATTATATGAAAACCTCTGTCTTCTGTCTTCATTTAAAACAATTAAAGCATCTTAATATCTTTCTTAATTTAAGCCGTGATCTTTATTCACCTACGTAAGGTCATAAAAAAAATGCTTGTTACCACCACATTATTTTTATAGCTTCCGTTTCCTCATGACTTCGTGGTCCTTAATCGCCGCAACAGAATTAAAAATATTTACACACTTCATTTAGAAGACACATTTAATAGGCTAAACAGCACGCTTAGCGTACACCAAAATCAGCTTACTAAAAAACAGTGTACAGGGAGGAGAATAAGTAGCAGGAGGATGGGTATGAGGATAGCGACAACAACGTGCTGACATACAATGAACATAATGCCGACGCATTGACAGGATAACGAAGCATGAATAGGCACGAAACCTGCGCAAATGTCTCCTGGAGTCGGGAATCAAGGCAGATGGCAAGTGGCAGGTCGTTCAGAGGACGAGGAGCTTCCTTGGGGGTTGGCGTCGATTTGCGGGGTCATTCACAATTTGGCGAGAACAATGGGCCACAGGTAGCAGCAGTAAGGATTAAACGGCACCCGCACATAATCGTGGACAGAGCAGTCAGACAGACAGACAACTCGATACGGCCAGGTGATCCAACTTTTTGATTTCTTCTGGCTAAGGACATTGATACGCCGACGGCGGCTGTGGATTCCTGGAAGCAATTCCTTTCGTTGGCTTTTCAAAACATTTACTCCAATGTGTCTGTTCAGTCGGTCGATCTCTCCCTCTCTATCTGTCTTTGTCTCTTATTGTGTCGTAAGGTCCTGATGCCCATTGATTGTGCAATGCACCCGTGGCAGTGATTTTCTTGCTTCCCTGTTTTCTTTCTTTGGCTTCGATTTCGATTTATGGATTGGAAGTTCTTTTGTCTGTGCGAAAAAAACAACAACAAGAGACGTCAGGTCTGCAGTTGTTCCAAGGATCTGGTCTGGAGGTAGTAATCAACCATTCATTGTCAACGACATCACACATCGTATATCTTGGGCCATAGTTTGTTTTCCTTGGTGGTATTTTTTCAGTTCCTTCTTTTCTTCATGTTTTTATATTTTTTTGGCAAAAGGTGTGCCAATGCACCGGGTCTCGTCGCAGTTGAGGGAGAGAGAATTCTCAATTCGAATAGAGACAAAATGGACTACATGATTACAAGGAGACATAAATATTGATATTTAAATTGAAGAAAATGTGAAAAAAAATTATATATTATGAAATATTCCCTTTGGCAAATTATGTTGAAGATTGTAGAAAGAAGTCTATAAGAAAATCGCCTGTAAGAAAGAGATGCATCAAAAAAGGTTGATAGCTATATTTTATACCAGTAAGATTGCAAAAAACATTTTTATACTCCAAAAATATGTACTCATGCGAAATCTAATTTCTATACTCCTTATGCGCTCCATTTCGTCTGCTCAGCTGCTGACCCAGTGTACTCTCTTAACAATACAGTCCATGAGGTATTGTGTGCTGCAACAAATGCAGGGAACACAAGGTGCAAAAATGGGAAGGGCCCATTGTCTGCAAAAACTACAACAAGATCTGGAAACCTAGAGACGCACCTGCAAATATCCTAACGGAATCAGGAAAGGTACTACTACGTTGGGAAAAAGGGGTTTCTCCGCGGCGTTACCTGATGAATGAAGTGAGGCTAGTGGAAATATCGCTATAGCATAATCTTTACCTAATGCTAATGAGCGGACTAACCACGGCTCACATCCCAGCAGGTACTTGACAATTGCGGGACGACAAGTGCTAGGAGGTTTTTGTGTTGGGTGACTGGGTTTATCCAACTGATGAATGAATCGCGGGTTATTTCGCGATATCCTGCGGGCAATTCCGCGTCGATATTAGCAGAGTGATCATTAGACAGTTGCCTAGAGATGGCAGCGTTGTTAATTGTGCGGAATAACACACGTAATAACCGAAATGGCCGGAATCCGTCAGCAGTCAGGTATAAGGAGGCTGGGTGAAATTCTCGCGTCTTGTCGTGGATTGGCCAATCGCTGCTTGTTTTGCTTGAGTTTCGCTGACTGCGTAATTGGATAAGCTGGGAAATTACTTTAAATCCAATGCTGATCCACATCCGGACATTTTCCGTGATGCAGAGTGATGTGAAAAGGGAAATCCACCATAGGGAAAATACGAAATGCGAAATATGGGTTGCTTACGTGAAGCATTTTCCATCACACCCATGTCCAGGCATGGACAGTCGAGTGCTGCGATTGGTCAGCCCAAGAACGTGATCGCGATAGGAATTGGAATTTTAGCACTTGGAATTTTGCACTTTTTGTCACCGTTTGGGTTTATCAAAACTGTTGGGTTTGCTACATTTGCCTCGGTTTTTTCTTTGTTGTTCACACATTGGCCTGGGAAACTGCATGAAATGGGGAATATGCTTGCTATTTGGTTTTTTTTTGATGGCTGGGAAATCAGTTTTCACTATTGTGGGAAATTGGCTATGCGGGCTGAACTGTTTTCCCAGCCAGGACATGGGCAATACAAATCTTGCGCCTCTCCAGTGTTTGATCAAATGCATGTGGGATGGTTGTTTATGTTGCATGATGAGGCAAGCTCAAGTCAAAGGTGGAATATGGTGGGAAAGCTTCCCAATAAGAGCAACCAGTTGAATAGTTCAGGAGTAAACGAGTAAATGGAAAGCAAAACCTGAGAGTGTGGAATATCTAGAACTTTGGCTACAATAATTCAGTGTAAAGCGTACCCAAGAGCTATTAGTTTCCATGATGCATGGCGTCTATTTATAAAACTCCATTCCATTCCAAGGTGTAATGTCAATTGTAATGCCAGCATAGCTCAGGTTCAATTTGCCTCCCCCCGTTTGAGGCACCAGCGCAGTGGCAGATGTGTATGTGTTTTGGGAAAAACTACCCCCAATGGCAAGTTCGGGAATCCAATTTGACTCGTGAAAAATGCCACCGCTCGTATAAAAATAGAAACTCAATGGCGAAACGAGGCAATTGAAAGCGAAACTAAAATTCTCTGGATGCTGACACAATACCTGCAATAGATTGACAAGAACGTACCAAGTGCTGGAGGGGAGCGTTTGTATATTTCTTTGACGAGTTATTACAGCACGGATGTGCGGGGAAACTGGAGAAGCTTGTGAACGAACGATGAGGTCGACAGAGAGCAGAGCTGCAAGCGAGAAGCTGTCATAAGTTATCGCGAGAGGCGATCGTAGCGCCTGTGCCACAGGGAGCTTGCCTCAATACCTGAGCCATAGACACTGAGGGTGCGCCTGCGTTGGATGCTAGCTTGTTGTGAGAGGGATTCTCTCAAAGTGCGAGTGTTTTCCTGAGAGAGCGCTGTCAGGTAGCTTCAGCGCCAGGTAGTGCGAGCGAGAGAGAGAAGCACGCAAGCGGAGAGCACAACAAATGGGAAACACGCAATAAGGGTATGGGAAAAGTGTGTGTGTGTGCATTGTAGTTGTTGTTGCTACCTAGCAGTGTACACGTGCGCCCTGCCTTCGCGAGTGTGTGTGTGTGCGACTGTGTGAACTGAAGAAGAACCACCACCAAATGGACAGGCAGCAGCCCCGAGAGAGAGTTGTGCCCGTGGCATATAAAAGAGCTCGCTCGGCCCTCGACCTGTCACAGCAACCTCAGCGTTCGTTGAGTAAGCAACACTCTCAAACTCAAACTCGATCTCGTACTCTCACAAATCATCAGTGTTACGGAATTACGCGCTACCAAACCCACCGATCTTCATCCAGAAAAATCATCTCATTTCAAACTCACAAAACTAACGACATGGCCGCCAACTACAAAAGCTGTCCGCTGAAGAAGCGCCCCTTTATCTTTGTGGAGGAGCTGCCGCAAACGGAGGCATTGGCTTTGACCAAGAGTTCACAGTTTGCCAAAACAGCCGTGCAGCCACAGGAGGAGCAGCCACAGGATCTCTCGCTGAAACGCAAAGCCAACAAAATTGACTTTGAGGATTATGAGCTGCCCGCCAAGCGTGAATACGTTCTCAATCTATCGAAGACACCGCTGACATCACATCGTGCCCACTCACCAGCGTTCAGCTCGGCGCTGCTCTCACCACCGGCGGAGTCCAGCAGCCAGGATTACCAACCCACTGATATACACATGCGTGGCTTGACAGCTGCCACCGCCGGCTACACAACGAATCCGTACCAATCGGCTTTCGTGCTCGCCGCTGGCTGCAATCCGATCTCCGCTTTGTGGAGCAACTATCAGCCTCACTTGAATAGCGCTGCTGCGTTCCCATCACCAGCCAGTTCAATGGCCTCGCCGCACTCGGTCTACAGCTATCAGCAGATGACGCCACCATCAAGTCCCGGCTCGGATGCCAGCTCCGAACCGGAGGATCTCTCCGTGCGCAATGACATTCCGCTGCCGGCACTGTTCCATCTCTTCGATGAGACGCGCAGCAGCAGCCACAGCAGCATTAGCTCCAGCAACATTGCCCCATATTCGTACGCTGCCACCTCCAACATCTCTGGCTCGAGCAGCAGCAACGCCGTCAGTGTCTCCGCCAAGAATTATAGGTACAAGTGCGACAACTGCCAGAAGATGTACTCCACCTCGATGGGCCTGTCCAAGCATCGCCAGTTCCACTGTCCCGCTGCCGAGTGCAACCAGGAGAAAAAGCAGCATTCTTGCGAAGAGTGTGGCAAGCTCTATACCACGATCGGAGCACTCAAGATGCACATACGCACCCACACGCTGCCCTGCAAGTGCCCCATCTGCGGCAAGGCCTTCTCCCGACCTTGGCTGCTCCAGGGTCACATACGCACTCACACTGGCGAGAAGCCCTTCCAGTGCCCCGACTGCTCACGTTCCTTTGCCGATCGCTCCAATCTGCGTGCTCACCAGCAGACTCACGTGGATGTGAAGAAGTACGCCTGCCAGGTGTGCCACAAGTCCTTCTCGCGCATGTCCCTGCTGAACAAGCACACCAGCTCCAATTGTACCATTACAATTGTCTAAGCTGGTTCTGCTCCAAGAACACCAACAACAACTGAACCAAGGACGAGGCCACGTTGACTGTGCGCCGCAGAGACGCAGACGAACCAAAGCAGACACATTCCGCTGGCGAGGATTACAGCTTACCCAATAGACAATAATCTAGCCAAGACTCATAGACTCATTAAGATCCTTTCGGTTTTGGTGCTACTATACATTATAGTTTAATATCATATTTATTTGAGTTTTTAAAAGTTTGTAGCTCTTAAGTATGTGTACATTTGCCAACCCAATTTATCAGACAGCATTTGACCAAATTCAAACATTTAGCTCATAGTTTTTATTGAAACTTGTATAATTAACTCATTTTAAATTATGTTTAGCAAATGTTTATGTTAAGATATTTGATAGTTCTTAAGGCCATATATATATTTTACATTAAATAAATTAAAAACAATTGCAAAAGAAATTCGTAATTGTGTTTATTATGTCAAAAGGTACAAATATTTCCCTTCTTGCAGCATATTTCCCGAAGTGTTTTAAAAAGGAAACTCTCTCCGCCTTTGGTCTGCTGCTCATATTTCTTTTGCTCCCATCTTTTCCTATTTGCACCGTTTTTCATTTGTATCCATAATTTAAGACTCTCTTTCTTCCATTTGCAATAATATCAGATTCTGCTTAGGCAGAATACACCTTTTCGGTGGCAAACAATCTGCATCGAGGCACTTCCTCTTAACCCGCCCCTGATATTTCATCAATTCGTATCAGAGACATTTTTGCACCTTTGGCAAAAGCAAATATTTAATTAGCTGCCACAGGACATTATCGAGAAATGCTCGCATTGCACGTTTCCTGCGCATTGTTCAGGTCCTTTTTCCACTGATTGGCAGCAGCAATCCTTTGGCCCAATTGTTTACCCAAAGGATCTCGGCGCATGCGTTCTGTCGCAGGTGATAGACGTAGCAATAAAGGACGACGACGGCTGCTTATCGAACACTATTTGAACTGTCTGATTGACATGACAGACGGTAGACCGTACAGTGTGCACTCTACAAACCGAACTCTAGACTCCAGACGGTAGTTTCTTGTCCATTTAGGCCATATCAATGCCAACAAATGGCGCTTTGGCCTCTTATCAACCGTATATTTGAACATTTGTTGAATGTTTGATAATGTAAATGGCTCTGAATCGATTATTATTATTACCTGTGTGTATGTGTACCTGTGTAAATGTCGATAAGGAAGGAAACGTAGCGATATACAGGTTTCAGTCACGTCCTTTCTGAGATTGGCAGCAACTGCCAGGCGGCAATCTATAAGTAATATGTATTTTGTATAGTCACAAACACATTAGTGACATATTGCAGCAATGGCAACACCTTTTGGCCATAAATAGCACAGAATAAAAACGCATTCCTAGAACTACACCTTGGCACACAATTCACCCAAACAAAGGACAATAATTTCTTGTACTATTTTTTCCCTTTTCCTTTCGCGCTAATCAGAGCACGTTGCTTGTGCAATTGCAAAAAAGAAGAAGGTAGTTCTATGGGACAACGAGAGTACCGCCATGGGAAAACACCTTGCGTACCCTTAGCACATGGACAATGCACATAAGTCAGAATCAGTTTCAAGCAGAGCAGGGATACACTTGAAGAAATGTCAACTATAATATTGAAAATTGAGAAACATTAATGTTCCAGAGTTGCCAAAAATGGATCTCCTTAAGCTAAATGACAACGAATTATTAAAATAAACAATAATGATTTGAATAGCTTTTAGTTTATTTTGGTTTGCGAAAATAATATCAATTTTTCTGAGTGTATTATACCTGTCGCCCAGTTGTCTGGGTTGTTGCCGCGTCACCTACTGACCCACAACTGAATGTTAAATTCTTTTGGCTTCTGTCCGTGTGATCTGTGCCGCCTTTGTTTGCTTATTGTTGCGGCATCCTTTTGCCTGGCTTTTGCTTGCCATTGTCCTGCCGCCGCAAATCTCGTAGCTAATCATTGCAGAGCCATCAGCAGAAACACACACAGACACAAAGAGGCACTCATCTTCCTGAAAGTCAGGCGCTACACTGCAAATCCTTTGATTGAATGACCAAAAGCCACAAATAACAACGACAAAGGCCCTCTACAACTGCAGACTGAATTGCAGTGGAACTGTGGATAGATGTGAGCTCCATCCCCAAGCTTGGAGCAGATAACAAATTGCAATTGACAAAGCAACCCGAGTCGACTCAATCGGGTACAAGATGCGATCGAATTTGCAAGCAACATACGAGTCGTTGCCATACAAATCGATGGCTGGCCATGATACAAGTCGCGGCATTTGTAATTGCCATCATGAAGGAGATCGGAGGAAGGCATCGGCATCGGGCATTGGGATCGAGACAAAGTCGGGCAATCACTGAGCGGCGGCGCATGTCACACAGCACAAAAACGAGAAACACAACCAGTAAGAGCGATCTAGACGAAAGTCCTCGAATCGGAAATACCCTGCTCCCAGCAGTTTCATAAATTCGTTGTAAATAATCTGTCTAAAACTAATTCCCAAATAAATTTGGATTGTCGTATCGAAGTCTCATTTGCTGGGCATTAAAACATCTACTCACATTTATTAACTTAAATATTTTTGGTCTGGCTATGCGATACAAATACATAGTTTTGTGTGTCATAAACACAAATGTGAATTAAGAAATTCAGTATCTGATCTTGGTATATCGACTCCACTGTTAATGCCATATACCTGATACCTACACTTGCACAACGACATGATACCCATTTAACACATTTTTAATGGCTACAGGGTAAACACAGAAAAAAAATATACGAAAAAGCTCATGGAAAACAAACATTAGGAAATGCAATACGAATACGAGTCAGAGCCACAGCAGCCACTTAGGCAGTCACTCAGAGCCAGCCAGGTTAGAGCTGGTGCTGGTGCTGGTGCTGGTGCTTCAGCTGGTGCTGGAGCTGGGAGTCGTAGTTGTCGTCGTTTAGGACGTCTGAGATTACGACGATTACGTTTTACTCCAAATTTGTATGCTGCCAGAGTTGTAATTGAAAAAGCATCAACATTAATCTTGGTAACTCTCTAGCGCAAGTCAGCGCAGCGATTCGCGTTCGATTTCGATTTGGATTCAGATTTCGTAACCCCCGCCAGTGGAGATCACCAGATAAGACCAGACCAGCGAGAGAAGCGGGTGTCTTATGTGGGGGCTGCTGCTGCGGCTGCCGCTGCTGCTGTTGGCACTGCCAAACTCTTAACATTACCAAAAACATATTGCTTAATCGCTGCGCGAATGTGGAGCAACAGATAGCAGGATCTCGGAGTTGGACAAGTGAGCGATGATGATCATCACTCGATCACATCGCATAAATCAAATGTCTGCATGGAGAAATTACAGCTGACAGAGCAGCCACGACGCTTGACGTCGTGGACAACTGTTCCGATGCGATTTCCACTCATCAGTTCTCCAAGCATGTAAACGACTATGCATATGCCAAATGCTTATGGCTTGCAGCGTCCGACACCATTGGCCCGTACCGTTTCTCTCGTTGCTGCCAACCTGTCAGCGATCGAAGCCAGTGCCAGTCAGTCAGTCAGTTAGCCAGCCAGCCAGTCAGCCAGCTAGTCAGTGTGAGCGACCTTAACTGTAAAGCTACAGCCACAGACCGCATAAGGTTCTAGGCCCAGCGCCTCGAGTTACATGAGCCAACAACAAACCTGGCGTTAGTTGTCGCTAAGTGCAAGTCGTTCAGTCAGCTCCAGTCCCAGTTGCAGTCCCTGTCCCAGTCTCATCTCCAGCATGCCCCATCAACTTGTTGCCAGATATCTTGGCCCAGGGATGACAGCGTGTCGTGCTAAATATCCTGCGTGTAAGCTTCAAAAAGGGCTTGAATAAAATAAATAATCGATATAAGTTAATTATATTTATAAAAAAAAAAAGAGCTGTTTTAAATATATTTAATATTTAGGCATTTCTTAGCATAGGGGCAAATGAATTTAGCTAAAGCTATTCTAAAATATAGATGAATATTATTTGATTTGTTTGGGGCTAAGGGAAGTTCCTCAAAGTAGGGAGCCTTGCTCATCTCTGTTTCTTTGCTGCTCAGTTAGAGCTGTGCATCGTGCCTTTTGGCTTTTGCTGTAGATCGCCAAGCGTTGATAAATGTTGTTACTTGTCGTTACTAGTTGTGGCTGTTGCTGTTGCAGTTGTAATTGTTGTTGTTGCTGGTCGTTGCAGTCATTGCAAAACGTCGTCGATCGATGGGTGGTTATAGTTGACATGTCGTTTTGTGTTTCCTATGCTCATCATCGTCAGGGGCGCGCTGGCGACATGATCAATGAGCCCAGAGACATCAGCAACAGTTGCTGGCAGAGGCGATCGTGGTTTTGACTTTGCCACACTGATTGCCCTTGACAAGTTGGTATTTCTTCAACGGTTAATTGTGGCTATGATTTTTGTCAGCGATCTGCGCCATCAGTTTAATTCCATTTTTTCTTCTTCTTAGTATTAGCCGCCTTATGTTGGCCGCCCACCCAACAGAAATTACTTCCTGCTTTAAAGGGCGTGCGCATCTGCTTCGGCTCAATTTGAATTTCATAAAAGTCGAAAAGAAATAAAAATAAATATTGCATAAACTATAGTCAAAAGGGTAGAAAGTAGCGCCCGCAGTGATCTCACAGCATATCCGATTCGTTAATTTGCAGGCAAATCGATTCCATTGCTGCTCCGCGATTGCATCTACTTGACACACATCGCACGCAAATCGATGCGGTAGCATTTACAAAGTATCGTATATGGAAGTGTGCCCTCTTACAAACCGATAAAGATGCGATCCGACTTTGTCATCCAAAAATAACTAGCAATCGTGATGAGTGCCAGCACCAGCAATCGGTGAGACACAAGAAAAAAAGCCTACGCCCAAAAGAAAAACAGAACCAGAAAAATTATTTATGTATGGGACTTTCTTCGCATAATTGAAGAGGGGCCTACCCTTCTATGCCTTAGCTTGGCTAGAGAGAATGTAAAGCTAGCCTTGTGATTACATTACATAGAAGAAAATCTAAATGGTGGAGTACTAGCTGTGCACAGTAAACACTTGCATCTAAAAGCTCAGCTTGAGCTGCGTTTCTCAATAAAGGAAAAAGCAGTTGTTTTCAATTGGACTTCCAAATTGGATTGGACACAATTTTGTACAAGTGTTTTGCAATTTGTTTACAATTTCTCGGAATTTTCACTTTAATCAAACCAAAGAAAGTGCATAGAACGGTAGTTCATACCATGCAATTCAATAAATTGCTATGAAAATATATGCTAAAAACTGTTGCAAGACATTCACGTGTTAAACTCGACACATGTGTACCAACAGCAACATGCAAAGGAAAGCAAAAAGAAAGCACAATTTCTACAATACTGATTAGTATGCAAAACAGAAGTCGGACTCATGATCGATGGGGTCCAACTCGATGACGCGCTTAGTTGTGCTCAGACTATTGAAATATGCATGAGCTGGCTGGCTAGTATGTATGGACTAACTCAAAGAAAGACTTCTTCCGTTTCCTTAGGAACTATTTGCAGAGTTACCTCCAGCAGCAACTCATCTTCTCTTCCATTAAAATGCATTTTATGAGCCACACACAGAAGTGTGTGTGCGCCACACATCGTAAACTAACAGTTTGTAAAATGTTAAGAACTGTGCATTTTGGCTAATTAACTTTATCTACTGGAGGCACAACTGTTTGCCCGGCTGTTGGTTGTTTCCATCATTCTGTACCCCGTGTCTCTACCTGTTTTGATTTCAGAGCTGAAAGTGAAACCGTAAATTGAGTCTCTGAGGCAGTGAGCATCGCCTTTGGCTATCAAATCAAACATCAGGTGTCGGCATCTTCAGTTCAACGATTATTTCATTCTGACCAGGCTTAGAGCAGTCCCGCCTGTCGGCGGCCTCATCAAATTTTGGTCAGTTCGTAATTAATTTCATTGCAGCCAAAATAGATACATCTTCTTTGCGGAGTGCAGCAACAGCAGCACCACACTGTGCGCCATATGGCGCTAGTTTAGATCCTGCCTTCAGGTCCTGCCCCACGCCTACCAAACAACGCACTGCGCGATAAGCCTCTCTCTCTCTCTCCTTCTCTTTTTATGTGTTTCTCTTTCATTCGCTTAGTTAGTGGCAATTAACACGACACGCTTCGATCCTGTGCCGTTCGTGCGCCGAGCTCAAGTCCAAGTTGGTAGTGGAGTGGGAGCGTTACGAGTTGTGGGCCCATTGGCCATAGCTCACTTTTCATCAATTTGGAAATAAACAACAGTTGGCCAAATGCTGTGGCCCGTAGTTTTCCCTAATGAATTCATTCGCTTCACTTTTCGGTTGTAAACTGGGGTTCATTATCCCCGCGATACACATTTCCATGTGGGCAGTTGTTAGCCCCTGTCCAGTTGTTCTTGTTCCCTGGAATTGTTAAAAGGATTGTGCATTCTTCAGAATTTATTGGGTGTGTCCGACATATATTAGTGGCGACTCAACTCAACTCTGTATGCATGTTCCAATGTTCTTCTCTTTGGCTCTGGCTGCATACATTTTGATAGTGTTTTGATAAGCAGTCGAATGTTGTCGGGTTCTGTGCCCTGTATAACGATTAATTAAAGGGCTTACAGCAAACAAAGGGTAAAGATAAATGAACAGAATAAAAAATAATATTAAAAAAAAAAAACTGAGACAAGGATAATTATCAATACAGATCCTATAGTATTAAATATTTTTTCAAATAAGTTCTATGGTATGACATAATTAGGGAGCTTAAACAAGATTTCTTCTAAACACGAAACAATTGTTCGTGTTTATTTCGACTATCTTAAAGTTTAAATATGCTCATTTATTAAAATGTGGTTCAGACAGGAATCTCACATTGATAGTTAAAATGTACTTAATACAGGATGTAATATGTTCTACGAGTCAACAAACATAAGCTTGTTGCACTAGAATACTTGAACTCAATAAAGTAAATTAACCATGTTTTCATGGCAATTTTCTTGTATCTGCTGTGTTTAATTATGATTTGTATTTCTTTAGATTTGCATATCAAAGGTGAATGCAATTAATTATCAAATGCTTGTTTGCAAAATAACAAATTTACATTTCTGCAAATGGAAACAAACGCAAATTAACACCTTAAATGTGGCTGTAACCTGTGCAGCAGCGACGGCAAAGCGGAACTGGTAATCGAATCGAGGCATATATCGAAGTTTATATCGCAGCTATATATCCAATTGCACCCACATGCCACTGCAGCACGCCACAAAAAGCTGGCGCCAGATTCCGGGGCGCGTTGTTGTTATTGCATGTATTCGACAGACTTTTCAATTAAAATTCAAATTGATGCAAACAAGTGGCCAAGCCCCATTCCAGTCACCGTCCCCAGCCGCATTCGTGTTGTTGGTATTGTTGTTTTTGTTGTTGTTGTTGTTGTTGCAGTTGTGGCAGTTGCAGGCCAAGTCCACGAGGTCCACAAGTCCAGGTTCAAGCCCCGCATTAACAAATTGAAATCTACTCACTTCGCTTTGACAATGCAAACGCCCCCGAGCCAAAGCTCACAGCTGAATTGCCTGATTTCTTTATTTCAATAATTTTGCATAGATTGCCCATACTGCCATAAGCATTATGCGAATGAGTCCCCAAACTCCTCTGCACCCACCATATACCAAGCCACCGAAGCTAAGAACCGTCAAACTGTCATTTGATGGCGTCGCCAACGACGCCCGATAATATCGCCAATATAATTGGAGTTGCCTTTTGGCAACTCTCGGCTCGACTCTTGAATTTTAGTTGAGTGTCTGCAATAAAAAATATATAGTTCAAAGTTAAAGTTTTCATATCTCTGCAGTTAATCTGCTGTTAGGTTTTGATTAATTGTCCAGGGAATGTGATTTGGCCTGAAGTTAAATGGGAGGGCCCACAATCTGACAGCTCTACATAAAGTTGATAAAATAGTTTAAAGTTTTACAGAATTGCAATAAGTGCGATCACGTTTGCAGTTTATGTTTCATGATTTGACTAACTGTATTACTATGTAACTATATTACTCAGAAAATATTTATTTTCACTTTTTTTTAACAACTTCTATCGAATTTTAAGAGTTCTGTTACTTCCGCTTTATAATCGTGAACCGCTCGCAGCACGCAGTTGGCTCATTTCTACTACTGTTTTCCATGGCACACATTTCTTGCCACCCCCCGCACTCTTTTCTCACTCCGTTCGCAACGATGCAGACAATGACATTTCCTAGTTTTGCGGTCGGTCAAAAGTCTTCCTGGGGTAGAGTTACGGCAAGTGCAGAGGCCCCAACTCTCACTCTGTGTGCAACAACAGCAGCAGCAGCAACAACAACAGCCAGTCGCTTGCAACTCGCGAGCATAATGCAACATGACATGCGCCGCATGTGCAACACAACAGCCGACCGAATGTTGCAAATATGAGTTCATTATTTAAACGTTGACCAAAAACAAATTGACAAGTAAATGCGGCACATGGCTGAGTTTTGGTGCCCAGCTGAAGCTGTAGCTGATGCTGAAGGCGAACTCCACCATGTCCCAGTTGGCTGGAGAGTCTGTTCATGGTGGTTCCTAGGTGGGTTCGCATTTCTGCTCCAATAGATGCCGCTGATGTTGTGCGCATGCGGCGCTGTTATTATACCCTGTTACCATTTCGTCATAGACAAAATTCTTGATCAATGTATCTAGATCACTCCTTGACTAAATCTGTATTTTTGCATTTACAATTGCCGAATCGAAAGTTTTTTATTTTCAAATATATTGAATAATAAAAAGTTTTCTCTGTTAGAGATTTCATTCATATGAATAATAATAAACCAATTCACGCAGCACTTACGCATACATATCGATGAAAGAATAAAATTCTCAACATATGGTTTCGATAGTCTCAGATAGCGCAGATAACTAAGACTGAAGCCATATTTATTAAATAGTCTATGTCGGGCTGAAAGGGTATGTGATCTGCGCTGTTAGTGGAACCACCTTGTTGTGCACACACAGGCAACAACATAGGCTCATATTGGCGTCATCAACGCGCACACATTTTGCTCTTAAACGGACGACGCCTTGGCCCCGCACCGCGTGCCACTTCAAAAGACTAAAAACCGACAGAGCGCCAGAGCACCACGCACCACGCCGCACCACAAAGACACAGGCAGGCAGGCAGGCGCCTTCTTTGGTGGCTTGATCTTTGGCCGGCACCAGGCCAATGCCCAGCTTAGCCAGTCTTAGCCTGCGTCGCTTGGACGCACTTCCCACTTGTTTGCCCGCTCATTCGTTTTGCAGTTATGAGTTTGCACAACAACAACAACAATAACAACAACGTTTGTCGACGTGCAACGTCATAGGCTCAACTTGTTAACGCTTTGGCCTACAGTGTAAACTTGCGCCTCATCCTCAAAACAAGCGGACCTGCGGCCTGCTGTTGTTGTCGTTGTTAATGATGCCTTATAATGCCAGCGCGCCTGATTTGCCACAATTTATTATGAAAATCGTAATAATCTCGGAGATTTCTGAACCCACAAGACGCATTTGTCTTTGACGTCGGCGTCGCCGCTTATCTTTCTGGCTGAGGAGCCCCGAGTTTAACTATGGCTCTGACTTTGAGTCTAAATCTATGGACCTGGTCTAGTGGCGTCCTGGGCTGGCCCCATCCGTCAGCGTCGGCGCGTCGATAGCTGGTTAATGCTTTGCCGGCCGCTTTGCCGCTTTGGTAACACGATACGCAGTGCTTAACCCCCCTTCACCACCTCCCCCGCAACCACACCACCCACTAGAGGAGCTCTTGCTGCGCGTGTCATATTGGCATTTCCTCTTTTGGCGCGCAACGCCTACGTGACGTTCATATAACCAGGTCCAGGACGTGGCCAGGTCCAGGGACGAGGCTCGTCTTAAATCGTTTTCAAATTGATTTTTGCCGTCAAATTTGCACAGCCGGAGCTGAGCTGAGCGGAGCTGAGCAGAGCAGAGCAGAGCAGCATTCGCAGATTCCACTTGGTGGATGTGAATCATTTCATGTTGCGCTCGTTGTCGTCGCAAAATGTTACTAATAGTTGGAAATTACAAGCCAATAGTCGTTTGTTTGTGCAGCTCTTTTCTGTTCCTCAATGACTGTGAGCACGAGTTCGAGTTTGCGTATGAAAACAAATAAGAGTAGGTGGTTCCACAAGTCGAACTGTTTTGATAAATGATGAACAGACGTCAGCTTTCTATGCCAAAGTGAATGCATTATATATATTTGATTTGACATCCCATAACTTATCAAAATCATATGCAAAATTATTGTAATGAAATGAAAGCTCTTACATGACAAATGCTGGTTAGTTGTTCCAAAAACTAATTCAAAAACTAATTGTATTGAATTTCAGCGAGAAACTAGAATCGTTATGAGCTTAATATCTCCATTCATATCTGTCCACAATTTGGTTTGCAGCTATTAAATGACCCATAAACAATACAGCCAAAGACAAATTAATCGATTCGAGACAAATTGAAATGCCAAACAAAAGCAAAAGACGATAATAAAATACAGAGAAAAATTCGAGCAATTGATAGATAACTGGAAAACGCAGCTAAAGCGCGCTGAAAAATGTTTATCTTTTCAAATGCAACAAAGGTGTTTGCACATGTCCAAGCAAATAAAAAAAGTGGCCAGCAGAGACCTGACGATAGGAACGTGCCCCGCAGCCCGATGCCGTTTTTATACAGGATAATGCAAATAAATTCAGCGGTCGGAAAACGTTGGGCAAACAAATTGCCGGTCAGACAAGTCTGCACACACATACATACACACACACAGTCGAGTCGTACACACACACACACACACACAGAGAGCACATGAAAAATCAAGATAAACGCTCTAATTGAGATTAAATTCATAATTACGATCGCACGGGCGACACTTTTATGGTGTTCTTTAATTAAAGTTTTTTTTCGCCATACCGCACGGTGTCAGAGTTGTAGCTGGAGCTGAGGCCAGTGTTGGAGTCGCTGGGGCAGGAAATCTGAAACGCGCTTAGACGGCAACCGCCTATCGGGGTCTGGGCTCCACTCGCATAACGTTGGCATTTTGGTTCTCTCTGGTCGAGAAGGTGTTGAGTAATTTTCAGAAAAGCGTTCCCCTGTTCCCGCTCTGTCGAGTTACTTAAGCGCTGATTGAAATCACAGACGCTGATCACATAAATTGCCAGATTTTCGGTATACATGACAGAGACCCAGCCGCAGACTCGCTCCACCACTCCAGCAGCAAACTGCAGCTTTGTGGTTCAGGTTCAGCTCTATGTCCCGCTACACATTCCCCCCGCCCTGGAAAAAAACGCATAATTGCATTGTATGTTGTGTGTAATTGAAATTAATACGAGTGTATTACACCGAGCGAAATGACTTATTTCATATGGGTTAATTTGACGCCCCTGCATGTCCGATAATTAAGCAATTTAAGCGGCTTGCATATTGATTTATGATATGGCGATAGCCAAAACGATAACTGGTAGCTTACTGTGGGCTACAAACAGCTCTGATATGAGCAAAAAAGTTTCGCATTTGCGTTTCGATTGCAGTCTTGCGTCTTGGTCTTGGGTTCGACTAGATTTACTGTACAGTATTGATAGGTATCGTATTAGCATTTTTAATCAGCTACTACGAGAAAATATGCCTCAGCTTTCATTATATTATAATAATAATATGATTCACCTTTTTAAGGAAAATACTTAACTTTAGCAAATTATTATGTAAATTCCAAGAAAACTTCTACCTTTCCACCTCTTTCCCTCTCCACACTTAAATATTCGCTTATTTTTGTCTTGCCTTTTTATTTGTTTAAGTACGTGATGAAATTCGCAACTGGTTAGTCATGATTGCCTTAAACATAAGATTAACTTCATTTACGATATTATCGCGATAATATTTATGACTTACAAATAGTTCGATCGTCAACATCGCAGTTTGGCAGACTTAGTTCCGCTTCTCACATTAGCATAAAGATTTAAATGTTGCGCTTATCAGCTCAGCTGTGTGGCATCAAATGGGTACCCAAAGAGACATCCTGATAAATCTGTGCTATTGTCAAATGGTTTCCCACACATAGACAACAAAAACAGAGTCAATTCTCCCACCTCTACGATTGCCTCACACGCGCTGGACCAAACCCGCGAAGAGATGCCATCGATGATGTCGCATTAATCGAATGCGTAAATTCGTAAAGATCGTTGATAAGGCCGGCTGCGTGGTAGCCCCAAAAGCGACCCGCGATTCTATCCGAAAGCTCATTGAAACAATTAAACGGCGCACGCGGCTGCTTCTGGTGTGTTGTGTCGGGCCTAATGATGATGAGGCCAGCAGCGCCCCACTCCCCAAACCAAGCGAGGAGGAGAAAGAGGCAACCCGGCTCCACAGATAAGGCATTAAAAAGCAATTATGACGACAAATCTGTAAACATACGGCAATCGTTTTAATGGCGGACTTAACGCAACATTTAGAAGGTAATAAAAACAAGGCGGGCGCCACAGACCACGTCAATGTTGCATTAACATAAAAATGTCATAAGGTTTATGGGAGATGCGCTTAGCCAGATCGATTGGCCAGATACATACATACATATATATATCAAGCGGACAGCCCAGCTGCCAGACTCTATCGAGATCATTTTGCAATTGTAAGTGTGTGTATTTGTGGGGGGAGAGAGGGAATCCCATAGTCAGAAGGAAGGTGAGCCCTGTGATAATTGCGTAGGTATTCGAAAATGCGACGCTTTCAATGTGGAACATAAATTATGAACAACGATCGTAAATCTTTGACTCAGCTCATGGATCATTGATATTGCTGTGGCAAATGAAACATGCATGACTTAAAATAGAAGTTTTGTATACATCGCATATGCTTTATGTGCGACTATTATCTATTGTAATCTTGGGCAACGTCGCTCAAAATTCAAAGCTAAATAGTCAATGCTTATTTGTATGCCTTATAATTCCCAATAATTTTCACCTGATTCAATCGAAGGACTGGATACACAGTGAATAATTTTAAAATTCCCCAAACCACTGACTCTTTTAACCCATTAGCGGGCACCGGAAACCGCTGGCAACATTAATTACGTCTCTGATTCGTGCATATAAAGTTAGCAATCCCCCCTCAGCCCGACAACAAACAAGACACATGCTACACACATGAAAAGTGACCCAGAGACAAACCCAATGCGAACGACCCGCCGCATCACGATGATTCAAGGCGCTGGTCAGAAGCAGAACATAAAAGGTAGAACCTACAAACGTGGCTGCTCCTATAGGAGAGCAGAGCTGGGGCATAAGAAGAGCAGTAAGAAGCAAAAGCAGGCAAACAGATCGCTCATTGAGCGTAACAAAGGTGCACCTTCAATGAAGCCTAACCAAATAAGGCAGGCCACGCAGAATTGTGGATGACGACGACGACGGCCCATACGCAAGGAATGCTGTCACTTTTGGGGTGTGCTCCATACGAAATGAAACGGTGCAGTGTGTGGAGGGGCAGTGTGGAGCGGCGGGCAGTCAGTGTCTGTTTGTAGGAGCACCCATTTTACCTGCAACGCGTTCTTTGGGTGACTAAACACTTGTTTCGCTTCAATAACGCACCGGCAAAAACGACGCCGACTGTCCAAGTTTGCCGCTGCTGTCATCTTCTGTGTGAGAGTAGGGGCGAATAAAAGGGGGGTGGAGTAGACGTGCGATCATCGAAAACATATTTAAACAAGTACGCAATATACCGCATACAAAATGCTGACAGCACACAGCCCCAAATCGAAATACAACAGACGTTTTATTTTTTTTTAAGGCGCTGTCCGTTCAATTCGTTGACTTAAGGTGAGGATCGCAGATCTGGCTATGGGTACAACGGGGTTAGGGGGTTAAGCAGTCTCCATAAGGGGCAGGCGGCGGCAATGAGGCATAACGGTGCTGCTTGCTCGTGTTTTGTGCCCGTGCCCATGCCCGTGCCAGACCCGAGACCTGAGACCCGACTCCCGGAAGCGTCATCGTCCGGTTCTTATGGGCTGGGTCTTTGAGAAGCAGAGCCCAAGACAAGTCGCAGGTTAGTGTCGATTGCTTATGCCTTTCATCATAATCATCGATGTGTGTGATTTGTTTTTGTTGTTGCACTCGTTCCAAATATACACCAATACAAACATGCGTTTCGCTCTCAAAATTATGGAAAATTAAAAAACAAAAATGAAAAAAATGTTTTATTTATGAGTAGCAGGCAGCAAGTCAAGTAAATCGTATTTGTTGATTCCGAGGTGTGGTTTTTGGGTGCACAGCGTAACAGATATAGAAATTATGATTGTGCCTTATGAGCTTTTAATGCATTTACTACTATCGTTGTGAGCGGGGGACGGGTATGGGGACGGGAAGCGTTTATGACCCGCAACGTCTGAAAGTCAATCAAACGCAATACAGGTTGAGATAGCTTGTAATTCTATTCGTATTTCCATATATACATACAGTAAATACACATATCCACTCAATCAAATTCATAAGCAAAAGCACTTTTCAGCCCCCCCATCCCCATCCCCCATCCCCATCCCCATCCTCATCTCTTTATTCATATAGTGTGTTGTGTTTGTGCAAAAACAACTTTCCAACATTAATGACAATTTGTATCGTAATTGAAATCGAAATGCCGTGAATAAATGCCGCTTTGCACTAAGCCCCGAGACTTTCAGAGAATGAGCGTGCCAAGGAGCGGTAGCTGGTGGAAGGTGAACAAGGGGGGGTTGCACCAACAAGGAACACCTTTTAAAACCAGAACCAGTTGAGGCAGTTAAAGCGGCACAGCACAGGTGCCAAACCAAGCCAGGCCAATGGATTTAACTGCATCTCCCCGCCCAAAGCGGAGTGGAGTGGAGCAGAGTGAAGTGGGCCTGAGCGAAAGCGCAGGCAGCAGCTTTTCAATGTGTAATCCATTTTAATGCCAACACCATTACGAACAGTAGCCTCAGTGTCACATTTAGCAAAAGTAACGCAACCAAAAAAAAAAATGCAAAGCTGCCATTTGCTTCAATGGACACTACTTGCATACATACACTGATGAGCAGAGCATGGAGAAACGGTTTGATTTGTTGAGATGCGGTGACTGTTACACACATATATTGTAATCAATTATATAGCTTCAGCTCTTATGGTCTTTACCTTGAATAAGGATTTGATCTTCTTTAAGAATTTCACAGGTATAGGTTTAAGGAAAGCGAGAAAGCACAATAACTGAACTCCGACTCTTCAAGAGAATATACCAACTATAATTGAATGTATGTTTAGTATAATTGATTAATTTACCATGACAATGAAGCGAAAGCTATCTGGTGGCTATAAAACGAGTTAAGCTTGTGACACTTTTGAAAAATACTTTTGCCTCAGATTTAACTGTAAACAGTTTCTTCGATTCAATAAAATAACGTATTATAATATTTAGAGTACAGCTAAAGTCCTAATTCTTAATTGACCAACTGTTTAAGTTTCTAATTATACTTTTATTATTAAGAACTTTGAGGGAGATCTCTGTGCCAATAGTGAAATAAGCCCAGAATGTCTGAAGATATTCGGAAGCCTGCAGCTGCAAATTTTAAATCTAATACCGGAAGTACCACCAATTGGGTCTTATGGAACCCAAGCGTGATATTATTTGGCTTTATTTTGTACATGTTAATAGTACCAACTGAATCAGACGAGGATGGGTCCAGTGATTGGGATTATAATAACCTACTTGCGACGCTTGGAAAACACAACCCTTCCAGTAATTGGAGTAATGGTACACCACATACAAGGATTGGCCATCACTTTGTCAGTACAGACTTTAGCGCCTTTCAATCAAATGCTGTCTATACCACAGAACACAATTATTCCATGTTGGCGATGCGTCCTATATACAAATTGGTGCACTTTTTTTTCGATCAGCTTGAGCCAATACTGCCTGGTGAGTAATTGAAATTGAACAACACAAATTATACGCAACGCATACATACATACGCATATAGGCTATGTTGTGGTCAAGGTCGGGGACACACTCTCCCTAGGACCCAAGGTGGCGTCTAACGACTGGAGCAGGCTATTGGCGCAATACTGGGCGGTATATTTGTGGGTTATTTTCCTGCTCATTCTCACCATAATCGGACCATTCATAGCGTAAGTGTACTACAATTAGGCATAAATAGTTTTCATCGTATTTGTTCTATTAACAGTGTATGTTATTGCTGCATCTGGTGTCGGCGTTGCAAAAGAGGATGTCCACCCTGCGATCAACAAAAGGACGCACGCAAATTTTACTGCTTGGGTTCCATTCTTGTCTTGCTCATGCTTGGAATTCTGTAAGTCTCCTAGTCACCCATAATTTCTAATGGTCTTAATACTATCGCAGGCTAGGGCTTATAATTGCCTATGCAAACCATTTATTGCTAGATATTGGACTTCAGCAGTCAAATCTGGTCAAGCGCCGTGGCACCGAGGATACCTGCACCATCCTTAAGGATGCTCATCGACACATTCAGCATCTCTTTATAAAAAATTATGAAGAGATGAGTGACCATCTAACGAAAACCTTGAATGGTGGGTCTTTAAATTCCGTTGTTTCTGTTTCAATTGCTGAGCGTATTCACATGTCCTTCTTCAGAGGCAGGCCAACACGTATGCTCAGACCTACTGGATATCTCTGAGGCCGTTGCGGCGAATGAATTTGAGCGCATTGTAATGAACATGGAAAAGGCGCATTCCTTGATGAGAATATTGCAAAAAATGCACACGGACCTACGTTTTTACGGCAGTCAACTGGTAGACGGTAAATAAACTGCTCAGACTTTATTCATTTTTAAGTATTTAATTTACTAGGCTTGCGCGAAATAAAGCGTGGCTTGACTTACGTCTGTATTATGTTGTGTGGAAATAGCGATTGCATTCAATTTTTAGAAAGATCGCAAATTCAATTCATTGATACCTCACCGTGTCTTCACTTTGATAAGGTAACAATTAAATACATGCATAGATATGGCCTCTACTTATATATGTCTATGATTTCACAGCTACCCGATTTTGAACCTTATATGAGGGGCATTGAATCAATAATAAAAGCAAGGGATCTCACTCACATCAAGTTAGACAGAGTGGTCAAACTGGTTATTGCTGGTGTAAATCCTATCATTCCGCCACTGCTCAAAGATATTAAGGTGGGCCAAGAATTTTTCCGATCAGAATCAACAGCCTTACGGATAATCCTCGATGAGGTGATCTCTGAAATTCATTCAAAAACTGTGCAATCGAACCAGTCCTTCGAAGAACTAATCGTCAAATTTGGCTCGGCCCGCAAACTGATCCATTATACGATTTTTGTAGTTATCTTAATGGTAAATTCTCCTTGAATATAATCGATTTTGATTTTAAAAAATGTGTTCCACATGATAAGAAAAGATATGTCAATAAGTGATTGAAATTAAAAGTCGATTTTATCCGTATAATCGATATTTTCTCCATTCATTTTTCCATTTCAGATTCTGATTTTGCTGACAATAGCGATTTTATTTGGATGTTGTGGCCGCGACCATAGCGATAATATCTGCAACAAAAGCACTGGAGCTACTTGCCTATTAGTGTAAGTTGGTAAACAAATTTTGCACTTCAAGGCTTCTGTTTCCATTCCTCTCCATCGCAGTGCCATAGTGCTGATCTTCAGCGTGTTCTCACTTGTAGTTCTAGCTGGACTATTTTACTTTGTTATGGGTTTAATTACTTACCAGGGAGCCTGTGCACCGTTCGAAGATCCACAAATTAAATCGATGTTAAATCGCAAGGATTCAGTTAGTGAACTGAATCGGGATACGACCAAAGACTTACATCAGTCGAAGCCTCAGTCGCTGCGTATGTCAACTGAAATTGGAGAGTGTTTGCCCAATGAGACGATCTTTAGTATACTTCTGGGCTCAAATTTGTATGATCTCGAAAACAAATTGCGCGTTAAGTTTATAGTTTCCCCTACGCCGGAGCCGAAATTTTTTCCGATGAATTTGATCTATTTCAACATAAATCTAGGACTACCAAAAATGCTTAACAATAACTTTAAGGATTATCACAGTGAAAAGTTTACTAAGTTTTTGTGCGACGAGTTAGCGCCAATAGATATGACTGAAATAATCAAGGAAATATTTCTATTACACTCCAAGCTATGGAGTCAGTGGGGTATATATGATTGGGCCAGAATTGGTCTGCAGAACGAAGCTGCTAACATTCAAAAATTGTATGATGAACACGTTCCCAAAGTTGTATCACAGATAAATGAAATGAGGAAGATACTGCTCGAAATTGATAAGCTAGTGTTGTACAAGAGCAATCAATTTGACAAGTCGCTTAAAATATTGCAGGAAATGGCAAATCGAGCCACCATTTTCATGAAAGCTAAGGGCGAAGAAACCGCGATAAAACTACGCCGAAATGTCACTATTTATGTTGAAGATCAAGTTAACAACTATATCGAAATGGTCATAAGCGAGTGCTTAAATAATGTCGGGAAATGCGCTCCGCTTGCATATATTTATTATCGTAGTGTAGACATGGTTTGCGACCGCCTGATCAATCCCATGGTGAGTTCCACATGCTTAAATTACCTACTGCAATGCTTATTCTAATGGCATTTTACAGAACGGACTCTGGGTGGGCCTTCTTCTTTGCGGTCTACTTTTTCTGCCCGTCGTTTTTGTAGCCCACCACTTGCAGTGTTTGTACAGGAAGACGTATCAATACAGACAATATGAGTCGCAAGGAATTGGCATTATCGAAGGCGGGTAAGATATCTACGTTATAGTCCCATAGTAAGCGCTGATCAGGGCTATCCACAGCTGTACACGCTGCGCGGCGTACGCGACACCTTTTCGCCTAGAGTTTTTTGCTGGTCCGCCACATTACTGTGCCAATGGGGTCGTAATGGCAAGCATTGTGCCTGAGTCCGCAACGGGTCCAGCATCGGTGGTAGAAACTGAGGCGGTGCTCGCAAGCAACACCCTAAAGCGCAAACAGGAGTAACACAAGTTTCTATTTGTGCTATATTCCGAATTTCAAATAACTTTACATAGCGCTGACGGTTGATAGTTATTGAAAATCTTTAAGATAAACCTTAGGAAACTTGCTAATTATTAAGCACTATTTATTAATTATGAAACATAAAAATCTGCTTTCTTAGGCACCTATGAATATGTACTCTTACAGACTGAAGTCCACCTGCCTACATCTAAATTTCACTATTTATATAAAAAAAAGACCGATGGTAACTATATGATATATTGCTCCGACTTACACGTTATTTTGAAGAGCATAATAAAACTCAAATTTAATTAACTTTTACTTTAATGGCTCTAGAAAGATTTTACTCCATCTCTACATGCCAATAATTTATTTTTAGACCGATTTTTCCATTGACATTTTAAAATAGTGATTAAATTTTGATCATCGCGTTAATCAGGGATGTCTCCAACACACTTACACAATTATATTATATGATGGGCAACAGGTTACTCCCAAGTCCAAGTGGGTAGCGAGAATGGGACGGTGATTCTTATGAAACATCGTTGTTCTGGCCGGTGTATTAATCAAGTCGATTGTCCGATATTGCAGCGATATCTTTCGAGGCAGAGGAGTTTGCTGCACTTTGCTGTGCCTCGATAGCAGCGCGCATAATTTATCAAATGCCAGAGCCAGAGCCTTGCCTGACAAGAGAACAAAGAACAGAATCGAACTGAACTGAGTCAGTGCCTCGGCATGCCATAATGAACCTTAGCCTACTTACTAAGGCCGCTGGTTGTTTCCCACAATTATGTAAAGCAGGAGAAAAATTGTGGAAAAATGTGCACAGTGAGCGGTGGCCGAAGAAACAAACATGCCTCGCAACTAACAACTTTGGATAAGGTGCATCTCTCGACGGGGCCAATTGCTTGGCCAAATTATAATGCATTACTTCATAACTCCCCGCCAGCAACTTGTTTGAACTGAGCCAAAAAGATTCCCTGGGCCAGTGGGCAGTGGGCAGCAGCAACAGCGGCAATCAAATCACTTGTTGCCCCAAAGCTAGCTACAAGATTGTTAGACAATAAGCAATAACAACAACAACAACAACTATTGTTGCTGTGGCCTACATAGTCCTGACTTTAGCCTGCCACCCCCTCAGCACCTCTCTGCCCTCCTCGGAGTAGCTCCTGTTCCCTCTGGTGCTCTTCTCTGTGGCAGTTAATTTGATTATGTTTGGCTGCATTGATTAACTGCCGCCTGACATGACGGCTCAATTCACAATCCCAATCCCAGCTCGCACCCCCTCCAGCGTCCATGATTATCGATTGCGCAATGTCCCCGTCTCGTCTTTGACTAAGTCTCTCTTGTCTTTGGCAAACAACAAATTGGCCCTTTAGCTAGTTTGCATGGGCAACGTTGAACTGACAACGATCGCGTAATCGCCCTTAATCCATCAATAAAACGGGGCCATCACGACATCGTTGCTCCCCAATTGTTGGCAGTTGCCACCGTTGCTCAAAAAAAAAAAAAAAAAAAACTGGCGGCGACGGTTGTCGACAACATCAACAACATTCAAATTTGCCAATTGGAACTTAGAAGCAACAGCAGAGCCCAATGCAACTCCAAACACCATCAGTCAACACAATCAATCTTTCCAATCCCCCAACCAGACCAGACCACAGCGGAGTGAAGTGGAGCAAAGCATATTCAGGATTGGGATTTCGAGTAGTTTGCAGAGTTTGGTTGTGAAAATATTTGAACTGTTTTTATTCATTAAGTGCTTTATTGGAGCTTAACGAGCAGCGCGATCGATCAAGTGCCCTAAAACCTTTCACTAATGATTTGATTATGTAGCAAAAAAAATACATTTTGTTTCTGTTTTCCACAGAGTCGACAGCATGTGGAGCTGCTCAGCTAGTCGAAGCTGCACAAATTTGCTGCAAAATTATTGTTGGCAGTCATAAAGCTGTCTTCAACTAGTATTAATTGAATGCTTTTGTTGGTTTTACATCACTTGCATAATAACCCTATCTGCAAGGGAGTCGTTAGCTTTCTTAAATATGTTTTTATGGTTAGCTTTAGTTTCACAATTGGATTATTGTCGTATATTACTTTAACAATACATATTAAGTACCAAACATTTACAATTCGTCAGCTAACAGAAATCAGTTATTCTTCTTTAATAATATTAAAATTAATTTTAAAATGACCCAATACCACGAATATCATCTGAATATTTTGTACGACAACTGATGAGCTATAACAATAACCCTCATCAAGCAAATACCCCGTGTATTGCCTGGATTGTTCACATACTACGGCAGCTATCTGCTTGGCTTGCCACTTCTCACCTGAAATTCAGGGAATGATTCAAAGTGGATAACAAATGTCCTACAGACCCTAAACAAACGATGCGCATTCACTTTTATTCCTTGGCATATGCAATAAAGAAACAAATTAACTGATGATCAGTGTCAATGGAATGCAACCATGTAAATTATACACACACACACACACACACACACAGAGACACACACAACACGGACACTCCACACTCCACACCAACCAAAAGAAAAAGCAACAACAGCAATAACAACTTGGCCATAATTTAAACACAAGCCAACCAACAACCAACCAGAGACAGAGATATTGGTAACGGTGACTGGTTGAATCGTGTCGTGATTACAGGTTGTTTGGAGGATTGGCCGCAACGCCAGAACTATGCGAATGTTGTCGCTTTTTAAGCGATGAATTAAGCGATATTTGCAATTAATAACTGTCATGCTGGAAATCTGTTCGAATATAAAATTTGTTTAACTCAAATCAAAGCGCAGCGACTGAACAACTACAGCAGACATCTGGCTCGCCTCCCACTCCTCCCGCTGCTGTTCCTTGTTCTTCCTTGACGATGGCCCAGAGATTTCGCAAGCGACTTTCGTGTTAATGGTATGCAGGCAATGCCATTGATTTCACTTCGATTATGGGGCACATAAAGAAACGCTTATGGCCCGGGCCCATAGTCGAGTCGAGGTCGCCGCAAACCGCCGCCACGTGCGACCAGAAGGCGGCAAAAGTTATTGACTGATTATGAGATTTGGCACGCCATGAGCAGCTAGCAGGCAGTCAGCCTGGTTGGCGGGTTGGCTGCTTGGCTTGCAGGAGAGGCACAGAGCTCCAAGTGAATGCACAAGCCACTCTTGTAGTCGTCTCCGAGGCGTCGCGACGCGTCGGCAGATTATATGTTTTGAAAGTGCAGCCAGCGAGTGATTTCTTTATGAATTCATTAAACTTTAAATTGGTTTTAAATTGGCCACAGTTGTATGCTGTTTGCATGTGCATATGTGTGTGTGTGTGTGTGTGCTGGGGTGTGTGCGAGGAATTCGGCACGACCTGCTTGCCAAAAAATTATCTGGCAGCATACATCTACATACAACGCCTGCCTGCCTGCCTGAATTGCCACACTCGTGTGTGGCCATAAGGAAGCAGCAGCCTTTGGGCCAGGCCAATAATATTAATAACACGCACTTTGGGCTGCCTGGTGCTGGCGCTGCTGCTGCTGTTGCTGCTGGACAGCTGCCCCGTTGGCAACAAGCCAACGCCAAAGCCAACGCCATCGCATCTTTTGTTTGTTTTCATTAAGAAAATATTGCAGCGTCAAATTGAAATCAATACCGAGGCCAAGGTCCATACCCGCACCAGCACCCGCAGCACCAACATATCCAGCATCAGTTGCAGCTACAACAACAACAGCTCGATGCATAACGCACCACAACAACAACACATATAAACCACGCCTTTTGTTTCACGGCTGCCTTTCTGATGGGGGTGACTGATTGCGATTGTGCAGCAGGCAGCCAAACAGTCCGTCAGTCAGTCAGTCAGTCAGTTGGTCCAACAGTCTCCCAGTTTCAGTTCCAGTTGCAGTTGTTGCCGTTGCAGGACATGTGCAATGTGCCGTTTGTCAGTGGCGCAGAAAAGAAAGGAGTTTTACTTTGTGTTTATCATGACTGGTGGCTGCTGCTGCTGCTGGTGGTGGTGCCTGTGTGTTGATGGTGGTGCCGCAGCCTTCTACAGAAATCTGATACTTTCTGCTCTGCTCGTAATTGTGCAGATGCATTTGCTAAAGGTGTCACTTGAGTTGTTGTTCTTCTTCATGTTGCTGTCGTGTCGCCCAGCTATTTTTGACTAACGACAACGGCACAAGTTGGCCACGCGTATGAGATTTGAGCCAGGGGTTGAGCATAATAGGAAAATGTGTGTATTCACAGACTCCATACAAGTCACACCTGTTTTTGGCTTGCGAAGGAAGTGTTTGTGCTACTTAAGCGCCGCTTAAGATGTGACATCGGAAGTGCGTTTCGGAAAGGGTTGCTCCAGCTGCAGACGTTGTTTCTATCTATACATATTTACATTGTGGATGTATTCTGTACGAAAGTGAAGATCAATATACATTGAGAGTCTCTGAAAATTGATCCAACAGAAGATATAAATTCATAATATTCTTAATGTGTTTAATTTATCATATGTAAATTAACAAAGTTCTCGATAGAAATATCGTCTCAACTGAGGAACAATTTACTTCAGTTTGTCACTTTCCAATAACTTGAGCTGATCAACTTTTAAGCATTATTCAATTGTTTCAAAGTCGTTTCATTCCGTCTGACTTTCAGTTAATTCACAAATTTCGTTTCTCACGTTGGCCAAGGCAAAGAAGGCAATTAAAATGATCAAATAATCAATAAACGATTGCATTTAGTAGCAGACACAAAACGTGCATTTAATTGAGGCTAGCAGCAGCAGCAGCATTTGGCAGTCGGCAATGGGCAACAGGCCCACTTCATGATTACATAAAATTATAATTTAAATCAAATAGCGCAAAAAGCAAATAACAAATAATAAATAAGAAAACCAGCCAAAAAATCAAGCTTACTGCTTTAAGCAGCCACCCACTCGCTGCGAAGGACGCGGCGGCTGCAACTGCGGCGCCTCAGGCAAAATTATAACGATCTCTTTGGAGTCTCTATGCAGTTGCCAGTTCCGTTCAGACAGTTGGCCAAAACAATAGCAGCTCTGATCGCGAGCCGATCAAAAACGGCAACGGCTGCCTGCCTCGCTGCGACAACCGACAATCGACAATCGATAGTCGACAGTCGACAGTCGACATAACCCGCGGGCGCCTCAAACTTAAATGAAATTGAAATGGCCACACAATTATAAGCAAGAACATGAAAGAATCGTTTTAAGTCGATTACCGAAAATTAAATACCCTTGCGAATTAGTGCAGCGACTTCTATGCAAAGTGAACGTTAATGCAATCTGCTTTTCGCAAAAAGCCGTTTTGAGTATTGCTTAGCTCAATTTATCAATCTTTTAGAATAAATTCTGTGAATTGTTGAACTGGATTTGGCTGAAATTTCATTTACTATGGTCGTGAAAAAAAACACAACAAATGATTCACTTGACAGCTTATTGAAGTAGGTATCTGCTTTGGCAAAAGACAACTTCAAGTTGAAGCCAAAATTTATTGCAACTTTTTTTCATGGCTTGGTCAGAAATACATATGAAAATTTGAAATATACCATTCAGGAATGGGGAAAACAAATATGTATGCATAGAGGAAAATGCTCATTGCAATACTTTTTTTTATCCTCATCGATTTAAAATTCCGAATATATTCGTATACATATTCATATCCATCCATATTCACTTCCTCTTAAAGACTCTTTTCATATTTTTAAATGCCTTAAAGCTGGGAACAGAGTATTGCATAGCTGAAAGATATAAACTGCTGAGGTTTTACATGTTTATTGTTTTGGATATTATTTGATTACCCGTTTCAAATGTTGTCTCTAAGAATTTCCTCAAACTCATTGACTTGATTTTGATTTGTCGTCCCATTGAGCCCAATTGTTGATTATGCAACTGCAATGCGGAGTACAATGGAGCGCTGAGCTCGGAGCACGTGCAGACCTTGCCAAGCAGTTGAGAGAAGACAAAAAAAAAATAGTCTTCCAATAGATGCAACTGAACGTTTGGCAACTCTTGAAACGCTTCTCGTATCTCGTTTGCATCATCTGCATAATGTTTTTGTTTTTGTTTGCGATTATTATTATTATTAGTTTTATGCATTTGGAGTTTGCCGTTTTAGCCAAACTCCAAAGTTTGGAGTTGCTGTCTTAATAGTCGTGGTCAGACTTTGCGACTGGCGGTGGTGTCAGAGTTCAATCAAATGAATGGCACCCACAACATTTAATGTCTTTGATGGTTTTATTAGTCGAATGCCGACAGACACAGGCCTGCAGATACTTATACAACTATTCGAATACTTATTCAAGTGAGTACTTGTATCTCTAGTCCACTGACTCATTAGCCATTGTTGCGCTGATGAAGTTGTTTGGAGTTTTTGTGTTTTTTTGTTGTTTTCCTCTTTTTTTCGATCAGCCGTATTGTGATTTGTGTAGCTGATTACTAATATTTGCAGCGGGGCTTTAATTTTATTTTATTGGTATGCAATTTGCAAGTTAAAGAAAAAAGTTCAAGGTTCCAAAATTAAAAAGTAGCGCAGCCAACGAAACTGCTCAATAGCGATAATGCCGGTGCTGATGCTGATGATGATGATAATGGCACAGAGCTCTGGTCAAGGTTAGAAAACATCCTGAGGCTTACACAAAATGTGTTGGGTGGAGTTCGATTTGCAAGATGCCAACAAAGCCGAGGATAAAAAGTTTTACTATGGCATCTTTCTAACTTTGCCAAAGCACATTGTATAATAAACTAATACAATTTCCAATTATTTCTAAGAACCAAACCGTAGCATATAGTAAATAAATATTTTTTCGTATTCTGAATTTCAATAGATAATATAATAGAAAAAAAGAAAACAGGTAATATATATTTGACATATACAGGTAATGTTTATTGACGTTTTGGGATATCTACCATCCGCTACGAAGGAGAGTCGTATTTTTGGGAATATAGCTTTGACTGCCTATGCATGCAGATTGTGGACTAGTCGGAAACTTGTAACTATGGTATTCCTGTCTATTCTCTAAATTTGTTGCTTTACCGATGATTTCTCATCACTCGCATCTGTTCTAACTGCACTCGGAAACACTGACAGGCTCATTTGTTGCTAGTGAGCCGAGTCGGCTGACTCCCCACTAAACTCGCTCGCAGCATGGCCAGCCCCATTGGAGTTCTTCGATTCTCCCCTCTCGCTCTATATATATATACATAGATCATTAGCTTGGCCCTGGCAATGATCGCTGGCAACAAGTGTTACGCCCAGCCAGATGACAATAGCTTTCAAATGTTTCTAATTAAAAAACGACGAAATGAGAAAGAAAGAAAAAAAAAACACACGATGGCAAGCAAGGTATGCGATGCATTCAACAAGCTAAGGCCTCGGCTATATATAGATGCATTGTATATCCCATATACATACATAGATAAATACTCGTACAGCTGCCTCTTAACTCGCTGTGAAGTGTAATGTGACCGACAACAAAAGCAACAGCAACAGCAGCAACAACAGAGCCCGCATAAAGTGAGCGTGTCGAGCCTATGGGACGCTAATCATAAGCATTTGGCGATGATTTAGTGTCGCCAGCCTGAGACACGTGTGTGCGTGTATCTGAGTGTGTCTGTGTGTGTTGCAAGAAGTGGGGGCAATGTCGCAAACTGCAATCAGGCTGCCTCATCGTGGCGCGTCGGCATCCTTTCAAGCTGATTTTTCACACGCCGCACATTGTTTGTGCCACGTGAAATATTCCAATGGGCCGCACACAACTCACAAAGTGATTACCCATTTACAAAAGCACCCAACTCCCCACCACCCCACTACTCCATATGAGTTGTGGGGGTTTTTGTCAACCGTTTTTTATTTAGGGCTGGCAGTCAACAGGCGCGTCATTAATTAACGTCCTGTGTGCCCTAAACCGAGTTGAGCATTTAAAGCTATTTGCTTTAGACGGCGCCGCCACCACTGGAGTACTGCACCCACCCAATCAGACTGTCAGACAGACCACCCCTTTATCATGCAAGCATATATACAACACAGGCCCCCTCCACCCTTTCTCTTGCTATTTTCGTTTTCAATTTCAATTTGCGCGCTCACTTGGCACACTTTGCCTCGCTGTACTGGTAATTACCGTTGCACTTCCATTTTACACTGCTTAATTGCGCCATCCTACTTATGCACTACCCTTAGGAGTACCTCTTAACCCTACCCCTATGCGTACGGCTACTATTTATTGCTTCCATTTTGGTTGCAAGCGGGTTTATTAGTACGTTCGCCTCCCACTTCCCATCTCCGTCCACCTCGTCCACCATTTGGTGCTGTTGTTGTTGATTTTGGCATCTTCATTGACGTTTAACACGTTGAGCGGTCGGTCCGAAGGGGTTGACAGCCCTTCACTGTTAGTAGTTCCATAAATGAGTTAACAACAGATGTTTACATTATTATTTTTATTATGTTTATCAATGTGCTGAGCTCAGTAGAATACAATATTAATACGATACTTTATAAATTTTAATTTAAATAAATATTTGACACAAATATTCTGTTGCTTTGGATGTGTAGACTTAAACGATAATTTTTTGTATTGTCAACATCCTAATAACGAAATTATTTATCAAATACCATTGGTCTATCTGAAGTCTTATTTCATAATTAAATTTGACTGACCAAGCTATTATACGAATCTCATCTATCATTTCAAACCTAATCAGCTAAATCTCTCAAGCATCAAAATCAACTACAAAACTTCATATCAGCTATAAAAAACCAATTTCGATGCATGGGCTTATTCTCATCCCAATATAAATGTCAGGTTTGACGTGGAATATGACCAAATTGTATTCCCAAGCCCGTTTCATCTTAGCCCTCTTGTATCGTAATGTGTTTCCTTATGTTTTGTTGGCTGCAAACACACCGATGATGGTCCATAATCGCTGAATTTGGCTTAGTTGCACATAAAACTTTCCCCTGCTCCCTTACTCAATATCCACGGCTTCCCAGTCGGTGCAAATGCATAATAAAAGAATAAAACAACTTTTACGATAGCAGCCGGATTCTTTGAGCATCGCTCCAAATACGCATTCAAGTGCAATAAATGTTGCACGGGACAATCCGTCAATGGCAAACAGTAACCGTTCCACTCGCGATCCCAGCCTCGCCCTCACTCCCGTGCATCGCCCTCTTGTAGCGTAGAAGGTGAGAAAGCCCCAAAGATGAGACACATATAAAAATCAAAGTCAGACGTCGGCAATTTGATGGCATTTTGAAGGAATCAATTTAAGCGCATTTAATGCCAAGCGATAATGCCAATGCCTTCTGCATCCGATTAGTTCAGTTCAGTTCAGTTCAGTTCAGTTCAGTTCAGTTCAGTTCAGCTCAGTATTGAGATCTCTCGAGTTCTCGCCGTTCAACTTTTCAGCGTTGATATAAAAATTTCAATAATTTTCTATGGCCAGACCAAAAATACTCGCAATGTGTGTCAAAGTGGGGAGCGAGTTAAGTGCGACGCCAGGGAATTGATTTAACATTATTCTAGCTCCTGTTCTTGTTGTTGTTGCTTTTGTAGTTATTGTCAATGGGGCGACACCTTGTTCAGCAGCAGCAACATGCTGGTTAAGGGAAGGGGGTAGACGCAACATTCGTATCTTTACCCCATTCGATGGCAGATATTCACTAATTAGTTGTTGCCTGCAAGATATTTATGCGTCGTTGGTGTCACTTGGCACATAAAACTCGGCATCAAGGGGGGAGTCTTGGGGAGCTGTTGCTGCTGCAACTGCTGTTGTTGCTGTTGCTGTTGCAGCTGCGTGCGATAAAAAGGCCCAAAATTAGGTAAAAGGCGTGTAAAGTGCACACTGGAACGATTAACGGTCTGCATTAGCTGGGAGGCCTGATTAATACAGGGAATTAAATGACATTCTTTTCACGCTAGAGATAAGATCGTGAGTTTATTGAACACTTTGTGAGTGGTTATAGGATACAAAAGCAAAATTAATAAATTAATATATATAACATGCAAGCTAATGCTAAAAAAATATTCCTATTTTGAATGCTTTGTTGATATTTTTTAAAATTCGCAGTCTCTAATGATAATAATAATAAAATTCTTCTACTAGTAAAAAGCAATTAGAAATAAATTTATTGGATCCGTTAAGTTAATCATAATTTTGGTATTGTCTAGATAAAGCCGCCTGCTTTCCATGGTCTCTGCTTGTTTATCAGCGTTTATTTTGTATCATAATAAAAAAAGTCAGTCCCACGCCCATCTCTAGTTTAGATCGCTGGCTTTGCTGTATGCACTGCTAATATGAAAACTTTACTCCGCTGGCGACGGAACTGAGGAAAAACTGCTGCTAACGCAAAAAAAAATAAATAAATAAATAGAAACGAAGACATGAACGCGACGTTTGCGTCGTAGCCTCGCCTGATCGCCCCAATGTATCACGATGGATTTATAGTTTAGTATGCACGATCAATCAAAAATCGTGAAGAGAAAGAAATAGAGAGAGAGAGAAAGAGAGCTCTCTAACAGCAGCAGTTGGAACAGCAGCAGAAACGTCTAAAAGACTTCCACTTGGAGCTGAAGTTTGAAGCGTTGCCAATAAGAATTATTACACCTGATTTGAATCTGCAGCCGTCGCACACAGAAATGAACTTGACCACAGAAACAAATGCAGCAACAACATCAAGGGGAGAAAAGAAAAACAACGCCCACGTACTTGTGGGTGGGTCACCCCCGTCCAAATATCCAGAATGCAGAATTCAGATCCGAGAAATCCCCGCCAAGCTGCCCACAATTTAAGCCCGACTGCATTTATTAACATTTTGACTTTGCAACCAGTGGAGCTCTGAGGAGCTCGTTGCAATAGCAGTGTTTGGCCTGGTAGGCGTACTTAATCGATCGCTTGTTGATAGGCAAATTGGCAAAATGCAAAAAGCGCAAAAAAAAGAAACCTGTTTACAGTTTTCGGTGGGGCTTTTCCAACGAACTACTCCCAACTGCCTCAACTGATGCTGAAAATTCGTGATGAGCAACAGCAAAGCCGAAAACATTCATTTGGCTCAACTTTGGTTTAGTTCTTGTGGTCTTCATGGTCCACCACTGTGTGATCTTTATCGGAGCCAAGAAACTTTTAGGGCACCATCCGACGTCCCGCTAGTCATTTACATTTGGCTCAAATGGGAATTTGGAGTTCGGAGTTGGATGTTGGGCGCTTTTTGGGGATTTGGCGACCGCCGTCAACGCCGTCGTCGTCGTCGTCTGACAGTTGGAGCATTACAAAGTGATCGTTAAATCACGAATATTTAATTGTCTTCATCACCTGAGGGTGGTTGAAATTAGTTTGGACTTGGCTTTAAACATTTCTTCTTGTTGCCTGTCTGCTAGCTGCTCCATTGTAGCCATTGTTACTTTGGACTCTCCCCGTAATGGCTTGTAATGGTTTCAACTTTCAGATGGGGCCATTTAACTCTGCCTGTGCCCTCGTCAGTCTTTAGGGATTAAGGCTTTTTTACTCTGATTTTTTGTTTTCAGCTTAGCCACAAATTGCATGCATAGATTTGGCCTCTAATGAGCGCTCTCAACCAGCGACAGTAAGAGCTAATTTTATGGCAATGGATTGCAAATCAAACTAAGGTCAAGGGATGCACCACAACAACAACAAAGTCAATGACAAAGCGCTGTCAATTCCAATGTGTGATTGATGAAGCCATTTGCAAAATAGCGTATCTAATGCAATACATATCTGGCATATCATCGGTAGGAGCTAGGAAGTTAAACTAATACAACTTTCAAATCTATTAATTTTAACAACCACTTTTTGAATGTTATAAAAAACACAAATGTGCTTAACTTTTACTGGAAACTCTTAAAAAATTGACTTCCTCTATATTTTACATTCCCATAAGGCCGTTTTGTTAAATTTCCCATGTTTTGATCACACCTTAAGGTTTTCATCCATAACTTATTGCTCATAAAGTGTTATGGAACAATAGTTAAATCAACTTCCCACGCTGACGTATAAAATGATTTGTTCTAGCCGCTGTGCACCACCCATAAAAACACTTCAGTTACAAACTGATCAAATAGAGGCAGTTATAACAATTAAGTGTTGACCCCTCGATGGCCCGGAAAATCAGACAGTGACTAAACAGTTATCAATTATTACGAGTCGTCGATGATGTATGTCAACAATTGAGAAATGTTTTTGGGTTGCTAGTTGACTGCCAAATGCAAACAATGAGATAGAAGAGATAGATCTTCTATTGGGTTCCCACATGAGGCCACAGGAAGCGGGCCACGGATGATTGCACATGTTTCACATGCCCTGCGGGGAGGTGGATGGGTGGAGGGTGCGTTGCAACTGTGCGTTGTTCAGTGACATTTAGCATATTGAATAGTAACAAAGGCAACAAAGATTCCCACAATTGTCAAATCAGAATCCTGAGGGCGGGTGATGAAAATTGCGAAAGAAACTTTACTGATTGGAAGTTACCCAAATTGCTACCAGCAAAAATTAAATTAGGCCAAATTAAATAGCAACATGTCGAGGGGTTGCCGGCTTGCCCCACCCAAGATCCGAGACTGAACGCCGATCCATTAATGAGCGACAAACGCTGATGATATTATTTACTCTCGTACAAAGAATACTTGTCGACGTTGCAGTCACAGTGTAATTTGATGGCTGGCCACACTGGTCGAAAGTCAACGAGGAGAGGGTTGCAACTTGTCCGCGTCACGGGTGCCTGCACACCCTCGCCCTCGCAACACGACCAGACCCTTGCGCCACACACAAACACACTTTTGACATACGTTTTGAGCGTTCATTCAATTCTTAATATGCGACACGTGACCCACACTTTGCACGTTCACCACTCCGCCACTGCGCCACCTTCCTGCCAGTGCACCCAGTTGCAATGCAGGTCCTGCCCCGCAGCGAACTCAACTCGTCTGCTTTCCGGTTTGACTTGTTGTTCTCTGACACGCGCAGTGGACGGGGCAACTTTCCCTATCGCATGGCTGCCATCTCCAAGTTTTGTTCTTCTTCCATTGTGGGCTGACCAGCGCCACGCGACATTCGATTCTGACGTGGGTGTAGGGTGTGGGGTGTGCGCCTGTTAAGGGTGTGCCACTCTCTGTTTGTGTGTTGTGCCTGTGCCGACATGTGGCCAACTGGTGGTGCAATGCTGATCTTTGATCCGAACTATTCACGGTAGTCGTTACTGTACCATAAAGCGACATTCCATGTGATTCTCATTCTGGCTCCTGATACTCCTGAAAGCATTAAATGTATTTTATGATTATTGAACTGAAAACCTTTCATCTTGTAAGACAGTACAAGAGCTATTTAGCTTTTAGTGATTTTGAATAGATTTTAGTGTGGTACGGGAATGGTTTGACTGCTTATTGGTATTACAATTATATATATTTTCATATATGTGAACTAAGTTAGTGTAACTCATTAAAATTGAACTAGGACAGCATACAGACGTGTCTAGGATACTTTCAGAGACTTAAATAGAAGTAGTTGGGCACTGCACAATTGAAGTTTTGAATATATGTTTGCGCCTCTCTACATGATTCTCATAAATCTCTCGCTGTGCTCGCAGCAATTGCAGCACTTTATTGACCTGATTGACCCAAAGCACGATGCACTCATCCCCTCGGGCAGTTAACGAAATTATCGCAACAACAACTGCAAGCGGGTTAAGGATAATGTTGCTACATTATTTGGCAAAATTTGCCCCAGCAAAGTCCAAGTTGAAGAAGGCGTCGTGAGCGCATTTCTGTTTTCCTTTCCAACAATTTTCTACACGTTTCTTGTACGCTGCTGCGGCTTGTGTATTTTTTTCTACAGCTCTGGCAGATCTGGCGAAAATTGCCAAACAAATTAAGTGATTTGCTATTGACATTTCCGCGAGCCTTGAACAGCGCACGCGCGTGAATAATGAAGTGCCAAGATCGCTTACAATCGACAGAGTGAGAGAGACAGTAAGAGAGGAAGAGACACGGAGAGATAGAGATAGTGGGAGTCGTCAAGTCGTGGAATTGATCTTCTAGCTTTGCGGTCATTTTCACACAATTCACATTGACCCCGCGCACTGCAACTGACCCTGGTTAAGGCTGGGTCTTTTGGTCTGCTGCTGCAGCCTGCAGAGCTCAGGTTCACAGTTATGGCCGCAGTTGTTGTTGTTGTCGTTGCTGTTGTTTGAGCCGACAATCCATTTTAATTTGTTTAACTTGTGCATCAATTTCTGTGCTTGTTTGTGCAGTTTCCTCTCCTCCTACCCCAACACAACCCTTTTCCCTAGAAATGCTGGCAGTCTTTGTGCATAAATTACTGACACTTGTCTCCATTAAAAATGAAGGTGATTCAACTGTCATTCGCAGCATCAGACCGGGCCCTGACTGTGTCTTCGACTACGACTTGGACAATTGTTGTTGTTGATGTTGTTGCTGTTGTGGCAGTCACGGCTCGCTTTTCACTCGGAATTGGACATGGATGTGGATGTGGTTGCGAACTGGAATGATGACGGCCTATTGCGAATCCAATGAACATGAATCGATGGCAATTTTCTTGTAATTGTGCGATGTTGTTGTTCATTCATTCATTCGTTCATTGTTGTTGCTATTGAAGAGCAATTGACAAGCTGATCTGCCCGTTTTGTGAGCACATTTTAATGGCCATCCGCCTCATGGTGAATCATGTTAAGCTTATATACAAACACATTGCTGGCAAACATTCAACTACAGGCACTTCAATTTTAAATTGCAAATAATAATTATATATCAATTTCTTAAGTGTATTGCAAATGTTCAACGATATATATAAATTAGTAGGATTTCAACATGCATTCGAAACACAGAATATAATTAATTTAGCCAGTATATTATCATAGAGTTAATTCTCGTCAACCTACAATATGATTTGTTGACACATTTAAGTAAGATCAACTTTCGCTTCAGCCATTTGCCTAGTGGGCTCTACGCACACAGTTAGCCAGCATCGCGCGGTGGTCCAATTTCGGTCAATCCGCTTTAAGTGTGTCCTATAAATTAGCTTTGACGCATTTTAAAATATTTTAGCACTTTTTTGTTATCGCAGCGACAAAATCTATTACTTAATTTTTTATTTGCGCCCCACTCGCACATGTTTTGCAAATAACACTTGAAATGAAATATGAAATGCAACTGGCCACAGTCTCAGCTTCAGTTCCAGCTCGAAGTCGAGAGGTCTCCAGCATTTAACTGGCCATTTATGTGCGTGATTATTACGTGATATCGCGCATATTGGGCTCATAAATAATATTAAGCCAGTTTCCATGCACAGGACGGACCCCAATCCCAGTCGAAGTCGCAGTCGCAGTCGGAGTCGTTGTTGGAGCCACAGTTCCATATTTTGGACTCGGTGCCCAATTGCCTACACCCTCTCTACAGACAGACGTGGCACATAAATGGCTTGCTGCGGATTTGGATTTGGATTTGGGGGTTTCAATTGATTTCTGTTTGTGTTGGCGCATTGGCAAGCTTTTAAATCATTTAATATACCAATTATAACAAGTCGAGTAGTTAACATAAATCTGCAATCGACTCAAAGCAAACTTAAGTGATTTCTTGCACTTTACGCACCCTGTAGTGAAATAAACAATAGAGTATACCCTACGAGTATACACAATATGGAACAGGAGATTACTTTTTGGATAACATTTTGTATAGATAAATATATACTAAACTGTATTTGAACATCGCGTGAATTCTATTAATTCGAGAAACTAAATTTTGTATTTGGGTAGAAAATATGTAATTTTCTTATACAAATCAACTTTATTTGGAATTATTTTTTTTTTCCTTTCCACCAACTCGATATCGATATATTTCAGTACACTAATTTTAAGCCACATTTGTAAATGATGGTAAACCTCATTTTTATATCTATTGAAGATTATACTTTAGCTCACTTTGTGTTTTAATGTGAGTACAGGGTATCTCTCAGTCAATCACAAGTAACTCGTGCATTCTGTTTAGATATTTTTCCACAACTTTTTTTTGGCATTTTGACGTCGCTAAGAAATCAAAACTCATGCATTATGAATGCCAAAATTTTCTGACGTAGTCAATTTCAATTTTTATTTATTTTATTGCCTTTAATGCATTGCGCGAGGCACTTGCAAATAAATAAATATTGAAACCGGCAACAGCACAACGACAAATCCAACAACAAACAGCATCAACGTATGCATGACATTTTGCCAGTCCCCGCATAAGGAACCCACATATGTGTATCTGCATATGATTTTGCCGGCAAAATCGAAGGCTTTTCATATCTTGGGCTGACAGGTAGGTTAGTTGCCTCATTCGGCCGGTAGGTGGCGTCTCGGCGGTGGCTGCTGTCATTGGTAATGCAGTAATAACCAACAACCTCCTGGACGTCTAAGTCTGGTCAGTCATACACATATACGAGACTCTATAAATATTTCTTTTCACTTTTTTGTTTTTGTTTTTTTTTTGTTGACTATTTTTACACTGAATCATGATCCCCTCTTAATCACCCCCACCCCGTCCGCTTCAATGTTGGCAATACCCATTTGACTGTCTGCCCCACTGTCTCATATTTTATCACAGCAGCCGCCGTCGCTGACGTCGACGTCGGCGTCTCGAGTGGCCAAGTGTCTCTTTGGCCAAGAGGTTTGGGCCTGGTCTTTGGCACATGCTGCAGCCGCTTTTGTTGTTAAGGAGCCAGTCGAATAATGCTCGGTTCGGGTCGGTTTCTGGCCGGCTAAGTTTTTTGGCACAGATTTACGACTCTTAATGCTGTTTTGATTTGTTTTGCATAAGGGTGTTCACGTGGCAAAACCAAAAATAAAAAACCATAAATAGAAACACAAAATAAAAACAAAAACAAAAGTAAGCGTCAGACAACGTCTCGGCAGCAACTGTTTGCCCGTTTGTCTTGTTGGCCGTTGTAATTGGGCTTTCAGAATATGACGGAAAGAGTGTTGCTAATCAGCAAATCACACTCTGGCGTTGAGTAGACGAATTACAGCGCACTTTTTGATATGTCTGTGTGTGTGTGTGTGTTTGATTCTATATAGCTGTGTGTGTGTCTTGAATAAAAGTGAACAGAAATCGGTATTTGTAATATAATTGGTTTGCATACATGTGTAGACAATCAAATTGCAATTACTGCATCTGCATTCAGTTATATGGCTAATAAACCACAATTTAATGCATTCCTCTAAAGCTTTTAGTTGCACTTGGCGCCCCCATTATTTATTGTGCATCTAAAAGCCAACTAAGCGCATAAACCCATATTTTCGTATCTTCATGTTGCTGTTTAATAACAGCTCAAATCACACGAAAGAAATTCCACTGGCTCGACTAATCAGCTAATAGCACGAACAAATTAGACATCAACCAACACAATAAACTTTATTCATTTTAAAATTTGCAGGTAAATAAGTGCCCACCAGGATATAACGCATAATTTGTTAAACAATTTTATTTGAAATTTAATTACTAACACAACTGAATATTCTCACGGTAATAAGTTTAGTTGATTCTAGTCGCATTATCAAGTTGCTGATATATAAAAGATCAGATAATATATACTTATTATGCTCTTCGGCATTGTAAGAGAATCGCGTAGAAAATATAAAATTTTAATAATGCCTAGAAAAATAAAATACAGCGCCAGTTACGAATCTAGGACTGAAACTGCGACTAGTACTAAGTCTGCACAGGGCAGGGCAGGGCAGGCAGCTGTCTGGGCAGGGGCAGCTAGCTGTGAGCTGGCTGGCTGCCAAGTCGTAAGTTGGGCAGTTGGCCAGGTGCGGGTGCCACAAACTGGTTGGTCAGCGATGGCCAAACGTTGTGATCGGTCCGGCTGTCTCTCTGTCTGTCTGTCTGTCGGTCCGACCCGGCTGTACAGTCTGGCTGCCTGCTTGGCCTGCCTAGAGTTGGGTCTGGGGCTGGCCAGGCTGCGTGGTACACACCCGCATCGTGGCAGCGGTCGCTGGTCGCAGTTTAAAACCAGATTAGCGCCCAAGACGATGGCTAATTTTTGTGGTCGTTGGGTCGGTCGGTTGGTGGTGTTCGGTGGGGCGTTGGGTTTTTAAGCAAATTTGAATTTGAATTTTAGCGGGTGATAGTCGTTTGAACATACACATATCTACTACTACTACAACTACTATTAGTTGTTGTTGGATCGGCCACTTGGTCAGTTGGCGAATGTGTTTTTCTTGGCCGTTGTTCCACAATCGTTTGCGCCCGAGAGTTGACAGTGCCATTCGCCTGCCTGGCTGCCTGGCTGCTTGCCCGACTGCCTGGCCCAGCCTCAAAGTCTCCATCTCCGTCTCAGTTTTAACTGCCTTTTGGTGTCTTGGTGAAATATAGGATGACATGGAGCCATGCTTATGGTTACGTCGTGTGCACACACAAAAAGCAGCCACCAAAGCTGATTACGAAATTGTGACCTTTTTGCCAGTTGCCTCTTGGCCACTTGTCAGCGTCTTTTGGCGGCATTTTTGGCGAAAGGTTTATGTCAACAGAAGAAAACCCCCACAAGCTAAGATACTCGTAATTGCACTTAAAGTTAGTTCCATTTTAATTTGCCCATAACTTTGCCACGACTTTGCCTAATGCCTGCCCACCGTCTGATTGGCTGACCAGCTGAAAACCTAATTGTTTCCAATGAAAGCATTTATAAATAGCTACTACAGTCATCGACTGACGCAACCAAAAGGGGAGCATTACGTTGCAAAATGCATAATCAAAAAAACCACAATTCAATAGGCAAATTATTTGCTGATGATATGATGCATGATTTTGATTTTGATTTTGATATAGTGTTTGATTTTGAGTTTGATTTTGATTTTGAGTTTGAGCTTGATTTTGAGTTTGATTTTGAGTTTTAGTATTTTAATCTAAATAATTATTTTCTTAAAATAGTAATTTTTAATCTTAGTTTGGCCTGTAGATCAATCGTAAATTTAAAGCTAAGAACGTAATTTTAGGTCGGAACACAAGTTGAAATTCTAGCCTGAAAATCGCCATATGGGCATAGGTCGAAACTTCAAAATGCCATAACTTCGTCAAAACTCAACTGATTTTAAAAAGCAAGGGCTTTTTGATCATTGTTTTGCCCCTAAATCAATCGTACATTTAAAGTTGAAAACGAAATTTGAGGTCGGAAGACAAGTAAAAATTATAGCCCAAAAATCGATATATCGGTGTATGGGCATAGGTCGAAACTTCAAAATGCCATAACTTCGTCAAAACTCAACTGATTTTAAAAAGTGAGGGCTTTTTGATCATTGTTTTGCCCCTAAATCAATCGTACATTTAAAGCTGATAACGAAATTTGAGGTCGGAAGACAAGTAAAAATTATAGCCCGAAAATCGATTTATCGGTGTATGGGCATAGGTCGAAACTTCAAAATGCCATAACTTCGTCAAAACTCAACTGATTTTAAAAAGCAAGGGCTTTTTGATCATTGTTTTGCCCCTAAATCAATCGTACATTTAAAGTTGAAAACGAAATTTGAGGTCCGAAGACAAGTAAAAATTATAGCCCGAAAATCGATATATCGGTGTATGGGCATAGGTCGAAATTTCAAAATGCCATAACTTCGTCAAAACTCAACTGATTTTAAAAAGCAAGGGCTTTTTGATCATTGTTTTGCCCCTAAATCAATCGTACATTTAAAGTTGAAAACGAAATTTGAGGTCGGAAGACAAGTAAAAATTATAGCCCAAAAATCGATATATCGGTGTATGGGCATAGGTCGAAACTTCAAAATGCCATAACTTCGTCAAAACTCAACTGATTTTAAAAAGTGAGGGCTTTTTGATCATTGTTTTGCCCCTAAATCAATCGTACATTTAAAGCTGATAACGAAATTTGAGGTCGGAAGACAAGTAAAAATTATAGCCCGAAAATCGATTTATCGGTGTATGGGCGGTCGAAATTTCAAAATGCCATAACTTCGTCAAAACTCAACTGATTTTAAAAAGCAAGGGCTTTTTGATCATTGTTTTGCCCCTAAATCAATCGTACATTTAAAGTTGAAAACGAAATTTGAGGTCCGAAGACAAGTAAAAATTATAGCCCGAAAATCGATATATCGGTGTATGGGCATAGGTCGAAATTTCAAAATGCCATAACTTCGTCAAAACTCAACTGATTTTAAAAAGCAAGGGCTTTTTGATCATTGTTTTGCCCCTAAATCAATCGTACATTTAAAGTTGAAAACGAAATTTGAGGTCGGAAGACAAGTAAAAATTATAGCCCAAAAATCGATATATCGGTGTATGGGCATAGGTCGAAACTTCAAAATGCCATAACTTCGTCAAAACTCAACTGATTTTAAAAAGTGAGGGCTTTTTGATCATTGTTTTGCCCCTAAATCAATCGTACATTTAAAGTTGAAAACGAAATTTGAGGTCGGAAGACAAGTAAAAATTATAGCCCGAAAATCGATATATCGGTGTATGGGCATAGGTCGAAATTTCAAAATGCCATAACTTCGTCAAAACTCAACTGATTTTAAAAAGCAAGGGCTTTTTGATCATTGTTTTGCCCCTAAATCAATCGTACATTTAAAGTTGAAAACGAAATTTGAGGTCGGAAGACAAGTAAAAATTATAGCCCCAAAATCGATATATCGGTGTATGGGCATAGGTCGAAACTTCAAAATGCCATAACTTCGTCAAAACTCAACTGATTTTAAAAAGTGAGGGCTTTTTGATCATTGTTTTGCCCCTAAATCAATCGTACATTTAAAGTTGAAAACGAAATTTGAGGTCGGAAGACAAGTAAAAATTATAGCCCGAAAATCGATATATCGGTGTATGGGCATAGGTCGAAACTTCAAAATGCCATAACTTCGTCAAAACTCAACTGATTTTAAAAAGTGAGGGCTTTTTAATCATAGTTTGGCCCGTAGATCAATCGTACATTTAAAGCTAAAAACGTATTTTTGGGTCGGAACACAAGTTAAAATTCTAGCCTGAAAATCGCCATATGGGCATAGTTCGAAACTTCAATATGCCATAACTTCGTCAATTGACGCGCGAGTTGACGCGTCAGTAGACGCGTGTGTTTACCCGCGCGTTGACGCATCAGTTGACACTTGAATTGACGCGTCAGTCGACGCGTGAGTTGACTCGCGAGTTGACGCGTCAGTTGACGCGTGAGTTGACGCGCGCAGTGACGCGTCAGTTGACGTTAAAAATAATTTATATTAATTAATTAATTTAACTTTTGGCTATATTTTTTTATTATTGAATATTAATATTATTAATAATATATAATATAATATATATAATAGATTTCTGGAATGGTATATCCTCTAAAATCAAAATCCTAATACCGCATGTGTGTGTTTCAGTGGCTTCTGTTCGCTTATGGATTTTCACACGCTCGTCTCTAGTTACATGATTCTATGAGTCAGACCCGATCAAAGCATAACTGCTCCCATAATTTTTCAATATTTGAAGTTAAACATTGTAAGCACTTGTAGCTCGGCATCCGGTCAAATGTTTTTTTGGGGTGCAACGTTTGATAAGCAATGCGATTGCTAATCTTTACACTGCTTATCTATTATTGAGCATGTGAAAATGCCTCGTAGCTATCGCACCTTGCATACAAGTTGCAAGCCTTAAGCAGCAGTTTGGCAGACGGCAAGCAACTCCACCCAAATCGAATCGAACAGCCAAACAACAACAGCAAAATGCTAACAAACACTCATTCGATTGTTGTTGAATCTCGTTTGCCAGCTGGTTTAATGGCGCATACCTGCGCACAGCTTTAAGCTATTAAATTGGGTGGTGGAAATCTGGAATCAGAGCCACAATCATCACCTGGCCGCGGAGGCATTGGTGAGAAAGTTTACAACCCTCCCCAGGCCAAATCAGACAAAAGCACCAGCAACAACCTGGTAACTGTGAACTGGTGAATACCGATGACGAGTGACTGGAAACTGGTTGGTAACTGGTGTGTGTGTCGGGTGCCGATTGCCGGGTGCTATTTTCAAGGGCGCATCCGCAAGAGGAACCAATCCCCACCCCAAAATCAACAAAACAAAGTGGACAACAGCCAGTTGCTTGCTTTGATTGCTGGTTGAGCATATGTAGAGAGAAGCAGCTTCTGGCTTTGTGTTTAGTATTTGTTGTTTTTTTTGCATTTTGCTTATCCTGCAGCTGCGCAGTAGATCGTCTGGTTTTGGGGTGGCTTTTATTTGGTGGGAAAATAATATTTGGCTGGCCCGTTTTCTGTGTTTCACTTCCATTTCGTATCACAGAACAGAACACATTGTAATGTTGCTGATTAATTGCTCAATTCGGGAGTGGGAACTTTACCAGAGACTTTTGTGCACTGGAATTTTCTGGATACGTCTTGGCCTCATGTTGCTCTTTTCAATTTGCCAACTTAATAGTTGTGGGAATGCGCATTTAATATTCCAATTGTGATTTATTTCGTGATTTTTATTTTTGGCTTTTGTGCGCTGCTCATTTGAAGTGCAATCAACTAAGAGAATTTGATTTGGAATCATTCGAATTTGATACATATATTAATGGTTTCGAATTACTGAGAAGTCGCTGCATGCATGAATTTAGAGAATAAAGTAAGAACACCTACGGCTAAGATTTGCATTGTTGTCAAGTCGAGTGCAAGTCTGGGAAATATTTTGAGGACACTATTCGAACGATTAAAATGCACTAATGTCGGCAACTGACCAACCAAGCGGCTTTTCCATGGGAACTAACAAACATAATGAAATCACAATAAGTAATATTCCGGCTAAATTAAACAATGCTTTGCAAGAAGAAACAATTATTCTTAGTTTATTTATTTCATTTGTTACTCGTTTGTAACAGCTTCTAGCTACAGCAATTATTTGTATATATTCTAATGTATTATATTTCTCATTTCGAATTAATTTGGTTGGCAATCTTTCATTTTGCGAACATTGGTCTAAATCGTGTTGTGTGTTGCATGCATTCAGCACATGTTGCGGATTTTAACAACTTTCCATTTTCAATGGGTCTCCTCGCCGACAGCGCTCCTCGCTGACAAATTGCGGCGCATGTGCGCCACATCAATAAAATCAACAGCATTAGTCACTCAGCCAATTGGTTAGGCTTTAAGCCGGCCTACGGGCCAGGACAGTATGGTCCAGATTAGTTCAGACTAGAGAAATGCAGGTGGCATAGTCCAAGTAAGCTGCCCCCCTCCCTGCTTGGTGGGCGTAACGATGCTGTTTGATTTGGCCAAAGCACACTGACAAATATGGGCTCATTTATTTCGGGAACAGTGAGTTTTCTACGCTGCCAGCCATATGGAAATTAAGATATAGCACAGCCCCTAACACGCCCCCCTCGGACCAGGTGCAGTAGCCGTTGCAGACGCGCTTGTAATTGTAAATTGTAATAAGAGTACAAGAAATCACTAAAATTTTAACTGCCGGCGATGCATTTTTCTGTTGATTGCCGAATTGAACCGATGAGTAGATATCTGGCTCCCCGGGCGGGACATATGTAAGTGTCGATAAGTGAAACTTGGCTTAAGGCGGCTAGTGCTGTAGTCTCTGAGTTAGCGAACACGCCGAATGCTGACTATCGCATTTGCACTTCAAGCTGTCCGTGTAATGAATGACGCCATAGGTGCCCGATATCATCCATGTGGGATCGACCTTCAGCAAACGATCGGCGGTGCCTTGAGGCAAGCCACAGATCACCTCGCACTTGACATTTCGCATAGCACACATATTTGCCGGGCGGAAGCCTCGCAGACACGTAATGAACTCCTCCGAGGAGTCCCAGATGTAGTCGCCAAGGAGCTTGCGATAGTTCAGATCACCCTTAAAAATGATCAGCTCAGCCTGTGCCAGCATCTTGTACAGATCGATATTGGAATCGAACATGACAAAGAAGGACTGTGGACCGGTCCAGAAATGCGATGGGGGTGCTACAATAATGCGCTGCTCCTTCATTAGACGCTCCAGCTTCTGGCCCAGTGCTGAGACGACCTCATTCTTGTAGTTTTTTAGGTATTCGACAGTCCATTCAATGTCGTGCAGCATCACATCGGAGATGTACCAGGGAATGGTCTTCACGTGCATCCGCACCTGGGTGACCAGATTATGGTCGACCAAATACTCAATGAACAGCAAGTCTGTAAACAGCTCAAAGCCGGCATTGTCACAGATGTAATCGACGATGATACTTTTCTGTCCCTTGGCCTTCATCAGGCAATGCCACACCATTTTGCTATCATCCACCAGCAGTCGCTTGTCCAGATCTGCTACGCGGGCCAGCACATCGATTTTGTTCTTATCTCTGGGCGTGTTAAAGACAAAAGCATTCAACTGTATCTCAAAGCGATTGCTCCACATATTGATGTGCATTAGCTGACTAAATGAGACGAAATTTTTTCCCAGTTCCCGTGTGGCTTCGGTGAGGCATAGAATTGCACACTCGCTGATCTTCAAATCCTCCTGCTTCAGATCTGCGAAGTAATCAAAGTTTTGCAAATGTTTGCTGTTCTGAAAAAAGGAGCTGATGCGCCTGTATAGGTAACACTCGGAGTGCAGCCAACTGGCGCGGAAGAACGAGCGTTTGGGGTGTGGCAACTCCATAATAAATGCATTCCACTCGGCTTTATCCGGTTCGTTACCATGGAACTGCTGGAACTGGCAATCGCGTTGTAGCTCCCTCTTCAAGCGCTCAATGCACTCGATGATGATCCGTATATCTTTACAAACCTCCAGACCATTAAGGTCCTTCAGCTTCTGTTCGTTAGACCGCAGAGCATTAATAACCTGCTGCATGACTCCCGGCATTCGCGAACTCAGCGCTATATAAGCAAAACTCTGCTTAAACCTTGCCGAGAGCAGTGAGTGGCGCGGAGTCACCACATCGAGCAATTCCGACCTGGTCTCGGAGCTCATTGTGCGGTTTGCGATAAGAGCAGAATATCTAAAGAATTTGGTCTTTAATTTTAATTTTATGATTTTGACCTAAAGTATATAATGCTGCTGCATATGAGTTGCATATAGTAATCGAAAAATTTGGATTAAATTATGAACATACTTGCAAATTTGTTAATGTTAACATTGATGTTCTAAAGAAGCAGCAAAGTTTAGTTCGTGCTTGCCATGATTACTGTATTGCTCATCACACGAGAATCCCATCTATAATTTTGAATCATCCTCTTATCTCATTCCATAATTTTTTCCATATATTTAAGGTTAATAGTACTTTTTTTTTTGCGTAATTCTCAAATCATTCTCACTTAAACTTTACTCGTTTTCTTAATTGACTTTAGAATCGTCGCCTTCACTTTGCATCTCATTTACTGCTCATCTGGATTCATTTTCGTTCCCGTCTTATGCGCTTTCTGGACTTTTAGTAGATACGATGAACATCAATAGTTATTAGTCCAAGAGATATCCTACTCATTAGCCTTGACAACTGTGGGAAAGACGATCTTGTTTTAAGGGATTCACTTCCTTCCGTTGCCCAGGTGTTCGGACATGTCCGACTGTAGTTTACACTCTCAATGCCAAATACAATTTGCATAATTCTCGAATAGTTGGGATAACACTTGCGTGTCAGTTTGGCATCCGGTTGGGAAAATCATAACATATCAAAAGGGTTCACTAGGGGCAGGGGCAGAGACAAGGAAGTGGATCGCATTGCATTTGCTCCGGTGTACTATTTGATGATGTTCCGATAGTCATTTGCATTCGTTTACCATAATTGTCACATGTTAATAAACAAGTTCACAATACCGCGATGGGAAACTAGGAATAAGTAGTTTTGAGGTGCCGCGAAGGGTACCCAGGTTAATGCTATGCTAATGTGGCAAGGTGTGCACTTCCTTTAGCAACCCCTACTTTATGCGAAGCGGTGAGCACTCTACAAAATTCAATTTTTACTATCATGAAATGCGGATGACGCAAGTGTTCTTTGTAGATTTAGCAAAAAGAAACTCAACCAATGTGAATCGAACCATCAGAGCTGTTGTTTACTCATAACACACATCGATTTACTCAGCCCTTGTCCTTGTGAGCTATTGGTGCGAAGCCAGAGCCCCATTGGCTTATGGCAGACAGAGTTGCGTCAAAACAGAAAGTTGCGCCTTTTGCTGAGCTCATTAGCCGTGCACCTTAGACGCAACTGCGTCCAGGTGTTCCAAAGAAATTGAAAACTTCCCCCGTGACATACCGGTTGTGCCTCAACTGTTGCCTGGTGGTGACTTGATTACTACTGCCTATCTTATTGTGCCCTCCCAAGGTGTTGCAGTTGCTTCACTTCACTTCAACTTCAACAGTTCTGGAACGTTACTTTTCGGCAACCCATGGCCACTGAAGTGGGCTGTTTGCCAGTGTGTGTGCGTCATCTTGTCGATTGCGCTACCTTGTGAAATAGAACAGCAGCTGCGCAATATTTGTGGCAAGTTTCGCATGTGCTCACACGATACGCAATAGACGACGTGGCTCGGGTTGGGGAGAGGAGTTTTCAGAATACCCACAGGCCGAACAGGTCGTGACTTTCATAGATTTCGATGGCGTTTTAATTTATTTTTCTCGCTTGTGCACTGAAGGAATTAATTAATTATGTAATAACTACAATTTCACCAGATATTTAATAATTCTTTCCTATTATTATCGGAATTTTTATCAACTTACCGCGGCTCTATATAACTCTAAAAAGCTTACTCATTTCTCATTAATTTTCCCTTAAAACCAAAGGTTTCATAATGTGATATCGTCCAGACTCAATATAGCACATTAAGCTATAAATATTTGATCCTATAAACTTAATGCCTGCAATATACTTTGATTGTTTTTAAAATGGTTTCAAGTGAAAGTCTGAGCCATATCAGTATCGCCTCTAAACTATCCCCAGCATATCTCTCAGTGCAGCTACAGAGTTATGGGCACCCATAAAAACGCCTCAACTTTCACCCAATGCGAAGCAGAAAAAAAAATAAGAAATGTGACAAAATATGGCCCACTCGGTAATTGCTCCCGCCAGATCGGCGGATATATTTATGTTATTGCAGTTCCCCGGCCCAATTTGCCCCTTGTCTCACTTTCCAACTAAAAAATTGCATTATCAAACCCATAAACAAATTAGGGGAGACCTTAAAAATAAAAAAAAACTCAAAGCATGCAGCAGGGCAGCTGAATATATACATATATACTGCAGATTCAGCTGGGCAACACAGAATCGTGGCTCAAGTGGCGGTCCCATTAGTTGACACTGGGACGAGTGCATACAATATTTTAGAAACAATGTACGCCCCAACTAAGCTCAACAAGATTAATAACTCGATGGCGCACGTACAATTAATCTTTCGTTAGATGAGTCGAAGCCCTATCCAAAACTTGCCGCTTCCACAATATTCCAATATTCCCATTGCAGCAGTAGCAGCAGCATTGACAACTTAACGGCACGTCTTCTGCCTCGAGTACCTGCCGCATCGTCAGTGTCAACTGTGACAGGGCCCTGCCAGACGACAGATTCTCGCCTGTCGCCTCCCCCGACACAACAAAAACAAACAAACAGACACGTTCTCCTCACTGAACAGTATAGACTAGAGAATGAGAAAGAGAGAGAGAGGATAGATGGATAGAAGGAGAGAGAGGATGTACGACTACTGGAAGAATATCATGCCCATGAACGTGACAAAACTGAAGAACACGGAACTTTACAGCTCACATCTCTCACTAAATTAGTTGTTTTAGTTGTTCGCTCGCTTCTAAATTTAGTCAACCCAACAATCCATTGGCCATAAATCAATTATATGGTTTTCCGATGCCTATCTATACACAATTTCCAGCAGCTATATTAATCTAGGGGGCTTGCTTCAGGTGCATGTCTATAAGGACTGTAATGCTTTTAAATACCCTGCATCCAAATAGAGATTAAGAATAATGGCATACAGTTGTGCAAGTGCAAGAAACCATATATCATTTTTGTTAAATTTAAATTTCATTCGTTTAAAGTTCGTATTTCAACATTCTCCAACAAATGTGTGGAAAAAGTTATTTTCAACATTTGTTAAAAGTTTCAGCGCACAATTGGCAAAAACTGACTACAATTACGACAATTAGTTATGATCAGTTGACAAATCTATCCTCCAAATAACACGACACTAACGTTACAGGGTATTCCCTATGGGGCATTCTCGACTATCACATTCTTGCCTCCACATATTTTGTGAAAAAGGCATTTCTGATATTTTCATAGCTACGCCTTATAAAAATACAATGCTGACAACCGAAATTAACATAAAATATAAATATGGAATAATTTGTAATAATTAACGTGACATTTGCAGCTATTTTTACAGCTTTTTGCAGCCAAAAAAAAGGCGTCTAGAAATTGGCTCAGTGCTGTGGCGAGGGGGAATTTTGGGCTCTTGGGCCAGTTGCTTAATTTGTTTAATTGCAAATCCCCAGAGCATGGAAATTCAAATGCTTTCCGTGACTTTATTAATGCCAACAGGCACAAGCTGTCACTGAAATTGATGCACCCTCGCAGCAAAAGGCGTAAGTTAAGTTGGGAGAACAAAGCAAATGTTTTGTAATGAGGTTGAAATTGCACCACCAGAGCGACTGGTGCCTGGGTTTGAACTTGATGCAAAGCACAAGGCAGCTCAGCTTACCACAGCACAAACAACAAAAATAAAAACAACAACAGCGAGCAGCTTCGAAGCTGAATTTTATTTGAATTAGCAACGCGCAATCAAAAACATTCAAACACGCATAAATTGAATCCCGTGGGATGATTTCTGTTCATCGTTCCCAGCAACCCCCTCGGCTTACCTATGCCAGCAGGCAGCAGTCCGCAGTCAGCAGGCAGCCATCAACTTGTCACGTGATTCAAATAACAAATAATGCATCAAGGATCATCCCTTAGCTCCTGCACTGCACTGCCCCCGGTGTAATACGAGTCCATTGAAATCCGCGCCCGCATTCGACTTGCCAGCGTGGGTACTTTTTATTTATTGGTCAAAATGAATCCTCCTGCCTATGCTGTGACCAGACCTCAACAATTCGCTAACCAACCAACCCTCCCACTCTTCCCACCCAACCTCCTTTGCTTTTCTCACGCACTTGGCTGCTGCTGCTGCTGGTCGTGTGCAAGTGTAAATTTGTCTGGTCATGGGAACATTTGCACTCAATTGAATTGTTCCATCATTCGCTCAATTGATGGGTTTTAATTGGTAATTGAATAGAATATTTTGGGTGTGGATACTCTCAAGGAGTGCTGCTATTAGTCGAAATTAATTACAATTTGTAACTCAAGACAGGGGTTGCAGGTTTCTTAGATAACTTCAATATACTATCGATTATAACGGAAAAAAAACTGGGTGAGTGTGGAACACTAAGGACAGATGATAATTCTCAGGATGTCTCTCCCTATTTTTAAGACCATATAACTTTCAACCCGAACTAATTCATATACTTATTTATTTAGTTACGCGTAGGGCTTGCGGATCCTTATCCACTTATCCTGCTTTCAAATTTATAACCTTAGCCCTCTCTCTATCTCTTTCTGTCTGTCTCAAAATAGTATTGAATTAATTTATCCCCCTACCTAAAAATTCACCGAACTTGAACTTCAGCGCGCCCTTCAACTTGATGTATGCAAACAGACCAATCGAGCTGCTTACCAGAGGATGTTTGCCATTGATAAGCAAATTAAAGACATGTCAAGTACAATAACCCAAGTTTGTAAGAATTTGGCAAAGACGAGATAAATTCGCATATTTGCAAGTGAATCAGCGGCGAAAATACGGATGAAGTGGCGATGAATATATCATTTTTTTTTTCTTTATGATATTTCAACATGCATTAACATAAACGCTGATGTTAATCTCTTTTTCCCATGAAGCTCGCCACAGCATAAACAATTCATTATCATGATTCATTTATGAAAAAATTAAATAAAAATCACCAGCTGGAAATTATAATTCGTATTAGTCAAGATGAGAGCTACCGATGAATTTTGAATGTCGTACGGAGCCCAACAGCCAAACTGAACTTAACTGAGCGGGTGGTCCGTCTCCGTCCCTCTCCTAAAGCGCCTCTGACAGTAAGCTTCCCAAGCAGATTAATATCTCAAGAGTCGAGAGACGAAAACGAAGAGAGTCGAAACTGTAGAAGCTCATTTTAATTAGTTAGTTGACCAACAAATTTAATTTATTGTCACTTGAGCTCCCCTAATGAAACACATCTAAGTCTCAGTCTTAGTCTCAGTCGCCGTCTCATCGCGTGTGTGTTGGCCCGAATGGCTTTTCAGACCTGGCTCAGATCATAATTGACCAATTTGTGTGTGCTTTTGTGTGTGTGTGCGTGTTGGCCTTATCGATGACTGCGCGTATGGAAGGCGCACACGCTGTCAATAAAACAAATTAGTTTGAATTATAGCCGTAGCTTCTAACTTGGCTAATATATGCGGCGTCGGAAGCGGCAACATAGCTACCCATTCCCTCCTGCACTCTCCTCCAGTTTCGGGCCTGCTGTGTGTTCTTTACATTACAACATTTGTGATGTTCTTGTTGTTGTTCTGCTTTTATTTGTTTATAATTACCGTTAGCTTTGATAACAATATCAGATTTCAATAGGCCGCTGACCACCGCGGCGGCATTTATGTTCACTGACCTGGACATTCTGTCCATTCTGTCCCCAGCTGCAACTCCAACTTTGTTTCTGTCTCTGCCTCAGTCTCCTCCTGCTGTTGGTTGTCTTGGCTTTTGTCTGCAGATCAGGCGCCAATAGTTCTAAGATCTTGTTTTGATTGCCAGTCTAGTCCGTGCTTGCCGCCATGGTCGGCGCATTCTTTTGCTTAGTGGCTTGAGAAATCTGTAACTCGTGACATTGTGCGGCGGCGTGTGGCATGCAATAGCCCCTCCACTGCTCCCATCCGTCCCTGTGGGTATTGAGTTTTGCATTTCTGCATAGTTTTCTTACACTTTTCCTATCCATCGGGCGACTTTCTTTTGTTTGTCAGTTTGCTGGCCGCAGCTGCAACGGCAAATTAATGACATTTTGCACTTCATTATGCGACTTTGGCGGCTCTTTGACACTTTGAAGTGAGGCACTCAACTGTATCTGAGCTGAGTCTAAGCCTGCATCTGAATCTGTTTGTAGTTTGCAGTTTGCATTTTGTAAGTTTCCCGTTTGCGGTTTGTCTGCCAGGTGAAGTGCAGCTAGCTCACTTTGGTGTCTGGTGGGGCAACTAGAGCTTCACTTGGTCAAAGATGACAGCGAAATGTTATTAATGCCTAGATAGCAATTTAAAATATTTATAGAAAGAGCTTTCCTCTCAATAGGAAGTGTCAAATGATTATTGAGATACGTTAGCTGAAAATTGGTTAGGTTGAAAGTTGATGTGTTTGGTTGATATAAATAAAATCTATTTTTCTTCCTTTAAGAACTTTTTTAAATACATTTTCTAAATGTTTTCGATCCAAAGTGTATTAGCTTATCAGAAGATATATTTTAAATAATCATCTTCAATTATATATTCAAAAGATACATATTTTTAGCATGAAAGAACAATTTATTACCGTGCATTTACAGCTACCAAGAAGCTGGGCGGTCCATACATATATTTTGGCTCAATTCAATAAACATAAACATTCAAAGCAGCATTTAAAGAAAGAGAAATTGTATCTGGCGAACAATAAGTTCTTACTGTCTTTTATCTGCAGCATTGTTGTTGTGACAGAGATCACGTATCCTGGCTAGGACACACCGGTTCGTTACAGGAATTTGGCGCCAAATTTCCTTAAAGAAATCAGTTGCATAGTACGTGACAAGGAGGCAGCTGTGTGCACGAGGGACGAGGGGCACGGGACAACTCTCTGCCCTGCTGAGATTTCTGCCAAGATCAAGAAAAAGACGCGCTGGCTGCTCATAGCTAAGGGTTGTACCGAAAGTAACGTACGAAATGCAGTTTCATTGCCACCACCACTACCATCACCACCACCACAACAACAACTGCAACCACCAGACGGCAGGCTGGTGAGATGCTGCGCGTTCCATTTGGGGTGGGTAGATCGCTAGATCGGCAGGCGGCACGAGCAGCAGCAGCCGCAGGAGCATGTTGAAAGTGCCAGGTAGTTTTGCACATACCTTTTTTTTGGCGCATTCCAAGGCACTCTTCGAGCCAGGTAAATTGCGGCGGCGCAACCACCCCATAAATTGTACTTATTGAACAGGCCAAAGTGGAGGTTTCTCAAAACTGGCAGCTGCTGGTAAATTTTTCAAAATCAATTAACAACATTTCATGGCCGTTAGAAATGTACTTTCGATGCTCTTGTTAAAATGCACCTCTACAGATGGAGGAGCATCGAACGAGGCTTTATACAATGGATATTGATTTAGTTCATATCCTCGGGTTGTTTGTCTCGCTGATTAATATATATTTTTAATGCCTGCCTGACTGCAATCGCTAAGTATTTGGGTATTTTTCTCTTTTTAAGATTGCAAGAAATACAATTAGATGACCAAACTGTCAAACAAACAGCTGCCTGCTTAAGAATAAAACATATTTGCAGACTTTTAGAAAAGGATCAGCTTTGAGTTGTGTAAAGTGTAAATTAGTGGAAAAGTTTAGCAAAAAGCTACTGGTTTTGCGATCTTAACAGAGCCAGTAGTTCACCGTATCTGCGTGTGTGACTTAACCTGCTTAAGGTCAACAAGAGCACTAAGTCTATCCCAGCAGATCACAACAATAAGCGCCTCGTTTTGTGCTCTTAGCGCGCTACGAATGAAATGTGAAACAAGAGCGCCAAAGAGCGCCAAAGAACGAACAGCAGAGCGCCAATTGGCTGCACGCATCAGCTTTAAGCTACTCTTACCAGCAAACAAAGAGCAAGCTCACCTGCTCGCAGAGAGCAAAACTTAATTTCTATGCGTGTGAGTGTGTGTGTGTCTGCTGTGCCGTCATCGTGTACATAAGCAATGGGCCGCCGATGTTTAGCGAACGAAAAGAGACAGCAAGAGTTTATTTTTAAACTTGCACTTCAAGTTGTATATAAGCTTGCCAGCTGCCGCCGCTCACGCTCACCAATACACAGACAGACAGAGTAGGGGAAATATGAGCGTACAAAATTTCAATCTCAGAGGCAGCTGGTGGCGATCGGTGTGTGTTGTGTGCTGCTGTGTGTGTGTGTGTGCATGAGGGAGAGCGCGCTGCGCCGGTAACCGGTGTGTGTGTGTTTATGTGTGTATGTGTGTGCGAGTGTGTGTGCTGTTTGTGGCACGTGCTCGCTTTTTTGAACCGAGATTTGTTGGCGGTGCCTCGATCTGCAGCTGGAGCAGCGTTCAATGAACAGAGGCAGAGCACAGCTGTTACGGCGGCAGGCGACAGACAATCAGAGCCAGAGAGGCTAAGAGGGGGTGAGTGGAAGTGTAGAAGAGAGATCATTGAATGTTGATGTGTGTTGTGTGCGGCTCGTGGTGGTTGATTTCCGTACAGAATCCGCCCGTGGCACAAAATCGGAAGTAGGTAGAAGCCGATCCCTTTTATTGCCACTCACTCAAGGGGGTTGCTTGCTTACCGATTCTCAGTTTTAACTTGGGGGTTGGTCGATCCTGCGCCGAAGTGGAAGTCTATATAAAATTAAACTGATCCTCGGCGGTTGCATCATTCGTATACGAAACTGCCAGCGAGCGAAACGCGTGCGAGAGCTGCCGTAAATGATCAGCGCCAGTGATTGCAAGTCTAGAAAGAAAATTAAACAGATCCTACTGCGATCCTCAGTGCGAAAAGTCATTTGGTGATTTCCCAAGCTATAATGGACAAGCTCAACTACAGCAAATGTCCGCTGAAAAAGCGACCCATACTCGTCGAGGAGCCGCCACATGAGGATCAGCTGTGCCATGGTAGGCTTACCGATCCTTACCAATGGGAAATTAATTCAAATATCTTATAGACATCTTTAGAAGCTCTGTTAATTAAATTTTTGTTGCGCTTTGCAGATGAAGGACCCGTTGATCTAAGCGTGGCTTCCGCTGCGGTGCCTCTAGAGCCTCCACATTGGTCCATCAAAACGGTGCCGGAGCCACAACCGGTGACGCAGGAGCTGCGTCGGCGCTTCGATGCAGCCATGACACAGACCAAGGATCAACTGGCCCGTCGCATTTGGGAGGAGACACGAGAGATTGCTCGCGCTTTTCCGGATGTATTTACGCGAGAGGAGATTGCCAAGAGTCTGGCTCGTCTCGGCTATGGTGACTTCGACCTGCCGCCAGAGAATGAGGTCATGGAACCGAAGCAGCAGCGGGACTTGGAAATGACAGCCAGCTATGCACGCATTTCGCCACCTTTGGTGCCCGCCCCGATCGTCAAAGTGGAGCTTACGGAGGAGCCTTTGGGTCTGCGCAACTACAACAACAATTTGCTGAAGAGCATTGCGGAGTATGAGGATTGCATGAAGATGCCAATGCCGCCACCGCCGCCACCACCGCCAGCAGAGCCACAGGATTTGAGTGTGACGCCACAGCAGCGCCGTGGCTTGAGTGAAAATGTCAATCTGCACAATGTGGCACGAGCGCTGCTCAGCATGCAACATATGGCGCCACAGCAGCAGCAGCAGCAATTGCCCGAACAGATCTTCAAGACTGCACCAGTACATCAGGTGGAGCAGGATGAGGATGACTTGGAGAACCAGGAGAACAGCGAGCATCAGCTGAACCTGAAGATCAAGAGCAGCAACGATCTGTACTATCAGTGCCAGCAGTGCAACAAATGCTATGCCACCTACGCGGGTCTCGTCAAGCACCAGCAGAGTCACGCCTACGAGAGCACCGAGTACAAGATTATACGCAGCAATCCCAGTGGTGGTCCCATCGTCGATCAAACTGAATTCTGCACAGATCAGGCATCGGCACTCATCCAAGCGGCGAATGTTGCCTCAGCACAATCTATGCAGAAGCCGGTGGGTGTGCCACGGTACCACTGCAAGGATTGCGGCAAGTCCTATTCCACCTACTCTGGCCTGAGTAAGCATCAGCAGTTCCACTGTCCCTCCGCCGAGGGCAACCAGGTGAAGAAGGTCTTCAGTTGCAAGAACTGTGAGAAGACCTACGTCTCCCTGGGAGCCCTCAAAATGCACATACGCACCCACACACTGCCATGCAAGTGCCCCATCTGTGGCAAGGCATTCTCCCGCCCCTGGCTGCTTCAGGGTCACATACGCACCCACACGGGCGAGAAGCCCTTCAGCTGCCAGCATTGCAATCGCGCCTTTGCGGATCGCTCTAATCTGAGGGCGCACATGCAAACGCACTCGGATGTGAAGAAGTACTCCTGCCCCAGCTGCACCAAGTCATTCTCCCGAATGTCGCTGCTGGCCAAACACTTGCAGACCGGCTGCCAAACGGAGCAGGGTGGCTCGTCAGCAGCAGTAGCAGCAGCAGCAGCCGGGTTCAATCAGCAGCAGCTGCAGCAGCATCTACAGGACTACGATGAGATGGCGCCTCATCCGCTCTACTATGCGGGCAGCGTGGGCAGCAGCGGCGGGGAGGAAGAGGAGGGACACGAATTTCAAATTCCCACACAGGTCAGACGGGGCATTTACTAAGTACAAACAATAATCAGGGATTAATCTATTTATTTAGCCATAGTTACACATAAGTTTCAGTCAGTTTCATAATTTAGCCAAATCATCAGAAAATCAGTGCCAAAAATTAGTTAGGGCAATTTTATTGCTTGTTAGGATCGTCTCTAATGCAGGTTACCTTACATATCTAACAGTTAGAATTTATATAAAGTATATTAAATTATTTATTTGAATAGGATTAGATAAGCCAAGTCTGGGTGTTAGCATTAGGTGGGCAGCCATTTGTTGTTAACCAATGTTTTGTTTCAAATTCTTAGCTGTATATTTCTTGTTAAAGTCTCGTTGTGTACAAATCAAAGTGGTGCGAGTTTAGGTTAATTTATTTATATTTATGTATAGTACTGACAATTTTAATTTATTCCCACTTACGTTGTGTACATACGCGCAAAACATTATATTTATTTCAATCGATGTTTATATATTTATTTTGTATTAAATTAAGAGTAATCAATAAACTGAAAAAGGCAACCAAATGGTTTTGAATTGAAAATTTGGAAAATCTTTAGAAATTCCAAATGTTTATATTTTAAATTACGTCACAGTCAGCTGTTGTTGAAAAGATGAGAAAGGCAAGATAATTCCCAGGAATAATGCCTTAAAATTAACAAAAAGGCCACTTTATCATCCAACTAAATACAGTTTATCCATTTTAAAGCCAAATCAGTGCTTATATTACCCAAGTTTGAATTGACAAGGCTCGTATGAGGTTAGTCAATGTGTTGCAGGCAGTACTGTATTGCAATTGCATGCGGATGCTCATTTGCTGACAAGTCGCAGCGATGCCATCGATTGCAGTCTCGCTGGTTAGTGCAACAATGTAGGTGTCTCTTAATTTATCTATCGCATTAAAAAGTTGCAGCTGATTCGCAAATTTAGCGAATCTCAAAGCGCCGGCATTAAACAGATTGCAGCAATTGCTGGTAGCAGCGGGTGGTGGTGCTGAGCATTGGTGGGTGGCTGGCTGAATGGATGGTTGACTGGCTGGCTGGTTGGCTGGTTGAGTGGCTGAGTTTGTTTGTTGGTTGCGGATAGAGCGGAATATCAAATCGCTGCTTAAATCAAAATTAATTGCCAGAATAATAATTGTTTTGAACGTAAAGCGCCAAACGGCAAACGATGGAGAATTGGCGCAGCTGCAACTGAAATTGCAACTGCGTCACCAGCAACAGCAGCAACAGCAACAGCAGGCGGCAAGCGCCAACAACAATAACAACAACTGTGAAGTACGACAAACGTCTAGCAATTTTGGAGCATTGGAGTCTTGCGACGGGGCGGCGAAAACCACTCAAAACAACAAACAACCCGATGAATCATCGATTTTGGGTCTACCACGGCAGTAACAGCAAAAGCAACAGCAACAAGTTAACAACAACAGCAGCCAACAGCAACAAGTTTTTGCCAAGCCGGCTTAGTGCAGCCGCACGCAGATAGATGGCGCTAGTGGGCAGTCATCAGGCTTTGGTTCAATTAAACGCGTTTTCCAGTTCATTTTCGTTGCCGCTGTTCTTGCGGTTGTTATTATTGTTGTTGTCGTTGCAGCGATTTTTCAGTTTTCCGCACTGCCGCAGCCGCACCTTACTTTGTTGCAGAAAGTCAACTTGGTGCTTGCCCGAGTCGCATTATTATAAATGCCGTCCACGCAGTTTCTTACGCTCTACAACTTCCAGTTTTGTTTTTCGGCACTACCTTCGCTTTAGGCCTAAACTGAGAACGGTAGTACTCTAACCAACCTAATGAGCATATCCATTATGTTGTGCAGCATTAAGTCTTCAACAGGCAGAGTTTAGTTGAGGAGGAATTATCATTAATGAAGCGGTAAATTAAACAAAATTCCGTTTATTCAGATGTTTGAAAATATTTTAAATAAACATCTTCAAGCGAAAATGTATGAAGCGTCTGAAAACTACCCTGAAGTCTATCATTTTTATTATACTAGCGAGGTATCCATGTTCATCCGTATGAATCGAAATTTATAAGGTATATATATTTGTAGCTGCTTTGGCAGAGAATTGCAACTTCGTTCTTGCCTTATTCAATTCTCTTTTCCGTCACGAATTGTAACTTGTCAGGCGGTAGCTTTGGTCTATTAGGAAACACACCACAGGCCACCGAAACTTGGCTGCTGAAAATCACATTACATTTGCTAAGAACCCAGGACAATGTGTGATGCCTACTCACTTGGCCCCCCCTTCCAGCACTGGCCCCTCCCTCTCAAGCTGCTACTTTGCTGTTCATTTTGTAAGCGCTTTTGACTTTGACTTGCTGCGCGTGCTGCTGTTGCTGCTGTAGTTGCCACGCCCCGACTGCAAAAAAAAGAACAAACTGCGAAACGCACATGTGGCACTGTCAATTTTTGTGCAGCGGCTTTTGGTCAAAGGTTAAATTAGACGGCCGTCCCCTTCCACCAAACTGGATGACTGGTGACAAGTGCCACGCCGCGATTACGGTTGGAAATCGTTTAGTGCCTTAATTTATGACCAAAAAATAAAATAGAATATAAAAAAAATATTGCAACGTTGCTGCTACTCGAATTTCATTTATTGCGGCAGCGTGCAGTGCTCGCTTAATTGGCATTTTGTAGCTGCCACTAAACACGCCTTGATTCTATGGTCTACTTAGTTTTTGGCCAAACCCGAAGTGGCTTTAGGCCAACTTTGAGTCTAAGCTTCCTTGCTGGCATTTTAATTAATCTTTTATCGCCAAATGCTATTTTAAATGCATTTTTAATTTTGAGAAATTAATTTTTGTCTGTTCAATATTTAAATTACAAATTCATGGCACGTTTTTCCGCTCGTTGTAATTAATATTTAATAATTTTAAATGCGCATGAAACAACACCAAAGAATGTGCTCATGCAGAGTGATGTACACAAAGGTACCCTGTACTCAGATGATATTATAATTACTAATAAGTTATTATTATGTTTGGGTTAAGTTACTCTTAGATAACTGTTAATACTATTCACAAGTCTATATTATGTATTTCCTAGCATTAGTCTGCTTGTGTCCGTCTTAAACATTTACGTTCATCTACCTGCCTTATACATTTTTATTAGTACAGGGCATATGCGATTATGGAAGTTTTTAAATATGTCAGGCGCCGTCGCCGTCGCCTTTGTCTCAGCTGTTGATTGACTCGAGACCTGATGCAGATACCAATTGTTGTAGTCAGTGCCTTTTGTTGTTTTTGTTGTTAGCCGTACGTGCTGTTTGTTTAACGCTCTGGGTGTAAATTAATACTTAATAATGGTGGTTTTGCAGCAGTTTCAGATCTAATCGAACTTTAATATGGGCTATATAATTGGAAGTTAGTGGAAAAGTTGAGCAAGAGATTTGTTGTCTTTGTAACTAAGCAATACACAAACTCTTATGAAATCGAAAGTTTAACAGATTTTGGCAGAGTGGGAAGTTGTCAAATTTAGCATGTTGAGCTCCGCTAAGCAAAAGCATTAAAGCTCACATCGAGCTCTGACAAGCTGTCAACAATGTTCTCACTCTAATCATTGATGGCAAGATCGTGTCATTGTAGCATTAAAATAGCACACTCTACTACACCCATAACTCATGCCACACAAGAGCAATTTTAAGACGCCATAAATAAACTGCCATGCACTCGTTGACGTCAAATTAATCAAAAAGCCAACAGCCAAATGCAGTGCAGTCAAAATAGTCAAATAAGAAAAAATAGGCAACATTTATGAAATTAGTGAACATAGAGACTGAAAAACTTCTAAGCTCTAGTCGCAAATGAGAACCTAAATCTTTTTTCCCACACTGGCGATCAAAGCGAACCGAAAAGAACTCGAGAGCACCTTTGTACAAATCACAGGCAACGCCTCTGAATGAAATCGATATAATTATTTGCATTATTAATAATTACCATTGTCTCGGTTTTGATTCGGATTCTGATTCAGAATCGTATACAAAATCCGATTCGAATGCGTTGGCGTTTTGGGGCCACACAGAGACATCGAGTTTCATATTTTTATATCTTTTAATATGCAAAAGAACAAAATGTAGTTCGTTGGTGCAGGCTAATTAATTCAAACCGCAAAGCAAACTGAGACTTCAATACGGAAATAAGCTTAACGACCGCAACAAAAACCAATTTCAAAATTTAATACGCAGTCCAGTTGTTTGGTGAGGGAGGGGCGGGAAACGGTGGAGACTGTGAATCGAACTGAGTTAACTGAGGCGCCGGCGGCCCAACAATTGCACCAGGTACATGTCCGAGTCTCTGACTTGACGCTGAGTCCACACACACAGACACACACACACACACACACACACACAGAATATATTGCACATGTGTGGGCCACCCACACCAGAGACTTGGCCATGGCGTAAAACCAAAGCGGGCCCGTCGACAAGCGAGAGACCCAAGCTTCAAATGGGCGACAGCTCATATCAAAACTGAAATGTGTATGCAACAACAACATCCACAAGAATAACAACAACAAGAGCTATAATAAGGGGTACCCAGTCGGTTTTGCAAGAGGTCCAAGTCCGTTTATATATCTTATGAGCCACCTGACTGACGGGCCACGCAAAAGCTTCAACTTGTCAGCACGCTAAGTGCTTGAAAAATAACGAGAAAAAAACAAAAACCAAAAGAGAGAGAAAAAGATTTTTAAATATTATAAATATAATATGGCAAACATTGGGCATTGTTCTCTAGCGCCTTTTCAGTTGGGCGTTCAACCCGCACACCACAAAGGTGCTGTACAGACCACAGTTGGAGCAGCAACCTGTTCACAGCTCCAATGGATTTATCTTATTATTACAACACACAACAAATGGTCCGCACAAAAGGCGACAGTCAAAAGATTTAATTATGCCCGTGCCGCGTATTAGTAACCAAGACCAAGAAACAAAATTGCAAATTTATTACAACGAAACTGGAATACACTTTCCGTATGACTCAAACAAACTGCAATCTTAAATATATATATTATTAAGTGCTTAAATAAAATATGTAAGGTGTAGTCGTAGTTCCCAATTGAGCTCAATTTAGCATATAGTTTAATACGGCTGATTAGCCGAGCTAAACGATTTCGTGATAATATGCTTAATCTGAATTGCAAAGCTGCCTCAAAATAAACTTAAATCATAGAAGGGTCACCCATATAAAACCATTTGAAGTAGAGTTCAATGATAAATCTACATTGTAAAATTTCAACATATTTTTTTAGGATGCTTCGATCAAATAGGAGGTAGTAGATTGCATCACACTAATCAGTTTAGCTGATTGATTGAACTATGACGAATGTCAGCAGAAGCTGTATGCATCACTGCACAGCGAATGAGTTAGTGTATTTGGGGAGGCGTGTCGTGTTGTGGGGGCGCTGATGCCGCAAATGGAGGGCGTCAAAAGACAACTGCAATCCCGTCACAAAATTGACATTTTGCTTTCAGCAGCAGTTACCACCACAAAGCAACAAGGAGAAACGACCAAAAAAAAAAATCATAATTTGCACGTTTTTTGTGTTGAGCAAAACAATAGACTTAAGCAACGAACTTGCTGCAAAGGGCCTACATGCAAAGTGTCAAGTTGCGCAACTTGTCAGCAGCAGCTTAAGCCAGAGCCTGAGCTTCAATGCCCCCAGTACCTCAGTACACTGTTAATTTTGCTTTTGTGGCCTGGCAAAAGTTTTTAATTAAACAGCGGCCGACGACGACGGCGACGACAGCCACTAAACATGCCCCATTATCATGTCACCCCATGTCATATTTGTATATATATATATCTATGCTGGACTATCTGCATAAGCTCTTGCGCCTATCTGCTTCTGCCCCTGCCCCTGTTCCTGCTGCTGCTGCTGTGGTGCTTTGGGTGCTGCCGCTGACATAAACGCTGACATTAATTGAGTAATTTATAACGATGGCAACTGCAACGGCGACGGCGGCAGCGACAGCGGTGAAGGCGTCGGCGTCGGTGCTGCCAGGCACATAAGCGGCAGATACGATGAACGGACAGAGGGACGGGCGGACAGGACAGGGGGAGCAGTTCGGGCCAACACCAACAAAACCAACAACAACATCAAAAGCTCGCAGCGCACGTCGTCGTCGTTGTCTTGAGGCACTTCAGCGCTCCAGCATAACATGATATTGTTATTATTATTATGATTACCAGAGACATGAATTCAATTAACACTTGTCAGCGTTGTCAGCGACGGCAGCGCGACGGCGGCAACGCTTCAATCTATGCCAAAAACTTTGCCAAAAGTACAACAAAAACCAAAAGACAAGTAAAAACGCGCCAGTCCAAATTAGCAGACCAACAGATACCCTGTAACTGAAAGTATCTTAAAAAATTAACAACCAACTCACATTTTTTTTACAGCTGATTTTGCACTTCTTTGAAACAATTTTTGAAGGATAACACATAAAATTAATAAGTGACAGCTGGAAATGCTTCCAAATGATCGAAGATACATTCTAACAATGCAAGTGCGATGTCTCTTAAATAGAACTACTTACCTTGGCGTATATGCCTACTCAATAAGGTCTCAGATGTCTTCATGTGCCTGTCACAAACGTGTACACCACATAACGTTACCCCTTTTCAGAGATTTGTACGTGTACAGTGTATAGAAACAAGCTCACGATTCGAGCACTGAGATAAGCTTGTGAATTTATGTTTGGGTACAAGATTTGGCATGTTTAAATCAGTTTAAGCTAGATCTTGGCCACAGTTTCAAAGTAGCCTGAAGACAATGTAGTTGTAGCTGTAGTTGTTATTACTCCTGCTGCTCCCTTCGTGGTGCTAACGATAATTGCGAGACCAGGCAAATTAGCCAGTCGACGAGTCCCAAGCCAAACAAAAAGACCGCTAATGAGGCAAACAACCCAGCAAATGGAAACCTTCTGCATTTAGTCCTAATAACTGCCAATGTCGCCAATAAGAGAAACACAAAAAAATAGCTGACAGAGCCCGCAGCCCAAAAAGGCGCACAAGTCAAAGCAAATTAAAACAAGAATCACGACAGGTTACCATGCGAGCCCAATGCCAGCCACAAAAAACACACGATTCGCCGCCAGCAGCAGTAGACACACAAAAAAAAAGGTACAAATCCGCGGCTTTTCCATAAATGCGACATCGCTGCTGGCCAAGAAATTTACAAGTGTTAAATGTCGAATTGGGGGAAATGCGTGCAGCGGCTTTGGCACAAACAAACACGGAAATGGCCAAACAGAAAGTGGACAAATGAACCCACAAGCATCGATTGCAACCCGGAGTGGCACAACCTCCCCTATGCCCTCCCGCCCAATTCACATTACCCGACAAATGGCGTACGTGTTAATGGTATTTGAATTTGGCCAAATATGGCCGAGTTGCCGTTGTCACTTTGCATGTTTCGCTTCTTGGGCACCAAATGGTGGAGTCGCGCGGCTCTGCAGCAAGTGAAGGCCTGCGACAAGCTCCTCAGCTGGACAATGGCCGCGCCAAGTAAAGTGAAGTCGTGTCGCTTGGACGCGACCGCGAATCAGCGGCAGAAGCTCACCCAAGCCAGCAGACACGCATCCAGCAAAACAACAGCAAATAGACAATCAAACAACTCACAGCGCTGGGCCACACAAACGATCCACCGATCAAACGATCGATGGGCGCCCGCATTAGCAGGAGTGGATAAGTTTACTTTACTTTGGGCATTATTTGTTGTTATTTTTTGGAACACAGCTTTCTAATGAAGCGTGACTTAGTGCTGGGCATATGGATGAGCCGGTTGATAGCCAGTTTGACACACAGTTGACACACATCCAATGACATTAAATTAGTTAAATGCCAGTAGCCAAGCAGCACTCTGAATTCACTGAAATTATCAGATTGCAAAAGTAGCTGCAAACGCTTGCTTAAGTGTCTTTATATTTTTATATTTATAAACATTTTCTTTAATATGTATTCACTAAAATAATTTTACATTATGAGTCTAATTAACCTTCCAGTATTTCGTTTTCAACACCGGTCACTTAATAGCCGCACTTCAAAGCAGTGCTTTACGGAGTTGGGTTATTGATCTACCTGGATTATTTGCACTAAATACATTATGAAATGGCTAATCAACTCAGAGCATCTGACAGGCCCTAAAGCAATTTCCTGATTATGTTTATACATGGGTAACATCACTTGCCAACGTCTCTATTGGCCATTCAGCCCACACTTGGCTGGCTCACAGCTAGTTCAATTGAAGGCAGTTCAATAAACCAGACCGAAACAGAGAAAGAGAGAGAGAGTGCGCGTTAGTGAAAGAGAAAGAGATGCAGAGATGGAGACAGCGAGGTGTACTGTGTGTCTACAGCATACAGTGAACACATCAAATGACAGGCAACAACAAACAAGTTTAATTATAGCTCATGTAAATAATTTCTCAATTGTAAGCTGTTATCAACGAAAACTTCAATCAATCATTGGCAAACGCATGAACCTGAGCCAATGAGCCAATGAGCCAATGAGCCAAAAGCCCAAACAATAGTAGAGCCACAAGCACCGATCTTGGCCTCAGGCGTGGGCCGTACAGTTTGAACTAGCCAAATCTAAGCTAATTAATCAAAATAATAATCAAGCAATCAGTGGATCATACGCCATAGAGTCAGACACCAGCACAAAGCCGTGGCAGTCGAGCGGTTGGGGCAGGGTGAGGAGTGCCGGGTGTTGGCTTTTGGGTGAGCCACGACGCACGCCAAAAACCAAATGGAATGGAAGCAAAGTGTAACCCAAGATCGCTCAAGCACTCAATTCAAACAAAAAATAAAATAAAACGGATATTTTAAGCACGGCGAAGAGTACATACCCTTGCAGACCGGTGTCTACCATATATATGTATATGATATAGTAATATGATGTTGACAACTGTTAAAAACACGCATAACTGTAGGAATTGGTCAGAATAAGTAACAAAAGGGTTTTTTTCAACCTCAACTCTCAACCGATTGTTCCTATGAAATCTTTATGATAAAGCAATCTGATCAGGCCAGCTTCGACTAATGTAATGTTAGCAGTAGATAGATATGTATATTCCAAGTTTCATTAATATATTTATGATGTCGGAGACCTGTCCTGCGTTGTGTTACAAACCTTACGAAGTAATTATAACACCCTCGGCATTGGCATTAAAATGGAAAAACATGATTTCAACTGCTGTCATTGCGCACGAGGTTTGTTGTTTTGTTTTGTCGTCGTGTTGGGTTATGTTTTGTTTTGAATTTCAGGTGCTTGTATCATTCAGTCATTTGGCCAACTATTCAACTACTCAACTATTCAGCTATTCATTCATGAGCCATGCAACGTGTTTTGTTCTCTCACTTGGGCACAAATATCTCCGTACATGGCCACTCACACATCTCAGTTTTTGACATCACGAATATTCGAGTCGAAGTCGAAGTCGGAGTTGAAGTCTCATTTGGATTCAGCGTTAAGTAACGTCTACGCGCTTGGAACAATTAATCACCTGTCGTCGTCATCGTCATCGTCAATTGGTGTTTTTGTTTTTAGATACTGAGCGACATGGACAGTTATGTGGTTTAGTGGCCTTTTTTGGAATGTGGCCCATATGCTTTGAAGAGGGGAGTGCCACAAGGTGGGTGTGGGGGAATTGCACTTGTCTACTGCATGATCTGTTATGGTTTTGTAGGCTGATTACCCTATGGCGGTGATAAATCATTCGGCTGCTGAATCGTGTTGAACTTCATCGACAGTGACTTGTTCGTTATATTAGAAACATATTCGGGAAAATGTTGAGAGATTTATGTGGATCACAGTACGATCCCTCATATAGAGTAAAATGATGTATGACTCAAAATCTGAGTGCTTTCCTTTCAATATAAATAAAGTTTTGCTTACATCTAGAATGTGACTCTTTTCTTATAGATGTAAACAATTCTCCTTGTTAATTTGGAAGAATTTTCTCACATTTGGCAATCTCTCAGGATATCTTTGACATTTGATCGCAATCTCTTTGCTCTCGAAGCGATTTCTCTTCTAAAAGTTGCACCTTCCCAAAGGCCAGACAAGTGAAAAGCACATAAATCGACGCCCAACACCTCACACCAAGACTCAGACTTAACGAAACTTTGCCTTGACATGCAAGTGAAATTTAACAAGCCACTCCTAAGATCAGCCAACAACAACAGCAACAATAGCAACAATGCGAGTAACTCAAACAACAACAATGAGAAAATGTGATCACACACAATAATATATTGTATGTATAAAAGTTGAAAGCGGTGATTTTTCAAGCGCACACCGTACCCAAAATACGTCACATTTAGGAGGTGGAAATATTGTGGCAGCAAAAAGTGGGCACAGCACCAACAGACACGCCCCCCGCAGACGACTGCAAGAGAGTTGCACTGCCAGCGCATATAATTAAATCAAATTAAAAGAACTAACAAAATATACAAAAGCGCGCATCCTGCAACAGGCAGATGTAACAACTGTGACTGCGACTGCGACTGCGACTGCTGCTAAGGTGAAAGATGAAGAAGGAAAAAAAAGTTCCACTTGTCTCAATCGACGCCTCCTCAAAAGATCTGCGTGAAGTCGTTGTTGGGACCGCACCCGCAGCTTGAGCTCGCCCTCAGCGCCAACGCAAATTCAACGAACGCTTTTCAGCTTGTGTTGCCCCAAACATTAACCTAAACCACGCCCCATCCCCCTCCGCTTACCATCACTCCCATCACCGCTTCCGCTGCAGCCCCTGCAGTGGAATATGGCGCAAAAACCAAGTCACTGTCTCTAATTGAATTCGTCGGTTTAAATAATTCAGCTGTAGGGCATCGAAATAAATTTCGACCCTCGGCTTTGGCTTGAATCTAGTTGTAAGCGAAATTGTCTAGGCGGGCACTTGTAGCGCTCTGTGAGTTCGTATTGGCCAGGAACTCATTCGCACTACACTTCACAAAATGTCTAGAATCCAGAAGATTTGATATGGTTAAAGGCTAATTCCTTAAATCCTTGAATCACTAAGCACCTTAATCGGCGTCGCATAAGTACTCTCTTTCGTTTTTCTTCTTCTTTGACCAAGTACTTAGAATTAAGTACAATTAAGTTTTGTTGAGTGTATGTTTCCAGCCTGTCTGATGGTTGATGCTCACAGTAAATGCCTTCTTCTTTTTTTTCTTTGTTTGCCTCACAATTGATTTCTGCCTCTCTGGCAAGTGTTTGGAACTTGGGATATCTTCGGGGTATCTGCGGGCGCAGCAAATCAATCTGTAAACATGCCGCCGCCAAGTGCCGACTTACCAGACTCCGAGTGAGACTGAGATTGAGACTGGGACTGAGACTGAGAGACGAAGACAGAGTTTCTTGCTGGATTTTACAGTCCTGGGCTGCAGATTTTGTATGTGGGCTGCGGTCGACGCATCAGTTTCGGGCTGTTGTTGCATTTTGGTGCCGTAATAAATACATTTGGTGAATTTTAATGTCCTCCTCCCATTTTTCAGGCAATTTGAGCACAGCCGCCAGCTTCTTGGACCGCTTGTCTTTTGGAGTCTGAGCAACACTTGGGCTTTGCCGCTTTTGCCCTTTTTTGGGGCCATTCGCCAGTTGCAGTTGCTTGGGATTTGTGAGCGGTTTGGCAATAAATATTTTGAATCAGAAAACATATAAATTTAGTGATTTGCCAGTGAAGTCGTCTTGTCTTGTCTTGGACCTGCTCTCCGAATAAGCTTATGGAAGCACATGAGCAGAGGAGCTGCTGGAACTGTTTGCCACAGAGGATTGAACGCCGAACCGCAGCAGTCCAACATAAATTGGTAAATTGTTTTTGGCGGCTGTGGCGGCACATATTTTGTATATTGCATTTTTAATTCATCTTCAACTGTCTGCAGTGGTTTGGACTTCCTTCTTTCCATTCTCTCCCCCTTTCTCTCTCTCTCTCACGCTGTTTCTCCACGCCACGCGTCCCGACTCTGCTGTATGTAGGTCAGACCAAGTCGCGACTCATGCAGTAGCCAACATTCAAAGTAGGTGATGAAGTTCCAATGTTGCCTGATTTGTGATAAGCTTCATATTTTTAGGGTTTAATTCAATGAAAGTTGGATGCGTGCCTCCGTCCGACAATGACGTTGATGCTAGCCGTGGCAACGACAATGCCCAAATATATGTATGCACGTATGCTTCTTTTTTTCGTTGTTTGGTAGGTGAAATTATGCAGTACCAATGCAGTGGCCAACTAAATTGGCAGTGGCAGCGGCGTGAAAATTTTTCCCGGGCCAGAGTTCAGAAGGCCGAGCAGAGAAGTTCCCTCTCTGTTTCTCTCTCTCTGCAAACTCTTGCTTTGGCTCCTTTCTTGGCAAAGTCATAAAATTGATTTTATGCGATGGGTAACAGTGAAAGCGGTCACAATCGGCTGAACAGAATTTCGAAGGGAAGAAGTATTGGCACATGCATTCGGAATTAGAGTTACAGTTTCTGTTTCTGGGATTGCAATATATAAAATGAATACTGTTAGACAAGGAAGACAAGTTTTAGTCGCAAGTGCCAGACCAGGTTTATATGAGCACTTATATACACATTTACAATAAGTTGTGTCTGTGCACATTTGAACATCTTTATCGTATGCGGTACTATATATATCCTGTTAGTTAGGCAACAGACATAAGGAGTCTATGGACAAATCAATTTTCCATTCAATTGATAGCTATTCTCGTTGCAAGTGTGGGCGTTAGTTTAGCAAACACTTGGATGCTTGTTGGACTGCGCAATTACGCCATTTGCCCAAACCAAACTATCAACTTTGACACTCATTAGCGTCAAATTACAGCGCGTGCAAGAGGCAGGCAGATGTGTCAATTGGGGAAGGGGACTGGGGGGCGAAGTGACGCCACAGCAGACCGTACAAAAACCTCGTAAATCCATAAAAGCAATCGTAAATTTTTATTGTCATGCCACTTGCCAGCCATCCAACAGCAGCCGTTGCCATTGCTGTTACTGTTGCCACAATGAGGGAAAATGCCGGCTGAGCTGAGAACTTTTCTCGAGGGAAAACTGAACAGCAAGCAGGCGACGACGACGACAAAGACGACGCCAGTTTTCCAGTTGGTTAGTTGGCTGGCTGGCCTGGGAGCTGGATGGCATATTAAACCAGCGCGCACATATTTCATAACAAAATTTATGAAGGGCCGTTAACTTTAAGAATCTTTTGCGCAATTTACTCTTAAGCGGCGTGTACAGCAGAGGGACGTTGGCCAAAAGTTGGCAAGTCTTGGCGCAACCGTCGCGCCAAAGTAGCGCCAATTTTTAGTCTAACAATTGCCGACGACGACCTAATGCCCCGTTTGGCAATCGAACCTGAAGCTGCAGCAGTTCGAGTCGCCATCCAGCGTTTAATTCAATGGCAGTTACACTACTCCCCCCACTGTCAAACCTCCCTAGCCCCCTGCCCCAGCACTCAGTAGTGGGCACAAGTTGCGGGCCACAGTAAGCTCATGAAGTTCACATGAATGCCATGAAACAATAAATTATGTTATTAATAAATAATAAATGTAATGGGAGACTGCAATTGCCGGAAAGATGCAGCTACCTGTTTTTCCTTCTATAGTGCACTGCAGTGGACGGGGACCGGTGCACGAACTGCTCCATTATTATTATGTGCCTGGTTAACTACTGTGTCAAAAAGCTGCTTGGCAAATAAACTAAGCCAGTAACTAGCTTAATGCAGGCAGCAACCAACTGGAACAACGAATTCGTAATACTCTGTAAAGAATTTGATGAAAGTAAATACATATTACATATTATTCCTTTGTAAACGTTTACACTTTTCTTCCAGAGAAATTATAAAACAGCATTTCCCGTCAAATATTTTTGGATACCACATAACGCATTTATTTAATCGATGTATATATTTAATTTTATTATTTATTAGCAATTTAATTTGCACATATATGATTCGATTACGAATACCTGTAAACCTGTAAAGCCTGATCAATCAATATGTAGTTGACCTGATTTTTGATCATACTTTATTTTAATATGAATTAGACTGCATACATTTCCCTGCCATTTCCTGAAATAATCATGGTTGTAATTTAGTGTGTTACTCTTTTTTTTAGGGTAGCTAGTGCATCAGCACGCGATGTACCAGGAAGATGTTGTATAGAGAAATGAGCTGCTTTAGCTGGCTATTTATCATCCAGGGTGTTAGGCGACGACGATCTCTGGGCGAACTGTTGATTGCGCGTGATGTTCGAGTAATTGAAATTTAAAATTACGGTACACGAAATTGGACAAAGAGCTGGGCAATTAAAGATCCTCCGCAATAATTTCAGCAGACTTTTCGCCTTTAGGGCCCAGATGACAGGCAATCGAATATATGCAGCTAAAAACCCATTGACTGGAGCTATATTAGCCGCAAGTACAGTACGCTTGAGCTCATCTAAATTTGAGCTACTTTTTCATATCACAAACGGACATACAGTAGCTAAGACTTCGAATGGTAATATTCATCGACACCCCCCAAAGGCGACCTAGGCAATAGGCTGAAGCTACTGCAGCAGCAGGCAGCGGTGAGGGGGCATTTTGCAACTGGCAATGGAGCAATCGGGGAGCAGCTGCCCGCACGCGCATATATTTAAATAAAACGTGACTGCAGAATGGGCTCATATCTCTGTCGTTGCTGGACACTTGTGTGCGCTACCGCTACCTGATGCGAGGCAACGGAGAAGGATAGAGGGAGAGCGACTGCAGAGACTCCTCATGTAGTCAGTGCGATATGACTGGCATCCTGCTGCGAGAACTTTTGCTGGCCTCGCCGCAGTGGCACATCGCAAGCTCAATTCATATAGACAATATAAATATTTCATCTAATGTTGGCAATCTGCACTTGCCACTTGGCAGACAAAAAGGCAGCCCTGGGCCAGGCCAACTAAGGTAAGTTTAGGCCAGACTAGGCCAGGGCAACGCCTGCCATATACACTCTGTCAAAAACTCTATAGCGAACTAAAGTTTCGAATAAATTACTAAATATAATGTCATTAAAAACATGAACAACTTTAGTGTTATTTTAAATTTGTCATTAGCTAATAAATTATCCATGTTTATAACAGACAAATTAGTTCATCCTTCTTATTTTTTTTATTCAACTTGTAAGCCAAGACTTACAATGCCCCAAAATATTTCACGGTTTAGGGACAATTCATAGTCTACAAATTTTCTCTGAGTGCATGAGGACTAAGCCATATATATATATATACATATATGTATGCGAATTCTCGATAGCGATTGCCAGGCGACGATAGACTCTTCATCATCGTGGAGTGGGCTGGCGGCTGGTCGACGTTGGCGTATCGCGCTTTTGATTTAATTTTGCTGCCTTATTTTGTTTTTGGGAGCACACCCAGTGAAACAGAGATGTCGATGTGGATGTGCTTGAGGATGTGGTCCGATGCGATCTCATGTAAATTAGCACACGTTTCGTGGCTTAAACGTAGAGCTTGCAGTTTATTTGTGCCAAGTTCTTAAACTGCTAAATGAACTCATATGCAAATGCGACCCAAGTGGGCTGCCCGTCGAGACACAGCCAACTACTTGGGGGCCGTGGGTAGCCTCAGGCCAAACAGACTTACTTTACATTGTGTGCCACATAGCGCAAGAGGCAACTTTCAACTATACATCCTGACTGACTGACTAATCACTTCTACGAAGCAAATGTTTAAATTAAAAAAAAAAAAACCAAAAAACATCGCGCATACGTAATGTGTGATTTGTTGTGACTCACTGCAACGTCTTCAGCTGGCCATTGTCGCTGGGCAGTTAATACACTCAAAGCTCAACCGCATCGAAATGCGTCTCAACACAATGTTACAAATCCCCGGGCATACAGATAAATTAAGCCGTTCATTAAACTTTCAGCTGCGACTGGCTCTACCCAATACAATCAGCTATGGATCTTTTAATAGTTTCAAACAAAAAGCTCAGCGACTCAATGCCAATGGTCATCGTAAAGCATCGCTCAATCAGCTTGAGGATTGACCAGAGATTTTCAATAGCTGGCTCTCTTTTCATTCACTCTACGGCGGCATTTATCTAACAGCTGCACTGGCAATTAAAATAAATTAAGTAAATTAATAATGTCACTCCCTCAGCGAGATAAAATGCTCTCTTACATAGCTGCCCTGCTATCACAAAAATATCAGTGTGGCAATAGACACTTCTTCATGAGGCTTGCAACAGCGTCAAGTTTATTAAGGCAAGATCAAGGATCTTATAGTGATTGGTATTTAGTAATATTTAAGCTAAGAATAAAAGCTTAAGTGGAGAGCTGCAGCTTCTTGTTGCGATCTGAATCCAATTAAGCTAAGTTAGGTAATTAAAACAGGTAAACTCAATAGTAAGGATTGAGAGCAGATGATAATTATATTCCAAGCCTACAATCACATCCTAAAGCCACATTTTAAGAGTAATCATTGGTCAGATATGTTCACAAGCGCATCCCGGTTGCCTTTATTTTGACGCTTCATTCGAGTTTTGTGTTGTTTTTAATATTTTGTTTCGTCGATCTTAATCAATAATTTAAATTTTTTATTTGAATTTTTATGATAGCATTTTATTTCTTTTTATTGTGGCTGCCGTTGTGCGCTCTTCGGTTATAGTTTTTTCCTTTTCATTTATATTTTTTTTATTTTTATTTGATTATTTTGTTTGCCTGACACGTTTTGTTATTTTAATTTTATGTTTCAGCTTTTGTTTCCAGAGATTAAGTCCATTGGTAGGTACTTTGTAGCGCTTTGTAAATTGATAAGAAAAGATTTGGGTTTTAACGGCTTTAAAAACGCCTTTATTAGCCGCCGTATTTCTATTGATTTTAGGTACCTCAGTAATTCCACAAGTTCCCAGCACATTTTTAATGATTTGCCAAAAAAGTGTGAGAACAAAAAGCAAGCTCAACAACTTCAAGCAACTGAATGCAAATCCAATACAAAGAAATGCATTTCCCACGCTGAGAGCTTGAAATGCATTTCTGGGTTACACATTGGAAATTATCGGATCTAATGCATGCCGAAACTTTCTCTCGTGTTGTAGGTGTTGGCAAACACTTGTTGCCTTGCGCCAAACCAGACACTTGGGTAAAAGTTAGATGGCTTGTATAATTTGTAAGCCTACAAAGCACACATACAAAAGCAATACAAGTGGCAAATGCTTATTAACATATCACAAAAGACCCACAGACTCCCAACTCATGCACATTAACTTGTTGGACTAACGAGCCGCTCCATTTAGGTTTGTAACAATTCGTTATGGGTCTCAAAATTTCGGAGGCCCTGGCCCAGAGGCGAGAGCAAACACAAACAGTCCCGAAACTCATCAGGCAGCCAGGCGTACACCATCTTTGGGTAGCCCCATCAGCATTCAGCATCAGCATCGGCATCATCATCATCAAAATTCGTCGTCTTCGTGGTCTTGACGTGCTCACAGTTATCGCTTATCACAATCAGTGATAATTTTAACAGTAATCAACCTGTCCAGGCCGAATGCGTCGTCTTCTTTGTCCCAGACGGACATACGACTGACTAACTGCCTGACTGTGGAGTCGAGTGGACTGGTCTCTCAACGGAACGCTGACTGACAGGCTTTGGGTCATGTCTGCAGTCTTTGGACAGGTTGTCTGAGCTTCATTCAGCTTCATTGCTGCCCTCAGCATCAGCTTCTTCATTGTGTATAATTTTCAGTGAAATTGTTTAAATTTTGTTTTAATTTAATGATGCCGCCAACGGGGGTGAGCGCCAGTTGCGCAAAATGAAAAGAAGTAAGAAATAAAAACAAAAAATGCTTCAACTTAAATAAACAATATGAAAAATGTTGCGTTTCGGCAAAACGCAGAACGCAAGGAAAAAATTATCAAAAGCTGCCGCTAAAATGTCAGCGTTTGATCTTTGGGCCAAGTGTAGAGATGATACCTTGATGTTGTTTTTGTTGGCAGTTTTTTGTTACCTGCTGCTGCTGCTGCTGCTGCTGTTGGTGAACTTGTTAACAAGCAGCCAAAGCCAACGCGGTTTTCATGTTTCGCTACTCTTCTTTGCTGTTTTTATTTATTTTATTTATTGTCTTAGATTTGGGTCTTTAACCGGCAATGTGACTCTTGTGATTGTTGTTGTCGACAGGCGTCTTCTGTATATTACTTTTATTGTCTTTACCGATAATATTGACAATGTTTGCAACAATGTGGGAACTTTTTGTCTACGTCGATTGCCTTCAAGTTCGTTGCCTAAGTCTTCTGATTTCAGTGGTTGCTGTTGTTTCGGTTCCAAATCGAGAAATCTAAACTAATCGCTACCGAACTGGACACTCCCACAATTGGGTACCTGCTTTGCCCTTTTAATTACCACACGCCGCGTCAGCTAAATTATATTTCCTGTTCTTAAAAACTCAGCGCCTTTTCATCTCAGAAAACCCGAAAAAAATAAACCTTTTTTATTTGATTTAAGCCGGCACAGCAACAGCAACTGCCACGCCCGCTATGCCACAACTTTTGAGGTAGCTCAGTCTCTGAATTTCAGCGCAAAATGTAGCAACTTTATTGGCTCCAGCAGGCGTGCATATTAAATTAATAAACTATCAAACGCTGGAGCGAACACCAAATCCAACTAATCCTACCACGGAAAGAGTGTGAATTACTTGCGAATGGATAACACGATACTCGTTTTAAATTCATACTGAAACTTTTATATATATGTATATATATATCAATTTTTGTCCATGGAAACTCTTAATATATTCAGCAATTAATCTAAGTAAGCATTAAACCTTCAACTTTGACAAAACTGGCAAAAGCTTATGGGAGTATTGTATTTTTTTTTAAGCATTTATTGCTTATTTAATTATTTATTAGCTCTTCGTCTGCCCCACATGCGCATTGTTTTATAGTTTTTGGGTGCTTTATTTATTGTCTAAGTGCTTGACACAAGATTATATATTAGTCACTTAATTTTTAAAAATACTTGCTATATTTTCGCATACATAAAATCCCAAGCTGATGAAAAAACCCTAAAAAGCAACACAATATAATTGAATTCCTGGAAAAATGTAGGCAAATGAGCTGTGTATATGTTGTTTGAGTTTGTGTCTTGTGTTGCGTTGTGCTCAGAGTTTGGTTTACCTCGTTTGGTGGCCCATTTCTGGAACCCTGTTCAAATTTGCACAGAGGAATATTGTTTTGTCAGCTTTTTATTGGCCAACATGGGTCATAAAGCTACTCAAGTAGTATTTTTGCGATAAAATACAACAGAACACTGTCGAACAGTAGAGCAGAGCTGGGGAACTCAGCAGAGCTCAGGGCACAGAACAGACAACAGCAGACGATAGCGAACGCATTGGATAAAAAGAAGCCTGGGACAAGCTCGGGCACTGCCAGATAGCCAAGAGCAGGCGACAAAGCAACAACAACAACAACAAGAACAGGCAGCTAGCAACAACTGGCAACTACAAGAAACAAACAACAACCAAGTGAAGCACTTTAGCTGATGTTGTTGACTGGACCGGCAAGGTAAAGTAACTTGTAAAGCTTGGGATCTCGGGATCGGCATCGGCATCGTCGGCTTCGGTTGCGGGGGCTGTTGCTGCATCTTGTACGGATAATTGGCGGCCATGCAGCTGCCGTTGTGTCTGCCAGTGGAGCCAGTGCAATGCCATTTGACCATAAGCGAGCTGAAATTTGTTAAACTGCAGCAGCCGCAGCAGCAGCCACATCGTCAAGTGCAGGGAAACATTTGGATAATGTATACGTGGCCGCCAAGTGGCAGGCAGCGGTCAAGGGCCAAACTGTGTGAAAAGCTTTTCTAATGCTCTGCGCAGCCAGGCAACAACATTTGCTATCATTACTTATTGGACAATCAACAAGGACGCCCCAAAAAACGATGGCAAACGGGCAAGTGCCAGTGGAGCTGGCGACCTGGAGGAGACCCATCAGGCATACGGAGCTGTTCCACTGCCAAAAGCCGAACAGCGATAAAGTTACGATTTATTAGCGAGGCAGCGCTTAAAATCAATTATGCCGGAATGTGGAACGATCGAACACCCAAGCAGGGTCTACAAAAAAACAAAAATAGCGACAACCGAACAGAACCAGCTAGAATAGTAGCAGCAAAGAGGATGAGGCGAGGGCAGGGGCAGTCGTGTCAAGGAAGCGCGAGATTATGCAATGCGAAACACTTTGCCCGGCACAAGAGTCCAGAGCACAAGGAGGATAACACACACAAAAAAAATGGTAGCCTAACCCAGGCATAACCTCTACTTAGCCCCCAAGTCCGAATGGTCGTCGCTGTTGCTTTTGCTGTTGCTGTTTGCTGTTTGCTGTTGTCTATGGATGATAAATTAAAAGCCTAACTTGACAATCACTTAAGCATAGTTTGTAAGGCGTCCTCATAGATTTAAGCCGTGGCTGCTGCCATGCGCTAAACTTGCTCCCTGTCGTTCCTGTTGCACTTAATGTTGTTGTTCTTGTTGTTGTTGATTTGTTGTTGTTTTCGTTGTCTTACCAAGGAGCTACCAGCAACAATAACAACAACCACAATAACAACAACGACGACGACGTGAACACGTTCCTATTAGTGGCGAAAGATCAGCGAAAAATAGAACGGCGGTTCATTAAAATGAGAATCAACTGAGGCTTAAGTCTAGAGGAGGTGCCTTCCAGCCTGCCTGCTTGCCTTACAGCCTCGGGCTAAACCCAAGGAGTCGCCGACGCCGCCGACGCCACAAAGTTTAAGAATAATGATAGCGGTATTCTTGAGCTATTGTAAGCCAACCAGCAACGGCAGCAGCAGCCAACCGGCTAACATGCACTAGCCAAATCACCACCCTCCGCACCCACCGGGACAGCAGTGCCCGGATCAGTGTTCACTTTCGCGCCTGCTCTTTTAAACTGTGAACATACAAATTCACTCAGCGTTGATATCAGAACCAACCTTAACAACAACTGCAAAACTCGCCAGCACTTTGCCTAGTTGTTGATCTAATACCCTCACAATGTACAAATATAACAAAGTATTATTGCATGATTAATCAAATTTTAATTTGGAAAGAAAAATTTAAATATTTATTATCTACATACTTAATGTTCAATAGAGTTCAGATTACAAGCAAGAAGTTCTCAATTTGGCTCATTCTCCCTTGCAACCCAAATTTTTAAAATTGATGAAATAAAATACACATGCCAACATTTTTTTTTCAATTCTTCCTAATAACAAAAATTTTTTAAATTTACTTAAAGTTTGTAAATTTATGTATATATAACATAAATTAAGTAAAGCTTAATCATAAACGACGCTAACAGATCCTTGCAAGGACGCTCTTCAATAAACAATACTTTTATAAGTAATTAATTTACACATTTCACATTAGCAAACCAACTTGGTTACAATTTCATGCCATCCATTACAAGAAGGAGAGAGAGAGAGTAAAATAGACGCCCGAGCCTGCGCTGAGTTGGGGGCGTTGCAGCTGCTTTGGGGCGGGCATCGCAAAACAAGTTGGCCGCATATTTTGTTTGAGTTCAAAGTTCAGGCAACGATCAGCCAGTCGGGCATTTGAACAAGTCCAGTTCAGCAGAGTACAGCCTCAGTTTCAGTTCTGTTTAGTAGCTCTACTCCAGAGGCAGCTACTTGGCCACTTGTCGTTACAATTGGTACGTCGCGAGTCACCAGTTGCAAGTTGCAAGTTGGCAGTCTCACGTCTCTCTCTCTCTCTCTCTCTCTATCTCTCTCACTCACTCTCAGCTTGTCATTGTCACCGCCTGCGACGACGTAGTCGTCGTCTGACATTTACCTATAAACAACATTGCGAGTGCTCGCAAGTCGCGTATAGACTCGCATATAGAAAATGCATTTGCTAAAGCACTGGCCGAGAGCCGCCTCTTACTCGTACTCGTACTCGTTGTATTGTTGCCACATATTTCAAGTGTCAAACGAGCAAATTGCATACCATGTTCCTGTTTCGATACCAAAAGTCTATTTACATGTTCTTGTAGGCGTACTTAAGATTGCTGAAATGCCAACGGCAAGCGAACAATTGGCCGCAGGCAGGCCTACTGCCTGGATGTTACTCCTGCCAATTTGCCTACCGATCCGGCCAAATAGAATTGGCAGTTGCCAGGAATTTGTGGAAATTGTCGCCATGATTTAAAATTCTACAGCTTTAATGCACAGCTGCTGCCTGGTTTTCCCCCATTTGGGATGTACCTGCTGCCGTTTCGGCCAAGCTGCTCTCCCGCATTAGCCATTAGCTATTAACCTTTAACCATTAACCATAACGAAATCAACTACAACTATGCGGCGCTCCAAGAGAAATTTTTATGAGTTTACGCATATTAAAGTGAGAGCTCGAATGAAATGAAAGAAATTGTAAACAATCTAACAGATGAACTCGATTAATCATAAGGAAAGCGGAAAACGGAGCCAGAAACCAAACCAAGTCCTTCAAAGCGCACCGAACAGCCCTGCATTCTCTCTAGCCACATGACACTCGTTGGAGTTCAGTTCTCTTCTTTTTTAATTTCCGACTTGTTTTGCCTAATTTTATGCAGCCTCAAGGATTGCAACCCAGTCCAGTGCAAGCCATATGCTGTTTGAATATTCCATGAGCTGCACAAATTAAAAACAGAACCGCCCTCCCACCCAGGTCAGACAGGACAGGAGATGTAGCTACTGCATAGTACAAGCCACTTGATTAATTTAGCCCGCACAATGATTAAGTACTTTTGCGCATCTATCAAAGACCGGCAAGGGAAGGATGGCAGACAGCCAGTCAGACAGTCAGAGAAGCGGGCCAACTGAACCTTCGACCCTCACCGAGTCAGCTGTGGAGTGCATTGAAAATTGCATCGGAACAACAATTTTAACGAAAAACAGTACAAATAGTTTAAGTTCGCATTTTGTTCTCAGTTTTCATTACCATTTCGAATTACAAGCATATTTTTTTAATGCATTTTATGCTGGATCAGCTTTTTATGGCTGTCACAATTTACATAGAACTGACAACACACCCCGTTGAGGCCAACCCTTTGTGTTTTATGCTACGTTTACACGTGCCACTTATTGGCAGAAGGTTTGGGTTTCCAAGGTAAGTTGAAACCATTACAACAGCCAAAATATATTGTTACTTTAAAAATAAACTTCAAACGATTGCAAATAAAACGTAAATAAAGCAATATCTGATCACAATTTGGAATACAATTTCGTGGGTTGCAAGCTCAACAAAACAAATTTATATCACGTTTAGTCATTGGACGTGTAAACTCAGCTTAACCTTTGTTCCTTTGGCCTACCTGTTGGAAGCCCACTCGACATGAAAATTATAATTAATGAGCCACGAGCCGTATGCGCGTCAGAAGGTGAAAAGTTTGCCTCCGAGCCGTTTCAATTAGGCGTAAAAAGTTGCAGCCCTAGGCCAGCGCGCAGGCAGGAATAGCCGGCTGGCTGGTTGGCTGGCACATTGCATCGATGAGGGTTGGGATTACGTTACGAGCATATTGAACGCGTGCTCGACGTGGGCTTTTGTTGGGTTACCTGCCGGCTAAACCGATGGGCTGCGCCCATCCGGGCACATCCTTTGCCAACACCACAATAACAATAACAACTCAAATAAAAACAGCAGCAGGACGACTCGCTTTCCTTTTTATGTGTGTGTCAATGTGGGTGTGTTTTTTTTTTTGTGACTCACGTGACGCATTCGCGTTCGCCACGGATTTTTGTCTAGTTGGTTGCATTAACAGTTGTGCACTGCACGCGTCCAATGGGCTGGCCCGTCGTCTATCCATGTCACGCAACATGCAAAGAGTGGCCACCTCCGCTGCCCACCCGACCCATGCCAACCCCACACCCAGTTTGGCGCATGCACCGTCTGACGTCTGCTGCCATACATTAAAATTAATAATAAACGATTGCTGTGTAATAACAATAATTTTACCAAAAATTTAGTGCCCGCTCGAAGTTTGACTGCGCTTTGCTTCGGTTGCTTCAATGTTTAATTTTTTGTTGCTCTCTATCCCTCTCTCTCTCCATTGAAGAGATGAAGCTGCTGCTGGATTTGGGAGCTGGCATTGGGCGTGGGTGCAAATGGCAAACAGTCGAACACGCAATGGGGAAAAACGGCAGGTAAAACGGCCTCAGAGTTTATGACGTGGGCGTTTCAATTAAATTGGTGACCGGAGGGCGGGCGGAGTTGGGAGTTGGGAGTACGTGGCAGAGAGAAAGACCATTTTGCAGAGTAGAAACAGCAGGAAGCTCTGACAAGCTTAGACATTTGCTGAGGGAAGGAGGCAAGAAAATTGATGTAGAAGTTTGTTTTGAATTCGGATGTCAGTTTGGATTTTTGTCTTAAGCAAACCAAATTGATTTAGACTCAAGCCGGAAAACTTGTGACAGACTAAACAGTCGACAATAAACGAAGAAATAACTACCGTACAATTTTATGTATAAACTAAAGTGAATGAAGTTTGTAATATTCATTATACTTTGCATTTATTTTGAGAAATTATAAATAATATTTAAATTAATATTATACCGGAAGCCACAAGATTATATTGTATTTCATATCTCCTTCAATTATCAAAACAAATAATGCTCATCGCCATATCTAAATATAATCTCAGATCATTGTAAACGCTTGTCTTTATCTAAGTTGTGTAACATGAAAGTAATTTGATACTCTTTAAAAGAAAGATATCCCATTAAGAAAACCAGAAAACTTGATATATATTAACAAGATACATTTTATTGCAACTTAAATCGATAACAATTTTTCCTCGGTTGCCTTAATATTAAAATTAATTTTCCACACCAAATCTAAATTGCTGATCAACCTATCTTTCCCGGCAGCTACAAACAAGATCTTTACAGCGGGTGCCCGTGACAAGCTCAATATCTAGATCAATACACGAAACTATCTGATAATTACGCCGCCTGTAAGCTATATCCCATAAAAATCATCAAATTGCGTTACACATTCGCCGCGGAGCTTCATTAAAAAACAATCCACAGAGATCAAACGATGAGACAGAAATATTAAATGGAAAATTAAAATACAAATGCGAGCGAACAAATCAAAGCGACCAAAGGCCGCTGCCAAAGACTTCAATGTAAAGTCCAACTAAACACACATGACTGTCACTTTATGAAACCGTAAAAATTATACAAATTTTATGACAAACCAACGACAAAACTGATTGGGAAAACAAGTTGATCGGCGGCTGCTGCTGAATAACTTAGGCAAATTAGACGCCATTTAAGCAGCACAAGTGTTGAACCTGCTTTTGGCCATGAAACAACATGTGACAACAATCTAGACCGAGACTCCATTGTGGAAACAACCAACACCTGATTCGTTGTCTATGGCTAAAGGGCGGTCTGGGCAGTGGCTTCGATCCACATCATGTGTATCTTTGTTGCTACGCGATGGCGACAAGTGTGGAGCTTTAGAGATTCTAAAGACTCGATTTCGAGGCAACTAATTAAAAATGAGAGTCCACACAACGATAGTCGTTTTCGGCGTTTGACATGTTTATAGCTACTTTTTATGAGCCTAAAAATGCCTCGGCATGGCAACGACTTGCCGCGACTTTGTTGTCGAATAAAAGCGTATTTTAAAATGATTTTGTCAAATGTTTAAGTGTGCGCAGGACGCTTGAATCGCGTCTCAAGCGCGTGTTCATTAAATGCCAACTTAACGCAAATATTGACCCTCGAAAAATGAGAGAACAAAAATTGAAAATATAAATAAAAATATAAATAAACTCTTAGAATTTATGGCATTTTGAGCCGAAGCGACGTAGCTGGCTCTTATTTATTTTATGAGCCCTCAAAAAACACACACACA